>FR990124.1:11295013-12495013 GCA_905404295.2 Ochlodes sylvanus | reverse complement strand
CCAAACTAACAAAAATGGCGAGCTTTTTAGTTCCGTACTAACGAAGCGATAATTATAAACGAACAATCAATATTCGTTCTTTTGTGTAATAATATTATTCTTAGTTATCCTAAAATGTTTTATAGTAGGTACCGAAATATACCTTAATTGAAAATAGTGATGCGTCACTACACAAAACAATATTTCGTTCGGATCTACTCTGATCCCATTTTGATTGAAGGGGTTGACATACGGTCCCAGTTTTTGTTCAACTGCAAAAACTATTATGTACACTGGATTGAATCCATTCATGATACGAATTTGAAATATAAATTGAATGTATTTATGACCAGTTTGAGAAGAGAGTGATTTTAATAAAACACAAATGCTTCCTGTGTGGCAGGGCGGAAGGCTCCACGCATGTCTAAACGTAGAATAAGTATTTCCAAGTAAATAAACTAAAGTAAATAACGCTCTACATTCATAGCCCCACACTAGGATTCCCTGTGTCGTGAGTAGTTACCATGGACAACACAAGACAAGGACACCACACACATACCTACCTACCCAACCCTCCGAAATCCAGTCCAGCGTCATAGTCACGTACTAAGTATTTTATGTTTTCCTCGCGTATCGTTGGAAAGAAGAGTAGTAGTACTTGCCTACTAAATTAATGGCAATGGATTTCCGCAAAGTGACACCATTAACCATTGAGGGTGATTAGTCCGCATCCTATCTCTAGTGATGGAGCATTTTAAATCTGCTATCGACATACTACATGGTTATATTCACCTCTAACTCTCGTCCTTCGCAGCAGGGCACAAGTGGGGGCAGTTCATCTTTTATCTTATGCGCCGAGTTTAGTCCAGTGGCTACGTTGTCCCCACTCGCCACTGGGTTCATCAGCAGAGATGTGTTGGACGTCTTTTCTTTCGCCTCCAGGTTATGGGACGATACATCCCGTATCAGCATGGTGTTCATCTTCAGGTCGCCCAGCGTTTTGTGTTCGGTCAACAGCTGCATTTTGTTGTTTGGTGAGAAAAGTCCGGTATTTTTTTGTATGTCTGGTTTCAATGTTCACATTTTCACGAAAATTTGAACACTGCTGACGTTTCTATATTTGAATAGCTAGAGCGTTTTTTGTTGACGGCCAGATGATGGATTTGGTTTTAAATATATGTATGTGAGCATTGACATAAATAAAAAATTTGCAAGGCTCGTTCACTGACCTCTAGCAAAATTATTTTAGATATTATTTTTTATAAGATATTATTTTTTGTACTTACATAATGCGAGTACCTATAATCTCATTAAGAATACATTTAATTAGATGACTACATCTATTCCTACACATCTACAGAATAGAGAAGAGAGACACTGTGTTCCGTGTACACATTTGTAAATAAAAACCTAAAAAAATATTTTTGTTTTAAAAAATTTTAAAGTACCTACTTAAAAAATTTGTTTCTGTAAACACAATATTAAAGTAGGTCTACCTAAGTAACATTTTGTGAGTCATCTTTTTCACCTTAAAAACGCTTAAATATAAGCGCAAAATATGACCATTGATCTTCATACATACTAAGTTTTACCAGCACGTTCTCAGCTCAGTATGCTTTTGGACAGACAAACTTTTGGACAAAACTTTCCTTGCAGACAGTTTACAAACTAGCGAAGGACGTTTGGCGTTCGTTTGCGTTAGGTATTGATTTAGAACATTTTAGCTGTGGTCTAAACACACAAACTGTGTAGGCACATACTTTGACGTCTAAATTTTACGGCTGAAGATAGATACCCTGACTTTTAACTCATCATCATCATCATCACAACCCATAACTGACTTTTAACTACCAAATTAAAATCAATAACGACATTAAAATCAATTAAGATTTTTAAAAATATGTGTTGAAATATGAGCTATAGGTACCTATTTGTTTATAATACGATAAAAAGTCTAAAGGACAAACAACACTGGTGTTTACACTACTTTTATACGGAAAATAGAGAACTTCTAGAAGTGTGTAGAGTAGTCCTCATGGTATTTTTATTATATGCAGATGTTTATCCAGTAATAATTAATTGTTTATCAAACCTGTACCCAATAATAAAACCAAAGAAAATATACACATTTATAAAAATTCCAAAAATATATTTGCAATCAAAATATACAAACAATACAGTAATTTAAAATACAAAATAAAGGGTAATATACAACAATGGCAAATGAATTTCTATTGTGATGTGCCGTTCGGACAAAACACTGAAAACTCAAATATTATTCTGATCTAAGTATTATAAATCTCATAGATGTAAAATAATTCTATTTAAGTACCTATCTACCTAGTAAGTAGGTAAGTTGAGTATCCGATTGCGGACTTAGGTTTTCAATTATTGGATTGCAATTATTTACTGATTTGGTTTAACAAATCAAATCGCAAAAGCGTTAGGCTCCATCACATTTAAATGGAAAGAACGACAGTTAAAATTTTGAATCGTAAATAAATCAAAATTTTATCGAGCTATCCATAAAAACAAACCTCTGATTTGTCTCTCAATACGCGTACGGCACACCATAATAGCACCTAGCAAGATTTCAAAACGCTGCCGCTGCAAAGCTTCCTCTCGCGAACATTCAAATCTTTAGTCCACTTGACCTGGAACGTAGAAATCCTTTGGCACTACGTCGGATGTCGAGCTGGATCGCTGGAAATATAAAATATTTGAGATTTACATCGTTTATTTCTAAAGCTGCTTCTATGTTATCAGATGAGAGTGATCCCTATGAATGTTTGGCGTACCTATTCATAGAATATGATAAGTGTAAAAAATAAACTAATTATTCCCATAAAATAAGAGATGAAAGCTGAGTGTGAACTTCTTAAAACTGCTAAATAACACCTACTAACTGCTATTTTGTGGTTAATGTATAAAACATTTTTTAAAGTGAGGAACATTAATGAAAATTGCCTCTGGAAAATACCCGCATTTAATGAAAAGATGTCCCAAAGCAAGGCGAGAAAGAGTACCTTATAGCTATTGTTATCAAAAACAAGAATGCCAAGTTGTTTTTGTGAACCCAGTAAATATTAAAGCATAAAAAGGGCCGCAAACAGCAATAAACTGAAAAGTGTAAAAAAATTGTGTCAAGCATTACATAAAACGTTGAAACGGTAAAAGGTTATTGCGGTAATTAATTAATTATCATTAAAAATGTTATGCATAATGTTTCAAAATATATCGCAATATTTTTATAGCAACATTTTGTTCAGGACAACATAAAATTACAGAATCCATTGTTACTAAACGTTTCAGAATAAAACAACGTCGTAAAACTATTAAAAATAAATATAGGCTTAATGAGTGTAGGTACCTAGTGGAAAGTTGGTCGACTATTACTTGTTACTTGGTAAAGCTGTCTAGCTGTGATAGTTATCCTTTTAAACTCAAAACCAACACTTCAGCTGGCGGAGAGAGGTGACCCTTGAATAAGTTTAGACCCAGATACCAACCAGCCCCTTGCGCTGTTTCATCTCGTAGAGGAGGGATCGTAGGATCCGATGCGTGAGGTACTCGCTGGTGCGCCGCACGTCCCCGCAGTCCGAGTGGATCTGATTGTTGACCACCGCAGTGGCCAAGCTCTCTACTGCCTCACCCCATTCCACTAGCAAATATAGGTAAATAATACTTTAAACATGCTCTCTCTCTTCTTTTCTTGTGATTGGTGTTACTGTTAATGGTGGTTTGTCTTCTGTTTACCTACATAAAAATACCTATTTTTTATTAGGTAAATTTATTAACAGTATTCTCATCTGATGGTAATTGGCGATGGATGAACTATGGAGATTGGCCTACCTCTGGAATGATAGGAAAACTGAGTAAATACATGTATTTTCTCGACATTTCTAGTGCTCACGGGTACTCTACTAACGACTGGTTCGTTATATAGACGTTACGTCTCATTGGCACAGTATAACAATATATTATGGTAAGTACCCGTTTGCATTTAAATATAGGCGGAACACATTCCTGTCAACGAAGAGACAAACCACATCGTCATCGATGTCGTCGACTTTGGTAAACCGCGACAAATATCTTAAACGTTTCGATCTGAGGCATGTGAATACTTAATGTGCTATTCACATCTATTAAAATCTTGAGAACTCAACATAGGAATTTATAAATTAAACAAAAAGTAAAACTACTTCGCTAATTTACTTTTAGTATGAGAGAAATCTCCGAGACATCACGTTAACATACTTCGATGCCTCAAGTGCGGTAACGTCACGTTGCCAACAGTGATGTCCATCCTCTGGAGAACATTATTGCTCACAGAGCGAGACATGAGTTTGTCAGCCGCGTTCACCATCTGAAATCATACGTATCCTAAGTAAATAATACCTCATTTGCAGAGGCAGCTCTTCCTCCAGGCCAGTTTCCCTTCAGGCGAGGTGTCTTACCTGGGGAGCGGCTGAGCTACGACTGTTCATGTGCGGAACTTGTTTAAAAACGGGCGGATAGAAAACTTCGATAGTGTGATTCAGGTTTGTGGAGACGTCCCCGTGTGACGTGTGTGCGACGTTGCCACACTTCCATAAAGTTTCTAAGTTGAGGGTAGTTTAACTACAAAAAAATCCTTTTGTTTATTGTAAGTCAGGGATTGAATAGGAAATTTATAAAGCTTAGACTTGAGTACAAAAACTTGAGTACAAAAATCAATAGGTATCTATCTATGTATTAGCCTTGTACCTAGTTAAGGTTGAAGATAACATAAGTTGAAGAAAACAAACCTTGAGACTATCAGAAATAAATAAAAGAAATAGGAAGATTAATTACCAGGAATGAGGAGCACGCGAACTAAAAGATAAATGTAATTAGAAAAATTACGGCAGGGAAGAATCCTACGTAATATCCGAAGTGCTTTTGACATTTCTATGCCTACTTGCTGAGTACATAATTACCGCCATTCCAAGATTCATGTATGATTATATTAAAGTAATACATAGGTGTACTAGGTAACTTATTTTTTTGAGAAAAGTTCGATGCTTTTAGGCACTGCTACCTCATTCATAAATCATCATTAATGTCACGGGATTAAATTAAGAAATATTCGGGGAGTAAGGGGGTTTGAGTTTGAGTCCAAGTCAACCTCCTTGCATGTGGTGCTCACCGCCGAGCCGGGGGAACGAGGTCACGGCACCTGGTTCCTCTCTTGAGAGGTCGCTTCACTCTGTACCAGTAAGTTTAATCCCTAAGGTACTTTAGGCTGGTGGTAGGGGTTTGAACCCTCCCTAACTACCACTCTCTTTATTGAGTAAGCTGTCGGTCCCGGTTGTTACCATTTGGTAGCAGTCGTTAAGCCATGTCGGATACCTTCGGGCGGCTTAAAATTCACACCATTCCACATTGGTGCGGATTGCCGCAGTGGAGCAGAGTGGTGGAATATGTCTAGACCTTCTCAGGTATGAGGAGAGATCCGTGCTTAGTAGTGGGCCATTACCTCCAAAAGCTTTCTCCTTTCTGGCAGCCAGGTGCTAATGGACACTGGATCGGGCAAGTCTTCTAACCGATCTGAGAAGGTAACCTCCGCTAGTTTCGTTTTTGATGGCTGGATTAATAAATTAAAATAAATATTTTTTGTACCTACTATACTTGCCTATTGATTTACGAGTAAGTATACAGACTATAACCATGTGACACAAAAGATGAAAATGTTACAAGCAATCTGTGGTTTTGATTTAAGCTTAAACTGTGAAGGTGGTATGAGTAAATGAAATGAGCCAAAAGAAGGGAAAATATTTGCTAAATATTTATGGAAAGAATACTTATTTTATAATCGATTAGACAAATAAGATAAAGAAATAAATTAGACAAAGAAATAGCATAGCCATTTCTTTACGTTTCGCTCGTATAATACGTAGATATCTTCAAATGTTCGAAAGAGTCAAATATAGAAATCCTAGCTTCTCTTCTTTACAATCTTTAAGACATACTATCACAACTTTCTTTAATACTACTGGTATTCTTACCACAGGAGTAGGCGGTCGATCCTTAACGCTCTTCATATCGATGTCGGTGGGGGTATCGTTCGGAATGTTGACCACATCGCCAAACAGTATGCCGGCGCCCTTGGCATTCATGAATTGACGAGCCAGCTCGGTCGCGATCTTAAGCGTCCAGCGAGGTTTATTGGACCTGGATATTACAAATGTTCAAGGATATTTTTTTTATATAAATAGCCGAACGAGCAGACGAGCTCATGGTAAGTGGTCTCAGTCGCTCATATTCTTGTCGGTAAGCTCTTTTATGATTAGGTACATATTTACCGCTATCTGTTGGAGATGTTATTGGAAATCTAGCAACCTTCTTCTCTATACGGGCTTATGTTTGTTACAAAGCTGGCTGAAGATATTCTATGGCGCACCACATTGTTTTCCCGCATAATGTAGTATCAATAGAACCTAATTCATCAGTAAAACCTAACCGTTTCTGCTGATGATAAGCTATGCAGCGGGGCTAGTAAAATGTGCAATTTGCGAAATAATAAATAACTAATTTTTTCTACGATGGAATATCCTTTCGATGACAATCGCGTGCCTACTGTAGCTCTTCTCTGCATATAGGTACATCACTCACAACTTCCATAGCACGCACCCATCCATATAAAAACATAGCGTAGTGGAACCCGTTTTCACCAGTGCTATTCTATGTGGGCCGATGAATATCATTGGTGGATGTCAAACGCAACCATAGCAACGTAGCATAGCACATCTCTGGCGGGAAAGAGAAGGACAAAAGATTCAGCATGACATTGATCTTGTTCTTCTAAAGTAGTTAACAAAAGATCTACTCACCGCTTTTTATGCGGGAACTCCTGGAAGAATACGTGTGCCGCTCTTGTGCGAACCGTACGCTCCACGTTCCGGAGCAGCAAGTTGACACGACGTCGAGCGAACTCCATCACAGCATTCTCCAGGATCTGTGCATTATTAACCATTCCCTTAATTCTAGTCTCATTTAATCGAGTCAACAGATTTATTAAAGATAAACAATATTATTTAAATTATTGCCCATTCAAAATTTCAAATAGGTACTAGCTGAACTAAATCTGTGGCATTCGTAGTATGTCTAATACTATAGAGGTACATTAGCGTGACCTGGCACCTGTAAAAATGATCAATAATTTTATTTATATCATTGAGGCCAACAGGAAGTGATAGGTCGTTAATAGGTTTAAAACTGTGTTTCCACATAATATTCGGTTTAGCAATATATTGTAACTAGCTGTTAATGTAACTAGGTTATTTGTAACTAGCTGTCCCAGGGAACTTCGTACCGCTCTATGATTAATAAACAAATTTGGTGACATATCGACAGCAGCGCCACCTACAATTACATAAGCATCTTTTCTTCTTTGAGCTATAAAAATGTCAGTTTGAAAATCACCTCATCCAGCAGTTTGATAGGCGCAGTTGGCAATACAGTCTCCAGATCCATGCGCGTGCGCGCCTGCCCAAGTGTCATGAGACGGTCGCCTTTTGTAGATACAGCTGACGTCATTGCTTCCAAAGCCAAACTCTGTGCCAGCTCTGAATTCATGCCTTTGGCACCACGCTTGGACTGTCAAAGTTCATCCATTAGAATTTAGAAAATATCAAACATCAAAATATGTAACTTACAAAGTTAATAAAAATTAAAATAAGGAGGAGGAGCGCACTTGAACTTAACAGTTTGAATTGGATTTTATGTAAATAGTTCCAGTATTAATTGGAAACTATTCATGTCATCTCGAGTTAAGTAACGGAAATTGCTATTCGATTTCAAAACCCTTTGACATAAAATTAATTTTATACAAGTCGCATCCAGATGTCATTATATTCACCATTCAGTGAAAGTGACTGAGTATCAAAGCGTGATTTTAATGAGGTTTCTCGTCTTTGATGCATTTATTAAAATTATATCGTCATCTAAGATTTTCCCTACGAACATCGTGCGTTTACTTAGTAGTTATTATACATAAATATAATTATTATACAAAGACACAGGTTTAGTAGAACTACTTCTTAAATTTAATATTAATTCTTAAATGCTCAAATAGGGAAGTAATGTTTTTTTAAATAAATGTTATTGTTTGTCTGGTTGGTAAAATTTCGAAAACGTTTCCCAGCTTCGGAGGATACGATTTCCGGGATTTACTTAGCCACTGGCTTCAACTCATTAATGGCCTTTTACTGTGGACGGGTGTCTCCTCGTACTAGAGCATACTCTGCCCACCGCCGGCGATTAGCGAGTAGCGGGTAGTGCTAGCAACTGAAAGCTAGATGGCGAGCGGCGAGCAACGAGTCTGTAGTTCCGATAGTTTTGTCGCCGGGCTATCAGCGAGTACAGAGTGAGACGGGCGATTACTCGCACTACTCGCTAGAGGCGATAATATATATGTATACTTGGCATGTGTTCTGACTGCCAAGCGAGTATCGCTGTGTGAGTGTCGCTAAGCGAGTATTATGTTTGATAGTTCTTGTCGCTCAGCGACGACCTAGAGGAGCGAGTCCTCGCCGGTAGGGTGAACAGTCAGCGATCAACTATTAACATATGCATCTCTTTTGTTTACACGGAATGTATATCTAATTGTACGTTTAATGAGCGTGAAATTAGCACATAGTTACTCGCTTACTCGCCGGAGGTGGGACAACTGCCTTAGTGGGCACCCCAAGTTTCAGAAATTTTTATGATGTCCGAAAGCCTCCGACATGGCTTAACCTCTGCTACCTAGTGATAACAACAGGGACCGACGGCTTTACGTGCCCTCCGAAGCAGCATACGCTCAAGAAATCTCTACGCTACTAGCGGTCACCCATCCAACTACCGACCGCGCCTTGGTACTATTTCTTAACTTGGTCGATCATTAAAAATCGTTGCAAATCGCCGCACTATGTGTGATTCACAAACAATTTCTAAGTTCCTTGAAACCTGAAGCGTCATCCTTAATGAGCGGAATCGTGGATATTTCAAAAAGTTCGTGAACATCATTGAATTTTTGTTACCATTCAATGATTTTCACCAGACTACAATAATAGGACTGCAATTAACGGCCATACTTTCTCAAACTCCTTGCCCATCTTCCTGACGAGCCGCGCAGCCTTGGCCGTCTCACCGTGCATCAACTTCAAATTAGCCAGCCTGATGCGTTGGAGTTCCAAGTCCGTATTATAAGCGTAGATCTCCGCTTTCCTGAAAAATTGTAATAATAGTTTAGTTCAAATTTTTAACTATTTCTTGATTTCTTATTCTATTTTCTCTCTTCGCCTATGTGTACAGGTTTAACCCCGATGCGGTACATACATACAATACCCGGCAAACTAGTACACGAGTCACCAGATGAGTAGTGTACACCACCGCTCATGGAAATCGGAAACACCGACGACATCATCGATGCGTTGCTGGCCGAGGAAAAAGAAGAGGAAAGTGAGTAGTGTGCTTAAGCCGAACCACAAGAATATGTTTGGCGTTGCTTAAGATGGTGAATAAACAACAATGACCCGTAACGACATGCGAAGTTTCTTTCGCTGTCTTCTCTGTATTAACGTAACTTTTCCGGAGGTAGAGACTAGAGACATACCTACTGTTTGGTGCATTGGTATATTAAAACTATACCATAATGAGAGATACTGAAGTCAATTGTCCACTGTTAAGGTTTTCTCTTGCAATATAACGGTTAGAAGGTGACAAGAATATGAATGATATGCAGCAATCTTTCGCGTAAGAAATTAAGAATGAATAATTCTGAAAATGTTGAACATCTTCTCAGAGAAGAATCAACTCTATATCAAACTTATAAGCGTCAGAATGTAATAGCCCAGTAAGGAGACACCTTCAACTCGCTCATCAACTCCTATTTTAAATTCTAAAGCTTAAGCGGATGTAAATGAAACCCGATAGATGCTAACAAGGATTTATCACAATGTATTCCGTAATAATAAACATCTCCACGTTTTGTCATCTGATACAAAACCACGAGTTATTCGAGTTACGGCAAACATCTGTTGTAATACGATACCAAATAATATAACCAATGTGGAAGTATTTAATCTCACAATCAATAATCATGGATAGGTCTGATACATAAATGATTACGTAATTTACCTTTCGGGGTATAAGGGGCTTTGTTCATACCTGAGTCTAAGCTAATGTTCCCTACGAAATTCCCCCTGCTGAACAAAGGATGAAATTATGGCGCCAGGATCAGTCTGCTTTTTTATTATTACGGTTGATGCTCGACTACAATCCCATAATTATGATGGTAAGTGGTGATTGTAGTGTTGCGTGATAAGGCGCAGTAACATAGTATAAGCCTATTCACTCTTGATTTGAAGATTGGAATTTATAAGTTTAATCTCCATGCATTCTGATGGTACAACATGTATCTTGGTAGGATCCTTTATCTGGCCGCCTTTTGTGAGCCAGTTATAGCTTCCTTCTAGGACAACAATGTAGCCTTTGATGGACGAGAAGTTTATGGGTGCCAGCAACCATTACCCATCAAATGGCTAGTCGCCCTAGTTTATACGCTAATAAAGAACAAAGGTGCACTACGAGCAGAGGTTTTGGTTTTCAGAAAGCCATAGGACCTTTAACTCTATAAGAACCTCTGAGTCATAAAGAATTAAAAATATCTTACTTGGCCCTTCTCATAGCTGCAGCGTTCATATCTTCTGTATATATTTTAAGAAGAAGTGCTTCTTCCTGAATCTTTAAGTTTTGAGCTTCAACGCGCGCCCTCCATTTGCTATTAGCCTAAACATAATGAAAGATCTTATTACAACTTTATGAATAATTCTGTAGTAAACTTTAACAACTGTAACAATCTTAGAGATTGTTTGGGAAAGATAATTCATTAAGTAATCACACCGTTGTTGTACCTAAAATTCTCCATTTCAATAATTACCAGAAACTCGTTGTGGTAAATTATTTTAATAGTTATTTCTATTGCTTAAGGGAATAATGATGAGAGATAGCTTATTAATCTGAAACACAGTGGGGAGAATGTGTTCACACATACACGCCGGGGTGGGGTGGATTTTGTTATGGTAGAGACAGGCTCACCTGTTGCTGTTGGTACCTGATCACCGTCGTCAATATATGTATAATTACTGGTAAAGCGCGCCTACAAGAAGTCTACTTCTTCATAACTTAAATACATCCAACATTATAATGGAGCGGGAACATAACAAATGACGAAGCAAAGCGGGTCGACTGTAGTGGAGGGACGTTTACGACGGAAGGATGGATAACTACATAGCACTGGATTATTAGAGGAAAGGGGATAAGAGAGTTGCAGGTGCGATACATGAAGCGCTCATAGCCCGGCGGCTTGCGTCGATCTCAAGTGATCGACAAAGTTAAGCAACAGCGGGCGCGGTCGGTAGTTGGATGGGTGACCGCTAGTGGCAAAAATTTCTTGAGCGCTTCCGTGCTTCGGAGGGCACGTAAAGCCGTCGGTCCCGGTTGTTATCATTTGGTAGCAGTCGTTAAGCCATGTCGGATACCTTCGGGCGGCTTAAAATTTCCGACACTTGGGTTGGCCACTAACCCCTCCACCAATCCGCACTGGAGCAGCGTGGTGGAGTATGCTCTAGGCCTCCTCAGGTACGAGGAGAGACCCGTGCTCAGTAGTGGGCCATTAATGGGTTGTAGCCAGGTGCGATACAGCTACGATACGATAATCGTGAAAATTAGATAGATGTTTGCCATGAATTAAGGCGGTACAAGAGGAACTTTAACCCTCGTCGAGTGATGCAGTGGAAAAAGGCAAGGAGATATGATTCTCCACCTATACTTACTTAAATGAAACTCAACTTTCTATGCTCGTGGTGTATTCTGCTGAACTACAAACGTGATAATGTTAACTGGTTCTCCTGTTGAAGGACAATAGGCTGGCGGTACCACCAAATCTAATCTCGACGATGGTTTCCGTGCATCATGGTAGGTTAAATTCTATTTCTGTTTAAACTGCCCGCTAGCTTAAGCTAACCATTATTTTTATACCATGAACAGTGAAAAAATCCTTATTGTGGACGTGGGAGTACCTTGACCAAATTAATACTCGATTTTTGAAAATTTATTTTTATAATTTGGAGGGTACAAATAGATGAATCCTACCTGTATACCAGAACCAAACAAAGTGAGACAAAAGTTTAGTATTTCTCATCACAGCATTTATATTTTAGAATGGCACCGAAGCGTTAAGTGATTTCGTTTCATAATTAAGTTTCTGTTTGCGTTAAGTTTTACGGAGGTAAAGAATAGCTTCGCCTTTTCTGTCTTCGAGTGATTTCTCGGAATAATAGGTACACAAATAAACTTGAAAAGCTGCTTACGAAATTACACAATTATTTCTTGTACGTTCTAGGAATATTTTGTCCATAATAATGGTTTATTTTCTATCGTGAGAAAACAATAAATTAAGAATGGTAAATAAATTAATTAAGGAACACTTGGATTCCCAGTGTCGTGGGTGCCATGGACAACACAAGACAACAAGACAAGGACACACAACCAGAGCAAGAACATAAATTCAAACCCATCATTCAATATTCTGCCTTGCTCGGAATTGAACCCAGGACCCTTCAAATAGCAGAATCGGAACCAGTACGCCACACGGGTCGCCAATAAATATAAAAGGGTTGACTACTAGAGAATACTATTTGGCATTAAGTCCGCCCATTGTAATTTATAGCTTTAGTGAAAAATAATATCAACGTAGACGGTTTTTTATAAATGTCTGACGTTTCCTCCAAACACCTTAAACATCATCAATTTAGATTAATTTAATTGTAGAACATTAAAATTCGTGCACGACTCTTTAAAATCATCGCGGCTATTTAGCCGAACTATTTTGTACTAAATGATATTTTTTGTTTTAGCTCACATCATCTTCTAACTTCTTCTGCTTGGCCTCTCTGTCCTGTCTGACTCGATTCAAGCGCTTCTTCTCGTTCGTTCTCCACTGCCGCACCATGGTGATCTTTCTTCTCAATTCCATCTCAGCGGCAGCCTGCACTCTCTGTTTGATCC
Source organism: Ochlodes sylvanus (assembly GCA_905404295.2). Classification (NCBI taxonomy): domain Eukaryota; kingdom Metazoa; phylum Arthropoda; class Insecta; order Lepidoptera; family Hesperiidae; genus Ochlodes; species Ochlodes sylvanus. Next base: position 12,481,963 of record FR990124.1, on the reverse strand, counting down.
TGTTCTGCTTCTCGCGAGCTCTCGACGCCCTCTCCTGTCTCTGTTTCTCGTTGAACTCGGCCAAGTATTTCATTCTCGCCTGGATTTTCTTTTCTTGTTCTTTCGCTCTGACAGCATAAGGATAATATATTATTTTAATATACCTACATAATATTATGTAGTTTATTCTCAGATCGCCAAAGTAACTAAATGGGGTTCAGTTTCATAGGTAGGTACATATTTTCCTATTACCTTTGCCTAATGGTACATGATCCCTAATATCATCGTGATAATCACAACGCATAGCTGCCCTTATCCTAGGCTTGGATCCCCAACATTGAGAGGGGTTAAAGGCATTGTCCGACTAAATACAAATTGGCAGACTTCACACACATTTCAGAACATGATATGAATAAATCTTATGTAAGCAGGTTGTGCTCACAATGTTTTTTCCGAAGCAACTGAAATTATTTAAATGTGCATAACTTTGATCTAATCTTCAAAGTTATGCACATGCAAATGCTTGCAGGATTTTGATCTGGTTTGACATGACGCTGATCGATATAACAAAATACCATTTTTACAATTTTTGTCTGTCTGTCTGTTTGTTTTGGCGAATCTCAAGAGCGGCTGGACCGATTGTGACGCGACTTTTATTTAGTTTCCCCTTCCCCGTAGCAATTAATATTCCACGCGACAAAGTCGCGGGCATAGCTAGTAAACATTATTTTTTTAAGGAAAGAGCAATAATTTCCTACAACTTCAGCGTATTTTTCACGTCCCTGCAGAATATTACTCTCGCTCAAGGATATCCCGATACCGAGAAAAACTTTAGAGACGGTGTAAAAGCATATGAGAGGGTCTCGTTAAAGCAACCTCCACTGCAGCTTCTAATTTGCAGTCAAATAAAAAATATTGAAAACATGCGGCGGAAGCTTCTCGTTTTCATGTCTCATTCTGGAAAAACACGGTTCAATATTGTCGTTAAATTGTGTCGTGCATATGTGAATTAATTAGGTGTTTTCTCCTCTCATCTTTAAGCCGAAGTCACTCCCTATTGCTGGTAAGGTAACTAAGTTTGTTGAACATCGCACAAGGCAATATGCCATGACGCATATGCCTTGTAAAATCCTACACGACTTTAGAGAGTTTTCAGCTTGCTCTGAATTACCGCGTCCCCGCACCGGTGCCACCGAGGTCGGTTGTGTTTCTTTTAATTAAAACTCAGCACCGCTCCAGACTGTAACGATGCCGCTACTCGCGATATTACGGGATTACCGTTATAATGGGCGTGAAGAGTTCTAGAAGTTTCTGTAATTTGCGTTGTCAGTTGCAAATTTAAAAAAACAAATAAGGCTAACTTACTCCACCACGAACCAACGAAGTAAATGTTGGTAACACCTTAAGATAAGTGTTCTAAAAATTTGTATGTTATAAGCATTGAATTATAACTTAAACGTATTGAAATAATTTTATGTTAATTTCAATACATTGATAAATTTAATGTTGTGCAAATGCGGATTGAGTAGATACATTACTGGGAAAACATCCTTCCAACCAGTGTGCGATGTTGGTGTATTGGATCTATGTACGTACATATAACACAATAGTGACGCTGGCAGTCAGATACGAACTCAACAGTGTGGCCTACCTGAAAGACCAACAAAAGGGAAAACAATACAATCAAACTCTCTTCGAGCCTTTCGAATGACGCTTTATGATAAGTCAGTAAGATTTTAAGTGACCCAAAGACTTCTATTCAGAGAACCTGAACATCGATCGGTAAGAATTGTGTTGCAAATCAAGAAACGTTACTTTATTACCTAGTAACAGAGTTACATTTGCAATGCAACACATGCGACAGCGGCTCTGCCTGACGCCGTAATTGAATGGGTTATGCAAATACCTTTAGCTCGGCGTTCCACCAGCTTGAAAACTCCAATCTCTCGAAAATCATTTTATACGTGAGTTACAGCATCTGACTATATACTATATTAAGGGACAATGAAATCAATTAGGTATAGGTATGCCTTAAATGCATCACCAACGTGTCGCTGGCCAATAAACAAGCAGGAGATTGTTTAATACTGGCTTTCCAATAATGCAATCGAAAATTTAAACATTTCACAATTTAGACAGACTCACACAAATATCACGCCAGGTTAGAACTAAACAAAGCCATATCTTTCCAATTTTTTCACTTTCAAAACCATTGACATTTGACAGGGTGGGTAATTATTTAAAGTGCGCGTCTAATTTACAGAGTTCTGACGGTCGAATTATTATTTTGAGGCGTATAATTTTAGTATTGTCTTTAGGTTCCCGTAATTTTTTAGGGTTTAATTTAATGTTCCAGTGTCCTTAATGAGCACGTCTTAAAATAATATATTTTCAAGATAAACTTATACACCTACTTCGCTTTTACTAGCAGAAGAGCTTTTACATACAAAATATAATTAGAACTGCGATTAAAATAAATATGCTTTGCATCCACGCGAGACTAGTTTAAAACCAACATAGACATAGAGAATTATTAAAATAAAACTTTCTGGTTTCTGTAACGATAACAGTCTTTCTACATTTCAATCCAAAAATTATCCTACGTAACGATTAATTTTAAACCCGTTGTTATTTTTATTATTTATATTGATTGTTACGCAGACTAATTAGATTAGATTAGTCTCTACCTACGCAGGTACTTTAATTACCGCTCTATTCTATTGATTGCCGTGAATCGAGCCTAGATATACATAGATAACAAAGGCTTCGAGTACCTTCTAATTAACAGCAATTAGCAGACGTCTATTGGAATCCATCAAAACAGGTGGTGCCTATTAATTATAGTAGATACCTGAAAATTATATTACGATTATACGCAATGACGATCATTGGAAAGCAGTGATAGTCTATTATTTTAACCCCTCTGATGCTTGGTTCAAACGTTTCACGCACTTTGACAAAAATTGCGTATGTGCGTACTATAAACAATAATAATAAATATAATCACTCATATTATTAAATAAATATAATAATCTATATAAATAAAAATTAATGTTGCTAAGAGCAAAACTCGAGAATGGCTCGACCAATTCGGCTAATTCTTTTTCGTATGTTCCTTAAGGCACAAAGAAGGTTTTAAAAAATATATTAAATATAAAAATGTCTAGATTACACGGGAATAAGCAGAAATAATTACCGGGAAAAACCACTAACTTCTTTTATAACATCAAAGACATAAAACTCCGTCGCTACGAGTACAACACAGCGCCAAACAATAGTGCAAAATTTTAGGGTCTAAAATGAGTTAAAACACATTAAGGTTACAACGAGTACTAGCTGCCCCGAATGGGTCCCCGCTTAGGAATAACGACGTATATAATTCGACTATTACTTTAATGGACCCTCATTCGCACTTGTCGTCTGCGCGTCTGGTTATTCTCGTTTGTTTCATAGAACTTTTGTAGGAAAAAAATATAAATAAATAGATATTAAAATTCATATCCCTATAGTTTGTTTCCTGGTATTATGGACATAAAAATTCACCATCGCATACACCCATAAATAAGTATACCATATATGTATACATATAAGTGTATCATAAATAAAGTATACATATGAATTATTATACATATCATTCATCCATAATTATGTAAAGCACATTCTCAGCAACACCAACGGTTTATTGGTAGAGAATGCCTCTAGGATAGGCATTAAGTCTCGAGCCCAAGGATCTAGAATACACTATTCCGGTTGCGAGCTTGAGAGTCAGTACCTTTTTCTTGCCTGTTCTGATCTGACGATTGCAGATGTCCCTGGGCCTATTAAACACTAACCATCACGTGGCTTGTCTGCTCATTTGTCGGCTATTACCCAAAAGAAACCCAAGCATTCTCCACATAGATAGCCCACTAAGAGTGTTTCTACATTTCTCAACAGTAAATAAATTGTACCGCTTATCAAAGGTTATAAAAAAGATTTATTTTCTTTTGGCCTCGAGCCAATACAGCCGCTGTGACGGGTTAGAGCTACCAGCGATCGTTTTGCAATTGTGTTTCTTTAGGCGTTCGATATATCAAGTTTAGAGGAATTTATGGAGAGAAGTAGCATGTAAATAACTTGTTTTTTGCTTGATAAGACGATGAACAGAATAAAGGAAGAAGGTGAATGACGAATGATGAACGGTGAGTGGATGGAATGATGAAAGGTCAACAGTGGATGTTGAAAGAGAAAAATGTGGGTGAAAATGGCTGTTTGTCCATAATATAAGTAATAAGTATAGCTATAGTAAATTTCAATTTCTTAAGTATTTCTATTTGGTAATTGAGCGGTCATGTGGCCTACATTTGCAAATTCGAAAAAGGTCGTTGAGGAAGCCATGGTCCACAAAAGGCTGTAGCGCCGTAAAAAGTAGGTAAGTAAGCTTATTAAGCAATCTACGCGATGAAATAGAAGTTGGGATACTTCTATGTATTAACTTTATTAATAACTTGAGGCTCTTAAATACAAGAGCGGAATATAAATGAAATGGACGAATTTTGTACCTCCACTAATAATAGCAGAGAGGGCCAGGATTAGGGTGAGTCGATGGGTAGTAAGAGGTAAGTAGATACGTTAGCGACATGTTCTGGAACTTAAAAACATAGTGATATCTAAATAACAATGGAAATAATCTAATCATAACTCAAAGCCAAGACAAAATTGAATGAACGGGTCGCCAATTTGCTAAGACAAGCTTACATTGATCCACATGCATCCCCACAATGTATGATTAATTCATCAATGCATGCATCAAATCCATCGCATCGGAAAGCTCATCAGATAATCCGATTCCACTGGCCTTTCCCAACTGTAATTACATCACTGCGATTTCAATCAGATTAATATCACTCAATGACGGAAAGTAAAATGAATATTTTACTTTATGCCTATATGAATTTATGTAGCTGAAATTTTCTAAAGTAATCCCGTTACGGTTTTAAGAATTTTCAAATTTTTGTAATATTTTGCAGCCTTCTATATGTAATGAGAAGAGTCTCGTGCCCTATGGGCATCAAAGGGATGAAGCTATGTAAATAGCCAGCAAATTAGCAGATGAGCCAGTTGATGGTAAGTAGTCATCGTCAGAAAGACAAAGGCCAAAAAAGAAGAGTAGAAGAATAGCTGTAGTAGAGCCTAGAGTTAGCCCGGGGTAGTACTACAGCCCGCCACGGAACTTATTACTTATAAGTACCATTTCTACCGTGTTTCGGTTAGACAGGTATGGAGTCGGTTACACTTTTTAGAGGCGACGATACGATGTCAAAGTTTGGATATGTTCGAAAATTTGCAAACACTTTTGTCATCTAAACAAGCAAGCAGTTCTTGGATTGGGTCACTTTGGGTCTATAAAGTAAAATTGCTTTTATAAAGTAATCTTGTTGTAATCTTAACTTAAATTACTTTTGTGCAATTAGTGCTGAAACTAACGAGTTGGGTCGGACGGACCAAAACTTTACGTCTATCCACATTAGTGAATTTACATTCTAGTTAATACTTTAGGGATTTTAGCCGTGAAAGACCCTTAAGTTAAGAATTACAAATATTTTTTTAGAACATTATAGAATAATTCCTGTCGCTGCCGCTCATAACAACCGTGACTTACCCAGAACAAGACTCAAATCAGAGTTGAATGGATAGTAGTAGTCATGAGCATCGTCATGGGCCTAACGTATTAACCTGGAACGAGCCCTGCTATCTCAAACAGCAGGGAACGTGTGTTGTTTTGTTCGCTTTCAACATGGTGTGCCACGAGCGGGGGAGTTTGGATGGATCATGGATGGACGGAGCTCCTTCGACGAACAAGCCTTGGTTGTTATTCAGTTGGCATTAGACTGCAGAGCTGTTAGTTCAAATATGTGTGCCATAAGGATATAATCAACAAATCGCTAAAAGTAATACACATGTAAGATTAAATGGTATTTAATGAATGTACTGTTAGTAAAAGGATCCGTATCAGAACCGTGTTAATTTGTTGGCGAGCGAAATATATGTAATAATATAGCGACAATACGCAGAACAAGCAACAATGTCGCGTTGAGGGAGAAAGGAAACAAATTGCCGCCATTAATCACGGCTTCAAGTACGTACAAAGCCCTGTTAAGTCTGAAGTTTTTTTTTTAATTTCTCCAAAATAAACCAGCCAAACAGATTAGCGTCAAGAGTTTGCAGCTCCAAGGTGAGAAATGTTTTCGTGCGTGCTTAAGTTTTATATACGAAAGAATTTATGTACAATCGGCAAAACAGTTGGAACATTCAGACAAACCACGAGACTAACTACCAAATGTTGAGTTACTTAAAATATTCCCCATAAATTTAAATAGCAACGAAGGCGTCAGCTATGTGTTAGCCAAAAAAACCGTAGGACCCCCATTATTTCGAGCCCTCCGACATTGCAGCCTCCACCTTTAAAATATTTCACTGTTTATTAAAGAAGGTGGGTGGTAGATAATCTAGTATAAAAATACCCACGATGCATGAAAACCTTGACGATAAATTAGGTAGGGTAGCTTATGATGAGTATTATTTCATAAGAAGAAGTAAATTAAAAGAAAAAGGAACTAAAGCTAACCCAAAACACTTCAACGATCCCCAACTATACCCAAGTGCCCCAAACGTGATATTTTCGGGTATAAACGATACAACATAAAACCGCTATTAGTCACTGAGCCGTGTAATCCACAGAGCTTGTGTTAAGGTACACTATATATTCTGTTTACTACACGTTTCGTGTATATTTTGTGTTCTCACGATTAATTCCGATTACACATAAAGGACCTCTCATTCTGGAGCTCTGAGTCCAGCCTTTGGGTCTGTAAGACTGTAATGGATTAAAATGAAATAAATGAACGGTTACATTAGTTACATTCACACTTCTGCTTTTATTATGTATGTTTTAGATGGACCTATTATTATGTACATAATTATGTACCTTCTTATATGAAACGTCAAAAATATTTTGAAGCACACTGGTTGAAATTAGACCTCTAATTAAAGAAAGATTATAACATTATATTATTATATATTTTACTAGTAAACCCGCCCTCGCTTCGCTTCGGGAAACCTGATTTTTTCCGACTTTCAAAACTTTAATATGTTATACATATAAACTTTCCTCTTGAATCATTATATCTATTTTAAAAAAACCGCATCAAAATTCGTTGCGTATTTTTAAAGATCTAAGCATACATAGGGACAGAGAACGCGACTTTGTTTTATACTATGTAGTGATAATAAATATATGTATATTAAAGCTATCAGGTAACAAATGGTACTTAAAATTACGATGACACATTCATTTCCTAGGCATGCGAATCCAACTCGCTACTTTGCTTTTATTACCGTACAATGTATTTGCGTTTTACCTACCAGTAAGATTATTGTATAGGTATAGGGTATTTTACGTCATCCGGGTCGGGAAACAACTTTCGCAAAAACCAAAGACAACATATATAAAAGTATCTGTATAAAAACTTTTACCACAACAAAAGTATCGACAATAAAAATGCTGAACCTTGCAATAATTCCTGTTGACACCCAGAGGCTGCGTAATCGAGCCTGAAGTTCACTCAGCAAACAATCTGATGGGATTTGAAAGTAAACACCTTTTAAACGAAGCTTTCCCTCTTAAAACGTAGTCTTTTTGGAAATTTTCTTCCAATAAATCGTTTTGGTAGGATCGAGATCAAGCAATGTTGAGAGCGAAAGTAGTAGTTAGAACATTAACACGATTAGTTAGCTACAGCAGTTTGTATGTACTCGTAATATTTGTGCATGAATGTAAAACAGGTGGAGTATCTACATTTCTCAAATAACTTCAATGTACGGACATCATCACAGACTCACAGTTTTATTATATGTTACAGTTGTCATGACCTGTCAAGTATACCATACATGCTATGCTAAATATTGTTTAACCCCTAAAAGTGTCTAATGGTGAGTCATTCATGTAGCCCACAAACATTTTAAACCACATTTCCTCTAGACAGTGCAACCCATAGTTCCCATAACTGGGGAGGAATGAAATATAATGCCTCATTTATAAGTGTCGCTGCCCCAACATCCTTAAAACCGAAACGTTAATATGTTTCAAGTAATTTGTTTGGAACAAATGCTGTGTTCCACCTTGGGCTAAGAGTCTAGATTGTATATTTAAAACTTTTAAAAGTTATAACTTGTATGGCAGTTGCCCTGGCTGCGATCTGGTAAAAGTATGCCGTAGTATTCTCACTCGAAATTTTTTATTTTGTAAACCAATTGAAGTAGGGGAGACTGGGGCTGGTTGTGACAGGGGTAAGTTGTTACAGTGACCTTAGCGGCGGAACAGAGAACGCTGTAGTGACGTTAGAAAGAGATAAATAACGCCACCACTGATGGCTCACCCCCCGCAAGAGCCAGTGGCACCAGGGCTTTTATGAAAGGAGCACCTGGGTGTCACTCAAAAAACCCTAGGTTTGTAAAATTTTCAATTATTCGTAATATTGGTCTACAGCCTGTTTTCGAACTAATTCGAGAGGTGTTTGATGTTATTTTTGCGTCCTAAGCCTTTCTTTTTGCGATAAAACTACGTTTTGCATTTATATTAATTTGTACTTTTACTAGTTAACCTCAAAAGATCAATTTAGGCGTTGGGGCTAAAAGTGACATTTGCTTGGGGCAGGTTGTGACACGTCACTGCCTGCCCCGTGGTTTTTCTTTTCAACCGATATAATTTGTTTATTGTTTTTTTGTAGCATGAGGACATATAAAAGGAAAACATAGCGTGAAAAAATACCTAAAGATCATTATGTACGAACGAGCAGCAACTATTTTAGAGGGAGGTACAACTAAAAAAGTTCGTAGCATCGCAAAAGATTTAGGATTGTGTCATATACCCTTAACTAGATATATAAAGAAAAGAAAAGAAGCAAAACAGAAGAGCGCATCCATAGAATCTCTCAAAGTTGGATATATGAAGAATCAACAAATCTTATTTTGTTATAACAGTAAAGGTTTTTGTTTAGTTTAAAGTTTATTTCGTTTTAAGTTTTATTTTAATGAGCCAAAAGATTGCTTTGTAGACCTAAAAAACATAATATGTTATTTAAATTAAGAAACGTAACTGTTGGTGATGATTGTTCATAATAAAAAGGTTCTGATTACATTAGTTTTTGGATGTAACATTTTGCCCCATGTAGTGTAACAACCAGCCCCGGGTACGGGGTTGAAAGTGACAGGCCGTTTTTTTCAGAATTTGTCCATTTATATCTAAACTAATGGTTTGGTATACAAAATGTATTTTAAATTTAAATGCCGAATAGTTACTGAATCAAACAAACATTAACTCGAGTAAAAGAATCAAACAAATAAAAAAATATGACACTTTAAAATTAAAATGTCACAACCAACCCCGGTCTCCCCTACCTACCTAAATCAAAAAAAGGAAGCAAACAATAACTCTACTTCTAGATTTTCCTAAATACCTTCTATCCACAGACAGCGATCAGTTACAGTTTTATTACATGTACATTCACGAGCAATAATAGGTACCTATACATTGTCACGATATCTAAAATAACTTAACTTGAACAACAACAACAACAACAATTCGTTGTAAATTGTATATTATACCTTATTTTGACATCGTTTAATGGTTAGTTAATTTAGAACGAATTGTTGTTCACTTCTTTCTAGATTGGTACAAGTTAAGATATTTTAGAAAACGCGACAATGTATACATATTATTGCTCGTGACTGTACAGTCATTATTATATTATACATGTTGATGATCATATGATAATTATTATTTATCTCGCCCTAACATACATAAAGCTTTTCGTTTTCCGTTGTATTCCTGACTACCAAGTAGATCTACAAATAAGCATAACTTACAGCCTCTTCTTTTCAGCCCATTCATCAGCGTGCTCTTGCGCTACTTTTTCCAGATGCTCCCTGGCTCGTTCTGCTCTCGTGAAGGCACGGAGACGTCTGGCAACGTCCTTGTTTACTCGTTTGAGGGTAAGATCGTCCCGTGCTGCCTCGTCCTACGTCAAAGGTTTGAAGTTTATGGGTAATGGGGAAAAGGTTATGGGTAATTTTACTATTATACGCGTACTTACTTATACAAGGATCGTACCAAGTTTGACATCATGGTCATGGATAAACATACGCAGACATAGTTGAGTGGTCTCGCAAGAAGAAACGGAAAGAAACTCTCAAGGATTTTTCCTGCTCGTAGTTATAAATACCTAATACTTATTACAAAATTAAATATTACTTATGGTTATACATGAAACTCATGTCGAAGTAATCTTGTCTTTAGTAGGGATAAAAGGGAAGACAACTTGAGGCGATTATGATTGGCTTACGATAATGACATGTGTTATTTGTATATATTCGTGACACTTTTGACACGTATTTCTGGTACTGGAACCTGAAGATAGTTCACAGAATCGTGTATGGAACCTGAAGATAGTTCACAGAATCGTGTATAAGTAATCTTATCTACTAGAGAAAGCAGTACACACAAAATAACAATTATGTACCTAGTCAAACATCTAACTTTCTAGGAAGACGGGTTTGCAAACTCGAAGCTTAATTTAGTTCCGATCGAGTTTTACTAGTTCTAGTTCGCCGCTTGCTGGCTTTAACGCCGAGGCTCTATGCGAGGGCTTTTCTTTGGAAACCTTGGGGCATACTTCATTAAGGTCCGGATTGGTAAAGCGGTCAACAATGTTGGAATTTCTTGTACCCTAACTCTCAACATAACACTACGATTGTTGTCTAACGATACGAGCACTAGTAATACACGGCCTACAAAGTACGAGTATAGTAGGGGCTTTAACTTTGTAGTCACGAAGTCATCCATCAAATTCCCGACCGCGCCCGAAATTGCTTAACTCCGTCCATCAGTTAAAATTGACACAAGCCGTCAGAGAAATTGTCCTGACCAATTTTTTCGCTGCTAAATGCGTTTACATTAAGTTCCGCGGGGGGGCGGTAAAGCGGGGTTTCGTAAAAACTTCTCCCTCTCAATAGCGTTCTGTGTCGAGTATAAGGTATACATCTCCACAATCGGAGTATCCGGAAAAAAATTGGATATAATAAAAAAAAAGTTCGGAAAAGTGCGTTCCATGGTTTGCGCGTACATGAAACGCACACAAACGTCGGCACCGACGAGTATCGTATGACCTACTGTTCTTCATGTACGGTGATCCTACTTACCAACTTCTTCATTGCCACGTGTATCCTGTCCATGAACTGATTGTACAAGTACTTCCTGTACTGGTTGAACTCCTTCAACGAACAGACCGCCCGACCGTCCTTGGTGCAGAAGCCGAGGTGCTTCATCCTGTTCCTGGCCGCTTTCTGGGCGAAGTGGTGCGCGAGGTGAGGGTCATGGACCTCCACGTAGTCGTATGAGACGTTGTAGCAGTACGGGTCTGTTAAGTCGAAGGAAGGCCTAGGACCATCCCCGCCGAGGCCTAGACGACGTACCTGAAAATATTGGAATGTTACAAATAATTTGAAACGTATGTCGCGGATACTTACGACATTTTAATTGCGAACGGGTACTCACTCGCCATTTTCAATTCATCCAACTGACTTTACGACTTACTACTTACAACTGACTTTTGACGAAATTACGGTATAACTATACAAAATCGTGAGTACTCGTTGGTGTTTAAAATATGCATATAAAATATTTGCAAAACTCAATGCATTCCTAATGGCATGCCTACTACGTTTGGCACGACAAGATTTATCTCATAGTTTTATGTTTTCTTCTCACAAAAGTACACATAAAATAATACGTGAACTACTACTCAACCCTTTTAAGCATATTGCATACAAGGATGAGAGTGAGATTTAAAAATACAATAAAGAAGATAAAACCTTTTTTTTACGAGAACGTTCAAGCTCTGGCCAAACAGCCGACGGGGCGGGACAGCTGCGCGACGCTGGCGTGACGTGAAGAGTTGTAACATATTAGCAAGTATAGAATATGGCACACGGAGCCGTCGCGCTCAGCGGGTCGCGTCACGTCGCGCCGAGTATGACACTACGACGGGTCGGCCGACGCGATGTTAGCGGGATCATCACGCCCGCAGTGTGACTTCCACGCCGCGTCGCCGTCCCGCTAGCGTCGCGTCGCCGTCCCGCCCCGTCCGCTGTTTGACCAAAGCTTCAGAGTGCCAATGTAAAGTAATTTCTTATAGCGATATTTTCACAAAACTACATCAACTTGATTGTATGACTTGTGTGAAGTCTGCCATCCGCATTTTGAACTCTCAGATGTGCAGTTTTCCTCACAATAATTTCCTGCACCGAAACAAGTGATATTTAGTTCCAAAATACGCATGGTGTGGCATAAAAAATACACAATCATAATTCCAAAATTTTACCTCCCTACCCCCACCCCTCAAATTTAAATCGCGCTTTTAGTATTTTTGTAAAAAAAAAATTATATAGCGGAACAACGTTCGCGGGGTCAGCTAGTATAATTATGTATAAATAAGATGATGTAATCAAGTGTTTACTTCCCTATAAATGCGAGCGACCTGCCGTTTCTCTATTTAATATGTTCGGGAGAGTAATCTAGGTATATAATTTATATTGGCGACGGTGAACTAAGCGAACTATCATGAAATTATTTGCTCGAATGCTCGGTGGAATCGTATTGACACAGTGTTCGCTCTCGGTGATTGGACTTTCAATGTTGGTTTAATATCTCCTGTTTACAGGTTGCGGGTAGCTTTGATGTTGTATCCATACATTTATATACATGGACATAAAATTGAAGTGCCTGTCTATGATTTCAAAATAATATGTTTTCGCAAGTGCTCGTAGTTATTTACACGATTTTCTAAGCAAATCTCTGGAGTGACTGACCAATTTTAATGGGACTTTTACTGGAAGGTAGAAAATATTATAGGCATCATTAAGACCACTTTTTATCACGTAATTACCACGGGGTTGGGATTTACGCGAAAAAAAAACTCCCACGCTAACGAACCCACAAGCATAACTAGTTATTAATATATAACGAAATTAACATTACACCTGATGACGAGAGCGACATTCTTCTTACATTACTAGACATAACAAACAACCTATATCGGTTCAAGATAATATTATGTTGAGGATTCGAATTACGCTTTTCGTGTAATACCAGTCGACAAACACAGTCGTGCTACGTATTAGGTAGTGTTTACAGTTGCCCATATATCTACTACACTAAAAAAATCGCAGAAGTATTACTGCATTAATTTAATCCACTACTATAACAAATAACTGTCATGAAATGTAGTCTTTTTGTGGTACATAATATGTACCACAAAAAGACTAATTAATTTATTAAATGTACATATTATGTACATTTAATAAATTAATTCGTGTGTGTGTTCAACACAAGCCACGCTAAGTATCTTAATTTTTTATTTCATCTTTCCTACTTACTTCCAAAGGTTTATCTTGTTATAAAAACACATTGTTAAAACAACCCGGCGAATGTAGCGACAATATTCGGTTTAAGCCGAACAACCATTACTTTGCAAGTGTATCTACGTGACTGTTTTCACACGTACGTTGTAATAATAGAGACGAAGTGAAAATTGCTACCTGTCTGGATTAAATCGGTATTTCACGTTGAAACACGATACTAGGATAAGGGATCATCCTCTCGCCGAAAGCCCTGTTTCGGTTATGTTACAACTTACACAGGTTTTTAATGACTATTACCTTTCTGTAGATATTTATTTGTGTTTTGGGGTTAAGTACTTTGTAGGATAAATAATGATATAATTAAACCTGAAACCTACATTCAAATCAAAAACTTTTTTTCAAATTTTTTTTAAACTTTTTTTTTTCTACAAAATTTTTTCAAATTGAATCTCAAATTGACTTTTATTTATTTAATTTTGAGTTCAATTTGAAGTTTGTTGGTTTTGTTTGTTTTAGCAGACTAATCATCGTACCCATCACTGAAGGTCTGCGGTAAAATTGTTCACAGCGAATATTGGGTCGAACGTTAGCCGTTTATATCTGCCATATTGGTTTTATGTTGACGTCATATCCATCCAGCCGTTATGAATTTTACGAGGATGGTTACGACACATAAAGTATGCCAGAAACATAGGCACACATAATTATAGTGCTTGCGTGAAAGAAATGTTTCGTGAGGAAACCTGAGAGTTCTCCATAATCTTCTCTAAGGCGTGTGAAGTCTACCAATCCGAACATTACCGGCATGGAGCACTATGTCCTATACACATACGCCTCAGTTATGAGTTGCAAAGAAGTTAAATATTATTTTTACTATTTGTACAAATAAATTGAAATAAAAATATTCAATAAGTCAACTCGCACGTCTCTGGTGCCGTCACAACCGGATCTAAATTGTTTACAGCTGACTAATTAGCAGCATCATTAATTCTAGCGTTTCCCTAATTTACGAGACCGTAACGTGTCCATACAAATTAAAACAATAAAATTGAGGCCGTCCCACTAGGAGCGTGTGCGTTGAAAACATTAAAACATTTTACATTTCTGCAAAAGTTGGCGTGACACAATTTATAACGTGTTAGGTATTTCTCGTTACTGGGATTTTTTTTAATCTATTTGGAATTTCGAAAAAAATTGTTTATACTTGCACTATAAAAACTTATTGCTTATATTACAATATTTTAACGAGGAAAAGTGAAGGATAGCATAGCCTAGCATATTATAGTATCATAGCAAGTTGTACAGTTTCCACGGTAGGAAAAAATAATGTCGTATTAGAAATTTAAGTTCACAAATTTGTGTGAAGTCTAGCAGCCCCCACTTGGCCAGCGTGGTGAACATTGACTTTTAAAGCTCTCATTGTGGGAGGAGATCCGAGCTCAGTATCGGGACAGTTATGGTTGTGAAGAAGAAAAAGAAAAATATTGCCAAACGTTGTGAAAGTGCCGTGCCCACCCCTCATGTTTCGTATCAGCTATTACGAAACAGGATATTTGTAAACACGTGTCAATTAGCGACAACGCTAGTGTGGCCAGCAATTTCTATAGGCCATTTCAGTAGGTAACATTGAACGGAAGTTACTTGAGCGAAGGTAAAAGGCAAGCCGACACAGTTCAAAGCTTGCTTAGTTCTATTATTGTGTGAAACATTTACATTTTGGCGAGTTAAAACGATGATATTTTTAAAAGCTATTAATTTTATAGCTTTATATCAAAACTTTTGTCAGACGCTTTAAAGCTCTTGGTGAGTGGAGCTGTAAGGCGTCTTACAAAAGTTTTGGCCCATGGAAAGTGTCTGACACTTATGGATACTATTTAAGAATAATATTCTACAAAACATATAAAAATCAGCCATGGGAAAATAACTGAAGTAGCTCTTATTTTTACCTGCCTTTCTTACCTGGTACCTGCCAGGGTGTCACGAGGTGAGCTTTCAAAAGCACGCAGGGTATTCAAAGAACATGGACGCTACTGAGAAATTAAGGTTTCATCCATGCAAAAATAGGTTGTCAGATCGCTCTGGGCTCTTGGACTATTACCATCTAACAATCTGTACATTATTATAATTATGTAGACGATTGTATAAATAGGTGCTTATTAATAGTGTGTATTGCGTTTACAAAGGTACCTATCCTATCCCACGGTAAGGACTAAAGGCTACGCTCTTCAGGACAAACTATAGCACATAGAGTTCAGTCACACGAAGCAATAAAATGATGTGACACGCAAATACCTCCGCGCAATATGTCCCCAAACGCAATATTGACGCTTCTCTAATGTGAGGTTGGGATAGAGGGCTGGGATCATTAGACTAGGGGGTTTCATTTTATAAAGTATCTACTTAATCAGTCTGGTGAATAATAGTAAATATATGACGATATATAAATTATTTGACGGCTATGGCTACAGTGCTGGGCCGCTGTTCGAAGGTTCCTATGGGTTTGATTCCAGCGATGCGGTTTGAATGATGAGTTTAAACGGTCTGGGTGTGTGAATTCTTAGATTATCTTTAGGTGTTATCCATAGCCACTACACAGGTTATCCTTATCCAAACTCTTCAGCTTTATAATATGAAGTATAGATTAAAAAAAGACAACATAATTCTATCGATATTTCATCTTGTAAATTTGTTTTACATTTCTAAACGCTCTAAGAACATCCCTAGCATAGTAATACCTAACATAGCTATACATAAACGCCGTTGAAAACATTAGTCGGGTAACTGGGGCTTGTTTGAAGCTCCTAAGCCATTGTTATTGCATGCATTACCATAATGAAGCCGAGTGTGTGCCTCGACAAGGAGTTTGATTCTGTTGTAATACCCTTCTCGTAATGCCCACATTGTCGAAAATCTTATTGTCTCAACCACATTCTTGCTGTTATTCAAACATAATTCTAGACTAGTAATCGGCCACGCTTAGCTTCGGAGACCTAAGTCTTTGTACACCAACTCGTGAAAAATAGGGTAAAAATAGGTTTCTAGAACATTCGAGAACATGTTTTACCATTTTTCGAAAACCAATTAATTCTAGAAGATTTTGATTAAAGAAAAAACATTTTTTTTTATTTTGACGAACATAATGGTGGCAATAGTTATAGCTTAACTTATAAACCTTGCTAAAATAAAGCAATTTAGCAATTATATCAATATTCCCCAAAATGGATTATCACTATTAGGCGATTAGACGAGACACTATTATGTATTTGCTAAGACAACCCTTAGCAGTGTATTGACAATAATTCCGTAGACCCTAGACACTTATCTAAATCGGTCTCTAAAGCCGATTGCTTCTTATACATTGTTGGAAATCGTTGAAGGGTTTAATTCCCATTTGTGGTATCAAATAAACGAATAAGTAGTTGACTTTATCTCAACACGCTTCTTTAGTAGTACATAATTATGTGCGTAGGGATTAATGCTATCTATCAAATGCCACGAATTACCAAGTACATCCATATTTAAAAAAAAAATGTTTTTTTGGTTCAGTTTCTTCGTTGACGACAAATTTGTCGACGGCGACATTGTAAGACCAACAATGTTCTTTTAATGCTTAGATTTCTAAACATTGACAGTTTGTTATATGAAAAGATGATGTTTTTTATGTATTTAAGACAGCAAACGAGTTTGCAGCGCCAGTATTACGCTGCCCGCCATGAGAACTGTGACCGACCCAGAGTAAGACTCAAATCGGACTAGGAAATCAGTCCAGTTAGCAGAGGGTGTTATTAACAATGTTAGTTTGTCGTTTCGTTAGTAGGTATGAGGACTGGGGCATGAACTGTTAGTAACAGTCCATTAATTAATTGGTAGTGAGAGTCTGGCTCTAGTAAATAACATGTTTCTTAATAACTAAAGAGGACGGCGATGGATCAGATGGATAAATTGTCGAAAACTACCCAGGTTTATATTTCGGGTTTTAATAAAAGATTTATAACGTACCGTTTCTAAGAGAGCATACCAGTGTCAAAAATTGACATTGATTCTCAAAAATATAAAAATACAAGGAGTTCAGTATTCCAAAAAACCTTAGCAACAATAATACTGTCGCCAACGTAATCGTTATCAATAACAATGATAAAGCACCTCCTCCGCATGATAAAGTAAGTATCTTTGAAACGGTGGATGGAAATGAAAATGAAAAGCTACGTGCTTATGTGTATTGACAATATGCCTTAATGTTCGTATTTTTATAAAATGATCCGATTTGATTATTTTCCTTTATAATATATTTTAAACGACTTATATTACTTACGGTTGTATTAATAATAATAATAATAATAATAATCATTTATTTCAGGCATCTATGGCCCATAAAATAAAATACATACAATTAATTTATAATATAACAAACTAATACATAAAAAAATTTAAAACAACATAAAATGATACAATAATAAACTTAAAACTAAGATTAGATACTATACATAAAATAAATAAAACTATTAATCACGAACGGACGGCGTCGTGTGTTGCGCGGTGTTTGGTAGCCGGCCTCGGAATCGCCGGAATACAACACCCTTCGGCCAGAACTCTTCCTTCATATAGGTCGACAGCTGTTCGGTGGGCAATCTCACCACAAAGGAACCGAAGTTAACATTGTGACGAGACTCCAATGCCGCCCTAAATACACACTTAAATTGTAAACAAGTTTTATATCGTGAATATCGACAATTATTGCTGTTAAAAATTGGACGCAACGTAAAGACTGATTTATTCGACGTCAAGCTTGCACACCGCAGTCTTGAGAGGGATTTACATTTCAAACACTCCGTTTATAAGATCTCTCAAAGGATAGCGCTGTATCAAGGTACATTATGTACTTCTAGAAAGCCAGTCGCGCCTCACTCCGGGAAAAATAATCTTTCAGTTTACACGCATAGGTAGACATTGTTGTCTACCTGTGCGTGTAGACAGAAGAGCTGACGCACTTGGCCATAGTCGCCCTTGAATATCAGACGTTTGTAAGACTAAAGTCATCAGCGAAGCATTATCGGTCAATAAGACAGGACAACATAACTGCGAACAAAACGCTTATAAAATCTCGTCGATTTTAGAAGGAGGGTGGAAAATTACCAACACACATGAGAAACCTCGAGATTAAAGTGGGTGGTACTGCTCTCAGTCAAACAGTAAGGACTTGGTCTCAATGGCCCGTCTGGTGTTCCGAAGTTGGCTGAACCTACGGAAGGATGGAGGACCTTACACCAAAAATAGTTGTGAATGTTACACTTAAAACGTTTCCGTGTTAATAGAATGAACGGCACCAAACATAAAGAAATAAAATAGGAAAGTTGGGATATTAATAAGGTAGGATAGTATGAGTATAATATGGTGTTGTATATACTCTATACTCGTACGTGGCATTTTCTTTCGAAAGAGATCGGCTTGATTTCCCTCGTCGCTTCCCTAGTAATAGAGTTGATTGATTGCTAGTTCATTTTTTATATAATATGATCTAATATTATCATGAGAGAAATTGTTCCAAAACATTTGCAAAACCACGAATTTTCCACTTTGCCGAGAATGCCTTTATGTGCCTGTAGACAGCAAAGTTGATCACCACTTTGAACTTTTTATATTATACATACCTAATTATTAAGATATTAGCTTACTTCATGTACTAGTTCTTGGGTATTCTTTAGATTTATGGTTTCACCAACAGATTACTAGGCAAAATGATGCAAATACAAGAATCACAAAATAGGGGCTTTCAAACAAACGATGTTGTGTGAAGCTTTTTTAATTTCTACTTTGCCGCAAACCACGTGTTGCATGTAGATACATGCGCGACAGTGATTACTCACCATTAGGTAACTTGTCCTCTCGTTTGCCCGCTTTAGTATAAAAATATGCGTACCACGCGGTAATACCTTAATCTCTCAAATTAAATTTACCGCTGAATCCGCACCGCAGTGACATCATAAAGTCTCGTCATTAAACTCGTACTAGCCTTCATATCAAAGAGATTAAATATGTAATACTTAAACGTCTTTGCATTACAAGGATATCAGCTTATTCCGCTATAATGTGACTTTAGTTGAACATGGTAAACATACACATACAATGATAGACAGCGTTGTGGTATGAATGTTGGTCAAGAAAACAGGGGAGTCTGGTTTTTCATTGTATCTACATATACCTCTAATTTTCAAAGTTTGGTGGGTATTAAACATTACAAATTAATAACCACTTGCTCCGGTGAAAGAAAACATCGTGAGGAACCCATAATGAAATCAAAGGAGTGTAAAGTCTGTAAATCCGCAGCTGGTCAGTGTGGTCGAGTATGGGCCGTATTTCTCACATTGTCATAAGAGAACCAAGCTCTGTTGAGGTATCGTTGAGTCAATTATTCCAGGGTAATCATAAGTATATTAAATAAAACCTAGACTTTAATTACTTACATCTTCGCCAATCTTCCCGCGAGAAAACACAATTTTCCCTTTAGGCATCTTTGGCACCGGCAACTTACTCTCCAAGCCAAGCCTGTACCACAACGGCAGCCCATTCTTCGGCACTGAACGAATTGGTTTCGGTATCGAATCTATGACCTTCTTCAACTCGGTCGGCTTTCTCAGAGTCAACAACGTTGTATCGATACCGGATAGGTCATCTACACCAATATCAGTTTTAACAGACGACATATTGAGTTGATTGTTTGATGGGATGCAATATGAAAATTATAATAGTCTCAAACCTCGCGGACGATGATTATAATAATGACACGTTGAAATTTTGACAACAAAGACGTCAGTTTTTGATTTATTTATATTTTTAAGAAAGTGGCCAGTACGTCATTTATAATTTTGGGTATTGATTGACTATCACGTACTACTACTAAGCTTTGAATAACTGGATAAATTCTCAAAGATATAAAGGTAAGGTTTACTAGGATAGATTCTAGATTAAGATTATAGATTCTCTGTCTATTCATGTGTTTCGTAGGTCACGTAACGACGCGGACGGTGATCTCTGTCGTGTTTGGATGGCTTTGATTACTCATCATCAAAAGGCCTGTGTACTAGTTTATTTGCTGTCATATGACTTTGGAAGTAATGAATAATGAATAATTATAACTTTTATCACAAATCGCAGAACGGATGTCCTCGAAATTAATGCGTATTTCTCGAAATGGTATGCAAGATACTTATGAAGAAGGCCGTTGAGGTGTGGCGGAAACGTTTGGAAAAGGGGCTACGAATGGCCAGAAACTCAACTCAGACCGCCAGAACGAAGAAATATTCAGTAACGAGTTCATAATTGGCTTATCCAGTAACTATTTCAAATAAACTGTGTCGAGCAAAATAAATGCTAATTCTTCTTTACAATTATAATTTTTGTTTGACGTGAAAGATATAATGTTTTTACAATCAATTCGAGCATCAAACAAACCGTGCACCAGCAAACAAACAAGTTTTTAAAGCTTTTGTCGGCAAACAATATAATGGAGAAAAAATTAGTTGGATTTTGCGTCAGGCTTGTACAAATAGTCCTTGAACTTTTGAGGGGACGACATTTTCCAGGAATTTCTACGCGTTTATGTATTCTGCGATCGTCTGTGATAGACAAGATTATTTGAACAAACCCCGTAATTGAATATGGAATCAAGACAATTATATTATTATATTAACATTATACAAATTTACATAATTACCTGTATAGTATAATTAGGGCGATCGCAGCGAGCCCTATCACTATCTCACAATGTGAGCAATTTTTGGTACACTTTACTGAAAATTTATCACGCCTATAGATTTGTGCTTTAACATAGTAATTTAAATTCATATCTAGATGTGTATCTCCCAAAAAAATATGATTTTATAATCATTAAAAAATGAACATTAACAATTTTGTATTCATTTGATAGAATGTAGAAATTGAACAGAACTTAATTTAATACTCAAATACATCGTAGTTATTAGATGACACCACGGCGGGAAAGCGACAATGTCACATAGCCCTTAAAATTATCACCCGTTAGAAAAGCTACGCGAGCCCTCACAAAGCTCAGCTTTTTCCTAGTTATACATGAATTCGAAATTGTTTATGTATTGACAAGATGACATGCCCTCAAGGTTTGAAGTTGTTGTGTGAACCCTTGTCTACAACTTCAGACTTAGCAAACATATTGTATTGAGTGACAGTAATATAGGTACCCTTAGTTTGGATAAACTGAGCGCGCGGTTTATACTACTCCACTAAAGGTGATTAACCACAGCCGCTTGGCCGCCGGCCGGTCGGTCCCAGCGCCCAAATGGGGACTAGGTAGGATGGTTCATCCTAGTCCCCTGCGTTGGTTCTTCTTCCACAATTTCTTCCGAATCATTAACTTCCTCGTAGGCTTCTTCTTCAATATTGGAGCAATTTTCAGAACCATGACAGTTTGAACATAAATTTGTGCATTTTAACGCAGTCTGGAAATAATGTTGGAGAGGAAGAAGGTGATAGTCATGAAGATTTCGAAGATCTACTAGAATCAGAGATGTTTGACGAATCTAACGATGAAGAAATGCCATCAAAAAGACAAAAACTAATGGATAAGTGATTAGAATTGAAGATAAGGTATTTATGAATGATAAGATTAATGTGTTTAAAAATATTGTAATGAATAACGTAATCAGAATAAAGCATCTACTAATCTACTAATTATTTTTGATTTTTGATTTTTTGCATTTTCTGAGAAGATTTACTGTAGTAACATATATTTTTTTTTTCACCATCGGAAAGTAGAGATTTCAACGAACAGAAACCATACCAACTTTTTGAAAAAAGCTGATATTTTGACGGGTGAATTTTCGATTGAAAATTAGGGTGTTTTTTCGATATTAATTCAAAATAAGGTGAAAAAATAAATATTTTTAATCAAATAAATTACAGCGTATTTGGGACATAAAAAGGTAAGTTTTCACCAAATTTCGTTAAAAAAAAAATATATTTGTAAAAGATAAAAATAAAAAACCAAAAACTTGGTTTTTTGGATTTTTCACATAAATTTTGAGGTTATGTGAAAAAAGTGTAAATACAAAAGTTTTAGATCTTTTTATTACCTACAACTTTGCCATTTGACTTTTTTCGATAGGACTTTTAGTTTTGCCGGAAATCGAGAAAAACCGTTTTTTACCCTTAAAAACTCACCCCCATCCCCTTCCCGACCTCAGATCGCCCGTAATTTATTTTTCCTTTCATTTTTATAATATTCCCCTCCTTTTCTAATGGGTTTCATCCTACTATTATTTTTTTTCACTTTTTATTATTTTTCAAGGCTTCTACCCTGGTCTAATAGGCACAGCATAGTAATTACCAGTCAAAGTGGGGTCTAGGTTTTATTTGAATAGGATTATTAAGTTCAGTACGACATGACGGTTCGGCACGTAATGCTGTCACGAGAGTACTACCATAGCGCAATATCGGTCAATGCTCCGGAAATTTAAATTCTAGGCCTGTGGAAGCCTTATTTATGTTTATTTTTACATAAACTTATAGTTAACTCTTTGTTAGGACAAATGGTCCTGCGGTCTCTTGGTTAATTACTACGGCATGGGACTGCAGTCTGGTTTGATAACTATCATGTTTTTGTATGTGCTACTAAATGTATTATGCTGCTTGGGAAGATTGGGATACTACGTACTAAGAATGGCCTCGACGTATTTCTAATTACTGGTATTTGATGCGTGATATGGAACTGTACAAGGACCAGGCTTGTTTGAGATTAGATATGCATTGTGTTCAAGTTCAAACAAGTTTTAATGCCCTCATGTGTTTAAGTCCTGTTATTTCGCCTGGCCTTAAAGTATTGTCAACATCATTTTATAGACGCCTTGTGAATTTTTAAGACTATTTTTTTTAGTAGTTCTTGCTGTTAACTTCTTAAATACTCTTTATTTATTAAGTTCAGGGCAATTTCATTTTCGACTTAAAAAGGCTGCACCACATAGGCAGAAGAAGAAATCCAAGGTTCCCGCTAAAATAATATTCGTTTAAAAAATGCATTCATGTCAATCTAAATTGGAAATCGAACTGTAATCAAACTATCATCGATGTTATTGGAGATGCGAAACACTACGCGCTGTACGCAGTCTGTATTTCAGATGGTTAGGTATACGCTGCAACAGTGCTGTAGTGTACGCGGTAGTAAGCTAGTGTTGTGTAGAAATTGCGCAGAGAGCCGGCGCGGAGATCGACTCCATAGCACCAGACTAGTCCGGACTGTCGCGCGTCGCACTCGTGTCGAAGCGCCGCCGCCGCGACCCTTACTAACCGCGACGTAAAACGTCACTAAAAGTAAACACACACATTAAAAAACATACAAGTAACACACTTTCAGTGACTCCCCATCACTTTGTATCCGATTTTTTTGTCACGCATCAAAAATAATAAAGTTTGACGCCGCGAAAAACTTTACGATCGAGCGCAGTTCGCTTATGCGTTTGCGTTTTACGTAAACAAATAAATGCGTCCCCATTAACGGTGCCTACTGATTTTATTTACAAGGTTAAGTTTGTTGAACTTTTTTTTGAGGCACGCGCCGGCTTCGCGATGACGTCAAGTGCAGCGCTAACTAGATTAGATACGCTAAGCCTCGGTAAACTCAGCCGCATGTCAAAGCCATGTGGAGGACACGAATTGTAAATATGATTCTGTGCCGAATAGTTTCATTCATAATATAAGTTCGGACCTGCGATAGCATCGATCGTGCAGCGTTATCAGTGGTACAGCCCCACTATTGTTCCAGCGCTGATAACTGAGTGTTTGTTACGCTTAAAACATATACACCTCATTTATATACTCGAGTATCGCAATTATCTGATGTTATATACTAATAGGTACGTTAATGTATTTCAATATCTAGTTGTTACGGTGAAATATGGGATTAAACGATATAGAGTTTATTTAATATCTTTTATGTATATTTTAATGTGTAATTTATTAAAATGTACCGGTGCATAACAATTCAATTCGTGTATTGAATACAGCAAATAATAAAAATTTACGAAACAAATCGCGATTGAAAACATGTTAAGCAAGTTGAATATGAAATAACAGCTATTTCAATTATAAACAATTGAATCACTATGTAATTAACAATGAACAATATACATAATATATATGTTATGATTATGACAATGGGTTATCCGTTTGAATGTAAAGTTAAGGAAAATGTGATATCAAGACGACATACATTCGCTATGTATAAAATATCAGTTGCGCTATATGTACATTTTGTGTGTGAATCAACAAGTACCTACCTGGTTTGTAATATTGGCTATCTTGTTCTGTGAAGCGTTTGTGATATGACGGAGCTCGAAATACATCGCTTTATACTCCGGGATGTAACCGGAAGCGGGTCATTGTTTGTGATGAAAGTTATAAGCGGTCATATGACTCAGAAGCTCAGGTTTTTTTATTTCTTGTTCCAAGTTTTTGTATTTTTTTTTGTTACCGGAAGCGGGTGATTGTTTGTGATACTTTGTTACCTATTATAATAAGCGACAGAGTGTATTTATTTTAATAAATTAAAAAATATTCAAGTTTTTGTACTTTTTTTTGTTTAGACGGGAAATAAAAATATAAAAATTAAGCCTCTCCGATATAAATACCGCTTATTACTGTCATCACAAACAACCACTCGCTGCCAACTTTTTGCTTCGATAAGCTTCGTTATCTACAGTTTGTTTATAATTAAGCTAACGTTTGCTTCAGTAACTATATACTAACTGCCATGCTTATTTGGGACGAGTTTTGTTTACCAACAATCTTATGTCATTTATTTTTAGTCAAAGTTATTATGGTAGGGGAGCCCAAGAGGGGATTTCTGGATTTACTGAAGCGCGGCAGATTAATATACAGGGGGATACCTTGTACCCGGTTAAGTACCACCACCAAATATGAGCCCCATATATATGGCCGCCCGTGAAGGATACAGGATCAGATTAGTAAAAAAAAATTGATCATCAGACATTCTCGAGCGCGTCAGATTAAGGTAGGGTGAGTTAATTACCTCCTAAAAAGTGTATATTCCACTAATCTGACAATTTGAGAGTGACGTAAAGAAAGGGGAGGGCAGCAAAGTTGTAAAAAAAAACGTCATCTTGAAATTCTCGAGCGTAGTTAATTTTTTTTTTATTTTGAAGGAAATAATTCAAGAATAACGAAAAATATATAATCTGACGATTTCCGCAAGCCGAAACAACAAAAAAATCGTCGATAAAGTTAAATGCGTGCAGGTGCGTGATGCCTATATTTCCTTCTCCGCGTTTCTATTCCTCTCTCACTCTTTCTCTATCTATTACTCTCTCACTCCGTCCCCACTCTAGTTTCTGCTGTCATGACGCCATCACCATATTCCAGCAAAAAATTTTTTGAAAGTGGTTTTTTTGGAATAACTTTTAAACGGCTTTATCGATCAACTTCAAAAACTAATCCGCCCTTGAGCTTGAAAAACCACGTCGATCGCCACCAAGTTGGTCAAAATCGGTTGATTTGTTCGAGAGATATCGTGAACGAAAGAAACCCGAAAAAGTGTTTTTTCGGGATTACTCCGAAATTTTTGGTTCGATCAATTAAAACTTTTAAATTACTTATGAGGATGATAAAACTGCGTCGAATACCGCCAACCGCGTGAAAATTGGTTGATCCATTCAAAAGTTATTGCGGTTTGAAAATTCCAAAAATAGTGTTCTATGAAACTTCTATCAGACTTTTGAGCTGGGAGAGCTCAAATGCATAGAAATATTATTTCTTTGAACTCCGCGAGCTCAAAATAAATGTCATAAGTACAATTTTAAGCGCCCAGGAATGGAATTAGCGGGAAATTGCAGGGATGGCCTTTAGGGTGAACCGTTTTTTTGTCAGATTAGGCGAATCCCTCTAGATAATCGTCAGATTATGAGACAGTACGTTTAGAACATAAAGATGAACCATATATATCTTAATCTGACGCGCTTGAGTATGTCAAAATGGCGAATTTTTTTTGCATATTATGAGAATGGCCACGAGTTTGCGTCCCATCGAAATCGTCAGATTAGTGAATGAGAGCTTATTTTTGGTGCACTTAACACTCCCTTAGAAAATCTGACGCGCTCGATTAAATTTTTTTTTTTTTCATTTTCAACCCTTACATACAACCACCCCCACCATGCAAACGGTCAGATTAACATACGTACATTATTAAAAATACGTAGGGCATTGATGCTATCAATATCTGACGCGCTCGAGGATGTCCATGCATCAGTTTTTTTTTACATATTTAAAAATCTATAGCCGCTTCCCCCACCGATGAAAAGGTATATATCATATAACATTTTTTTCTTCTTATCATCTAAGCTTTGCAACCCAATAGGTCTCTGTGACGCTCGAGTAAATCCCCATTTAGCACCACGGGCTCCCCTACCATTATCGATTTTTAAAAAATACATATAGGTGTACACTATACATTGATAATACACTATACATTCATAATAAGGTAATAATAATTGAGAATAAGTTAAGTAATAATTCTTCGTCTAGCGTTTTTTAAACCGCACAATGAGTAAAAATGTAGACTAAAGACAATTTATTTTCAGTTACTTTATGAAGTTACAAAATCTGTAACATAGCGGTACCCAGTAACAACCCGTATTATTTTGAAAAATCCGATATCTTTATCATTCATTTCTTAAAATTTTCAAATCGAATATTGTTCTACTTATAAATATTCTTTAAAATTATCTAATCAGTAAAAATCGCATGAAATGCTGTGTTGGTCCTGACATTTGACGCTTTAAAATTTCATTATACCTACTTACTCACATAATTACTCGTGATAGACCTCAGCATTATTCTAATAATATTGATTTTCAAAGAAAAACGCTCAGTAGGAACTGTAGAATCCTCTAGAAACTGAAGCACTCGTAGAAGGTAGAGTCGCTGATTAGCGCTTCTCCGTAATCTACGAGTTATGACACAATGTCTTAGCCCTCTCAGCGACACAAGTGGTAGAAAGATTCTTTGAACAATAACTTAAACTGTAGCTCAAAGTCAACCTTATTTACTTAGATAAAATGACAACGGCCAAGGGGTCCGTGATCGTGGGAGGAATGGTAGGAATAGTAAGTGGGATTTTATATACAGCAAACATAAAATAGCATTATTTTACATTATAGACAGGTAATATAAGGTTGTATTTTTTTATTTAAGCCACACCACACCAACTTGGTACATAAACGAATACAAATTATCTGTACTTGGCCAGCGTGGTGGACTATGGCCAGTACCCCTCACATTGTGAGAGGAGACTCGTGCCCAGCAGTTGGACGGTTATGGCTTGCGATGATGATGATATTACAATAAAAAAAAAACTTAATTTAAAAGCATGCACAGCACTTAAGTAAATATCAAAATCAGTTAGCTGTTAGGTATCTTTCTAGATTTTAGATAGATACTAAAATGTAGAAATAACAAAATTGTGTGCAATTCACACGTGCAAGAAGTGAAATCTTAAAAAAACGAATACTGTCAGTCCAAATATTGATGTTTTGCTTTGCTTACGTAATCCGCCATTTTGCGATCCTTCCTATCTCATTTTCTCCCACGTTAAGTGTCTGTCTCTTTTTCGTTTCTGTTTCATTTCATTTGCGCGTCATTTCCGTTTCATCGAATTCCAAATCACAACGATACTATAGAAGTGTTCACTTCAATAAGTATAAAAAAGTAAAGAAGTATCGCTAATAGTACGACCAGTTAGCCTAGTTGACGCCTCCTAAATGTTTGGTCTCGGGTTATGTAAGGGTGTTAGTGAATTGATATAAGCCATGTCCCAAACCATGTGGGTATGAATTGAGTGTGTTGGGGGTTATTTCATTTTTTTATTTTATACTAACTGTGTTTTATTCTTATATTATCTAAAAACTGGCCATTACTCAGATTCAGGTTGAAGAATACAGCAAAAACTCTGCAAATGTATCAACAAATTTTGTAAGTGTTTGGTGTAAGTAATAAAAGAAAGAACAATATGAGCTATTTATTCATGAACTTACGCAATGAATTAAGTAGGTACCGGCTGTTAAAATAATTATTAGCAGCCGTCACGGTTTTCTCAGTTTACGTTAGTTATCGGAATATACCTTATTATTTATGTATAGGTAGGTATGTATAGGTATTCAGTGTTGTGAAGAGGTCTTTGAACGCTGCAATAGTGTCCAGAAGTGTGAGTACAGTTATTACGATCTAGTTGTCTGTCTGAAGATTTCGTATAAAGATTCGATGTAATTAATCTAAGTTTGTAACTCTTTCTTCGCTGACATATCTTCCATAAAATGTTGAGAATAAACAGAAATCTCATTCCGAACAAGGATTTGGTTGCCAACTTAACCCACTTAAGTACATATTTTAAATTTGGAACATATGTACACAGATACCTATCTCTTAAGTTTAATGTTGAACTTATTTGGAAACTGTGCGCTCATAAAATTTAAAATTACTAAAGTATACAAAAATATTTTTTTGTGTCGACTAATCCAGTGGCACAATCCAAGCAGGATAATATTTATGTGACAGATAAAGGTTGTTGAAGTGTTTTTGGTGTTTAATTTGTGAGTTTCCATGCCACCCGTCACACTGGGAGCCCTAGTGTAGGGGAGATGTAGAGAAGTAAGGGTAAGGGTGCGTGAGGGGTAAATATTTACAAATACCTATATTATACTCCAGTAAGAAAAGTTCAGTTGACATATACTTGTGTGTTATGAAATGTAGGGGAATTTGATGGGTACGTATGTGGAATTTTTAGAATTTTAGTTATTTAAAGAACACAGCTTTGTATAAGTATTTATTAAAATAGTTGTGATTAGTCATTGGTAACAATTTTGAAGGGCACTACTTATTCCATAAATTTCACTGGTTATACATTTCACTTAAGACTGCTTTGAAAGTATATGTACATGTATTTTTTATGTTTTTTATTCTATTATTTGGGGTGTACATAGGTACTGTCGGATAGAAAAGTATGAGGTATGAACAGAACTATAAAATATGAAAAAAATGAGAGAAAATAAATAAATAATAAATAATTCAACGCACATTCCCATACCCCGCGCACTAGTATAACCTGTGTCGCGAGTGGCATGGACATCACAATAAACACGTCACTAACACCCATAACCCGAGAACAAACATTTATCTGTCACATAAATATCTGCCCTGGCCGGGAATCGAACCCTGGACCCCTCGCTTCGCAGGCAAGGTCACTATCATCTAGGCTACGGGGCCGTCCAAATGATGATGAAAATGATTATACATTACCCAGTAGTTCGTTTTAACAAGCAGTTAGTTCCCATTCGCATCGACCGCCGACCGCCGTCCGTGGAGTTCAATTCTCAGTTTCCAATACAATCATATCAATTGGGTGTCATTTATCCGTCGTAGGACCGCTTCACTATCTCGCGATTGTCGCTCCTGTTTATAGAGTTATTTATGAGACAGCTGTATTGATCGGGTAATTAAACGCACAGTTCTAATAATTTATTATTTCTTTCCGCTTACTTGCAGCGAGTTTTTTACACATTAATGGGTTCGTTATGAGGTATGTTACATTTTTGAATTTTTTAATGTATATTTTTGGCTATTTACATATTATGTAATTTATCTTAGGCACTTGTTTAGTAGGTGACCGTAAATTGAAAAGTGTGCAAATTGTGTTAGGTATTCACCTAATGAGTTAGTTTTATTTCGCATAATTAATTTTTTTGGCATTCAAATAAAAAAATGAGGAAACGACCAATATAAAAGTTTGACTAACAAAGATTCGTATTCAATTCGTAAGTGTTATCCCTAGCACTTTTTATATTCATTAATGGCAAATATTTTACATTAATTTAATTGCAAATCTCTATTTATATAAAATTCTCGTGTCACAATGTCAGTTACCATACTCCTCCGAAACGGCTTGACCGGTTTTTATGAAATTTTATATGCATAATTAAGTAGGTCTGAGAATCGGCTACCATCTATTTTTCATAAAAAATACACATAATCCCAAATTTTCACTCCCCTAATACCTCAAATTTAAATCGTTCACTACAAGTAATCTACATATATGGTGGAACAACGTTCGCGGGGTCAGCTAGTATGAATATAAATTGGTAATAATTACTTTCGTTGGCGACATCTCGGAAATTACTCTTTTTATTATTAGTTTATTTGGTAAACGTCTCATATTGTGTAAGACGTCCAAAAATTCTTACTCATATTCGTAACTTTATAAATAATAAAACACGTGTAACATAGGCGTGCGCAACTTCCGTCCCACGCCAAAAACACCGATCAGTTTTCCCAAACGCGCCAAAAGTTTAACTAAAAAAAATACAAACATGAATTCGTATTCATTTACGTAATGTCGTATGATCCTGTGTAGTTACGTAAAATTTAACGTTTCTCCTTTATTTCTTTACACACGCAATCTGAGGCATTGGTAACAATAAACTGACGTCTTGGAATGCCTTACCTGAACTACTGCAGTGCCTCATTTTAACTTCGGTTACATCACCGCGGTTGAGACATTTACGAGTTTCGTTCCATCTTTAGTTCACGTATAATCAGGCATTATTCTGGCGATATCCAGGCTATGGTCCGATTGTAGTGTTTTAAAATAAATAGATTAATAGTTAAAAACTAAAAACACGCTTGTCAATTTCTTGTATATTTTTATTTATAGCGGAATTTAAAGCAATCAATGATGATAAATTGTATTAAAAAAGTTTACTTCCCAATCTCTATATTATCCAGTCCCGCTAATCGCAGTAATAATTGGATATTTTCAATCAAACTTATTAGAGTTATTGGAAAACCATTCGTGCAATGATTTGATTTGAACAATTTTCTACTTTTCAAACGATTCAATCAGTATTACAATTCTAACAGATTTAAATTAGGATTAGTTTCGTTATTATATTACATTTAAAATTAAGTAATAGCAGTTTTACATGCGAATTAATTAAATAAATAAATTAATTCGCTTTTGTTTATATTACGTTAATTCTGTTGGTGATGAGAATGTGATTTTTATTTAAAATATGTAATAAATAATGTACTTATGTTACATTTACTTAACTTTCCTCATCGCTACAATGTATTTTCATTTAAGGAAACACAAGCTGTTCTGGCAGTTTATAAAAGTATATTTACCTATGTATTGAGTGATGAACTCAATCCGTTAATTCGTTTAGAAGTCTTACGATCCAAACGCACAAACGGTTATATGTATGTGCCGCAGGGAAACGATGAAAACGGGGATTAGATGGAATCCCTAAGGGACATTTACGGAAGAAAAGTTGGGTTAAGTAAGACTAGGTAAAATTAAATAAAACAGAAAAGGTTTCCAAGGATATTACTTATGAATATGATGCCCTCCTCGTTTTATCCACGTTAATTCTATCCCGTTTCGTCTAGAATTTTACTTTAGTGTGTTAGTATTATTGTGGTCAGGATTTAAAAATGTTTTGAGACTGCTTTCAACTTATCTTTAAAACGGTTCAAGAATTTGAACGAATGCCACTTGCTTTCTTTAAGGAAATTATCCAACGGGGTGGTTTTTTGTTAGTTGTTCATCTCTCTTGAATATTTCTCCAAATGAACGATTTCATAATTTCCGTGCGATATTAAAACCAGACAGTTTGAAAACTTGTACATAAAAATAATCACGAGGAATTTTTTTATTCCGCTTTGCGCTTTAAATTCGACCGCTCTAAATATGTATATTCTGTGAAAGGGTTACATTACCTGGTCACAATGAACGAATACCTACAGTTTAAAAGTCATGTCACGTCGTATCAAACGCATGATAGTGTTCAAGAGTAACTAATATTATATTATGTTTGTTTTAATAATTTAATGTATTTCTAATCTTAGAACGCGTTATTTTCGTAAAAAGGGGTAAAACGTTTGAGCTTTCTTAAATTATATTGATAGTCAACTAACGCAAGTAATAAGAGAGTTTTGCAGTGCTGTTGACGGTCGTTAAAAATATTGCAGAAACTTGTGTAGTTGAACACAGCTCCGGTAGACGTGTAAACTTATTAAGTGAGTAATTAAAAACTATGTTTATTAGTTACTGTTTCTTGCTTGAGACGTTTCAATGTGGTCTTGTTTTCTGAAGTAATTTGTACTTCGCTGAGACGATCGAGACCATCAATCGATCCTGTAGCCTGGTTGCTATTGAATCTTGTTAAGTTAGCTGTCCCAGGTTGATTTCCTGGGGAAGACCTTTAGGTATGGACTTTGTAGAGCCGAACCTGCGTACATTAAATAAAGCAACTTCTTTTTTAGTTTCAGTTACTAACTTTGGGTTGATGCTTGCTTTGCTTCGGGAAACACGAAATTTTTTTTAGTTAGTAGTCATTAAACCGATCCGTATGGCGCAATGGTTACCTCGCCGAACTGCCGTTCTAGGGTTCGCTTCCCAGCGAGGCGGAAATTTGAACGGTGAGTTTTTTCTGTTCTCAGTCTGGGTGTGTGTATTCTTGTCTTGGGTATTGTCCATGAAACCCACGGCACAAGGAATCCTTGTGTAGGGCTGTGAGTGTGTAGCGTTATTAAACTATTGTTATTTATGAATCTATTGATAAAACAACTTCTACTTGTCTTTGTATTACTTTACTAACTTTGGGTTGCCTGGAAGGAATCGCTATGTAGGGAGGCACTTTGTGTCCAATGTTATTCTGTATTATTGAAACATATTTTTGTACAAAACAATACGGTGAATATACCGAAATAGTTTTACCTACTATTCTAATTTATATTAACTTAAGGGTATCACTTTATGGCCTAGCAATTGTGTATTAAATTATTAACTTAATCAATTCAAGTGTATTCCATAATTATCTGAATGTACGAGTATTACATACTTTATAATACCATAAATATTTTCAGTCGGGCCATAAAAGACCAGAAGATAAAATCATCATTTTTGATTAATTTACAGATCCTTGCAAATCGAAATACCTAATTGAAAATTACAAAATGTAAACGCAGTAAACGTACCGTGACGGAGAAAATGGGTTTTCACAGATATTTTGTACTGTGTAATTTTCCCAAATGCGCACTTTATTGGAAATTGAATGAGGTACCTTATTTCGGAGGAATCTAATTTATCCGTCGAAAGATCTAAATTCGATTGCGAGATATTGTCGTTCTAGAGGGTGTCTGATGGCAGTGATGGCAAAGAAATCGTTGCAAATCGCTTCAGAAGTAGATTACCTTAATAATGACCGTTTCGGCCGTATCACATTACCGTGGCCGTATTGGGGCGGACTAGAATAGGTACCTACTGACCTCAGTCCCATGCCGGCTGACGTAAGGTAAGGAGGTAGTCGTAAGAGCCGACCGACGCTGGCTTCTGTTTCGTGATAGGGCTGGAGCCTTAGAGTATATATTACAGTAATACTGCTGTAATACTAGATACTGTATTACTGTAATATACTCTAAGACTGCAGCTCAGTTAGCTGGTTACCACCCTTTTGATTTAGTTTGAAGACCCGTATGGCGGTATAGATAGTAGTTGGATTGCCGTTCGAAGGAATGCAACACAACACGGGTACGATTCCCATCGAGCCGGAAGTTTGAATAATGAGTTTAAATTTATGCTCTTGGTCTGGGTGTGTTGTGAATTATTGTCATTCACAACACATGGGTGTCATACAATGACACCCATGACACAGGGAATATTAGTGTGGGGGCTATGAGTGTGTTGCGTTATTATTTATTTACTCATTTTTTACGTTATTTAGTAAGCCACTAATTTATTTCTAACAATAAATAATACAGTTACAAAAGATAGATATTATTGATAATTTTACATACAATTTATTTTGTAATTGCAAAGACTGTGGCACATTTATAATTATTAAGTAATAAATTAATTTTAAAGTGATTTGAAACGAATATTATAAAACAATAAAATACACATATCGTTAACCAGACATGAATGACATTTACTTCGTAGTTATCAAAGGAATGTCACGTTACTATGCACTCTTGTATAGTTTTTGTTATGGAGTCTTGGCTCATGACATTCTTAAGGAAACTTGAGCCTAGCAACGGGTGTTTTACCACACACGTCACACATGCTGTTAAACAGTCTCTGAAGTATTACTGGAGCTGAATAACGTTAGGCTCTTTAAAAAGGGTATGAAAAGAACATTTTTCTAAGGCTATTAAAGGATTTTTATTTTTTAATCTTTATTTTTTCTATATGTTACGGATTTTTTCTAAGGGGTTCTTTAATAAGAGTATTAAAAGAGAAATTTTCTAAGGCTACTGTGTTATTGTGTCTCAGTCATTATCAATTGTATTGTTTATTTCTTTCTCATGTCTTTCAGGTTACAAAGAAGACAAAATGAGACAAAAGTCTCTTCTAACTTCTGATGACATTTAAAACAATTACACTGAAATTTCATGTTACTGAATATAAGTTTTAAATAACACATTAAGTTAGTACCTATTAATAGGTGGAACAATGAAAAATAATGGCGGTCATAAGTGAATCAGTAATACCTCCATGAACAAATCATTTTAATTTGTATTAGGCTACAATCCGCTACTGATATCCTACTTATATCAAGTGGATTAATGATATTTTCAAGAAGGTGTTAAAATCTAAGCTTAAAAGACTGAGAACGCTTTTATTTAGACTTCTGGCTTTTGGCCAAATCTGCGGCGGCTATCGCAAGTACTTCATTTAACAAAGGATTCGCTTTCCTTTGGAATGAATGAGTGACTTGAATTCATTTTACAGGCATCAATTTAAGGTGGTCGGGCTTACCTAAAGTCATGTATTGTATTGGTGCACTTTGAATATAAAGTTATACTGTATAATACTAAAATGGTTGGTTGGATATTTTGCATAACAGAAACAAAAAATAAACGCTACACACTCATAGCACTAGGATTCCCTTTATGTGGTACGGACAATACAAATAACATATCACTAACACCCATGACCCGAGAACAAACATTTATATGGCACATAAATATCTGCTTCGGCAGGCAATCGAACCCGGATGCTCCGCTGCGCAGGGCACTACCAACTAGACTATCGTAAAGTCTTTTATTATATGATAATGTGAGTAGGGGAAAACTTTTTTACTTTGTTTAAAAGCGTGGGGTTAGCAGTGGAAACACATGACACGTTTCGAACCTTTGCTCCCCTATCATATCGATTGTAGATAGAATAATACAGTACGGATTGGCCTATGCTAACGAAATGTCAATATGGCCTTACTCGGCTCCAGTCGTTGATCCCGAATAACACGGATAAATATTATTGAAACCAATGTGCAAAGCCGAATAAAACTTTGTAGAGATAAAATGATAGAGGTTTTGTGTGGAATGGCAGATTTTTAAGTGAAATAACTGCTTGTTTAAAAAAAGTTTTTTTAGTTTTAATGAAATGAAATGTAATCGGGAGTAGGAGATACGTTACGGAAACCAGCGGTAACTGAATCTAAGTATGTACCTATGTTATTAAGAAATTCGCGGAAATTTCTAGCCTACATTTTGGTGCTTAGAACAGAAAGAAAAACAAGCTCACCACAACGACAGCTCACAGACGTGCCATTAATCAAACACCTTTCGACATCAACATCATATTATATGTATAAAATAAACAATAGAGGCACATTTCAAGGTAAAAACTGATTAGAATTCGGCTGACCAATTTAGTTTTCTGTTTCATTAACCGCAGTTACCATTTATTGTAGGAATATTATTATTTGGTTTGGTATTCAGAGCGCTGCAAAGGCACAAACATGCATTACACCCATCCAGTCATCAGCCAAGTCCTCTGCTGGAGATAGGCCTTCCTAACTTGCGCTCTCTGACCGGTCCTGAGTCTTCTGAATCCAGCGGAGTCCCCCTGTTTTTTTTTTCAAGATACATCCAACGATACCAGATTTGTTGAACGATACCTGAGAAGTTATAAAATAAGTGGAATATACATACTGGTGAAACAAATCTTCCACCGCCGTGGTTGAATAAAAAAAATAAGTTAATCTAAGTTAGAGAAATAGGTTATTGAAGTAGCAGTTACTGTCTCATAATATGGTATGAGTCGCCTTATATTTAGCCTGAAATTTTCAGTTTGTAGCTGTATATATTTGGCGTTGTGACATCTCGCCTATAAGTACTTTTGGTTGCTGAATATTGAAATGTGGATATTAGCAGCCGGCCTGTCCTGTAATATTAGTTCCGCTTCACGGTGATCTATTACGGCTGTAATACTCAGTTTGTGGCTGACTAACTAACTGTCACTAATAGTCCTTGCCCCAGTCCTCATACATTCTAACGACCTAACCAACTAACGTTCTAACACTGCTTGCTAACTGACTAACCATCCTAGTCCCGATTTTCTTTCTTATTTGTGCTTATAACAGTTGTCATGGGCGGCAGCGAAAAGGTGGTGCTGCGTGCTCGTTAAGATAGGATTAAGATAGACACTGTAAATAAAATTAGTAGGCACAGCTACACATACATCTCAGTATTTCGATGTCTTACTATAAATTTCTTTCTTTCTTCTTTTTTGATGTCAATGAGCTAATTTGACCACTTACCATTACATAAAAAAATGTATTTTTGTGCAAAGTATTTATGTATGATAATATATTTAACGGATAACCTATATTGGAAAAATACGAGTACATTGAAATGCTAATTAAATTGTATTGTAGTTTTGCGTCGATTAGATAAGGTTCATAAATAATAAACAATCATTATAGTCCTGAGATAAAGTTTACGTAACGGGGAAAAATATTATTATTATTATTTCAGGTATCAATGTCAATCAATCAAACTTTAAAATTGTACAAAATAAGTACTAAAACTTATTATCGCACACATATATACGGAGATAATGTACCCGTTAACTAAAGGTTTATGCGATAAAAATGCATTTATGGAGAATCGTGTAAAAATTAGTTTTTTCAATTTTGAAAAAAAATCCGCAACGTTAACATGTATTTAATAGATTAGAATATACAACTATGTATTGTATCAGTGATAAAGATAACATTTAGGTAAACAGCATATTACTTACCTGTCACGATTGCAATTAAATTTATTTCTGCTTATAACTGGTTACCGTAGAATCTGTTGGTATTATAATAATACCAACATGAGCATAATATTTTATTTATAATCAAGGTAGATAAATAATTAGGTCTAAGTTTTTTAATTTCACGAATCTATCAATACTATTTAAAATTCGACCGTAATTCATTTTCTTAAAGGGTTACTTCACATTGAAACTGAACGTAGGTACACATTTCACACGTCATGTCACGTTGTGTCATACGCATGGTAGTGTGCATATACACAAAAACTACCAAAATTATAATAGCAATGTCAGTTTGATCCTTGTTTACACATAAATACAAATTTTCTATATGAATATTCCAGAATGACGTACGACATGTGAAAATAGACTCCATAATTTAGTTACCTAATTAGTCTAAACATATCTACAACATATCTAAGCTAAGTGGACATATCGTAGTGTAGACCTATACAACGTGTTTGTGTTCAAATATCGTGTAAGTGTAAATAAGTGTAAGTAAAATAAGTGTTCAATTTTAGAACATAAGTGTTTAGTGACGTAGATATTCTAACAATTGGTGTGTGTTTAGAAGATGTCTGAACGCTTCAAGGTGACGAAGTTTGAAGAGCCTTCGGGCAAAGCATACAAGAACTATGGCGCTACATCTGCCGATTCTGACGTGGAGGCGAAGGGGAAACTACTGAAAGACTCAGGTATGTTTCGGAAATTCTTACTTAATAAACTTTGTATTTTGAGTTTGTATTATCTAATGTGATGAGTTTCTATCGGTTATGTTTGATGGTTGATTTCTAACACAAATTGTTATATTGACTAGTAGAATAATATCAACTTATGATTCGTATTTGATAGAAAAGTACGTGTTTAAACAGTCCGATTTTAAATTTTTAACTATAAGGTACCTTATCACGATACGTATTTTGTACTCCACTATTTCGACTTACTTGCACGATTCGTCATCACGGCCAAATGATCGTGAGTTCCCATTTTGTAGTAAAATGTACACAGTCCGTGATTAGTCAAGTTAAAAAAATGCAAATATATTTGTAAAGAACTTTTCTAATGTAGAAGACACGCAACGATACGGCATAATTATATTTTTTAAATTACGAGGACACATGTCTTGTCTTGCACGGCGTATTGATTTTTGTTGCAGGTAGTATGCATAATAAATGAAACATTTCAAAGAACCCAAAGACGACGCGATTGTTTTCGCGCATTGGCCGCGCGGCGGCCGCGCAGTTAGGTAACTGCTAGGAATTTGTACGTTGTAGACTGGTCAATAGAGTTTAAATATAATTAAAATACATAAAAATCTTTGACCTAAAGATAAAAATGTTAAAGCAAAATTTTCTTTACGAGTTAACCCGCCCTTACTTTGGTAAATCTGTACACATATGTACGATGAGCTCGTACATGCACCTGAAATATTTCACAGAACCTCCATACTAATTTTTATCCGTTATCCGGCAGGAACACGCGTAAATTGTAATGCTAAATGATGAAGAAGGAGATATAAAATACAGAATTTTATTTAGCATTATAAGACATTTTGTCTACTCTGGGCAAAATCTATCCTGCTACAGAGTCGTTTTAAAAATAGCCCTATAAACAACAGTAACTAATGCAGTCTTAAGTTACCGCTCACTAGGGACGATCGCGTAACCTAATCGTTCGTAGATTAATTGATTGATCGTTCATCACTTCGTCTGTAACAAGCGATATCAATGATCATTAGGCAAAGCTGATCATCCTAATCGGGCCATCTATGAAAATAGTCCAAGAGACAACAAGAGGAAGCTATTGTCCGTTTGAAGACGAAGTTTGCGCTAGATTTGATCGTCTTACTTCCTTCCTTTTCTAAAGTAAACCGTGAAATGTTGATGAGTCAGTAAATGAATGGATTTAAATCGGAATTAAGTTCGTGTCTTTCCGCTCTCCCTCGATTTCACATATCGATATCTCTCTCGATTTTGCTCACGTTGTGAGAGGAGATCCGTGGAGAAGGTAGGGCCTTCTTGGTGGGGGCATGGGTGGGGGAAAATTTATTATTTGACTGTATAATAAAGAAATATGTAATAAATATACCTTGAGCTCATCGGTACACTCAATTTTGTTACCAGTACTATTCATAGGTAGATAGGTATGTACACACGGCGTTGACGAGGCGACCGACGGTTACAATGTAAACACGCTCCATCCCAAACACGAGTGTAAATGTGCTACGCGAGTGCTCTGAGATCTAGAAACTTCTATCAACATAATAGAGAATGGTTTAACGATAGATGTTTTCGTACCGACAACATATGACGACTTCATTATTTTTGTCATGTTGTGTAATTTTATTTTCGGTATATAGTCAGGTGAAATTTGGCTCTAGCCAAATGGTAAATGAACTTTATGCAACAAGTTTAACAAAAGTTCTTCATTATTAATTAAAATTAAGACGACCGAACGGATACCTAGAATCAATGCTATATTGAATAGCAAATATTTGAAGCAGATTCATTTTTCCGGTTATTTCACTTATGATAAGTTAAGTCCCAAATTATGGTAAATGGCAATGAAGTCTGAGAGGTTGGACGCACTAAGTTATAAAAGGCTATTCATTCACCACTTGAAGACACATTATATGCTTCGATTTTGTTACCATCCCCCCTGCTATACTATGACGCATGTACATGTAAATGACGTGACGATGACGGTCACGAACATGCGCCATCACAATAGCTTAAATATGTCGTCCAGTTCGCATACCCTGGCTTGCTTCAACCCATTAATGGTCTACTGAGCACTCTCCTCATACCTGAGGAGGCCTAGAGCATACTGCACCACGCCGCTCTAGTGCGACTTGGTGGGTTAGTGGCCAATCAAAGTTTAGGAATTTTTTATGCTGACCGATGGCTTTTACCTAATGATAACAACCTAGACCGACGGTTTATGTGCCCTCTGAAACACGGAAAAAAGATGAACTTACCTGTGTATCTTACTACTTACTGTCTTACTGTCCGCAGTTAATCAAGCGGCTAAAACTTCTGTTTAAAAGTCCACATTAACTGTGTGTTCCAAAAAATATAGAAAAATAGCTACATAGGTGGTAGGTCTTCGCGAAAATATTATATTATTGTTATGTTTTATATTTTTACTGGCATTATTATCTATCTGCGACGCTTGCCTGGCTATATCCCACGCTCTTACTAGAGTCAGCCAAACGTTTCTCCATGATCCGGCTGTGGGGTTTGATAGCCAGCACTTTTTCTTGTCTCTTCTTTCTTGGCCAAGAATGTATCAGCGATGCTTCTAGAATTCGTCATGTCCGTTGGCAACGGTGATACTATCAAAAGGCTCGTCATTTGTCAGGTTTCAACGTAAAGAATACCAAAAATAGCAGGTGACGTTTCTTTATGATTAATACCATACACAAATAGGTATCTAGGAAACAAGGTCTCTTCGCAGTGACTTTTCAAATCGAAATGTTATTACGTCATTTAACTGCGACCCTGGTACTGAAACACCTATTGCTAATTAACTGAATTTTAACAAAGCAGTTTCTGCAAAGTTTGTATTGTGCCAAACCTCGTTTGTTAACGTATTCTGTTTCAAATAGCCACAAGATTATATTGCTAACAATATGTCTTCTTATAATATTTCATCAATATTTAGACAGATGCGTAAATAAACATGAGTTTGTGGATCGGAGGCACACCGCATCTAACGAGATTATTGTTTTGCTGAAAATACCATGCTAAAATAGCCATTGTGTGTTGTCTAGCTGACCCGGACAATTTTGTTCCTTATATTATTATAATAATATACTTAAGCCTTTATTCAGACATTGATATTTTACAAAAAAAATATCCTAATGACTCTTGGAGAGTCAATGACACCAACAACTTGGCCAAGGCCTCCTCCGATTCTTTCCACTCCTTTCTGTTTTATGCTTTACTCGTCCATGTTTTCCCTGCTGTGAATTTAATTCCGTCCTCCCACCTTCGAAATTTTGTTCTTTAGTATTTTAATGTTACATCATAATTACGGAAGTAAGTTTAGAATTAACTAAGTAAATACTAAGTTAGTGCGGTTTATCACATTATTATACGATAACGATTATAAATTAGTAACAATAGTTAACAATTTTAAGTCGCCGTTCGCCTTTTCTGAATAGCAACGTGTCGGTGATGCATTATTGAAATGATATTACAAGATTGGGTGTTCCAGATGTCAGCACCCAGTGCTGAAGATAGTGCTGAAAGGAAACATCTGTGAAATTACATACTTAAGTTCATGCAGCAAATATAAATTTCATTTTTATCGCGAATACGAGTAAAAGTCAGGAACTTGAAGATGCAACTTTGAAAAACTCACATTTTATGTGACGAGCGTGTGATTCTGCAGTGTCGTGTCGTGACTAACTTTGTGAATAAAAAGTATGAATGTTTCAGGTGGTATACAAGGTTACGACGGGAAAATATGTGACGTAATAAATTTTATTCAATGCAGAAGTGACCATTAATAAATAATGTATTAAACTATCAGTTTTGTAACGGTTAAATTGAAAACAATTCAAAACAATTGAAACTCTATTAATATACCCACAACACTGGCAAATCGAAACTATTTTACCGATATAATCCCTTGTCGAAATATGATGTGTAGTAGTTTAGAAATTCTGCAGGAACAGATGTTCTTACATACATACGAGTACATAATAGATTGTCCGACAATCCGCACTTGGCAAGCGTGGTGGACTATGGCCTGTACCCCACTTTGCGAGATGAGACCCGAGCCCAGCTGTGGGACAGTTATGGGTTGCGATGATGATCACATACATACTGTGTGTGTGTGTGTGTGTGTCACATACATACGGGTTGAATTCATAATCCTATTTGGTTTAGCCGTAGTCAGTTGAAAGGATATTAAAATATGGTTGTTATTTTATAAAAAAAACTGTAAAGGTACAATAAGCGTTAGGGTTGTCCAATTGTCAAAAACTGGTTTGACCGTCGATCGTTCCGATGACATTATATTATACATTTTAAGGTCAATGTTATTAGGTAGGTCAATGTGTTAGTGTCATTATGCAATATAAATGACGTAATACGTTATCTGCTTTTGTAATAGAGAACGGGAATTCAATATTTTGTATAAATTTTGTGTTGCTAACGCAGTCTTTCATCTGTGAGAGTATCGCATTGGTGGTATTTGGGGCATTCTTAGATTTTTTTATTTATTATATCATATTCTAAAATTCACCAATCCGCACTGAAACACCGTGGTTGAGTATGGCTTAGGCCGCCTCAATGATGGGGAGATAAAGAAAGAAAGAAAAAGTATTTATTCCTGATAATTAACCCCTACACAAAACTAAAAAAAAAACACTTAATACTAATAATAGTAATTATCAAGAAAAGGTCCCAGCTCAGCATTATACTAGCCGTCTAAGAGCAGCTAGCGTTGATCTTCCGCTGGGTCCCTTTAGTGACATTTCGGTAGGCCAAACTGTAAGTACACAACAGTATTAATAAAACTAAAAAGTACAGTAAAACAATTAATTAATGATAGAGACCCGTGTTCAATAAAGGGCCATCAATACCGACATATTTTGAGGTCTATTGCGGTCATAAAAGCCTTCTTTAAAAGTTTTTCTCATAATATATTCCATGTACAGACAGCGATCAGTTTCAAATTTATTATAAGCATAGATATAGAATATGTCCGCCTAAACGTGAATCGGTTCTTTAATTCTTACAACTTAGTACATGACTATATTTTCTATTTGGCCATAATAAGTCGTATATTTGGGGTATAATCCTATTAGTTCTACCTGTAGATAAAACGTTTTTGACATTTAGGTACCACCAGTTAATATACAAATGACCTATCCAACATTGCGGATAACCCCCTTTTTTATCAAGTCAGTCATCCTTTCCTATCTTTACTCGTAATTATCCATAGCTCCTCAGGATGGTTTTATCAGTTTCATAGGTAAAATGTGTATATATCTTTATTGAAACGCAAAAATACAGATACGGCCACGATTTTACAAGATTTTTCGCACGACCGCTGATGCCTTTGATGTGTCTGAAATCCATGGGTGACAGTGACCACTTGAATTAAATAAATAATAATGTTTAGGATTATACATCTTTTATTTGTGACAAGGTTTTAAAATGAAACCACTAAAGAGCTTTCCTCAAATACGGTGCATTACTAGGTAATAAACTCCTTGGAGCTTTTGTGTGGTTAGTCCCAAACCGCACCCATGCGGCGAGCTTTGAGGTCGTTTACTTTGATTGCTATGAGTTTCACGAATAAATTGTAAAGGGTATTTACTCGTAAATATTTTCAAAATTTGTGTTTTTACTTTTATTTCCACGGCTAGGTAGCTCTGTAAAGGTTTACAAGTTAATCTCCCGA
This sequence comes from Ochlodes sylvanus, assembly GCA_905404295.2. Taxonomy (NCBI): domain Eukaryota; kingdom Metazoa; phylum Arthropoda; class Insecta; order Lepidoptera; family Hesperiidae; genus Ochlodes; species Ochlodes sylvanus. The sequence continues at coordinate 12,437,976 of FR990124.1, read as the reverse complement.
TGGTTATAGGGTGGCCATTTATTTTTTGACATTTGGTATCATATCGACAGCATCGCCACCTACCGGGTCCAATTGTGCATCTAAACTATTCTCGGATCCACCTAAAGACACACAATAAATGGAACTTCGTACCGCTCTACGATTAATAAACAAATTTGGTGACAAATCGACAGCAGCGCCACCTACCGGGTCCAATTGTGAATCTAAACCATTCTCGGATCCACCGGAAGACGCACAAAAATTTTCAACCAAATCGATACAACCGTTTAGAAGGAGTTCAACTACAACGAAAAGTGGCATTGATTTTTATAAGATGTAGTTGTTACATTTAAATGCGCGCATTTGTTAGTTCTAAAAACATCACGTGACTGTGTACCAGCTACCAGGGGATAATTCTTAAAACGCTCGTTATGTGTACCAGGGGTCATAGTATCAATTCTATCCAAACAATATTTGTATTTTATCTTTGCTTGATTAAAGTAAGTAGGTACTAAACTTGTCAGTGTTTATAAATGTACGTTTGTTATTACTATGAATGATTCATGCCGGAATACATAATGTATACAACGACGGTTTTCCTGCGGTTATAAATAAGTTTTGCATCGCCGATAGTGACTTGATACAAATGCATAGAAATAAGATATAGATTAGGAGGAAAGGAAGATAAGTTCAGGTTGTTAGTCGCAAATATACCATATATGCGCTTCACTACACCCGTTTCAAACAAGCAAAAAACCTCCGAACTTTTAGAACTTGATCGAAAACAATTTCGCAGAGTAAAATATTAGTGTAGGAACACACTGCCAAAAAGCCATTTTGTTTCTATTTATAGAATAGTTATCCGATTCGTCCCAGTATACACCTACATTTTAGGACCGTTTTTAGAGAGCACCCGACATTCCCATAATATAAATGACAATAATTAATAGATGAATAAACTCTCAGCTCGTTATGGATCGATGAGTCTACTTAAAACCGCCCTTTGGAATCAATCTACGCGTTGGAAAGCGTGGCTAAATCCTTTCAGGAGCTACTTAAATAAGAGCGTTTCAAGGTAAAATGATTTAGCGAAATTCTAGAGATTCTTATTTGGAAGTACACTATCGAAGTTGGTTTGTATGATTCGTACTGTATTATAAGTTTCATGAACATTCTAAGGCTGAGATGTATAGACGATACTTGGCCTTAGCTTGACTTTGCAAAGACTGCGATTTGGTATTTATAGACATGTTACGCTGAGATTGAGCTAAGACCGCTAATGTCATAATTGATTGCTGCCATCTATCTGTTTGTTAATACGAAAAATTTAAATGTTTTAGAAACAGACTAATATCAAGGTTCATTTGGGACCATTATTTTTCATCGGATAATAGCCAAAGTTTAGGCCTCATTTATATGATACCAGTTTCTTGCCTGTTGCATACAATAAAATTGGATCACTCTTGTATAGATGGTGGTCTGACTTAAAAACTAGTAGGTACCTTACACTAGGCTCTTAAAATCTGAGTATTAAAAATAGTAATAATTAATAAAAGAAAATTGCCTAGTGTAAGATTCCGAAGCGAAACTAGGGCGGGTTTTAAAGAAGTTTCATACTTCTAGGTAGACTGGTTTAGACTGCGTTTTCTGTCAGTCAGTAATGGTTAGCGCTTTGTTAAAAAGATATAATAGATGTCTACGCCACCCACAATAAAGATAACGAACGGGTATGCATAAGCGCCTTTTGTTCAGTTCTTGGTAACAAAATTAAACGGCTTATTTACTATGTTAATAATGAGACTATTCGACTATTCTTCTTTAAATAATTATTATCTTATTATCTGTACAACAAAAGAATTTCATTCATTGTCGCCACGTAAGGCACGAGCCTGAAATAAATAGCTCAACATAATGTTGACGTAAATTATCGTTTGTGTTTCTGAATTTATGAATAAATTCTTCGTTACTCTGACTCATTTTACGTTGGTAACTGAAATAGGTATTCTAGGTTAACTAGTTTTATTTCTGTCTGTAAATAATGTTTGAACTTCAAATTCTACACTAGACTAGACTTTAAATTATCACCAAAACGTATCAGGTCTTTTTGGTAGCCTCAGATTTTATTAAAGAGTTAAAGTTATGACACTAATTAAAACTATTTAAAAGACTATCTCGATTTAGGTCTTGCATTCATGCATTTAATTCTAATTCTATAAATATGTTCAGGGTAATTGTAATTATATAAAATATGTACTGAGATAATTTATTATCCGTTAGAAAGTGAAGAAAAATGCACTTACCTACTAACGTTACCTATCCAGCGATTATGGATAGATAGAATATTGGGAACGGCCTTTAATGATGTGAAAACAGAGTACGCTTCTAGCTCCCTCATTCGTAAAGAGAAGTGAAGTGCTTAGCTAATAGGTTGGGCCATCAACATTTTTTAGGAAAGCCTCATAACCGTTAACAAAAAGGGCGTTAAAAGGTAAAAGAAAAGTTGTGCCATTTTGAATATTCCGCGTATAGCATAAATATTCATAGCCATAGTAGCCTATTCGAACTCGAATCAATTGCGATCCGTTTGGCTGGACGCTTTTCGCCGATGTAATTAACCCGATGCAAATCGTACGCGATGAGAGACTAGATTTGTGTGTTGTCGTTGTGCGCTAGCCTATGTTTATATAATGCTTGATTTTGTATATTATGCTTGATTATATGTAACGCCCCAGAGCCAAAAGAAATGTGGAAAGGCTCAGTTAACAGAATCGGAGATTGTGGGTTCAAATCTTAACATGTAATTATATCTTTCTAACGAAACAACACAACTGTAACAGGACCATTTGAATTATTATTAAAATTATTTACGCGGTAGAAGTTCCACTTCAGTAATATTAGAGACCAAAAATAGAGAAAATGAAAGATTATGCATAAAAATAATGGATATGTTAATTCCGAATATTGACTTAGTGTATAATGACGTATTCAGACAATACAACAAATATATGTGCATAGCCGTGTACGGAAACAACAATGTGTCCGTAACGAATAGTGTTATCCTCTACTGAAAAGACCACGAAGTATTACAGATATTTATGTATTTGTAAGTTATTTAAACATACATCAAATGGATTTAGCATGACGTTGTGATAATATTAAAAATATTTGAGAGACGTACTCGTAGTTACATGTTTTATTGTATAAAATTATTCAATTTGAATCAATGATAAAGTGTATTGTGAACGATTTGTCCAATAGATTTGAAGGGGGTTTCATTTTTAGTTGAGTGTAATCGCCATCAACCGCTCTTAGGGGTTCCCGTTGCATGTAACTGGGCTTTATATGACCTAATATCTTAGTGACCCATACCTGTCCCACTGTTATGAAGTCAGGACGTCTTTTAATAACAGGAATTTGGGAAGAGTCGAATGATTGTTGAGATGATCTATCCGATTTATATCAGAAAAATTGGGGGAATTTATTAAGGCAAGAAGAGTTCTTAACATTAACATTAGTGATATTAAGAATTTTTGTGTGTTTCTTCCTTCTATGCGTTTGTCTTGTTAATCTCAGAACTTCTTAATTAACTTAGCCGCAGTCTTTTGATGTGTAGTAAGTAAACTTGAAGCGACATTTATAACAAGATTTTATTTTAATCGATTCACAAATAAAAAGATGTGTCAAATCAATGAATCCTAACCGAACATTTTTTCTAGTTTAACACCATTAAGACTAAGAACGGCCGAAGCTCCGCCAAAGGAACCTTATTGTTAACGGTTTTGGAGAGATATGTCAAGGTTCTGAGCCCTTAAAATGTTATAAAAGTGGCCCTTTTTTAAAATACGTTTTCAAGAGCTTTCTGATCTAACATAAAAGGGAACTTAACAAAATTTATGCATATTTCAAGTTGAGATTATCGACCGCTGGAAGATTTTAAAGTTCCGTATTCCGTCATAGGTATTTAAATAATTGATAAAATCACTTTTAAAATATGTAATTATAAATAAGTTAGTATTAAAGATTAATACATACATATTCTATGATACACCACTTTCATACGCTTAGTTTTTAAAATACACACTCAACCTGCAAGTACGTCAACTAATTGAACATTATTTTTCAAAGCGAATGAAAAGTTTTCGTGAAACTTAAATGTAGACCTTGCAGTGAAACTTACAATACCACGCTCAGGTGAGTGCAGCTTTACGTAATATAGCTAGAAAACTGGTAAAATTTCCAGTATATTTTCCATTATAAAGTGTTTCTATACTTTGTCTGCATATTCGATTCCGAAACTTTTTAGAACAACAAAAACCGATAATATGATGAAACTTCTAGTATTGTTCGATTTCAATCTGGCTTCGTAAGGTAAAACCGCCAAGTTATTATGAGTTTGTTTGAGGTTCAGTCAGGTTTTCGCGTTTACGCATCAACGCATTCGGCTCATTTCTGTTTATTCGGTCACTCATTGAAGCAATATCGATTATAATCGATAGCCATTTGCCGTAATTCTTGATTACTTGCCAGAAAATGACATAACCAAATTTTATGAATTTTCGGGCAATCCAAACGGCTTTTTTGTAAAATTTACCTAAATCTATTTCAAAATCGATACTAACATCCGACTTTACGTACTCGAATAAGAGCACGCCTTACCTACCTATGTATATTGTAACTTTGCCTATGAGTGTTACTCACTTGTTATATTTGCAGCATAAATAATGTTATAGGTCACAGTAAAGTAAAATAAAGGTCTGAAAGTGAATTTAAAGTCACAGTGCTAATATTCTGGTGACTTTGAAGTCACTTTAAGCGCGGCTTTGATAAAACGTCTCATCTCTTAACTTCTTTTGATTTCATTTGTCACCGAGTGAAGGGTATTATCGCTAAAGGCAATAAGTTAGTATTCATCTATTCATATTATTAATGTGGAAGTAATGCGTCTTACTTACGTATCTAATTTGGCCTGCGGTGATTCGAGTTTAAATTTCATATATCTAGCTTCAATTATTTAGGCTTTGCGATGAATCCGTCATGAGGGTATTTTTGTATACGCGATAGTTATCTGATATGGCAGATTTATGAAAGCTGTTAGTGCTACGTATGGGGAATTGAATAATAAATCAAAAATGGGATGCGATAGAGAACGGGACACGGGGTTATATATAGCGTGTTATTTTTGAGTCTTGCAACTCTACTTGGAAACACGAATGGTAACGATCACCACTTCTACCATACCAAATATCGGATGGCGAAGAGAACGGCGAAGAAGGTATGTTCGATAAGTAATACATTGTCTATCCTGTAATCATTGTTTTTACAGCAATTGTGTTCCGGTTGGAAAGGTGTAGATCCGATTACACTTGTCTTTTTTTAGAGGCAACAATCTTAGTCCTGAAGGGTTAACCCTTCAGTACTAAGATTGTTGCCTTATTGTAAGATTGTGGTTTAAACCACATCTGTGACCGAATTAGAACGAGACGTGCGTACTAAAGGAATAACCAAATAACGTTCTTAATAACACCCTCTATTAACTGCAGGTACCAGGGTCGGTCACTGTTATCATGGGCGATAGCGCAAGGACTGTAATCCTTAAAAAATATGATTGAAGTTTTTTTTTATTTTTAATGTCCCACTTTCGAAGTTTCCTGCTTTTTTATTCGAAATATTTAAAAATGTATAGAGTCGATCCCATTTCGTTTGAAAATAATATATGGCAATGCTGTTAGGATTCTTCTAAATTAATGAACAATTGGTAAAGTTATTGAATTAAGTTACCTTAGTTTAGGTCAAATTAAATAACTTCGTATATGGTTGCAATCTGCCGCAGTTAATTACTTAGTTATGGACTTCTAACTTCGTGGAATATGAGAGAAGTGCTCCTGAAACAGTTTGAGGGCGAGCGTCCATTAATTGATTATCTCACTAAAACTAGTTTCACTTGTTTATTATATTACGGCATACCTCATTAAACGACGACATTTAACTGATATTTTCGAAGAATTAGATCTGTTACAACGACTAGTTGTCTACTAGAGCTGTATTGTAAACAATTTGAATAGGTATCCACATCTGCCACAGTATAATGGTCAATGGCTATTAAAATCGCAAAAGTAAACAAATAAGTGTCGAGTGTAGGATCTTTTCTAATTCTTAGAAATAAAACAGTGCATGCAGTAGAGTCAAAGCCCGCTTCTTCATATCTCTTCTTTAGTTCGTTTGTTATTTTTCTGTACAAAAGACGCACCAAAATATATTGTGGAGTTATTTGTGACACTTTTAACATGTCGCATTAATATATTTTTTTAATAATTACCTATGGATTTATATTTATATACACTTACACAATACACATTCAAAAATACCACTTCATATAAAAATAGGACTTCGTATCTCGGCAACTTCACCGATTGTTACGACTATCGGTTTTTACGACTAAATATGAGTAGTCCCTTCGATGTCGTTATAACAGATTTTGAGTGTAATTTTTATCCTGAAAAAAAAATTGGGTTTATTTTAAGGTATCTTGTCCGCTTTCGACTCCTACTCGGGCGAAGTCACGATCAAAAACTAATCGAAGTAAGTATAAAGGTAGGTAACATAATTTTATCGTGTGCTAAATAATGGTAATTTGTTTACGAAAGGTACGTTCTTATCCAAATTGGAGAAAGTTGCTTGCTTTGACCTTGATATAGTTATAATTATTTTAAAATTAATTCGTAATATTAAGCAACATTCTTTAGTTTAACCTTAGCGCAAAGGTCACTATAAAAATGGTTACGCAAACATGTAGGAATATTATTAAACATGTAATAATTTAAAAACTTAATTTCTCGTACGCGTCGAATTTGGTCTGGTAGAATCTTCAATTGTTTTGCCGCGGTTAAAAGTAACCTTAATTTGGATGTCGACAGTTGAAAGTTTAATAGAACGATAAAGATTAAACCAATTCATTATTAATTAATAATGAATTGGTTTAATCTTTATCGTTAGATTAAATCGATTTATCGTTAGATTAAACCAATTCATTATTAATTAATAATGAATTGGTTTAATCTTTATCGTTAGATTAAATCGATTTATCGTTAGATTAAACCAATTCATTATTAATTAATAATGAATTGGTTTAATCTTTAAAGATCCCGAAAAGAAATAAAAACGCAGAAAATATACCAAAAGATACAAATGACAGAGATGTATAAATAATTGTACGACGTTCATACGTAAATTTTCATCAAAACTAAGGCTGAGATGTATAGACGATACTTAGCCTTAGCTCAGACTTTACTCTGACTTAAGACAGCGTTCGTATTTATAAAGCGATCTTTGTCTTGACTGAGTACGAGCTGAGCAAAGTCTAATAAGTTCATGAAATAGACGACTTACCATAAACTTTGGTTATTATTCAAACAAAAATAATGGTCCCAAATGAACCTTGATATTAGTTGGTTTCTAAGACATTTAAATTTTTCGTATTATCAAACAGAAAGATGGCAGCAATCAATTATGACATTAGCGGAGCGGTCTTAGCTCAATCTCAGCGTGACATGTCTATAAATACCAAATCGCAGTCTTTGCAAAGTCAAGTTTTTCTTAAGTAAAGTCTGAGCTAAGGCTAAGTATCGTCTATACATCTCGGCCTAAGATTCCAGAAATTGAAGGAGAAAGTGTTGCAAAAATCACGTTTATCATAGAACAAGAAAGAACGCTTACAATTTGCCGAAGGTCGTATTATGTCACAGGAAAAAGTAGGGTCGTGTAATATAACATTTTTGTGTCCCCTTCAACGCCTATAATACATCCTCCACTAAACGGTTTACGACTTAAAGGAATATCATCTCTTTTTTCTTAAATCAATGTAATTTTATTAATCAATACTTAGTTTTTACCTACTTACACCCATCAGCGTCTTCCAAGATGAATTTCTTTTTCACTTAAACTTAACCTTAATTTAATATTTTATTATCATCCATATCTTAATTTCAATCTTTATCGTAAAATTCTTTAAAAAGCTGCAGAGATTTAAATTTTATTTTATTAAATATTATTGAGTGGAATTTTACTAACTCGTGCACCGGTAACACAACATTATTAAATTACTAATTAAAATTAACACAGACTGTCGACGTCAAATTGCTCTCATAATATACGAGAGAAAATGACCGGGATACTATACTAATCAAACGTTGTCGTAGGTTTTTATCTCGTTTCTGAACGTTCAGAATATTTTTGTATCTTTATAGAAGGAACTAGTACAGATAGTTGTTTTTGTATTTTTTTATCTAAGTGTATATTACGTAGAATACTTATAAACATTAAAATATTGATTACAATTACAACAGAAACGAAATACTGTATTTCTTAATACTTTATATCAATTTGGGGGAACCTTACTCAAAGGGGAAAACCCATGAATCACTGAAAAATTATGGAATATTGATTTTTATTTTAAGCTAATCGCATACAAAGTTCAATTACTTACCTATAAATGTAATAAAAATGCAACTGAAACATGAAATCAAGAAAACTGTTATTGGGCCTTTATTAGGATCTTTTAATAGGATCCTAAACAGATTGTTAGTATTTTTGTCTGTTTGTCTGTAAGTGTGTGCGCGTTATTTCAGAAACGGTTAAACTGATTTGGGTGCAGATTTCACTAATGTATTGTGCGTCCCCTAAAAGTTAGTGTTATTTCAATCAGTTCACCAATAAAAAAATGACAGTTTAAAGAATCACGTCTAACAATTGTCGAACGTGGATACTAAGGTTAACTATTATAGTTACTCATAAATAGATAGAGCCCAATACATTCTCTCAGAATTTTAGTGTGTGAACCGCCTTAATCACAAATCGTTTCGTTTTGCGTGAGTCGACCGCTGAATGCTAATTCTATGAATTCATAATCAAATTGGGGTTTAGGTGTTTACGAAATAATTTATTACAAAGAATCAAAGAACGTATTAACTTTCGTTTGTAACTTAGGTATAGATACGCGAAATCGACGTAGTTACTACGGGTTTATTATGAATAACATTATCTATACATCGATCGCTGTCTGTACATAGAGGATATAATGAAAAAATTATGATTTTTACAATTTACTTAATTTCGTAGTATTTTTTTAAGTTTAATACTAAAATTTTATTTTAAAACTGATAATTATCAACAATCCAAACACAAGCAGCAAATGTTTTCGCGTTCGAACTGCAATAAAGACAGCATAGAGTTTTATTGCAGATTACGTCGGTATTGTACCGACGAGGTCAAGAGCATTCTCCACATGAAACGACTGTTAGTACTTGAAAGAGATTATGCATGCGAGCGTAATACAATCGAGCCACGATAGGCGGCTAGGTCAAACAGACGGGTTTTACCGTACTTCGTACACTATTTTGTTGATTTTAACCAAACAGGCGCGCAGGCCGTCTGGTGACTGCTGTGTAATGACATATGTGTCCAATGTCAAGTAATATGCAATCTGTGTGTAGTCTGGATAAAATTACCTATTTGGTTGAGCCTGAGTTTGATAGTGAAATCGATTATTAATATACGCACATTGTATTGTAGTATATTTTGTGTACTTACACGCTCGTTCTTACATATAGCCATTCCGCTCTCCAGTCTCAGGTCTGCTGGAAGATATAAGAAATAAGCAGGTAGTTTTGTACCATAATTGCTTTATGTAAATTATTTAAAGTGTATCCTTGTGTGCGACAACTATTAAATAAATATATAATGTGGTTGTTTTATACCCCTTAAACTTAAAGATTGTTTGTTTATTGTGGCTGTGAGGATCATTCGCCCATAGTTATTAATAACATCTAAAGCATCACCGATACGATGCTAGCTAAAAGGCGAAACTCAATTTGAATAATTTTGCGAGCAAAACGTTGCCATGGGTTTTTATAAATATTTTAAACTGTTTCGGTTAAGGCGTTTTGAGATGAATGTCCAGTAAGAGGGCGATGGCCACATTATACACAAAAGGCCCGTATCCTTTGTCAGTTGATATAAAAACTTCTACTCCAGACAAGCCATTCAAAACTTCAACGTTTTATGATTGTATTTCGTGCTATAAAGAAGGACCCATTGTGTAATAGGACATTCATGCCCAACAAACCAACACATTACGCATTGAGAGTAGCATATTGAATCTGTCTGATACAAAGTTTAGGCGATTTTCGTATTTCCAGTGGTTGTAATAAGTGATTTATTGGGCTGCATGTTTCTTGTTACCCGTAGCTTATCTCATAGGAAGGGTTGTGAACCGAGGGGTTGATAGTACTTCATGCTGTACTCTTCTTGCTTATGGCTGAGACAGGGATAGAATATGTCGCAATAGTTTTAAAACTCTTTTCAATTAGCTTTTACTGTGAGATCTTTTTGCGAGGTGCAGTAGCCAGTATCGGTATACTGATTTTAACACGAGAATTCAACTTCACCAACATACAGAAATTCATATTATGCTGAGAATAAGTGTAGTAAGTTAACTAGAGAGCTATTTAAGTCACTTAAAATTAGAGAATTTAGTAATGGAGTTGCTTTTTGCTGTCTTCTTTCATCTTCTTTTTATTGTAATAATAAAGTCACTTATAATTAATAAAGTCCATTAAAGTTTTCATCGTTTGTTTTAATTTCATCGTAGTTGAGTTGGGACACGGGGGCGTAATATTTTAGCATAAACTTGAGGGAGGCGCTAGGGTAAAAGGTTGGGAATCCCTGATCTATTGCTTTATAATACTCCCACTATCTTTCTTATATTCCGGGTATAGACATCGATATGTTACAGTATTATATGTGTAAATAACTAGTGAGTTATTTACTCATACAGACAGATCGAGTTTTTTGGTGTTCGTTGTTATTCTTCAAAATATTTTTTCTTATCAAAACACAGAATGCATTGTGTGTTATGAATAATAGTGTCAGTGTCGGGCATACGTCGGACGTACCTTGTGCACATTGATATAAGATAACGTGTTACTTTATTTAAAATTCACACCCTACTCCTAACACGTCCGTTTCGGATATCATTCCGTGTTCAATTTAATTCATTTATTTGTAAGCTAAGGTCAAAACGTTTGTTTACATAGGTGTCACGCTTATCCAAACCCATATGACTTTATCATATAATTTTTAAACTTTTAACGCATCGCGAACTGTACACATCGTGAGAACTTGTATCATAACTATTTCTACTCAATATTGCAAAATAATATAACAATCCCATTTATTTGTAAATATGTCTGAGACTAACATAATCTCAGCAAAATATCGGCATAAAATATAAATACATATTTTCGTTAGAAAGCATTAGGCCTTATTGACGGCCCAAATTACGCACTGATCACCGCCGGAGTGCCGTTTGAAGGGTCCTGGAATCAATTCCCAGAGAAAAGGAAATATGTATGTATGATTTTAAATTTCTTTTCTTGGTCTTGGTTTTTGTGTTGTCCATGGCACCCACGATATAGGGAACAGATGGAGCTAATAGTGAGTGTTATTATTATATAAATGTATGTATGTATAAGTCTAATTTGCTGTGACGTTGACTGATTGTTATTTACTAGTAGGTACATTTTGTGATGAACGAATGAGTATAACATCAATTCATTTAATCCCTCAATCATGTTCGTGCGAACAGCACTTTAGTCAGATAAAGGACATTTATTTAATCTGTTGCGATGTCAACGAACTGAATGCGCAAACAGGTTGTTGCAACACGGTACATGTGCGAAATAAATATTTAAACAATTGGCCAACACTATTCTGATATCATTGAGTGTAATTAAACAATTTGTATGCTGAACTCTTGCAAGCAATTCAATCACAAATTACGTATCCTCCAATTTACGTATATCCAATATCAAATTTCGTAACTACTCATCATCTTCAAGAGTAGACTGTCATTACGTATTAGTTTAAATTACTTAATGACCCATGGGATGGGGCATGGGACTCTCCTCATACCGGAGGAGGCTTAGAGCATACTCCACCACTCTGCTCGAGTGCGCATTGGTGGAGTTAGGCATTAAGTGCGCCTATAGTATCTACCTTTTATTTCAAGGGGGAAATCTTCTTATTACACCCGAACTTACAGGTTGCGGGTTATGTGCTTATACCTATAGCTTTAAGGTTTAAAATAGTCAAATATATCTAAACGAAAGAAAAGCTACTCACATTTTTTCATCATGCCATTAAACTCAAACTCAAACTCAAACTCAAATCATTTATTCCATGTAGGTATTTAGAATACACTTATGAACGTCATTTTTTGCATTTACCACCGTTTCGCTAAGGTGCCTTTAAATTTAAACGATCTTACGAGGAGAAAAAGAAACGGCGAAAGAAAACTCCTCGGCACATCTTTTAAAAAAATATATATATAGTGCTTAAAAACTAATTACAATCTTTTTTGCTAGGTACTACCATTTTATACCTAAATACTAACTTGGGCGGAACCGGATGCGGATGTCTATTACCAAGCATCCTTGTCATTAATATACTCATCGATAGTATAATAACCTTTCTCTACAAGCCGTGTTTTAATACGTTTCTTAAATATTTGTATGGGGAGATCAGTGATTGACTTGGGCAATTTATTGTAAAAGCGTACACCGAGCCCCACAAAAGATCGCTGAACCTTACGCAGGCGATATGAGGAGGTAACTAACTGGTGCATATGTCTAGTTTGCCGATTGGTAACATCGCATTTTTGTTTGTATAAACTTACATTTTTGCGAATAAACATCAAATTACTATAAATGTATTGCGAAGCTACTGTTAGTACCTCTATTTCTTTAAATTTGTCACGCAGTGAATCGCGTGATTTTAATTTATAAACTGCCCTAATAGCTCTCTTCTGTAACACAAAAATTGTATCGATATCTGCCGATTTACCCCAAAGTAAAATACCATAGGACATAATACTATGAAAGTAGGCAAAGTAAACGAGCCTTGCTGTTTCCACATCAGTAAATTGTCTTATTTTCCTTATAGCATAAACAGCCTTACTAAGTTTACCCGCAAGCGTCACTATATGGGATCCCCACTGGAGCTTATAGTCCAAAGTTATTCCTAAAAATACTGTGGATCTTTCCATATTTAATATTTCGTTATTCAATTTAATAGCCGTATTTCCGCTTTTAACATTTGGCAAAACAAATTCTACGCATTTAGTTTTATTTGCATTAAGAACCAAATTATTAATAGAAAACCAGTATGAGATATAGTTGAGAGTACTGCTTACATCGTCAAAGTTTCTTTTATCTCTTTTAGTTTTAAATACAAGTGACGTATCATCTGCAAACAGTACAATATCAGCATATTTACTAATATGATATGGAAGATCGTTGATATATATTAAGAAAAGAAAAGGCCCTAAAATTGAGCCCTGAGGGACACCAATCAAAACCGGGGATCCTGACGACTTTGCTCCATTTATACAGACACTCTGAACTCTACGATTTAAGTAAGCTGATACTAGGTTAAGTGCCTTATCGGTAAGGCCATAATGACCTAATTTAAGAAGTAATGTTTTATGTTCTACACAGTCAAACGCTTTCGAAAGATCACAAAATACACCAATAGCGTTCTGTGATGCTTCCCAGGCTTCATATATATGTTTTAAGAGCCTAGCACCTGCATCAACTGTACTACGACCTTTGATAAACCCATACTGTTCAGTATGAAGCAGATTATTGTCAGAGAAATGAGTTATCATTTGATTTAGCATAATTTTCTCAAAAACCTTGCTAAGTGTTGGTAAAATTGCAACTGGTCTGTAATTGTTTATGTCTGTTTTATCTCCGGACTTAAAAAGAGGTATTATCTTACTACATTTCATAAGATCGGGAAAAGTACCCAAATCTACACAATTATTAAAAATTATAGCTAGGTGAGGGGCTAAAACATCTATTATATTATTAATTATTTTTACTGATATTCCCCATAAATCGCCTGTTCTTTTATTTTTCAAAGAATGGAAGGTTTTAATTATCTCTGTTGTCGTAGTATGTTTAAATTCGAACAGAACACTACATTTATCGACGACCTCTTCTAAGAGAGTACATGCTGTTGCCGGAGAAGATCGAAGAGAGTTAGTTAAGGAAATTGGTATACTGCGGAAATAATCTTCAAAAGCGCTTGCTACCTCCTCATCAGAGGTGACTTTACTTTCGTTAATAATTAATTCATAATTACGGTCACGTGATTTAGTAGCACCGGTCTCATTACTAATAACATCCCAAGTAGCTTTAATTGTATTATCAGAGTTTATAATTTTGTCTTTAATATAAAGTGACTTTGCATGTATGCAAACGGCCTTAAATATTTTTGAATAATTTCTCACATGTTCGAGGAAATCCGCACTATGATTGAATTGTTTTTCATCATACAGTTCATATAATTTGTTCCTACTTTTAAAAATGCCCTTAGTAGCCCAATCGCTAAATTTACTTTTATTATTTCCGTGAGATGACTTAAATTTAAAAACTGTATTAAACTCTTCATTAATATTTTTGAATAAAGCATTATAGTGATTTGAGGGATCACTTTGATTAAAAGCAGACGGATTAGCAATTTTGGAAGAGATTCTATCTTTAAATATTAGCAGTTTATTGTTAGTTATAGGTCTGTATTTTACTAATTTCTTATTGTTACTAATCTGATTGAAAACTGAAATTCTTTGCCCACAGTGATCAGACCTTAGATTGTTAAATATTTCTTTTTCTACAATTGAACAATTACAGTAAATGTTGTCTAAACAAGTAGCTGTGGTAGCAGTTATTCTAGTGGGATCTGTGAAAAGTGGAGTTAAATTAAAACATTTAAACAATTCTAGCAACCTAACAGCTATTGATGTCTGTACAAGAATGTCTACATTAAAATCTCCACATACTATTAATTCTTTATTTGATATGCACAATTTCTTAAGTACATCCTCTAGCAATTTTTCGAAATAGTTAAAGTCACTAGAGGGGGGCCGGTATACGCATACTATTATAAAACGTTCCAGTTCCACACAAGCCAGTTCCATGGTGCGTTCAACAGAAAGACTCACAATATCTTTTCGATTTTTACATGATATGTCTTTGTGCACCAATATGAGTGATCCACCGTGGATAGCAGTCCTTCTACAGAACGCACTTGATACAGTATGGTAACATAAATTAATATTATCCTGGTTACTCGATAGCCAATGCTCGCTGATACATAAAATGTGTATATTAAACTTTTTAATTTAAATTATGATGACCATTTACCATTATGTCATCCGTTTGCTTTATCGTAAGTTATTCATAGAAGATAAACCTACAAAACACAAGTTTAATGACAATGCTGGGATATAAATATAACGTTGAACTTCGATCTGGGCGTTATGCATTATGCACTCTTTTAGACCGAAAAAGTTCAAACTTTAGACCAAACTGGAAATAGTTTCAGGGATATCTGTTAACATGTTATTGCTTTTAACATCGTATTTTTTTAAAAGCTTTCATTTAACTTGCAAAGTACTTTTTAAAAAACAAGCTTTTATTTAGATTTTATTTATCTGTGTAGATAAACAAGTAAATTAAATAACTTCAAACTAAGTAAACACGAGTACGTAAATCAGATTCACTCTAGATGCGAAGTCATCAACATTATAACTCATTTATATCACCATCACATCGATCCGTTGCTCCGTTTTGATGTGACAGAAGGATAAACAAACATACTTTCGCATTTATAATGTTAGTATGGATTCTATATTGACTTTACGTAACATAGGTCCCTAAATGAGTGAACTGCGGACCAATACTGTACCTACTTTACTTCCTCATTAGTTATATAGAGTTTTCATGAGAGAGAGGGAGATGTTTTAATATGAGTTTTATACTTCTTATTATATTATTTTCTTAGAACTCCAATTATTTCTACAATTTATAACTTTATCCACTTGACCATAACTGGCTTCAGTCTATAATCCTGTACCCCTGTCGGGCCTTCATCGAAACCGACCTTTTCCCATTACTTATTATTTTTTCTAACCCCTGCGCCCGTGGAACAAGTGCCGTCTCAAACACGACCAAACTTACATTACTCATTGTTTTTGTTTGATTCCTAAAAGAAAGCGTCATTGGTGAAAATAAAAAACAAATTGTTCTTCATAAAATATTACTTAACAAAACGGTCGCACACTAACATGCCGCACAAGGATTAAAAAATATTAAACGACCCTAAGCCTAGTTGCCCTGCCCGCGACACTTGAATAGAATAACATTTTGTTGAATGAAGTGGTTCCACCCTATTAGCGGCCTATTCCAGGACATGGGCGCGGAGAAATACTCTTCACGTAATTGAAGTGGATTGAAGCGTACTCCACCGACGATCTACGGGATCGCTCAAGTAATTTCCCCACGAGCCGATAGAGGTCACCCTGCCAGCCGACAGCATTCAAAGTTGCTTCTCGATCGATCATCTACCACTGTCAATGGGCCTATTTCTATTCCCGATATTTTATAAGTAAAAACTCTTTACAAATTAACACATTCACTGCGGCGATCGTAACTTTCTGTGGGGAAAAAAGTGATCCAGCGAACGTGTTAATAGGTAAAGTAATAACAACTAGAACCATAACCATAGTTAATTATAATGTTTGTTACTGTTAGATAGTTTCTAGGTTAATTGAGGATATTAATTATACGCTTTAAATCTCTCATCTAAGTGATCAAAGTGGGTGCGGTCGGTTAGTAGATGGGTGACCACAATTAGCAAAAATTTCTTGTATTGAGCGTTTCTGTGCTTCGGAGGTCCCTATTGTTATCGATAGATAGTAGCCGTTAAGCCGTGTGGGAGGCCTTAAAAATGTCCGACACTTGGGTTGGCCACTAAACGGCCTTCACAAATCTGCACTGCAGCGAGCTGGAGTTCGCAAAAAGTTTCATAATTTTATAATTTCACTTTTATAATTGAACACAATTCAGATGGAAATGTTCGCCGATACGCTTCAGCGTAACTCTTCTCGATCTGAAGCTTCAGATATACTTGAAAAGCAACGAGCCAGATTATTTATTCTCTGTGAACTCAATACTAAATATTTAACAGGAACAGGTTTGTAACAGTTTGAAAGCAAATAGTTGAGTCAATTTGCAATACAAATACTGTGTACATATATACTTTGGAAATATGGATTAAAAGTACGGGCGCCGATGTGACTGCGATTATGGTAACGTGTTTATGTAATCTATTAATCTTTTAGTACATAAATATATGTCGCCGTCAGGGATGGAGGAGCGACACCAGAAGTACCATCCGAGTTGCCGAATACAGGGTTCATTGCGTAGATACGTAGTTGGTAGTTGAGGCGTAGGTCTCAGGCAAATGAAATCCGTTAACGTAGGTACACTTGATTTAATACACTTGCACTCGTAATTAAGCGAACAAGTAAAGTAAAGTAATCTAATAGGTCTTGAGTAAAGCCCACGGTCCCGTGTTGAGCGTTTCTTTTTCGTCCACCATGACATCCGAACTGACATGACAACCTCGACACGATTCCGCTCACGATCGGTCCCCTTCGGGACGTCTCGGCGCTCACTCAATTCCGGTATAAAATAATAAATTGACCATCTAATTATCGTAAATTGTTATAATCGCCGACATATACATAAAAATATTTTAAATTTTGTTTTTTATATTTGCTGCATTAGCGTTTGTTTTCTTAGATTGGCTCTGAATTAACTGAATATTTACGGCTATGTCAATGGGTTGAGTGGTCTAATTTTAGCCAAAGAATATTTTTTATACTTAAATCCCAGTTTCGATTATTGAATTATTATTTATTATGAAACGATAATTTGTAGGTCTACTAAGTCCCATTTACTCAGATAAATCGGGTCTAAACTGGTTAGTGCTAATGGGTCTTGTGTTAAGTGCATGTCTGTATCTGCGTAAGTGCATCGTAAATATGTGTAGCCCTACGGTTTGATTCTGTTCTAACAATCGATGATAAGTAACTATTGAAAACAAGCAAGACAGCTGTGATACTCCGAAATCCATAATCCTACAGGCACCCCTGTCTTAGAACTACACACACACTTATACGGGTATGAGTGTGTAGTAAACATTATGTATGCATCAAGTTTAACTTATGTCTCACTTAAGCCCAATGAGTAACAAATGTAAACTAATGAATGAAGCTTGGGTAAACTTTATGAGTCAAAGTGGTAAAACGGGTATTCTACAAGTATTATTTTAAGCAAATATTTCAGTTGGACAAGAGTCAAGTACGAAGAACGGCAAACGGAGATCAAATTTACCCAACCATTACCAGCAAATAAGTGTGACATCAGAATTTGTATGTAAATATTCTTTATTTTACTAATTTGTTGATAAACCTGCGTTTTAGCTTGTGGCGGAGAATGATCTAGACGAAACAGAATGATCTTTACCAAACTATGGATTTCCCACTGATGTAATCCAACGAGGTGACGAGCCCTCGTGATGGTAAGTCGTCACTATCACCCATGGACATCAGTCATGAATTGCTAGACAATTATTGTCTTACAAGTATAAAAACGACTTCAAAATAATGCAAATTTAAGACATATGATTTTCGATAAATGCAATTGTAAGAACTAGACTAAATTTAAATCGGACCACACGGGAAGTACTGGCATTCAAATAAAAAAAGAATCATCAAAATCGGTTCAACCAGTCGAAAGTTCTGTAGTAACAAACATACGAATTGAGAACCTGCTGCTGCTCTTCCTCTTTCCTTCCTTTTCTTTGTTGGCTGAAAACGCATCAGTGATGACTTCGGGTTGCTGATGTCCTTGGACAACGGAGACCACTTGCATCAGGAGGCTCGTCTGCTTGTTTGTCGGCTGTAAACATAAAAAGTTCGTTTTGATGTGAATACTCGATTGCGTCAGTTGCCATAATTGGAATTTCCTCTCACGTACATAATTAAAAATCTCGTCAAATCTTTCCAATGAAATAAGCATTCGAAGTGAAATAAACAAGATCTTAATGGGTATTTTGCGTAATCTTAAGAATCTAATGTTTACGTTACCTACTACTTTATTTGCTTCAGTTGTTAAAATTAGCTCATTGAATTTGTTGGTTCATTAATCTTTTTTTGTTTCTTAACTTTAGCGTGGGTTGTCTGAAGCCGTTATACGTTGTTTGTTAGCTTAAAATTAAAACTTGCTCAGATAAAGACTATTCTGTACAAGTATGTTTGTTGATTTGGGGGATGTTTAAAATGGTAAACAAAAATAATGTTTTATTAACTTTATGAAGATAAAGTTTTTATGTCAAATTGCTCAGTTAGTCGCAAACGAGCATACCGCACCCCCCTTCCGCTGCCGCCCAAGAGAACTGTGACCGACCAAGATTAAGACTCGAATCGGGTGTTACTCGTTTTAAGAATGTAAGTTGGTCAGTTCGTTAGTACGTATGAGGACTGAGGCAGGGACTTTTAGTGATAAACCTGTTAGTTGTTGTTAGTAATAGTTCAGTTAGTAATTGTTAGGTAGAGTCCCGTTCTAATTCGGTCACAGTGAGGACTAAGATGCCTCTAAAAAAGTGTAACCGGAATATTTTGTGGATTTTTCCGCTATACATTTTAAATATTATTCCAAATACAGAATATATTAATATCTGAGATTACAGCATCAGAGGTTATTAATTACATTGATATTTTATCATTCCGCTCCAGCTCCAATCTCGGTCCTCTGCGACATCCATTATGCCTACTTAATGTCGAGAAGAGCATATGTTATTTCTGCTTATTAAATATCAAAATTATTTCAGTAAAGTATTCCGGCAGAATATAAATCTTAATGCCTTTTTCTGTGTGTGATGAATAGTTATATTAACACACCTTTACAAGTATAATTGTCTTTCACGTGAGAAGGTGTCTTCAGGAAGATAGGATATTTTACTTTACCGGACCCTGGAAAGGACAATTTTATCTTAGGATAATTTTAACGGTTATTTTCGTTATCGACTATCTAATAAACTAGTTTCTAATAAACTGTATGAGTACTTGTTATGCACTGTAAACTGTCTTAATTCAGTAAACTGAAGTCTTACGCGAACAGGACGTACTTAACCTACTTCACTTTACAAATTCTCACTATGAACGGAAATGTTCTTATTCATCATAAATCGTGACCTAGTTTTACTGCTTTCAATAAATTTGACGGTAAACACACAGTGAAATAAAGTACACTATATTCGTGGACTGCAGTTTTCATAATTAATTAAGTAAGAAGAGTGATACTCTTTTCTAGATTATATCTAAATGGAACTTACTATTTAGCCAGTACCTCAGAGTAGTAAGTCAGTACCACTACAACAGTAATTCAGTCAAGTCAAGTCAGTAATTGTACATTTTTATACAATCATTATAATCCTAAAGGAAATGAATGAAGACTTATTCTATAGAAGTCTAAATATTTAATTAATATTATAAAACGCCTGAAAATAGTAGGAAGCAATAGGTTTTTTGGATCGTTTTATGAAGTAAATTAACTTCCCATAGGCTGTATCAAATTCATCTTGTATTTATTAATTTTGTATCTATTTTATTTCTGAAAAGTAACATAGGATAGGCTGATCGTAAGTGGTAACCGTCGTCCCTGAGCGTCACGGAGCTCTCTTCTCTTCTTTAACGTGAATAGATTTGGACGACTTAACGAGTTTTTATTGTGGTATTTCTGATTAAAATCGGACAAAATGAAGACACTAATAATAATGTGCCTAAGAGTAGCATAATTGACATTCGGTCAAACTCATTTTGCTCAGAATAGGCCAATTTCGAGGGAAGCCGTAGAAAACTGGATAAGCTTGTACGTCTCACTAATTCCTTTACACACTGCCACGCGTGTCGAACGTCCAAATATTACGGTACGTGTTCGGAAAGATTTAATGGAATCACAAATGTGATTTTAGTTTTACGAAAAAATTGTGTCATTCTAATATGGAAATTCTGTTACGACCATTCATGTCTTTACCATTGATCAATCGAGATGACCGATATGATGATCGTTAAAACCTTGGGTATCTGAATCCTAGAAATCTTATTCTATTTAATTGGACATGACAAAAGTGATATATGCATCTACATGTTGAAACATGTACAATATTTTTGGGATATTACCTGATACCAATAAATACCTGAGAAAACAAATAATAATTTAGCACAAAACTTTTACGGTACTTAACTTTTGAATACCTTGCCAGTTATAGCCAACATTTATCCTCACTTAACGTGTTCGTTAGGGTTCAATTATGATTTTCTTTGAATAATCTTGGCCTAACTTTGACGCTCTCGACATTGAATTTTACTATTCCAATTTAAAACTAAGCAGTGTTGAATTTATATTACTTATCATCGATGCAAATTATGCATGCAGGTGATGAAAATATTATGCGCCAGCCCTTGTGCCACTTAAAAGTCGTAGGCTCACAGCAACTTGTAATATTTGTGTCAGAGAAATAAGGATAATTACATAAGTTATGTGTAATTTGTAATGGAATAAATTAACGAAGAAGGCATGTTTGCATTGGCTGAGTTTCAATTTGTCTTTGTAATTCACTTACTTAGGTCGAAAGAAGAATTAATTTGTCTAAAGAATTAACTTTTTGCTTTTATGCGAAAAGTTTTGAAATTTGTCACGATTATAGGGCATGGCCATGTCGAAAATGCTGTTTTAAATCACAATATATGTATTTTTTATGGCCTTAAACGAGCAGACGGATCACATAATGGTAAGTGATCACCGTCGCCCATGGACCGTCTGCCAAGAAGGAAGCCATAGACCTGCTTCTTGAAGGACCCCATGTCATGGTGCTGTGGGAACACCGTTGTAGGAAGTCCGTTCCACAGTTTACACGTACGTGGCAGGAAATGTCGTGAGAACCGAATTGGACGAATACCAGGTGTCCAGGTGTTGTTGGCGGACCTTGGCTTGCGAAGGCGGAAGCTAACCGCAGTTGTTAGTAAGTAAAAGTCCAGTTAGTAATTGTTAGTAAGAGTCTCGTTCTAATTTCTTTCTATCTCAACTGTTGGCTAACTACTCTAACCTCAACCTATAGTACAACAAAAGAGTAGTTCAATACGACGTAACACTTCTTCCACCTTTTTTAACATATACCAAGACCACAGTAACTGATTTTATTTATCTGCATTTATATGATAACGAATCGTAATAAACTTATTTTATTATTCGTGCACATCTATGAAATTTAAAAGGCGACTTTTTTTAAATCGACTTTTGTCATACAGCTGCGTAGGTATATTTTGTTCAACAACAGTTTCAATTTAGTTACTATCTCATCGCCTACGTCCCACAGTGAAAGTAAGGCATATTAGACTAGAGTTCAGTTTTCGCACAATATCTAAGCCCTTCTTTGTGGGGTTTAGTCCCAACAATAGTGTGGCTACACCTCAATTCCAGTATATAAACGCGCTACGTATTAATCATGTTGAGAGCATTACTCTACATGAGTTTTCAGAAACTATTGTTCCTTTGTATTTTGCCGTAAACTTGCTGAATAATTAAATAGCTGTTCTGGCAGATATGTACCGTACCTACTTTTTTACATAAATAGCTGGAAAACTGGTAGAGGAGCAACCAGATGCTGACATCACTAACACCAAAGGCATCTAGGATTCGTTTTCTTTAACGTCTTTCTTTTACCAAAACAACTAAAATTTAATCAAGTTATCATTATACTAATACGTGAAGCGAAACCTCCCTTTTTACGAAAATGGCACGGACGGAGAAGTATGAAATTTGGCACACTTATCCCTACTAATCCCTACTAATATTATAAATGCGAAAGTAACTCTGTCTGTCTGTCTGTCTGTCTGTCTGTCTGCGTGGCTTTCCCGCTTAAACCTCTCAACCGATTTTGATGAAATTTGACACAGACAATCTTTAGACCCTGAGAAAGGACATAGGCTACCTTTTATTGCGACAAAAAGGGATGAAGAAGTTGAAATAAAGGTTGAAAGTTTGTATGGGATTTCTTCGGGTTTTAAGCACAGCGCCATCTAGGTGAACCTTCCTAACTTAAAGAATAAGAACGCCTAGCGCCATCTCTTAAAGAACCATGAAACTTTATATTTAAGCACTTGATAATAAGTTTCCCGAAGCGAAGCGAGGGCGGGTCGCTAGTAGTTTATATACAAAAGGAGTGCAGAATTATATCTAATAATTTTTTAAACACAGCATTTAACAGTTCTAAAGTTTAATGAATAGTTTTGTAGCGTATTTTAGTAATCTATATCACCGGGTTTATTCATTTTTATGTTTATTCCATACCAACATCTCGAGTTGACGTAAAAGTGTAAGAAACCTCATTCCTGGCGCGAGTCTTAACTTTTTTTATACGTAAAGTGCTAATAGCAAACCAGCCATGTTATTCGTTGGTACGAATAACAAGCTAAGAAAGTTCAAGCATGTACGTACATTGTTATGCCGGTCATCGCCACCCAAAAACAATTAACGAACATCACTTGACGTAATGAATGTTACCCAATTGTTTTTGCTAAGTACGCTTTGATTAAGTGCGGGAACGTAATTAGAAATGCTTTCACTCGGCCAGTGACGTAAAAAGTTTAATTAGTGGTCCTGCGTTTCAAGAGTGTTTTGAAAGATGTCGGTCTGAATGTGGTTAGCAATTTAATTGTGTGGGAGTTGGAAAACGACAAAATATCATTACATTATTCCAAAGGAACGTACTATCAGGATAAAACTATTGTATGTCCTTTCCCGGATATCAAACTATCTCTATAACAAATTTCATCTAAATCGGTTTAGCTGATTAAGCATGAAAATAAAAGAGACACACAGACAGTTACTTTCGCATTAATGAAGCTTATAACGACGTGAATTAACCTTTAACTGGTGACAAGCGGTCTCACAGGCCGAGCGGCGTCAGTGAAACATCATTTCACCCCCTTCCCCGTGCTTTCTTTATTTCAACTTCCGAGTAGCTTCGAGTTTACTTGTGTACGCGCCGTAGCGAAGGATAATTGCGTCGTATTGTCCCAAATCGGTAAGTTACATCGACATAAAGTTCGGCAGCGGTCTCTCAGACCCCACGTCACCACTTACGTAACTTTTTAAAGTCATTTTGTTTTACTTTTTTTCGCATTTTTAGTTATTATCAACAATGAGTAATTCTCAAAGTACTGTAAAAAAACAAACGAGAAATTCCCAAAGAGTTCTTGCCATCTACGAGTAAATCAAGAGAGGTGGGATCGACACTATGGATTTACCAGTGACATGACTTTGATCTCTCACGTGCCAATAAAAATAACCAAAGTTTGACCATTGCTAGTTTTTTTATAATGATAGTTGTGATGAGAAAAATATTTTTTTTTGATCATTAGTATATCATAACTATAAGGAAAAATAGTATTTTTGTTATAATATGTTGATTTAACTGTTTTTGTGTGTGATTATTGATCTCATCTCTAGATTTTTGATTTCAGTTCATACTTGCGTTGTAATAGCATGTTATTCATTTAAAATTGTATTTAGATTCTATTAGATAGTTTTATTTTATCCTTTTATATGTTAATCAAGTGTCTTTAAACACTGCGATAAGCTACCTTATATAGTTTCGATGGTATAGACCGTAATACAGCAGCGGCCTCTCAGGCCGCTTGTCACCAGTTATGTTACACAAAAACCATGTCACCAGTCAAAGGTTAAGGAACAATACAATGAATTAAACGCATGTAAAATTAGATGAATATTAAATTAAATAATACCTAATTGTAGGAATTCACCAACACGTTTGCATAAATCCATACATTTCTAATGACTCAAGTTCGCTTAATTCATTCGCTGTAACATCTGGGATGTCTAGTTGGTACTGTATTACAATCTATGTTATTAAAATTTAACAATTTGGCTCCATAGTTTTTGGCTACATCTTTGCCTTATCGGAACATGTGTTTGAAGGTTTGCCAGGAATATTATGTAGCATGTAGAGAGACAATAACATGACACTAGCATGTAGACAGAAATTGCATGTTGTGAAAATCCCAGTTCAACTCACAAACTACATAATGTAGGTAGACATTAATCATTGCAACCCATCACTGTCCCACTGCTGGGCCCGGTTTCTTCATGCAATGTGAAGCGTACAGGCCATTGTCCACCACGCTGGCCAAGTATTAGCAGACCTCCCACACCATTGAGAACATTATTGAAATACTTACGTGTGCAGATTTCCTCACGATGTTTTCTTTCACCTAAGCAAGTGATAATAAATTTCTTATACGCACCTAATTTTTTAAAGTTAGTCGTGGCAGGATTTGAACCCACTTCCTTTGTTCGAAAGTCCAACATTCAAACCACTCGGCCATCTGTTATAAACAGGTAAACATTACGCTTACGTAATTATCTAATTCAAATATAAAATGGAATTAAGCGCACTTAGAGTTTTCCGCCTTAAGCTACTCGTATCACGCACGTCGGCGGATTAACCTATAAACTGGTAATTGGATAAAGAAGCAATTGTTTATGTCGTCCTTCGATGATCAGTGCCCTTAATAGGGATGTCTGTAACGGTTCCAGCCATAATGAGCCTGTAGTGCACCCTGCCGAATAACTGACGAGCTTATGGGTTTACTTTCGACATATCCTAATACATAATTATATAAAATTCTCGTGTCACAATGTTAGTTACCGTACTCCTCCGAAACGGCTCGACCGATTCTCATGAAATTTTGTGTGCATATCGAGTAGATCTGAGAATCGGCCAAAATCTATTTTTCATACCCCTAAATGTTAAGGGTTGTTCCTAGATTGTTTAATTTTTGGTCTAATTTTTTTTTGGTCATTTTTTATGGTGTGGCGTAAAGAATACACATAATCCCAAATTTACACTTCCCTACCCCAACTCCTCAAATTTAAATCGCGGTTTAATCATTCACAATCTATATGGCGGAACAACGTTCGCGGGGTCAGCTAGTAATACACATTATAATAATATACTGACGACCCTGTAGCCTAGTTGGTAGTGCCCCAGCCTGGGAAGCAAGGGGTTCGATTCCCGGCCGGGGCAGATATTTATGTGACAGATATATGTTTGTTCTCGGGACGTGCGTGTTGGTGGTGTGTAATTTGTGTTGTCCAGGCACCCGCGACACAGGGAATCCTGGTGCGGGGGTGTGAGTGTATCACGTCAAATGTTCAGATAATACGATTACTTGGAGAAATATTAGGTATTATCGTAGACATGGTACGGTATTATAATCACAATTCAACACCGTACATTTATTACGGTTTATGATGAGATCCTCAGGTGACGCGTTCGTAACGAAGAACGACGCCGTCTCTTTGTTCCAATGTTATGAATATGCAGATTACACTTTAATAAATAATTGACGTGTTGGAGAAACGAGCGCACAATGCAAATTACTGCTTAGAACTTTGCAACGCTGCCAATTTAGTATTACATTATTACTTAATTTTTTAATAGGTACTTTTATGGAAGACTGTTGTAGAATGAATTTGAATAGAACTTGTCACAGTAAAAACGTTCGCGTGACTTTCTGGTCACAACTTGTTTACCAGTTTCTGCGAATTGAGTTTAACTCAATTATTATTGACCCCGTAGCCTAGTTGGCCCTGCCTGTAAAATGAGGGGTCCCGGGTTCGATTCCCGGCCGGGGCAGATGTTTATGTGACAGATAAATGTTTGTTCTCGGATCACGTACGTAAGTGATGTGTAAAGTGTTGTCCATGCCGCCCACGACACAGAATCCTAGTGCGGGGTATGAGTGTGTTAACTGTTAACGTATATTTATTTATTTATTATTTATTATCGATTTTTATTTAGTGAATATTGCATAATTAAGACAAATCGATTGGCATAAGAACCATCAAGCGTTATGTGGTTCGGCTGATTTTTTCGTTTCCATTTCGTTTAATTACATGTAATTGGTTCTTATAATATCATTAGTACATATTATCGTACAGTAGCCTTAGTATTTACGAAGTTAAACACCATAATATTTTCACTTGTTACAGGTAAGCCGTCTAACGCCGCAAATGGGCACTACAAAGATCGCAAAGGTCGTGGGTACGTAATCATCTTATATCGTAAACAATAAGGGAGGCGTCCACAATAGCGCAGAATTAATCTGAATAGTTCAGACTTTGGGTCTGTGGCAATCTGTTAACATTCTAGTGTAATGGTAAATACAGTATAATGTTAAGAAAGGGAGGCTTTTTATGAAAATAGTTGATAAGCAAGCGGGGGAACCATCTGATGGGAAGTGTAATAAAGTAAGTAAAACGTTGCGCGATACGTTGTAGATTAGATTAGACCATTGGTCAGCAAGGACGACCATGCCACGACCAGGGGAGATTGACTTGGATTCAAAGATTAATAAAAAACCGGTTACTAACGAATTGAATTTTAAATTTGTTTCGTAAAAAGGCTGTCCTGTACATTACGCTATTACGTCATTTTCTGTTCAGTTTACAATTTAATGTAAAATGATTACGAAGAGCAAAAAATTTAAAAATCGCAACAAGCTGCAGATATTTACGGAAAATTTACGTATAAATATAACTGCTTTTTAATAACTACATCATCATCTTATGTACTCGTATTTTCAAAGTTCAACAATACACACGGTACACACCTATTATCATCACACACTGTTCTTTGTCTGTTTTGTGATCACACTCATCCGCTAGTGAAGTCGTTAGCAGTATTCACCACCAAGGGTTAGTTATTGGCGGATATTGCAATGTCTAAGTGGACGCAACTCTACTGAAGCCTTTAAAAGGCGGCAGTCACATTTGATTTCTGCTCTTCCAGGTCACCATAATGCCACGCTTAATCAAAATTGAGTTGTCATAGTATACTACACACAGACAGACATACTAGGCGATACAGCTACAAGGTGCTACCATACCAGGTAATCATAGCTACTAGACTCTCACTATTGTGTTCATATTATTATGTATATACATACATAAATATACTGAAATGCTTGCGTGCTTGATTACTATATTGTTCAGTCTGTTGAAAATTTTCATTAGTAGCCAATATTTGCAAGTAGGGGAGACCGGGGTTGGTTGTGACATTTTAATTTTAAAGTGTCATATTTTTTTATTTGTTTGATTCTTTTACTCGAGTTAATGTTTGTTTGATTCAGTATTTATTCAACATTTAAATTTAAAATACATTTTGTATACCAAACCATTAGTTTAGATATAAAGGAACAAATTCTGAAAAAAACGGCCTGTCACTTTCAACCCCGTACCCGGGGCTGGTTGTTACACTACATGGGGCAAAATGTTACAACCAAAACTAATGTAATCAGAACCTTTTTATTAAGAACAATCATCACCAACAGTTACGTTTTTTAATTAAAATAACATTAAAATAAAACTTAAAGCGAAATAAACTTTAAACTAAACAAAAATCTTTACTGTTATAACAAAATAAGATTTGTTGATTCTTCATGTATCCAACTTTGAGAGATTCTATGGGTGCGCTCTTCTGTTTTGCTTCTTTTCTTTTCTTTATATATCTAGTTAAGGGTATATGACACAATCCTAAATCTTTTGCGATGCTACGAACTTTTTTAGTTGTACCTCCCTCTAAAATAGTTGCTGCTCGTTCGTACATAAGGATCTTTAGATATTTTTTCACGCTATGTTATCCTTTTATATGTCCTCATGCTACGAAAAAACAATAAACAAATTATATCGGTTGAAAAGAAAAACCACGGGGCAGGTAGTGACGTGTCACAACCTGCCCCAAGCAAATGTCACTTTTAGCCCCAACGCCTAAATTGATCTTTTGAGGTTAACTAGTAAAAGTACAAATTAATATAACTGTACAAACGTAGTTTTATCGCAAAAATAAAGGCTTAGGACGCAAAAATAACATCAAACACCTCTCTAATTAGTTCGAAAACAGGCTGTAGACCAATATTACGAATAATTGAAAATTTTACAAACCTAGGGTTTTTTGAGGGACACCCAGGTGCTCCTTTCATAAAAGCCCTGGTGCCACTGGCTCTCGCGGGGGGTGAGCCATCAGTGGTGGCGTTATTTATCTCTTTCTAACGTCACTACAGCGTTCTCTGTTCCGCCGCTAATGTCACTGTAACAACTTACCCCTGTCACAACCAGCCCCGGTCTCCCCTAGCATCGCCTCACCGGCATCAATTTAATTACTGGTTTAATTGTTAATAAAAAGGGTAATTCCAACGTAAAAACGCTTTAACACATTCCAATATTAAACTGTACGTCGAATTAATGTTGAATACGAATCGCAAAAAGTATCAAAAAGTTTACCAACACATTCCCGTTGTGCTATTAAAATTTTAAATTGAGTTTCCTTCAGAGGTATTTCCGGGGACTTTTAGGTAAGTTTGGAGTTTAAACGGGAAATTTAATTATCGTGTTTGTTTTTACCTGGAGCCAAAGTTGAGGGTTTTGTGTTTTGTGTACGTGTTATTCCTTAACCAGAATAATAAGTCATATACCTAGCGTAAATAATGATACCTTCATATTATAAAACATATAACTTTATCACATATACAGGGTGTCCCGTAAGTAGTGGACCAACGGTTTATGGGGGGTAGTGGGACTTATTATCTACCAAAAATACTAAATTTTATTGTCCTAGACCTTGTAGTTCTTGAGTTATGCTTTTTTTCAAAATGTGATGAAAATATCATCCACGTAAGCTAAATATATTATTTTTTACCACATATTTTTTTTATGGTAAAATTTAATATTTAGCTTACGTGGATGATATTTTCATCACAATTTGGAAAAAAGCATAACTCAAGAACTACAAGGCCTAGGACTGAAAAATTTAGTATTTTCGTTAGATAAAATACGTCCCACTACCCGCCATAACCCGTTGGTCCACTACTTACGGGACACCCTGTATATTTACATTTCTTGAATTGACATTGTTTTTCTATAAAAAATCTTTTTGTCATCTATATAATTTTAAAAGCCTTCCGAAGTAGGCAAGCCCTTAAAACGCTAAGCTATTTATTTAAATTACAAAGACGTTAAACCTCAACCTTTGCTGTAAGTTACAGTTAAGAAGAGTTGGCTATCCTGCTGATTCCCAATGTTGCTGGAACATCAGATTACCTAAGATTAAGATGTTATAGTAACATCGTTTTGGATACACAATATTAAATTTTGAGTGAATCAGACCGGTAGAAGTTAATCATATCCCGTTAACCGTTACAATGGAACTGAAACAGCTAAACAGATTTTCTTCAGTCATAGCTAAAAATATTCTCGATCAAGTCAAGTGTCAAACAAAAATGTACATCAAAAACTGTTCGTTTAGGAGTCACAATACCAGAGACAGACATATACAAACATAGATCATACAGACAGATGAAACTAACGTTCGTACGTATATAAAAACGCGAAAAATGTCGACGAATGTCGTTGACTATTATCTTAAAAGGAATAACAGTATCAAGAACACTAGCGCATACATTTTCCCTTAAGCTCCGGCAACAAACCTTCAAAGCTTTCAGAAATACCAAGTCTACGTTTTGTGTTCGCTCTCACCGACTCAGTTATTTCTTTGGCTTTAGTATGCTAAATGTTCGTGATACGTTTAGGAACCCGTTTCTGGAATCGGATGCTGGTTCACAACGACTACATTATTAATTTTTTCTTTTTATTTTTTCATCAACATCAACATTTTTATTTTTTCTTTTTAAGTCCGGAAACTGGCGAAACGTTTTTGTGCTAGAAAGCATAACAGAAATATTTGTAGTTTCTTCCTTCTTTCCAGAGTTATTAGATGATACAAAAATAATTTAATTGATACAAACATTTTAAAGGGGTGGTTGATAATAATATAAATATTAATTATGTATAATAATATTTGCGTTATAATGCGCGTAATTTCAACGATGGATCTAAATCTACGTTTGAGTTTGACAAAAGTTAAATATAAGTTGTATACATGTAAGTGGCCTGTATCCAGTTATAGACATTCTATTGATTCTCCTTCTCTTCGAGGAACTCTTCCTTCACTTATTATTTTCACATTTCTTGGGCTTATTACACCTGACTGATTTTAGCCGCATCAATGATTCAGTTGCTTTTAGAAAAAGGTATGTTTGCTTGATGAACTTAGGAGGGTGTAATCAAATATCGTCATTGATTTCATTTCCCGCATGTCTGTCGTTCGGCATGGTTATTTTGACTGTGTTACAGAATAAAATGTAGGTACACCTGTACTTTACGGAATTTGAGAGTAAAAATAAATTGTAATTAATATTTTAGAATTATGCCTGGAGGAAAATATCGCGAGGAAACCTGCACACCTGAGAGTTTTCCATAATGTTCTCAAAGGTGTGTGGAGTATACCAATCCGAATTTGGCCAGCGTGGTGGACTATAGCCTCTACCCCTCACATTTTGAAAGTAGACCGTGCCCAACAGTGGGACAGTTATAAGTTACAATGTTAGTTGTGCTGTTAGTTGTGTGAAGACTGGGACATGGCATAAAATGTCTCTTTAGTGTGGCCAACGAAACGAGATATCTTATCTTTATTGAAATATTTCCACAAAAGTTGACTGACACTTGAAAAACTTATTTTCAAGTTTTAATTCAAATGCAATGTTCGACTATCCATCTCGGTAAACATCGGCTACAGTATCAGATCCAAGAGAACTTGGATAAGATTGCGTTCCAATCTGACATTTAAAAATACAAAATGGTTTTTATTCAGTTTTGTAAAACGGCAGCCTAGTAACACAGAAAGATTCAGAGAGAGCTATTGTCTTGCCGACGCTACTCGTTTTGTTGGGAACCACTTGCCGAGCTTATTGTCCTCACGTAGCCGGCTGCAGGACAGGACATGACTACAGTAAGTGGGTACAGAAAAGTGAGTGCCTGTAAGTGTCGAAATAAATATATCGACGCAAAAAAGTTCACCAGAGTTACAGCGTTTTCGCTTTTTTCGTTGATATGTGTTTAAATTTTTTTGTATATTAATTGACAGACACATATAAGTAAAAAAGTTAATATGTTACTAGCGCGTAAAAAGTCGAGTAGTGTAATCGCGCTAATTGTCCTAATTTTCATTCCTACTTGTCTTAGTTCCATGTCCTAATTTTCAATCTTTGTTTGTCTCATATATGTTCCGTAATCATAGTTACAGTAAATGAATGTAATCAGAATGGATTCAAAAGTGCAACTCGCTTTGGATGAACGTAACGCACCTATTGTTTTAATATCCTTATCCGCCATACATAGGTATACAGAACCCAAGTTATTTTTAAATTGCTTGCAATTCCTAAAAGTGCCTTTTCCTGAAGAACAAAGGAATTCGAGTGAAAGAGAGCTCCAAGACAGACGAACCAATAGAATTTATTTCATGCAGTTTACGAAGAAATTACAAAGAAAAGGTATATGTATACCTACTCGTACCGTTGTTGTAGGTATGTAGATTATGTAGGTATGTAGGTATGTGTAATATGTTGTTGAATATGTGAAACTTCTATTTATTTTTAACGTAAGTAGTATTCCCGATTTCTTCCATAAATACAGACGAGCAAACGTGCCACCTTTACACCAGCAACACTAAACATATCACCAATGCATTGCAGATTTTAGGGAAAAATAAAATAATAATATTGTAGCGCCGTAGCAGAAAGCACGTAAACCCGCCGAGCCTGACTACTAAGCCCTCCACCAATCCGTACCGGAGAAGCGTAGTGAAGTATGCTCTAGGTCTCCTCAGGATTGACGAGCCGTGCTCAGTATGTACTGTATCGCAAACAACAGGGACCCCGACTTCGGTCGCCTCTTTCAACTCCCTGGTCTGCGTGAGAATGGAATCCAATATGATGCAGGGTCGTCAAACACAAAGAATGATCTGTCATGATGACGCTACGGCCGTTAAATTAGCCCATAAAGAATAATGAGCGTGCAGCTGACACATCTTCCATTTATAATCTTCTTAATGTTCTACAGAGCTGAAAACTGAACAGTAGGTACTTCCCGGAGTCTGCCACTGACAATGACATATTGACCCTTGTCGTTACTGTTTAGAGATTGATTGTAAGGAAAAAAATGCATCGTGTTATTTTCGTCCGTGTAATTCAATATTATTAAAAATACGTATGTTATGAATAAACGCTACACACTCATAGCCCCAAACTAGGATACCTCGTATCGTGGGCACCACTGATAACAAACAGGGACAAGAACACAACCAAACCGAGAACAGAAATTCAAACCCATCATTCAAATTTCCACATCGCTGGGAATGGAACCCAGGACCTTTCAAACGGTAGACCGGCGAGGTAACTTACGGGTCCGGTATACTCCTACCGTACCGATGAAATAACGCGTTTTTCGAATGCTTGTTACATACGGCATATTTTATGTTGCAATAGTTGTCAAAAATAACAAAAAATAAACTTATCGCGGAATTCGCTACTTTTGTGCATTTATTATAATAAAACCAAAATTTTGTGAACTTCTTCTATAATACTGAAATATATATTTATGATTTTTGTATTCATCGCGATAGTTAGTTAATAAAATAAAACATCCACATTATTTCAAGTGTTGAAAATGTGTAATTTTAATTTATTAACTCTGTAATAATATAAAACAGTATTTGCATGTCACACAAGAAAAAATTTGTTACGAAAACGATACAAGAAACGTGAAAAAATATATTGTCCGCATTTGAATGATTTTTTATATCCGATAAAATAAACTTTTCTCATAGGTATTACGGAGATGAAAAATACAATGTTTAAATATTGTAAATGGAAAATTTTGATACAAAAAGTTTCTGAAAGGGTAAAATACGGAATTCTATTTCTGGAGACACGAGCTTGGGTTTAATTGATTTCTTATATCCGAGAGAAAATCGCCTTGTAAAAAGAGTAGGTACAGCACAAAATATTTAGTGGTAGTCAGAGTAGACTGTAGAACATCTTTTTTATAATGAACAGACGACAAACTGGACACTAGATGGCATGTGCCCATCGTAAGTATCCCATGAACACCAGCTATACTAATTTCATCATCATCACCGACTAACACTCAAGTAAGAAGTAACGACGTATACCTACTTATATTTCAGTCAATTTTTGTGCTACGAGATCATTTGACAAGATAGAAAGAGACAGACATAGAACACAGGAAATTGTTAGCTGGCATGATTTCTTATGATTTCACAGCCGCCCGCAATCAAAGGGAGGCTTCGAGCATGAATTAATGAAATTTCGCTCACGACTATTCAATCACGGCGCCAATTATCTCAACGACGCAGCCCGAGCGGGCACTATCCGATTAGTGCATCTCGGTCACTAACGGCTGGCGTTCTAACAAAGGGATCGCTACCTACTTACTGGTTTTGACTAAAGAGCACGGGGGGCTTTACCTATAGTGCAGGGGGTGCGGTTCACCCGGGCGCCGGGTGTCCGGGGGCGCCGAGAGCCACGCGCGACACCAAGTCGTAATCCATTTCGACCGCGCGTTTTGATACAAAAGGGCGCCAGGAAATTGATTGCTGCCGGGTGCTAAATGTGTTAGAGCCGCTCCTGCCAAAGACGACGTGATGCTAAACAGAAATCGGCAAAATGTAAGCATTATTACGGAGTACGATTACATACATACATACATTGCACCGGCTGAAGGGTTGAATGCGATGTTCCGTATGAATAAGTATTTGTGAGTTAAAAATTCTATTTGAGAAATAAGTGGGTGCCTTGCTTCCTTCTTGGCGTTATCGGCCAAGTAGTAAGCGTCGCGTAGGTGATTCCAGAGAATTTAAACAAGTACCTAGGTTATATTCAAACATAGGTACCAGTCCTGTCATGTACCTATGGAACGTAGAATGCACACAACGATTTTACTTAGGCCATTAAGGATGATGCTATTTATTTGTGTGCGTGCTACAATGCGTACGTACATGGCAGGTAACTGCTCATGCTTCAGCACCAAATGAGTTTGAAGATAAGTTCTTTAGAGTTGATGACACTTTTGGTATTACTCGTTTATCAGCTATTCATGTAAAAAGGCACCCCTGATAGCAGAGATTAAACGCTTCATTTGAAAGAGTCGCTGGCCTCAATCCGTTCTTCAAATACAAGGATGTTTGAAGTGTCTTGCTTACTTATGGCAGATTACATCTGGTGTATCCAAGACTTTTTTCAGCTTTTATGTTTCATGACGCTTTAAAAGGTAGACTTCAAAATCAGAAATAGCTTATGACGGAACAATAATTCTTATAAACCTCATTTATTTCTTTAAACTTTATGCACGATACAAAAGTACAGAGACATAAGTGGACCTAATGCTAAAAGCGTTCCCTGCCAGTCAATCTTCCTTGTATCGAAATATTTATAATATTAAATGAATTCAAAATAGTACAATTATAAATTTCTTTTGTTCAATACGGCTGGGTTTTGCTACCTTTCTTTCCTTTAATAGATACATAATATAATAAATCAATTATAGTAGAAGCCATGTTTACATCACAGTGTCCGCAACTGAAATGAAATGATATATTTTCGACAACGCATCTTTAATGTCTTTGGTGTTACTGATACCCATGAAGGTAATCGCTTACAGACGAGGGTCTATTCTTGGTAGGTAGATACATCATAGATATAATAAGTCAAGTCAGTATATAATATATAAAAAACATAGGAGAACGAAACGATTAAACGCAGTAAATTATGTTACCTTACTTGCAATTAAATCTCAACCGTGCCAGTAAATACGAGTACATAACCTCGATGACAAGAATTTAATCACAATTACAATTATTTGATTATTCACAATTTTCAATCAGAATCGGTTGATGTTCGGTTTTATAATCAAATACGTGTCAAAAGTGAAATCGAATCGGAATTCACATGAAATTCGTTTTCAGGATCTCTCTTTCGGTCACAAAAATCGGTCTAACGATTTTGATGACAACTGCAAACTGTTTATTTACAGTACCTTGCCATATTATTAGACCCATGGAAGATAAAAATGATTTTAACATATTGAAAATAGTTATCAGTAGCTAATGAAAAGCTTTGTACCGTTTTGAAATTTTTATGAATAACTAAATATAATAAATTTTGATAAAAAAAACAGGTGGTGCCAGCTACTGCGATAAAGTTAAAGTATGAACCAAATAGTTTAGTATATATTGCGCCGAAGCTTAGCTTTTTATGCGTTTTACAAATTGACTACACACTGAGCTAGAATCTATGTTAGTAACTATCAAGTTAAGTTTATAGCCGTTTAGTTATTACTTGTACTACTGGTTTTAAATAAGTCCGCATTCCTAACTGCTTATTTTTATTTATGTATGATAACTGCAATGCGCTTTCCACGTGTAGGTATTCATACGTCATTCGATCTGGGGACTGGGGTCACTGATCACTGAGAGCTGGGAGTCGTGTTGTTAATGATATGTCGTGTAGATAATGATAGGTGGTCACCATCATTCTTGGACATCAGCAACTAAGAACGGAAGAAGAGGAATGTAATAAAACGTCCTATGAAGTGCTACAGTGGTGTAGATAACATTTAATTAGGTTAACAACGGATACCTGTTGGCAGGTGTTTTGAAAGTAGGTAAAATATAATAAAAATACATACAATGTGCATTCGAGCCCGTAGCCTAGTTGATAGTGACCCTGCGAAGCCAGGCCTCCCGGGTTCGATTCCCGGCTCGGACAGATATTTACGTGACAGATAATTTTTTGTTCTCGAATCATGGATGTTATTAAAAGTGTTATTTGTTTTGTCCATTTCACCCGCGACAGGAAATCCTAGTGTGGGGGTATGAGTGTGTTATTATTATTAATATGCATTACAATGTGCGTCTGCAAGTAATAAACCTAAACAAACATACAATGAGAAATTTGGAGAGAATTGTCCTTAATTCCACATATTTAATCTTCCGAAATAAACGGCAGCTCCCTTCGGCTTTATATTTGTTCACACAAAAGTAAGGCCCATTTCGTTTCCGCCAATTAATTGAGAAGCCGTTGTATCAATATTTACGCGGTTCTTTTCAGATTCACGGAGTGTGACCTCGTTTGAGACTGACGGTCGCCACTCACATATAAAGCGTATAGTGTGCACCTGTACCATTTCTTTTTATTGGCATTGATGGACTTTCAAACAAAGAGTAATCTTTCAGGATGAATAGCTTGCATACAAGCAGACAGGCTGCACGATGGTATCGATCTCTCGTTATATACTTAGTATATATGTATAATATACTTAGTAAAATTCTAACTGATTAATGTCTGTACATGAATGATATATCTATGTGTTGTTCTAATCTTCAACGGTTTAGAAGCTAGCCACATTAATGTCCCAGAGGATATTAAGAGGATGATGATGAGGGGATATTATGATATATGAGGACAATGCGTAAGGCGTAATGACTAAAATGAGCTCAAATATGTCATGTTGACAAGCAGTCGTTCTATAAATCAGTCCAAAAATACTGGAATAATTTTATTAAGATTATCAAAACTAAACAACGTCGTTGTGCCAAATTTGATTACAATCGCTTTGCTAGTAGTAAATTAATCTATTTTCTACTTTTGTTTCACTCCTAGGAGTTGTAGATTAAATTTATGTAGGCAATACACTGAAATATCTCTACCCTCTCAATAAAAGAAGAACCATCAATATTGGCCGATGAAGATATATAGTTAGATTTACTTAACATACATAAGAAATTGAGACGAATCGAGAATCTTTTCCTTTTTCAAGTTCACGGATTATACATGCCTACGCATTGGTTTTAAAAAAACGTCTGTGTCAGGGTACTCGGCCGTTGTTTTAAGTCGGTCGCTATTCGCCAGTGCTATGCGCCAATTAAAAAGAAATTTGAATAAAAATATGGGGAAAGCTATTCAGAATTGCAGTAAAAGACTTTTGAAGGTAATGAGTCTATTTTTTAGATTTATATTACCAATCGGCACTGACATATTTACGTGTGACATATAAATGTTTGCTTGGTATTAGCCCATATTTGTCTAACACAGGAAAATTAAAAAAAAAAACTTTAGTACATTTATGAATAGGTATGACTCAAAACGTTAGTTTTTTAGCGGCAAGATTTCTTTTCGCTTTTTATTTGTCTGATCGACTTTCATAGTTTTTTTATTCGCGTTGTATAGTCAAAGGGTTGATTCAGACGATACAGTTCATGACGATCGGAATTTTCAGTGCATGGAAAATATTTACTCCGCACTTTTTCTGGTATTCCTTCGCTGCAACTGCAACTCTAACGGGCGAGTGTTTGTGAGCGTTCGAAGCTATATGCAGAACTCTTAATTATAGTTCATATTTCTCTACATTGTGCAATACAATTAAGTTGCATTTATGAACTTGAGGTATGTCAAAGAACTCTTTCTTTGGTCTCTTTCCTTTCTCTCCGATGCCTTCTGTTTAACTGATGTCTTTAGGCTTTGCTTACCGCTTCGCATCAGATTCAAACTCAAACTCAAATAATTTACTTCATGTAGGTATTTTTAAATATAAGTATTTAACGTCATGTTTTTTTTAATTTACCACCGTTTCGCTAAGTTGCCTTCAAATATTGAATTTTAAATTTTAATTTTCCGAGGAGAAAAGAAACGGTGAAAGGAAAACAATAATTACTAATAACATTTTATACTTACATACTACTTTACGTTCCCTCCGAAGCACGCCACTCACAGTTGTTACTCGATCGAGACATGAGCGCTTCGACAATAATAATATGATTAGTTTAATCAAAAGTTCTCGCTTGGATTTCAGTCTAGTCTGGATTCTAGACACGTTTAATACGACGCCTGCTGCATTCCGTGTAGCGGATGTGTCCAATCATTAGGTTATATCAAAGTAAGTAAACATATTGGATTTTGTAATAAGCTTAACGTGTACCTACTTTCCAATTAAAATTTACTAATTCTCTTAGGTAAGTTTTTAATTTAGTTTTTACAATGTTTACAATTTTATGATACAATTAAACATAATTACACTTTTATTATTAGTTGGTATGATTTGTAGACACAGATGTAATTAAAGTAATAACCATTGCATGATCATAATCTTTTAATTAAATATTCTTTTTGGGTTCCATTACTCCGTAGCAACCTAATATTAAGTACGTTCATATGTAGGTAATGTAGGTACCTAACTGTATAATATTATGTTACATAATATTTGAATCGTATGATAGTTAGTCAAAATATTCAGTACAACCAGACATTTACAACAATATAATATTTAAAGAAAAATAGTAGGTATACATACAAAAACAGATAAGAATTAAACGATTGTCATTAATCAAATTAACCATGGCCGAAAAATAAAAAAGCGTAATAGTTATAATTGTTAATTGCGTTGAAAATATAGTATTTTTTGAACTATATTAATTTTCTTTAATATACAATACAATTGACTTAGATATAATAATACGATACTATATAATATAGCACGGGAGGCAACCCTACATAGAATCCCTATCCAGAACATACCAAATACACTTCACAAGTACTTAAACTTATTATGATATCACTGATATGATTATATCTAAAAACATTTTATCAATAACATCGAGGTAAGTACACAAGTAAATAGAGGTATTTATCAGTTCTAAACTCGAGTGAAGTAAATACAGAATTTTATCTATAAGTACTAGAGTAAAATACTAAAAGGGTCAACATAAATTTATAATATTTTTTTATTTTAGTGTTGGTAGACGTTATTATCAATTTTATTGTCACTTATCAATTACTGCTAACATATTATTTTGGATTTCCTGATAAATAAGCACAGCAACCGTTTCAGGTGAGGACGCTTACTGTAAAAATTATATATTTACTAAATTATTTTATTTTTTGTTTATAGAAATGCGCAAGAAAAACAACAAGTAGGCAAGATAGGCAACAAATAATACTACTATTCGCTATAGAATCAGAACCCACATTAAATTTAGTCGACTAGGCATTTCAAAGCACTTAGGTAAAACGTAATTTGGATCGGTGTATGTTACCATACCTTTATTAAAACACATCAATCAACTTAACGACCGATGAAACACGACATGTTCTAGAATAATCCGAGTTCTCATTAAGAACGTACTAGATATATTCATTTTAGTATATTGATAGATTTATCCACACAAATCCTAGCGCCTCATGGCCGAAGTTCACCTAGCCTATCAGAGTGAACTGCGGTCTATGCTGCTTATTGGTAATTGGTAAGTGGTCATTGTCACCCATGGACATCAGTTATTCCAAATTCATCAATGAAGAGTTGTCGGCTAATAGAATAGTTGAAACTGAAAACACCGATTCTGAGAAATGATTGGTTGGATGGCAAATCATTTATTATAGTGACTATAATTATATCCCACTTAACAGAATCTGTTAGAAAGTAAAATGATGGATATCCTTGTACGTCTCCGGGATTTGGGAATTGAATTCAATTACAAGGTCATTTAAATCAACGGGAAACGAGGTGAGAAGCGTTGGATGGAGTAAAGTGAGTTTCTGTGTAAATACATTTAAATCTCTAGCCTCTAGGGTGTCTAACAAATTGAGTTTTATCATGTGTTTCGTATTTTGTCAAGACTATAGAGAGGATTTGTGTAGAACACTTCACGACAAGGAACTCGTATCTACGTGATTGAAATTTGAATCGCTTATCTTTTATTACATGCTAAGTAAAGTTAAAAAGTTAAAAGCAAATGTAAAGACTTATCTACATTATTAGACGATTCAGTAAATTTCATGAAAAAATAAAATCTTTCTAATATGATAAT
This sequence comes from Ochlodes sylvanus, assembly GCA_905404295.2. NCBI lineage: Eukaryota > Metazoa > Arthropoda > Insecta > Lepidoptera > Hesperiidae > Ochlodes > Ochlodes sylvanus. The sequence goes on along the minus strand of FR990124.1, from coordinate 12,397,176 downwards.
TTATGTTAATGATAATAAGTAAGGCCTCATGTACATGATGCCAGTTTCTTGCCTGTTGCATACAATAAAATTGGAGCAATAAATGACTTGTATGATCTAAGTGGTCACCGTCAATCATAGACAAGCAACTGGAACGCCAACTGGAAGGCACCACCGATGCTATACATGCGAGGAAGCGGATGACCAGCGTTATTGCTTATTTTAAATAACAATAATTATATATTGCAATAAATAACAACTGGTTGCACTAAGTTAATAAGATAAATTCAAGAAGTTTATGAAAGCTTTACAGAGCACCTAGCTTTGAAAAGGTTTCATAAACTTCTGCATCTGGTTTGTTACTAAACATTTTAACGAGAGTTCATTTAGTTTCAGAGCACTACAATTTACATAACGAGGTAACACTACAACTACAATTTACATAACAAGTAATAGGTAGAAACAAAGGAGGTACTAATGTGATATTTTTGTTAAGAGATTAGCTATTAAATACATCTACAACGTATACATATGTATGTATTAAACGTTCTACAGTAGTAGTAACAACAGCACCGTTGTGAAAATTCCTTTTCATAGCGGAAAATCCTTTCCACTTACATATATCCATAATATCCATGTAAATATAGACCAGAAGGGCGAGGAGGCCATTCTTGGAATAACTGCAAAGAGACTACCATTTCCTTCAAGACCATAATATCTTGCAATTGTAGTAGGTATTTTCAATGATATTTACTATTCAATTGACATGTTCGATGCGATGTATTTATTATCTGTTATTGCAACAAAGAAGTCCTACGATTCAATTGATTGAACCCGTTGAATATTACATGTACCTAAGAGTGCATTCTGTGAAACGTGGAGCGAAAATCTTTTTACGTGGCGAGCGGAATTGTGAAATGTAAAACGCACTCCATAATAATATTATAGAAATAGTTAGGGACCCGGCAAAGGACATAAGATAGTTTTTATCCCGATAGAACGTTCCCTTGGGATAATTTTAACGGTATTTTGACATTTTCCGACTCCCACGCGGGCGAAGCCGCGAGCAAAAACTTTATAATAAATTTTGCACAGCCATATTTGCGGGCGCAAAATTGTACGAAAATATGCATGATTTCATTCAGACGGACATTGAGATATTATGTACTTAAGTTACATAGATCTCATAGATTACATCTCAATGCAGACGGGCGAAATTTTCCAGTCCAATGGTGCCATGCGACGTCGCGTCGCTGCGATGTGATAATACTGACGACTGTGGCAGCAACAACCAAATTTCTAGCAAGTGGTAGGTACAGTCACTAGCACACTCAACTATATTGATTGAAGTTTTTGTGTTTGCGACAACGCAGTGTCTAGCCCCCGCACTCACAAACAATCATCAGCTTCATCATCATCATCATCATCATCACATCCCAAACTGTCCCATTGCTGGGCACGGGGCTTCTCTCACAACGTGAGGGGTAGAAATATAGCGTTCCGCGCTGGTCAAATGCGGATTGGTGGACTTCATACACCTTTGAAAACATAATGGAGAACTCTCAGGTTTGTAGGTTCCCTCACGATGTTTTCCTTGACCGAAGCAAGTGATAATTAACTTAAATGAATAAACTTAAAACTTAAATTAACTTAAATTAATTATCACTTGCTTCGACACTACAGAACAATACTACAGAACAATCCATTATAATGCGTTCATTAAAATCGACACGTACTTGAGCTATACGTATGCATCAATTTTGAGAAACACATTGGAGTAGATTGTAACGAAGTATTGTTTGTGAAAACGGAAAAATTCGCAGCAACACTATTCAAAAGTGCGACATTTAGTTGCGTCGCTATCATGTGAAGAGACACTCTGTTTCTAAATTAGCAGAGAGGCAGACTTTGTATTGATATGACGTATATCGCGATCTGTCCTATTCCTTAGTGGCATGTTACGCAGGATCGATGCAACCACACTTAGTATAGGCATTAATTGAAACATTATTGACTGTCGCATTCCATTAATTTTCTAACGCTCAGTTGAACATAATGAATGAAACGATTTCGAATAGAATGATTGGAATTACTTACTTTACGCAATGCAAAAACTAAAGGTTAATATTCCAATTCCGTAAAGTTAGACGAAGTATGTAGTTCTAAGATTTGACCTGGACATACATACAAACATTGCAAGTTAAATACTTAAAAGCTTTTACAAAAAACATTATACATAATTCACAAGCTCAGTAAACGGGCAGAGAAATACAGTGTGCAGACATTAATTCTTTAACACGACAAACACGAGAAAATCTACCAAAGGAAGTATCAAAGTTGACTCAGGAGCATAGCATCAAGAATTCTATTATCATACAACGTCTTGAGGGAAGGTGGTTTTAAGCGCTCAGTGAATGTCGCTAAGTATCTTGTCGCTCGCATACTTAACGCATCTTAAGGGAAAGTTGAGCGGAATGTTAATATCCACCCTGGAGCTCGCCTGTAAATTCATAATGCTTCCGAAAAGCTCTTTATCAGCGTGTGTAATTTATCTTATTCGGGAAAATTCCTATGTAATATATTATGCATTAGGTACATCGTGTTTGTATAAATGACGGCGCAGAGTAAAGAAAGTTTGTTCTCTTGACAGTAATCACGCGTTCATCAAGTACATAAAGAGCAATTCAGCAGTCCAGCCATGATATATTATTTCGTCGAATTCCTTTAACGTGTGACTAGGGTGTTGTTCAAGGCAACTGGTGTACACGCAGAAAATAAAAAGCGAAACTCAATGAGGATTTCAAATGTACAAATAAAATATCTGAATGAAAGTCATATACCATCTAGATACGGTCTAAGTGTACCTATGATTCCAGGTATATTTAAAAAATGCACTTTAAAATGCAGGAATCGTCAGCGCTATCGGCGGATGCAAATTGAATAAAATTGTAGGAGAGCCTTGAAAATTTGCGAGTCGTATCGTAGCCTATCTTGTATACAGGATGCGGTATTTATAAATACAAAATATAACAAAATAAATAAGGTAAGATAGATAAGAAACCAAAATACACATTTTTTGGATTTTTGAAGTAAAACGCACGCTCTGGTAAATGTGTGACGAAAGCGTTACGAAAAGTGTGATTTGGCGAGGGGAACGGAAGTTGAGAGGGTTGAGATTTATTTATTTTTTATGTTAACAATTGACAAACAAGCAAATGACCCACCATATCATGATATGATGATAGGTCACCATAGCACGTGCACATTCGCAATACCAAACGCACCAACGACGCGTTGCCGGTTAAGAAACAAAGAAGAGGAAAGAGAAATTGCCATAAAGCCATAATTCACTAACTGTAATTTGCTGGTATAACATTAGTACGGATTTTACCTATAAGCTTAAATTATTATTAAATATTCATGTAGAGTACCGAGACGAATATATTATCTTTCTTCTTATATTTTAATTATAGTTTCTGTATTGCCTAACATTCCCTCATATCCTGCTAACTGTGAGTTAGCGGAGTATGTGCTAATTTTGAATTAGAGTTTTTACAGTTACATTACACTAAGTAGGGCTGGGCTAACTTTGAAACCAAAAACATTTAAAAAAATATATCAATGGGGCTTAAAGCAGCATAACATCAGCTAGTCACGCAAAAAAATCATAAATATAATGGAGAAGGCAAAAGGGTCAAAATATTACTATCAAATACACCTAAAATCCGAGCTTAGGTCATATACATTACATAACTTTTTATTTCACTTCAATACATGCAGTATTTCCGAAGTTATAAAGACGAGAAGTTCAAGCCCTTTTTTGAATTTCCGCGCTTACGCTATGACGTCACGACGTGGCTCGGCCGCGAGCGCGATACGGCGCAAGTATAGAAAATATGGGTCTATGCAGTTCAAAAATCTATAACTTTCTTATTTCTATAGATACAGACTTGAAATTTTGCATGGATGTAGTAGATAGTATGTGAATTATATATGTTATTTTATTATTGATAACTAAGGTTTTCTCGCGGCTTTACTTGAGTTTAAATTAACATTTCGGTCAAAAATCCCTATCAACTACGCGCGACTACTGAAAGATGACGTCATCGAGTAGTGACCGCCCGCCTGCGTTTTTAAAAAAACCAACGTCCGTAAATACGCACTTTGATCGTTAATATCTCAGCCATTTATTGAGATATGGAAAAAGTAAAAACACAGTTTTTCTTGTAATTTTTTATAGATTTATTTGACGTGTAAAAAAAAATTCGTTTGCCTGGTCCATTATGGGCAATAATAAAGATTTTATTAAACTTTTTCATTCAAATGCTCCTCCAATAAACCTACAATATTGGAGTTAGCGTTTCATTGGAGGTATCGATATTGTAGGAGGTAGAATGAGAATATTGGGGAAAACTGCATAAAAGACGATGCTTACCCGGCATCGGCCTCTTGCGTTCCGACCGTCTTCGAGATCAAAGGTCTGTTGTGTGTGTTGTTGTTAGGGTGTTACTCTGTGCATTTAGTTTTTATTGTTACGAAATATTTTTTGTTAGTTTTGGTTAATAAAAATTGTTTTTAAAAATCTCGCTTCTGGTCTAATTTCTAAGAATATATTATAATGTACCTATTTTTATCCATTCGAGAGAGAGCCCCATGACAAACAGGTACACAGACAGCAGTAGGGTTCCGTTTCTCACCCTTTGGGTAAGGAATCGTAAAAACGATAAACAACAATCGTGTCTTTAAAATCATCAACTTTACATCGTTTTAAAGCGATATCGTTATCGTCTATACGAGGACATAAAGAATGTCACAAACAGCAAAAAGACGCCAAACATCCACTTTGCTGTAAAGCAGACGAATAAAAAAAGCCGTCCAATTTAACGACGGGATAAGAAAACAGTATCTAATAAAATACGATACGACGCACAAAGCCGTTAACACTGTCAAAGCATCAGATTGTATGACAAGACGTTTTTTGGAACGTTATTTAACGTTATGGCCTTGTATAATCGTATTTATTACATACATACCTACCGAAAATGCCAGGCTAGTCCAGTTAGCAGAAGATGTTAATAAGAATTGCAGTTGGTCAGTACGTTAGTACATACGAGGACTGGGGCAGGGACTGTTAATGATAGTTAGTCCTGTGAGCTGTTTTTTTTACATGAGATAAGTTAATGCTTCACAACTATCCCACCTGATGGTAAGTGGCGATGAAGTTGAAGATGTTGTTAGTAATAGTCCAGTAAAGGTAAATCGACGTTTCTGGACAAACCTTCTTAGGCCGTTATCGTTAGATAGGGCTGTCCTACAGTCCTTCTTACCGTACAGTCTATCGATAATCTTCAAGTAAGTTGCTTAGCAACCGTCGAAAGTTATGACCTTGTAGAGTTAGCTGTGGTTGCATTGCTTACGAACTTATCCAGATTATGTCTTGATAAATTCTAAACTAAAGTAGCCAGTGAAAGTCCCGTCAAAAACGGTCCAGCCGTTCCAGATATTAGCCCAAACAAACAGACAGACACAGACAAAAATTGTAAAATTGTTATTTTGGTATATGTACCGTGTAACATCCAATATGCATTTAGTAAAAAACGGATAATTTAATATTATAAACAGACATTACAATTTTATTATTTGAATAAGATGCTTTTTTAAGAGCTTTTTTCTTTAGCGTCATTTCATTGTAACTTGACATAAAGTAATAGAATAATAGAAGTAATATAATATTAGTAGTCGTAATATTAGTAATATTAGTATTAGTAATAGTAATAAGTATGCCTCCTATATTCCTTGAAAGTGTTATAAAGTAATAAGTCCTTTGCAATATTGCAAGTCTTAACCTTAATTTCACGGAACGTGTGCTTGTAGACCCAACAAGTGGAATTACACGTGTTTCTACGTGTAAAGGGAACTCAGAACACATAATGCGATGTAACCACCCAACTAATGTTGGTATCTAGTCTGATTAATTGTGGCCGCGTCAGACGTTAGCTGTATAAAGACACATTACATCAACTCAACTACGACTCCACTCAGATAAAACTCATTGGGAAAGCATTGAAATCTACAGACAGAAAAATTATAAAAACTTTATAAACGTACTTTTGCTAGGGCAGTGAAAAGTATGTTTTTTTTTTTATGGCCTAAGCAGGCAAGCGAGCAGACGGGTCACCTGATGGTAAGTGATCACCGTCGCCCATGGACAATGGCAACACCAGGGGCGTCACCATCGCGTTGCCGGCCACGAAGGAAGCGAAAGACCCGCTTCTTGAAGGACCCCATGTCATAGCACTGTGGGAACACCGTTGTAGGAAGTTCGTTCCACAGTTTACACGTACGAGGCAGGAAGTGACGTGTGAACCGAACTGTGGACGAACGCCAGGTATCCAGGTGGTGTTGGTGGAACCTGACTTTATTTCGTGATGTGATAGGGATTGGAGAGTTAACATGGAGAAAAAAGAAGAAAGAAGAGCAGAAAGGTAAAGATTAATATTGAAACTGTAAATGGTGCAACTGTATACGAATATTGAAAATGTAAATGGTGATGTAGTTTGTAAATGGAAGATATATTAGGTTATTTTATTTCAATGGGTCCACAATTAAAATATATTATTTTTAACATGAGTGGTCCAATGATCCGAGTACAGGGGTCATAATATATCATAACTCTATAGTTTCTCAAAAACGAAAACGGTTTCTAATAGTATTATTATTAACTCACTGTAACTATTTATTTCACCCTTTAATGAAAACTAGGAATTGCTAGGAATTACAATGGGCGGACTTAATTAATGCCTTCTCTACCAGTCAAACCTTGGAGATGTTGAGAAGTTGAGGAAGTGTTCAATTAATTTCTTATGAACTTACAAGAAAATGTCCAAGTAGAAAACTACAGTAAAATAGTAAGTAACAACAGCAACTTGTTACAAAAATCAAAGTTCATATCTAAACATGGCCTTGGCATAATACTTCAACAGCAGAGCCTCGGTTAATAATTTCATTTACCTCCTTGCGTGTTAGGCGCCCCTGGTACCTAGACGATTGAATCAAGTGTACCGTGAGTCAAGTACAACGTACAACTTACATAATAATATGTACTTACTACTTGTAATGTAGTGTAGGAACCTATATGTATGTCGACTGCAGGGAAAAAGAAGATAATTATGTAAGTATTACGAAATATCTTCAATGACTCTGTTCAAACTTAAGTATTAGGCCAAACATTTATCGTTGTGTATTAGTTGTGTTTGTGTATTAAGTGTATACGAAAAAAATATATTAAAAAAAATATATACTCCTGACACTTACTGTGAATGACGTAGACATAGGCATGCATACTATAATCAATTTATTTATTTATTTCAATTTCAATTGTTCATGTTCATCATTTCAATGTTTTAGTTGTAAGTTTTCTAAGATAATTTTCTGTACGTAATGCTGTCGAAGTGTCAAAAAAAATTGGTACTCAGCATGGTGGAAGATATTTCACTGTGGGCCATTTGATTATAAAAGAAAATATAAAGGTAGTCCACTCCAACGATGCCCGTCCGGGCCAATCATGCAGCTGTAGGAGTGTTTGTGATGTCTAATTTGTGCGTGTGCATGACAATCTCAACGGGGCATCGTAAAGTAGGGATGCGACTGTGCGAGTGTGTTATTGTTTGTATATTCTATGTGTATACATAATTATAGTAGTGGTGCTGCATGCTCGTTTGCTATAAATCTATCTATCTATGAAAATACCGGTACCTAATACATAAACAAGATATACGTAAGTACCACAGACTGGCGATACGAGTGTGTCAAATTTAATGGCATTGGCCTTAGGGAATCTTTGCCTACAACAATAATAGTGCAACACACCACAATTTAATTGGTTTGGTGGTTTGCTTTGGATCAGATTTGAACCGTTGAATGGCCAATGTTTCTAGTTGGTACTTACCAGAGATGGGCAATATGTAATCAAGATTACAGATTACAATTTCATCTTGTGCATTTTGCCCAATACGTAATCATCATTTCGGATTACGATTACATACCTGGAGGCACGGAAATGCCCCCGGCAAGAACGCTCTAGCCACCCTATGTCGAAAGGCGGAGTATTTCATAGCCTTAAATGTGTAATTATAATCTTTAATCACGATTACATTTTACTTACTGTCTACTTACTTACTATCAGATGGTTCCTCTGCTCATTTGTCGGCTATTAACATAAAATATCAATATTTTTAATTTTTTGCGTAGTAGACGTTAATTACTTGCTTCGACCACAAAGTAGATAAGTAAACTTTGACGACGAAAAGCGACTTAAAGAAACCTGCACACTGAAAGTTCTCATAACCTAATCGTTGTATGAATTACATATTATATCAATCCGCACTGGGCCTGCATGGCGTACTGGGAGGAGACCGACCTCGTTTTTATAATAATAATAATTGAACAACAACAAATTGAACATATATATTGAAATTGAAACATAGACCTTTATCTGAAAGTTATTCAATAATTCAATTCAAATGACCTTTCAATGATTCATTGTCCACATAACATTTCTTCTAGATAAGTTCAATTTGAACGTACAGTCACGAGCAATAATATATATACATTGACACGTTTTCTAAAATATCTTAACTTAAATAACAACAATAACAATTCGTTCTAAATTGTATATTATACCTTATTTTGACAACGTTCAATGGTTAGTTAATTTAGAACGAATTGTTGTTCACTTCTTTCTAGATTGGTACAAGTTAAGATATTTTGGAAAACGTGACTTCTTTCTAGATTGGTACAAGTTAAGATATTTTGGAAAACGTGACGTATATATTATTGTTCGTAAGTACATGTAGATACGTACAGTTGGCGGCCTTATCACAAAAACAGCGAGACAGAGTTATTTTACTCAACTTCAAAAGTATCACGATCGGCAATATATGAAACTTGTTTTTTATTCGACCAGATGTTCCTGAATCCCAAACATTATACTTGAATTGGGCCACAAGGAGAGTAGGTAATTTGGAGCTTACTGAAATATTTTATGTAAATTGTAGGGTGTAATTGTTCATAACAGTCTATAAATCATACCTTAATATCTTAAGTACTTATTACGTGATGCTGTTACGTATAAATGAAATTCCTAAAGACATGTTTTGGTCGCTAAATTAACATAACGATAGACTAAAAAATATGTATATAAATGTATTAATAATATAAATAGAGAAATTAGCCGTTACTCTTCACGACCCCGTAGCCACGGTAATATTATGATACTATTACCGTGCCGTAGCCTAGAGCAGATAGAATTATATTTAAGTTAAGTTTATATATTATGGCAGACTGCTGCCTGGCATGTATTTTAGGACATTTAGTATTCATTCAGTTTAGTGCTTGATATATTGAAAGGGGGTACTCAGTATTCGATTCTCGAAAACATAAATAAAAAGAAAAAAATATCATTCCAGTTTCAAAATGAATGGTTTATAAATTCAACATCATAAGTTTAATTATTGTAGGTCACGTAGATCTCCATAAGTTAATTCCTCCAGTGCCAAGTCTGGCACTGGCCGTCCGCCAGAGAGTGATTTCCGCTGCAATATCCTCCACACTAGACCTACGTACGAGTACGTCCACGATACTGTTAATAAACGCTCATTTGGCTCTCGAATGACTTTCCTGGATGGTAATAACTTTAAATTACTTGAAACAAAAAGTATTTTTCGCTTATCTGACTGTCAACAATGACATGTTAAGTTATATGATCGTTAATTAGTTTCGCTACAAGTGGAATATAATTGTTTTCATCTCAGTTTAATTAAATGTCATTCTACTTGATGCTGTCACTGTGGTTTCGATTTTCCTAATGAACTTCACATCGCCTTTGGATGATCGACATGACACAATATATTCTGATACTGTAGAACTAAATTCTACTTCGCAATTACCAGGGTTAGTAACTATTTGTAATTAGAATAGATTATGCTTCATGTGCCACAATCACAAATCACAATCTACTAATCCGCACTTGGCCAGCGTGGTGGACTATGGCCTATACCCCTCACACTGTGAGAGGAGACCCGTGCCCAGCAGTGGGACAGTTATGGGTTGTGATGATGCTTCATGTGATTATTCACATGAAGCGTAATCTGTATACCTCAATGGTTTGTTGATAGGATGAATAATAGCTTAATTCGAAACTTGCAATTACAAAGTTTTTAGATTTCTTCGAGTAATTTGCAATGTTACTTATATGTATAACTTTTTATATTAATTAGTTATATTAATAAATTATTAATATTCAGAAAACTTGCCAACGCAAAAATTTGAAGAAAGTCTCAGGAATATATAGAATTCAGATTTTACTTGAAAACTTTATTACATTAAACAAGTAAGAGGGTAAATACAGAAAGTCTATGAATACAAAATATTCTCCCAGGTAGCGTTGTAGTTATTATTTGCTTCAAACAAACAGGGAACTTCTCTTGTTTATATAATTATATAAAAATAAATCCCTATTTCCCTTGCTGACGGCATCATGCGTGAACGGCTGGACTGATTTCGCTAATCCTTTTTTTGTTGTGTTTGTTATCGTCAGGAGAAAAATCTTATGAAAGAATAAGATAAGAAAATTGCGCGGAAAATTAGAAAATTTGAGAATACTTAACCACCATGTTATATTTTTTAATGGTTTTCTAATGTAACCTTAGAGCTTTTGATAAAATAAACTTTTTAAATGTAACCTTATGGCGTTTGACATAACATTGACAGAATGCGTGCAAATATGTATTCGAATTCAATTTTCATAGTTAAGACGGGGCAGCGTCTGTCGGGTTAGCTAGTTGCTTATAATAATATAGGTATTAATAACTACAATTAACCACCAATCCGCACTTGGCCAGCGTGGTGGACTATGGCCTATACCCCTCACACTGTGAGAAGAGACCCGTGTCCAGCAGTGGGACAGTTATGGGTTGTGATGATGAACTACAATTATGTGGTTGTGTGTAACAATATATGAAGTGAACTACAATTATGTGGTTGTGTGTAACAATATATGAAGCTTAGATAACAGATACCTGCAGGTAACTTTCTAGTCAACTTTCAGTGATAGTTGTTGTAGCCAGAGATTATGTAAATTCACTTTAGTGAACAATCTGATCAGAAAACGAATTGATTTCCTCTTTGGACCCTGTTTCTGAAATTATGATTATACGAAATGATAATAGTAACACCCAGTTAAATATCCAGGCCGGCTTAAAATCACAATCAATGGTTAAACTACTATCTTTGGGTGGATGACCCAAAGATCATCATAGAACAACGATCTTTTTAAAATACGACGAGAATTTATGGGTATACATACCACCGCACTGGGATTCCCTATGTCGTGGGTAGCATGGACAACACAAATTACACGTCACTAACAACATTTATTTGTCACACAAACATCTGCCCCCGCCGGGAATCGAACCCGGGACCCCCCGCTTCGCAGGCACGTTCACTACCAACTAGGCTACGGGGTCGTCAAACCTCGAATGTTTTACGCGATATGTTGATGTAACTGCAAAAGGTAGGCATGTCTCGCCTATAACAATGCAAATATAATTCGACATTTATTCTTATGTGCGAAATGAAACGACTGTAGGTAACAGTAAAATTGTATAAACAATGTGAATGAAAACAAAGAGTGCTTAACGTATAAGATGCTTCGTCGTACATTTTGCTTTAATAACGCTACACACTCATAGCACTTCGATAGGATTCTGTGTTGTAGACACTATACGACACAAGAACACACACACTCAGACCGAGAACTTGAAATTGTGAACTTGAAACCCAGCATTCAAAATTCCGCCTCGCTGGGAATAGTATCCAAGACTTCAAACGACGATCCGCCAGAGTAACCATTGCGCCATACGGGCTCCCTGAATCCAAACTCCAGAACTTGGTGCATCTTGTTGAATAATGGAAGAGACAATGACTAAACCCCTACCTTGGGACATCGATAAACCCTGTTTAATCCCGAGGGAACTCGTGAAGGGTGGTAAGGTGTTTAAACTAAAATGTGTGTGGGTGTGTAAACTACAACTAGAATACAATTATACAAAAATAAATGGTAAACAGGTTCGCCCTTTTCCCCAAAACCCCATTTATTTTCACTTCACGCACCTTCTGATGCTGAAAAGTGCTCTGAAGTTATTGCCACTATCGTTCTTCCATCCACCGAGCGACCGCACCCGCAGTTGTACATATATTGGTCGATCACTAATGGGCTAAATGCTTCGGAATAATCAAGTACAATCATACTACATACTCTCTTCGCTGACTAACATAACACTATCGTAAAAAAAATTCGTAAAAAATGAAATTTACATTATTCTTAAATATTTTTCCTAGTTCTTGTTTTAGTGATTGATGCCTTTCTTATGAACGCTCATGCCATCTGCGACACAGGGAATCTTTTATGCGAAGATATGATATATTATATGAGTGTGTGAGCGATTACTTATTTATATTGTCCAGAATTTTAGATTACTGCTTGCTATAGATAATAAAATATGGAGAAACTTATGGTGACAGACGAAATTGAGGGGAAGACACCTGAGGCGGAAGCCCTATAAGATGGTCAGACCAGGTATCAAATTATTTGGAGGTACCTATTAGCATGACACTCCAACAAGCTGCTGATCGCCATAGATAGACAGGGGATCCAAAAAGTCTCAGCAGGAATCACGATCCTTAATGATGGGACACGAAATAAGTAGAAAATAAAAATACATAACTTCAAATTTATTAAAGATAGAAGATGCAATAATTAGAATTAAAAACTGATACCTACATAAAATGATTTTTTGTAGACTCGCACTGTACAGACGAAGGGTCAGTGATCTGCTAACGCCAGACTTGCCCCATCCATCATTCAATGTTTTGCTTATTGGAAAACTTGGGAATTTATCGCTTTCATTCTTGGAAATAAAGCAGCTCTTATGAAACCTCAAACGAAGAAATATTTGCTATAATGGTTAAGTAGCAACTTATGGCCATTTTCAATATGCGACCTATCCGTAAACCTCAGTAAGTTGCTTAGTAAGTGTAAGTAAGTACTTTACATTGCCTCACTTATAGTAATATATAGTAATATAATAATAGTATAGTATAATAGTCCTTCTATTGACGACCCGTATGGTGCAATGGGTACCGTGCCGAACTGCCGTTCGAAGATTTGAGGCAAAAGCTTGAATGATGAGTTTGAATTTCTGTTCTCGGTCTATTTGTGCGTTCCTGTCTTTATGTGTGGTTCATAACACCCAAGATACGCATGACCATGACGACGATCATCTAGTCCGTGGTTCAACAGCACGTGAAGTCCCTTACATCCGTAGCCCAAGCCTCTTTTCTTGATGGTATACGATCACCACCGTGCATGGATATCAGAAACAAAGGTGTAGACCAAGAAGTAAGACAGAGAAAGATAATGTTATCTCTGACTGAAACCCGCAGCTGAAACGCAACGAACATTTTGGCTGACTTGTACAAAAGGATGATAGGTTCGACTGCTACCAATTTAATGCTATGATTTTCCGTAGATCGATTTTTTCTGTAGCTTACAACGTCTAATAATGGATCAGCTATATTTTATTCCTAAGCCCATGAAACGCGTATCATGAAATTGCCATAATTAAGTTTACTGTAGTAAAATGGAATTGAAATGTTGCACACGGCTCTTTTATATAACTCGGTAAATCTGCTTCGCTTTAAAGCTAGCTGCGGAGTCGCAATACGTAGCTGTTTGGATACAATACCTCGAATAATCCATTCAATATATATGCACGACCCCAACAGGCTTCATGAAATAAAATCTTTATATTGCCGCTGACATGCTTTGACTTAAACGTAAAAAAATAATAGTTTGAAAATCTAAAAACTCGCTTAAATAATGCTTAGTTAGCTTAGTTATAATTGCAAAGCAATAAATTTAGTCACTGTGCGTGGTAGTAGTAGAAATCCTGAGCGTAGTGTCCGGTCGTGTCATAAAATTGTAATTAAAAATTTCAAGTCTGTGGAGTAGGAAGTGGTTTTAAGCAAGTGGTTTCAACTAATTTAGCTTGCAAGATTTGACCCGATATACTCGTACCTAAATAAAAACTTAAAAATATGCATGCAAAGGTTTGAAATTAACCAACAGTTTTGGTCTTGAATCTAAATCTATCTGGGGCAAGCATTTGGCATTTAAAGGGCCTCATGTATGTATACTTATAGCGTGGCCCTTTTGTTTCGGTATTCGGTTTTGTTAGAATTAAGCGCTTTGATTTAAAATATATAAAAGGCTTCGGGGCTCCTTTTATCCCTCAGCTCAATCACCTTCCTCTACTTTGGACAAAAACAACGGACAAAGCAATGGTCGGACCATTTTTAAAATCGTTAGAAAATTTGAACGAGTGCTGAAATCGTTTGTGTAGCGTACTGTACAGCGTGCTCGTCTTTGTATAGTTTGACACGTTTTTGACAAACATATGGCACAAAGCGCCCCACGCCTTTAGATTTTTTTTTCATTCCGATTTATTATTTAGAGGTTTAAGAAATAGATAAATATTGCGTAGAACATAATTCACTTTCATATGACTTTTAAACAGTTAACTTTTATACCTAATTCGATTTAAATCTCGAATACAATTCAGTGAAACTCCGATAAAAACGCAGCTGCATGAGCGCTAAGCAAATTACGGAAATTCTCTTCCTCGTAAATTAGATTAAGCGCGTCAACTCCCCGGCTAAATTATTCACGTTCTACTCGCCTAGATCTGGTGCCTAGAACGTTTAGTCGCCATTGCTTTAAAACGATTATAAAATTAATATTATTATAAAGCAATAAATATTAGTGCTGATATATGATTCCGCGACGACCCACTGGCGACCACCTTTCTAGAGTCAGCCAACCAACGACTTGTCGTTTTCGGACTGGGTGTTGTGGAAAATTTTCAAGTAGTAATGAGCCAAGCTGAATATCTATGTAATTCAATATTTTATTAACAACCTAATAAAATAATCTTAGGGACAAGTAAAAAAACCGACTTCAACATAATGCAAATTTTACGACACATATGGTTTTGTCATGGATACCATTGTCAACTGGACCAAATCGAAAAGGGACCACACGGGAAGCCACCAGCTTCTTTTTTTCCAGTTTTCAAATAAAAAAAGAATCATCGAAGTCGGTTTACCCAGTCATAAGTTCTGAGGTGTCCACACTGCGTGGTCGGTGGAGGTAACAAACTTTTTGTCAGCTCATGTAATTTTAACACCTATGAACCATATTACAATGTGCAATAAAAGAATTTGAAATTTTGATTTTGAAAAACAACGAGTCTAATTTAGAACCTCTGCCTTTTTTGAAATGGGGTAAAAAAAAATAAGACGTACTCGTATGAACTATAAACTAGCCAAGCAAGATAAGGTAGGAGAAGGCTTATGCCTATCTATCTACTTTGTAATAACAAGCATAGTCAATATCTTTGTACAAACTCCCACTAAAAGACGGGCGGGATTTTCTTAATAATTATGGGATGCAAATTACAACATAAAAAGAGTTTGGGAACCTTTCGCTCGACAGGGAAGATTACGCGACCCGGTGCTATGATTACAATCAAATTTACACAACCCTACGCCAACAAAATCAAATCATTTAAATTCGACCCCTTTCTATAGCCCTAACGATAAAGGGAACATAAAAGCTTCAATATAAACTTCAGTTGAACAGACCACAAAGGACATTTTATCATAACACAAAAACTTTTATCCGAAAGAGGGCTTCAAAGCTGACCCAAGCAATAGGTCCGGGGGTAACAAATACCGCGTTCGTCGCGAATATTTGTCATATGCGGTTCAATGTCGAATCACACGGGTCGTCAAACCCTCTCAATGTAGCCTTCAGCTGGGCGCAGGGGCCATGCATTAACCCTTTTACCTGCACCTTTAATAGTCTGTAGGTCTATGAGACCGAGTGCCTGAAATAATTGGGACCGCCATAGAACGGAATCTTTGACCCGATTACTCTCCTAATGATGTCGAAATACTTCGTGAAATAGCGGGAAAAATTGTGGTTTATTATGATTTTTCTATAACTGAGTCTACTTAATTTACTACGTCCTAGATTTCTAATATGCGAATTCTAATGTTCCTTATCAGGTGTCGTGCTTCACGAGTAACGCTGCGATGCCTGCGTTTAACACTCAATAGTCTTTCTCGGACGGTTAATGAGATAAAACATCCCCTTTTTTTAAGGTTACTTCTATGGGGACCGCCTTTGGGACCTAACTTTTTAACGTTTTTATTATTTATTGTTATAACGGTCACAGTAACACGTATTCTTTGAAAATTTCAGTTGTCTACCTTTTTAGATCAAGAAATAGAAGCTTGTTCAATTTCTCTTGTTTTAATTAATTGCTCTTCATTTTTCTTTTTATTTCCATACACCCACAAACACCGCACACAGTATAATTATTATAAATAAGTAATGCTATGCGAAAAAAATACCATCCTACCTACATTTTTTTTGATGGAGAATGTATTACGACAAAAGCCCGATAGTTACATACCTCAGTAGGATAGATGCCCTGTTTTCGAATACCTGGTAAAAGCAGTTCTTAAGAGTGTGAAACTTGTATGAATCCGTAATAAAAAAATAAGTAGCTTTATGCCATAGGCACATCATGGACGATCTGTACATTCTTGGGATTTGTCAAAACGTCTTCATCATTACCAAGAACGTCACGTCTAACCAACCATGTGCTCAACGTAATTGGGGCCATCGGAAAGTTGGATTATTTGGCCTTATTATTGAATGAAAACTGATTATGATAAAATAGGGCAGTTAGTACATTAGATGTAACTTTTTTATAACTCTATACATATAATTTTCTGAGGAATTAATCTTATATATAAAATTCTTGTGTCACAATGTTAGTTACCATACTCCTCCGAAACGGCTCGACCGATTCTCATTAAATTTTGTGTGCATATCGAATAGGTCTGAGAATCGGCCAATATCTATTTTTCTTAGTATTATGGGTGCTCACCCTAAAAAATTTTTTTCATTTTTTGAACAAAATTTTTTTGGTTATTTTTTTATGGTGTGGTATAAAAATACACATAATCTCAAATTTTCACTTCCCCTCGAATTTAAATCGTTCACTATAGTAAAATATATTTTTAAACGCATTAGTGGAATACAATAGGGCACAGGTTTCTCTTTATCATCAAGGAGACTTAGAAGGTATTTCACCTCGCATCTCCAATGTTGATTGGTCCGGACTGGACATTATTATCTTTTTTTTAAATCATATTGGTGTATAATAAATAGATTTGTATGAAATAAATAATAAATAAATAACGCTACACACTCATAGCCCCACACTAGGATTCCCTCTGTCGTGGGTGCCATGGACAACACAGAAGACGAGAACACACACACCCAGACCAAGAACGGAAATTTAAACTCATCATTCAAATTTCCGCCTCGCTGGGAATCGAACCCAGGACCCTCGGCACGATCCAGCGTGTTAACCATTGCGCCATCCGGGTCGTCAAATATATTGTATTGTATCTAATGATAACAGCCAGAACTACCCTCCAAAGCATGAAAGCGCTCAAGTAATTTGGCCACGGTCATTTTCCAATTATCGTCCGCGCCCGCATTGTTCTATCTTTGTCGGTATCCTACCATCTACAAAGCAACGAGAATGAAAGCACAAAACAAAACGTAATTCATCATTATTATGTACTACCAACAAATTGTGACGTAAAATCCAAATTCAGAGAACTTAATTGTCCTATAATAGGCTGTTAAGTGGAATAATATGTTCAGATTTCAAAGGGATGTCTGCCAAAACAGGAAAGTTACTTTGAAAACGTAATTACATAAACTAATAATAGCAACAAATGGATTCTAAACTTTGTATGAGAGTGAAATTAATCTCTGAACAACGGACCGTGAAACATCGGAAGATGACGAATGTAAAAAATACTTATTTGTTAGACAAGTCTTATTGCGTATATTAACTTTTATTTGCTCGTGGTGTGAATTCATTACGTATATTACAGACTAGTATGTCCGCCCTCGCTTCGCTTCGGAAAACATGTCACTTGGTACGCAGATTCGAATATTGTTAGGCGTGATTCTTTAAATTCACAGAAAAATAAACGAGATATAAATTTCTTCCACAATATAACAAACTAGAGCCTTTGCCCGCCCGCGGCTTCGCCCGCGTGGAATAGAATATGTGTACAAAGTTTCATGATGATCGGTTAAGTAGTTTTCGCATAAAAGCGTAACAAACATTTAAGCTATTGCATAGCTTTTATCGCGGGCCTTGAGCGTGGGGATCGAATCCAGAAATTCCGTAACGAAAAAACCTAATACCCCCAATCAGCGCCATCTAGTACCTTAATACTAAGGTATGGTACGTATGTTTTCTACAAACTAGATGGCGCTGTTCTGATATAACTATATAACTTCTAATAATTATAATTGCATAAGTTGATAAAAAATGCTATGCAATAGCTTTACCGCGGCAGTCTCCGAGTGCCACATTTAATTTGTTTCATAAAAATTATCCTATGTTACTTCTAATACCTCCAAGAATATATGGACAAAATTGACTTATTATTACTATTAAGTCATTACATTATTTTGTGTCTAACGTGACTATAGAAATCTCGAATAGAAAATCAATAACGTAGCGACCGCTAATCATAAATCTACAAAAAAAAACCGTTAATTGCCGCGGCGCAAAATTATCTTTCGTCAAAAAACTTTTTCTTTGTTTTATTAACTAACCATCCCAATTAGTCTTTGGCGTGAATTTCAAAGGGATAATTGATAAATTACGCCGAAATAATAACTCAAAGCTTCATAATTTTTTGATTAATGACTTCCCCAAGATCCTGTGGTAATTCTTTCGTGGTGAATGTTTAGATAGATACCTTCTATTATCTTTATTTTTTTAAATCCCGATGAAATCTTGAATAAACGAAAATACATTTTTAACCAGAGTACGTGTTTATTAGATTTAGTGGGCAATAGTAGAAAGCATTTTTCTTCTGAGCGAAACCGGCCATTGTCGCAACTGGTTAACTCTAAAATCCGGATAGGTATGTGGCTATCCGTAATCCACTCACGAGATAAGGTTCGGAATGTCCGGATATCATCGTCGATGAACAGGACCACGCCGGGTTCTGACGCATAGTGATTTATAGGGATTCATGTGACTGTCGAAACCAAGGAAACGAAAGGAAATTAAACATTTGGTGCTTATCTCTTATAGAATTGTGAATCTTTTTAGTCGACTGGGCGGCGCAAAGAAGGGTGATGTGTGTACATTTATTTTCAAATCATAATAGTTACATAGTTAGTAGTATCTCTAACTTCAGGTCCAGGATTCGCATCGGTTTTGAGCCACATGATGATTAAATGTTTAAGTCACCCTTGTCCACGTCACCTGCAATGCGGAAACCTATGCAGGACTTACTTTGAGAGCTGTTTTTTTTAAGTAGATAGTATAGTGTAATACCTACTAGTAACTGCTCTAGGGCTCCTCAGGTATGAGGAGAGACCCGTGCTCAGTAGTGGGCCATTAATGGGTTGAAGCCAACTCCCATCGCTACTTACATACGAGTATGCCTTAGTACCCACATACGGGATTTTCTTTACTGTATTTTTTTTCGGACAGATTTAAATAAATAAGATATTAAATATTAAGTAAGCTTATCACACAAATGCATAGACAGAGAGACAGACAAATGTGCAAAAATTCTAATTGGGTTCATTGCGAATTGGGTTCATTGCGAATTGGTTTAAAGGCCCCCATTATAGGTTTTTTACAAACAACGAACAGTTACATTTTTATTATATTTACCCACGGTATCCCGAATTTGCCTTAATAAGGCCAATGAAAATTTAGTTCAGCCGATGTAAGGCATGCATAAACGCAGTCTTAAATTTAATATTCAACTAAACCTTGAATATAAACTCGTGAATCTTGTAATCGATACATTATCGAGTCGATAGAGAGCGGTTTTGTATGTATTATGCAAAGTTAGTCGTATTGAAGAGAACGTAACGTGAGAAAACTTAATCAGTTACAATTTTTCTTACTGAGTTATCCTGGAGCGGAATAGGTATTTTTTCACGTATTATAAACGAGTAAACCCGCCCTCGCTTTGCTTCGGTGAACCTATTCCTCACGCTTATAAATATTTTGTAGTATTACGCCCGTAATGCTATTTGGAAGTGCTCATACGAGTACATAGCCCGGCGGCTTGCGTCGCTCCTAGACAGCGGGCGCGGTCGGTAGTTGGATGGGTGACCGCTAGTGGCAAAAGTTTCTTGAGCGCTTTCGTGCTTCGCAGGGCACGAAAAGAAATTATTATTATTAAGGTTTCTGCATTTCGTTTGTAATTTCTTGCGTGTACAGATTACGACGATTCTTTTTTATTCGAAAGCCGGTGCTTGTCGTGTGGCGTTTTTGAGTTATCATATACTTAATTTAAAGTACATTTGCAGTCGGTTAAAAGACAAACATTTAATCTATATAGGTAACTAGTTGGATACGAACTTCAGTACCACAAAAAAACCTCACCGACGCGTTGATGACCGAAAAGGAAACAGGAGACACTTCAATCGAAAAACCTAAAAAACATTTTTATATCGATCTCATTATTACCTACTAACAATTACATGAAAATATTTTTTTTTATTATTAGTACACACACATATTATTATTACTTGCATATTATTACCTACACGTTCATCATAACGTTGGGAATTGAAACATTTTCTTCCTTTTAACG
This sequence comes from Ochlodes sylvanus, assembly GCA_905404295.2. Lineage (NCBI taxonomy): Eukaryota > Metazoa > Arthropoda > Insecta > Lepidoptera > Hesperiidae > Ochlodes > Ochlodes sylvanus. The sequence continues at coordinate 12,376,347 of FR990124.1, read as the reverse complement.
AACAGCACGAAGCCGTTAATGGGTTTCCAGAAACTCTGTTACCGTGTGACCTAATTGCCAACTTTTTTGTTGCAGGTAACGTCGGGGTTGCTCCTTCGCAGCGACAACTCATAATAACAAATAATAAAAGTAAGCGCAACTTTAGCACAAACGATCAAGGATATACGAAAGTTGCAAAGGGTTGTAAAAGAAAAACACTTTTCTTTGTATTTCTTTTTATTTATTACTCGTTACTTTGTTTGTTTTGATCGTGGATTTATTTGCTTTTACATAGATAGATTTTTTCTTTAGAGTTTAAGACGTTATATATCTGTCCAAGAGAGTTATCTAAAATGTAGATGAACGCAAACCTGTCCACGTGGGTCCAACTAGGATTAATGATATTCATTTGGCTACAGTCTTAAGTCCTTTAGGCAAAAACATTTGTTCCTATCAAACATAAGCTTTATAAAACACGCTCTAACCCTGGTTCCAATGCTTTCGTGCGAATTATTTGAGGGTTATATTGGAGTAACGCAACGCAATATCTCGCAACTCATGCCAATCCATTAGCTGCGTACCTATACAAGCGTCCATATAATAAAGGTACTTTGGTTCACAATACTGATACAATTTTACGCTTTTATGATAACCCATAGTCGAGAATTTGGACCAAGTAAGGGAAACTAGTTACGGACGCTCAAGCACATCACACATTATAGGCAAGAACAACATATTGGGGTGGCCTATCCTGGTCCCGATCCTATTCTGGCGTACCAGGTTGTAACCATTAGGTATAAATGTAGCTAAACCTTAATTTATAATTGTAATTATTAAAAAAATGCCTTCGGGCGAAATAAACACTTTCGACGCGCTTTCCTGCGGAGTGCGGATTAACTACTCATTCACATTGGTTCAGAACCCTGGAGAACTGGAGTGGGTCACTAATGGACCTACTCCAAAGACCCGAGAAATCTCTATCAAAAGTCCAGTGAAGTGGTGCGTGCAGGCCATTGATAGTTAAGTGACGTGGAAAATAGGGCCGTCGGTAATATTGTCTTACAGTGTTTATTTTCGAGATTCTCAGACCCTTGTACTAAGCGATGTGAGTCAACCTCACGGCCGGAAAGACAAGAAACGGATTGTTAAGCTAACGAATAGATTTGTTTTATAGGTTTTTTATGCCCACCATATTTATATGACCCAACACAGGTATCTAAATAATATTATCAACAATGTACGATGGCGATGGAAATGTAAGTTAACGATAAATTATAAACACAGTCAAGTGCGAATTGGACTTGCACACTTAGGGTACATTACTACCAAGCCATAGCCATATTAACCTTTTGATTTTCACTGACCAAAAAGATCGCTAAACGTACCTGAAGGTTACGGATTATCTGAACTTGACAGTGGTTTTCAATTAGCGTCCCGATATAGCGCAGTAAGTGGAAATACCTTCCTGCTTGGATCATAATATGTGGCAAAGGTCGCTTACTGAAATTAGAACGAACTCGATTGGTCTATTATTGAAGTGCAACGGGTAAATTGGCTTGTAGGTAGGTACAACGGCTCTAGTATTTTCTACAAACGTAAAGGTCTGAAACTAATCGGCTTAAAAAGTGGTAGTATAGCAGTTGTGCAGACGAGCCACCTGGTAAGTGGTTACCGTCGCTCATAGACATTAGCAATACTAAAGACATTATCGATGCGGTTCTGGCCAAGAAAGTAAGAGGAAGAAAGAACGAAAGTAATGCATAATGATTGGTCAAAAAGGCGACGGGCATTTATTAGTACAATGACACAATATCCGAAATCGAAAGAATTACGAACAAGCTGAATTTTCATAGAGGGATTTATTTTGTCGTACTAAACATACTCTGAAAAATACTATTTATTGATGGGAGTTTTTGTTATTTAGTGGTTGAAAGTCGAGAGGGCATACTTTTTTTTGCGACTATCTCTTTATTTTTGAAAATAAGCTCAGCGAAAAACTATCGCTAATAAAGTAAAGTTAAGACCGTAAATTAAAGGTCTTTAGAAAAATTCAGCCTGTCTTGTTAAGTATTTTTATTATCACCAAAAAGAATTCGCGCTAAAATTTACCAAGTAATAACAGCGCCATCTACGGATTTAACTTCAAACTTTTTGATCCAGTATAACGCTATGAAAACGTTGAATTGCTCAGGGATGGTAAGCAAATGATACTACAACGAACTACTAGATGGCAGCAGTAAAATTTAGTTTAACCTTGTGTTCATAGATGGCGCTGTTGGCTATTGCTTATATTATTCATACTTAAAATATATTTTTGCACAATAGGAAAGTTTATTATTAGTATTAATTATTTTTAATTTTTTTTTAAATCATGGGAGCACAGAAAAATCGCTTGTAATTATGATTTAGGCAGGAAATTATTCATATGAAAATGTTTTATATGAAATTATTCATATTTTATCTTCATGCCAAAAATCACATACTAACAAACTATTAATGTAATACTACCATGCCTCAGATTGGATTTCTAAGTTAAAAGCAATGCATTTTTTATTGCAAGCAGTATTTTTGAAATATCCAACTATGAATTAATGACTGTGTATAATATACATAATATGTAGTATGATGACACGCTACCGCCTTGCAGAGACGTATGAAGGCTATATTGCTTGATTAATAAATTAATTTGCGAGCAGACTAGTCTTGTCCTATGAAATATGTAGGCTTTATATAACTTTACTTATAAAGTTGAATGTAAATACAGTTAAACTTAATCTTAGCAGGCTAATCCTGTTTTATTTTCGAGCATTGGTTATGTCCGAAATAATTACATACAATTTTATTTTTTTATTATACAACCAAAAAAAACTTGTTTCAGATAAAATCACCTTAACTAATTAGGTACTGAAAGTGTTAGGGGAACAGGCCCATAGTCCAACACCCTGGCCAAGTGCGGATTGGCGGACTTCACACACCTTTGAGAACATTATGGAAAACTCTCAGGTGACCTTCACCAAAAAGCAATTTGAAGTGCGGGGTTTGAAAATTCAAAATTAATTACTAAATTTGATTTGATTCACCTTTTTTATACCTAATTAATTTTGTAATATTTAACAATAAAAATTAATTGAAAGTAGATATTAGAGCCTATAAAAATGCCCAAATCGTACTTGGCTGCTTAAAGCCCACACGCCTATAAGTTCGGCGAAACTAAACAGCCAACATAGCACCATGTTAATTGACGTATAAATAAACTTGGCGAAGTGCCAGGAAGCATCCTCAAATTTTCCGGGCTTTGTAGGGCAACCTCTATGTCTATACACACAATCTATTGACATATATACATACATTAGAGACGTTTAATTTTCGTCTTTCGGCTGATCAAGTGTCTGACACTTATGGATAGGTACTATTTAAGAATAATATTCTACAAAACATTTGTATAAAAATCAGCCATGTGAAAATAACTGCAGTAGCTCTTATTTTTACCTGCCTTTCTTACCTGGTACCTGCCCAGGTGTCACGAGGTGAGCTTCCAGAAGCACGCAGGGTATTCAAAGAACGTGGACGCTACTGAGAAATTAAGGTTTCATCCATGCAAAAATAAGTTATGTCAGATCGCTGTGGGCTCTTGGACTATTACTTTTTCAACTATATACTTACTTACTTAATTATGTACTTCATAATATTTCGTGGTGTCAAAGTGCTATTGTATTAAGCGCCATCTATTGAACCAATGGCTAACTACTGCACCGCCACAGCACGTGTGGTTCTGTAGTTAGTTTTCAATATTCACCCGTATTTTCATATTGTATTGTTATCTATTATCATAATAATATACTAATAGAAAATCAATTCATACTTCAAACAGAATAAATTAATATTATTTAAAATTGATAAATACGTATAATATTATAATAATATTTTTTAGTTCATAGTTAAACCGCCAGGGGCGTTGTTGGCGAGTGGGAGTCATAGATTATACACTTATATATGAGAGGGAGTAATGTGGCCGTGATTCCGATGTTATTGCAGTTTTTTTATTGTTTGTGTTTTTTTATTTTGGTTGAATAGTTGTTATTAAATACTGATATACGGGGTATTAATTCACACAATAGATTGTCTGTAGGTCTGTCCGCTAATCTCAGAAACGGCTGAACTGATTTTAATGCGATTTTCACTCATATAGTGCTTGTTGTACTTTAATCAGGGCACATAATATAAAAAAGATTTATCTAAAATGAAAGAATCCCGTTTAAATATTTTTCCATGCCGTGTTTCCGATCGCCTTAATAACCCCTAACTGATGACACCAAAATTCCAAATTTAAATATATTTTTTTTTTTAATTTCTTGTTTTGTTTCGTCGAGAACAATCCAAAAATTATATTTTTTAAATTCCTCAATCCTGCACATTTTCTTTCAATCTCATACTTTCTTCTCTATTTCGTTGAGAACTTTCTAGAAATTCCATTTTTTTATCTTGTTCGCTCATTTCCCACTGAGCTATGACGGCTCTGACATACGCATCGAAATTTGTTAACAGATTAATCTACGCGACATTATATAGGTACCTATAACGGGAAATTGGAATACACTAGGCATGAAATTAATATGTCAAAGGAAGCGGATGCATGCGTTTAATCCGATTGACATACGTATCTTCGACTAAGTCCAATTCAATTAATGCATCCTGTCGCTTCTGCAAACATGTCACAACCGAGAACTACTAAGTTGAGAGCTTAATCATATTATATCAGCTAAGCTCTCAATGTAAGCACTTCATCATCTATGGACCCTTCTGTATCTGTAGTAATATAAAAGCCGGTCAAATGCGAGTCGGACTTGCACACGTGGGGAGAACCCCACGAATATACGAGAATATACCTCGGTGGTACAGAAGTACCACTGAGGTATATTCTCTCTAATTATGTATTTGGTCAATAATAAAATGGGATATGGAAAAACCCCGTTTGTAAGGTTACTTGCATGGGACCCCTTTTCAATTTAAAAGAGATACAGCTCTGTGACAGACAGATCGGAGATCAAAACTAAATAAATAACGCTACAGACTTATAGCCTCGCACTAGGATTCCGTGTCGTGGGAGCCATCGACAACGCACACAACGCACAGAACAGAATTTTAAACATTAAACTTCCGCCTTGCTGGGAATCAAACCCAAGTCCCTTCGAACGCCAGTCCGACATGGTAAACATTGTGCCACAAAGGTCATTTGTATAGACAGAATCTTTTAAATTTCCAAGCGACTGCCTGTTCAGATTCAGCAACTTAAATAGGTATAAGGTAAATATAACATGCACTACAATTTTCAGTATCAGAATATTCAGAGCGAGCCGTCAGTTCACTTCACCGGCAAATTTCCAACGCATCAGGGTATTGACTCGCTTTGTTAGTGAATGCATTATCCGTGTACCGTATCAGTTCCGGAACGCCAAAGAGAATTCGGTATTTATAGAGTACGTTGTGTGATAGGGCTCGCAGAATGGCCACATACTAATAATGACTAGCATAAGGTCGATGTTAATAGACGCATTGTAATAAAATTATTAAAAAAATACATATAAGTCGTATAATGTTAAAGTTGGACCCCCTTTAGATGTTTGGAGGACCAAATCCTTCCTTTTGTAGTTATGCACTTTATAAAGTGACATAATTATACGTATATTACGTCTTAAATATATATATATAAGTATTTGTAGCTCAAATATACGTATGTATGTTATAAAAGCGATTTAGTGGGTTGAGTTCGTGTGTTTTGACACAACCTGCAATGATTGTTTAATTTTTTTGAACAAGTAAAATTAGGTAGGTATATGAACTATGTTAAGAATGCTGAAATGTTAATTAATTAATTTTGAATGCAATATACACGTCTTGCGCAATTAATCAGCGAACTTAGGCTACGCTACCTGTTCTAATATTAAAGTTTCATCCACATCGATTGGACTAGTGCAGAACCTCTACGGCCCGATTTTCACGATCCTTTTTGCCATTACGTGCAAATTGTGGAATGAGCTTCCTTCTAAGGTATTCCCGGAGCGCTAACACATGAGGTTCTTAAAAAAGGTGTGAAACGAGTTCTAATTCAGGGCCGGCGCTTCATTCGCGACTCCCGTGACAAAACTTATAAATTAAATACACATGCTTTTTCAAAATGAAGTTGTAGAGTTCTTAAAGTTAATATGAAAGTTGTTGATTGCATAGATTATTCTCACAAGTTCAACCAGATAACAAAGAACTCCTGAATCTGAATTAACATTTGCAATGTTAATCACTGTGGCCGTAACAACACTAATATCTATGCAACGAAGTGTCACTCGTAATCAAATGGACGTGAACCAGCGTTTGAAACGAAATGAGAATTTCCGTTCTGTACGTAACTCACAATAGGTACATACGTGTATTGTAGTATTGTGTTTGATTTGAAAGTTTTGTGGTAGCAAAGCTATTAGGCAGTTTGTAGATGTTCATTGGGACATACTGTGATCCATTTAAATATAGGCACCTACTCACGGGGGTATATTGTGATATATTTTTTATGTAAATTCTCAAAAAACGAGGACATGAGCTACATGGTGGTGGCCAAATGGCCGTAGCCCAAGGACATCAGCAATATCATCATCATAAAATAAAGTCATCATCAATGCGATGGTGTCGTAAGCGTTATGGAAAACACAGAGAGACAAAAACACCCACTCATACCAAGGACAGAAAAAACTCATCATTCAAATTTTCGCTTCAATGGGAATCGAACCCAGGACTTCGAACTGCAGTCAATACGGTATAGTCATACGGGTCGTACGTCATACATATTATTTAATTATTGTTATAAGAGTTTCGGCTGATTATCTTTGTAGTAGGTACATTACCAAAACTTGTGTTTACTTAGGACCAGCAATATGCCAGATAGGATTTCCAAACTTAAACTCAATATTGTCATATAATTACAGTGGCGGCTCGTCCTAAGGAGCGCTGGAGCAGTGCACTCCCACAAAATAAATGTATAATTATCATCCCACAAAAACTACAAACATATTGTATATTTTTTTATTACCCTGTACTATCAATAAACACTCATAACAGTTGTTTACTATAGTATAAAGTTATAAAAAATTACCTACATAAGTACATACCAAGTTTAACTCTTCTTATCAAGATTTACTTTCAAGATGTATCGAGTGGAGTGGCCAGAGATTGCGCGAAACATACATAATTATAATAATTATGTATGTTTCGTGTAGGTCTATCAGAAAGTTAATATATTGCTTTTAATATAGTTTCAATTGGCCTGAGGAGGGAATATTGATGCAAAATAAAATGATATGTGTGAGTTCATGTCACCGCTTATTCTCTTTAAGTATGTTAAAATGTTTTGATGCGCCTTGAATAAACGTTGAAATGAACTTCTCAGCACATCTTTTAGAATCAACATCTGAACTAATCCTATCAGAAATATTTCATGGCATTACGGATCGATGCATTCAATTCCTGACCACTGGTATGTGCAGGATTCTACACCAGCTGCACATACTACTCCTATTCGGAAGTCTCACGTTCCAACTACTTTGACATAACTGCAGTTTATATGGTATGAATATAAAAATTATATTTCCGCGGAGAAAGACACAGGTACCAGCTAACTTATAACCACAGCTATACTTTGTCAATCAACATTATCTACAACCTATTAGTAGGTGTGTAGATACAAGATAGAAGCAACAGTCCCCGTTGGCAAATTTCTCGGTATCAAATAAATCTGGGGATCTAGCTCAGCTGCAGGTGCCGGCGAACGCGGCCGGTCGATACAGCTGCCCGGGCAGAGCTGGCTAGGGTTGTCTGTTGCTGGGTTTTCATTACAAGAGTTTTGTGAAACCGCGCCATACCTAAACGAAATGTTAATTCGGGATGTCGTTATAAGGTGTCGTAATGGCGGTTGTAAATGTTTACCTACTCTTTGTTTCGTTTAGAATTTTTCACCTTTCCAAAGTTTAAGTTTTAAAATTCAGTCCGGAGGTCTTTTCATATAAATTGACGTAAAGTCCAAATACTATTAATTTTTTTGTCTGATATGTATGTTATTGAAATTTATCGGTGTAAATCTTATTACTATTTCAATCTCTTTACGAGTATTTAGGTACACGCAAATTTCCTATAGACAAGCAAGATTTAGAGAACCTCAAAATATAATATAAATTGATCTAAACAAATGCAATACCACTTGATTTTTAACGACTGATAATATGTATATTGGTATTGAAATTAGTTTTTATGATGTTTGAAAATTATTTCTGTTTTCCCACACCATATTTTATTATTAAGAAAATGTAACACGCTAGCAATTGCAACCCTAGGTTCGGGGCTATTGCGGAGTGTACTAGCGAACAATGGAACTGTGACTTGTCATATCTTCGACCGTAATTTCAAGCAAAACGCGATTAATTTTGTATTGTCGCCAACTTCTTCACTTTACTAGTACAATATTTAAAGTTCAAATGTTATGAGACTTACTGATGAAAGTTAGAATGAAAAAAATGCAGAATAAAAAATGTAAAACTGCATTGAATGACTTAAAATTTTCCTTACACGTATTTCGTAGGAAAAATCTATTCGAATTGAAATCTCACGGTGCCTCGTGAACATTCAATATCTGGTACCAATAAGGGTTCCTCTATTGTATTGACACAATAAATCCAGCGTCTTGTTATGAAATAAAATGCAGTTTGTATAGTATTCGAGAAAGTCTAAGAGCTGTAGACTTTTTTCTTCTTTGCGTTAGTAATTTCTGATTCACCGAACTTGCAGCGCATTGTGTGTTGGGAGTTTCCTCTGTGAATTATTTCTATTTCATTTTATTTAACTTTCAGAAAGTTGTCACTTGGTGGTGGTATTTGCCACCATACATTCTTGAGCTCAAGACCACAACTGAATCTATTACGCTCTGGTAAATAAAAAAATAAATCGTGCATCTCTCTTGTTGGTCATAAGCATACCATCCATTTGTCGCGAGGGTTACATGTAGATGATGATGATGATGATCATCATCATCATTATCATCACAACCCATAACTGTCCCAGTGTTTGGCACGGGTCTCCCCTCACAATGTGAGGGGTCACATGAAGTATGCCATATGACATGTAGATGATGATTACAATTCTGTTCTCGGTTTGGGTCAGTGTGTTTTTATGTTAATAACCTGCAAATGAGCAAACGAACTACCTGATACTAAATGAGCATCGTTGCATAAGGACATTAGTAACAGCAAAAGGAAACACCGATGCGTTTTCGGCCGAGAAAGAAAAGTGTTCTTGTCTTTGTGATGTTTTTGTCTTTTATGGAATAAAGACAGCAATAGAACATGCAGCACCCAACTTTCCGCTGCCGCCGCATGACAACTGTGACCGACATAGAACAAGGCTATCAAATGTTCATGGGGCTCACGACACAGGGAATCCTAGTGTGCAGCTATGAGTGTGAACCGTTTAATAAAACAAGGAAATCAATCGTGTAATGCTTTTACTTATTTGCGTGTTCGAGAAAAAGTTAAGAAGAGCGATGCTATGGTGATATCTTCATTACCTGGTCCTATAACTCGAGAGGAATTATAAAGAGCAGTTACGAAAGAAAACTAACCAAGTTGTAAGACAGAATTTTGAACTATGCCAACAAAGTTAATGTAATCGGTTTATCCGAACATTTTGATATGCAAATTCGGGAAAGGAGTACGGTGGCTTGCGCTACAAATTTTATTCATAGCTTCAGACAACTTAGTAGATTGGTATTTGGATATGGACAATCATCGCTCGATTTAAATTCCCATAACTTCATTGTTGGAGCTAATTTTCAGTTCCAATAATAAGGTGAATTATAACTCATGTCATTATTTACATAATGAAAGACCTAGTACTGATGTATCTTTGGTCGTTTGATGATGAATTTTTGAAAGATGACCTTTTAAAATTTACGCGCATTAGTCACAGGAAGACTTTGAATATTGCAAACTGCTATTCTCCAATCTCCATACTTACGCTTCGGCCCAGCAAGACATTATGTGAGCTAAACAGCCGAGTGATTTGATCAATAAAAATTATATTTCAACTATTCCTCTGTCCTTGATAATTTCTGTAAAGAACTTTACTCATAACGGATCATTCATTCCAGCTAAATAAACAAAAGTTTTTAAGGTGCCCGAAAGTACCTAAGTAGTAGTATTAGCGCAGCTACTCAAAGAATTCCTAACTTCAATTTAAAGTTAAAACTGCCTCGTCCTTAACGTTAACCTCCAGCCTCAGACTTTCCTGAATAACTTGGTGTCTTCGTACCGTGGCCTATTTCTCGCGATTACGACACTCAATATTGACGGGTCCTTGTGTAAATTACTTTCAGGATGAAAAAGTGGTCGACATCACTCGCGATCTCGGCTGTAGCGGAAGGTTTTGAGGTAAATTGATGGAAGGTTAGGTAAATCTCTGGATATCTTGACGACCTTTTTTGTGTCGTCAATGTATTGGAGACTTTTGAAGATAATAGTGAATAGTGTTGTAGGTATATCGTTTTCGTTGAAAGAAAACTTGATTATATTTCACGTCATTAAAATTACATTCTCTAGGCAGTCGAGAAATAAGAAATCTATCTAATTACACCATGGAGTCTGATGCTAATGGTACGTTCATTATGTCTGCGGTTTCTGACGAATTTTATAACTACTTTCTACATAAAAACGAATACTGATATTGTTAAAGATAAAATATCTGTTTGTAAACCTATCGTTCTCCTTACATTTACAGTTTACACCTTCCGTGAAGCTCGTCTGGCAAACTACCAATCTCTCTCTTGAATCAGTCGCCAAACGATTTGTCGCGTTCCGGTTGGAGGCTTGAGAGCCAGTACCTACTTACTTTTCCACTTTCGTCTCTTCTTGCTTACTCGATAACTCCCTTGACGCCTTTGGTGTCTCTGATGTTCGTGGGCAATGGTCCACTGGTGTGACTAGTTACCATCAGGTGACTATAATATTCTGCATGTCGGCTAAACACATAAGGAAATAGTTGGTCACCAATGGGCTGAGGTAAAAAAATATCACACTCATAAAGATAAAAGGTTTTAACATTAAATTTAATACTTATACCTATGTACATGTATCTTCGCGCATTATCGTTACAAGTTCATTATCGCTGTAGTCTCTAAGATTCCATATCGAAGTGTTTTGTTACCAGATTTACTTATTTCTAATGAAGTATTCAATTGGCCAGAAAATCAAGCACGGTAAACAGCACATGGTCAAAACGTAGAATGCTGGTACATAGTCTTCACACGAATCTTTGACAAAACCTATAAAATAAAATTATTTATAATTTCTACAATTTCATACGAAGAGATTAATTATTTTTGTGTAAGTAAAACTTTTAGTTTTATGTTTTTTTTTTTATATTAGGTACTTTGTTTTTGAGTTGAGTAAATTTTATTCCACCAATCCGCACCAGAGTGGCACGGTGGAGTATGCTCTATAGTCTAGGCCATCTTAGTTATGAGGAGAGACCCTGTGCCTTGTAATGGGCTATAAATGGGTTCAAGTCAATGTTTTATTAGGCCGATATCAAAAGCGCTGTGACCCATTTCACGTCGCGTCACACGTCACAAACAGTCTCTGAGGTGAACTGCGGACGGATGAACGGATATAGTGAAACTATAAGGATGCCTTGTTGACCACGGAACCCTATAAAGAGGTAAGGGTTGCTTAGATTACTACAAATTTGAGAATGTTACCTATAAGCGGCGCACAAACAACTTGAACGATTCCAGTAGCCAGCATAAATGTGGCATAAGCTCCAGGGAACTCTTCGTGAGGGACGTGGCTTGCGATGACTAAGGGGCTGGTCACGTGCAGAAATGCACGGAGTAATCCTAGTGTACCAGTCACAAGGGCAACCCAAATAAATTGTTGGACTTGGAGAATAACTAAAAAAGATGGAAGAAAGAGTTAAAAAATAATATTTACGTAGGTACGTTAAGGAATAGATTCGAAGTTTGAAATAATTTATCGTTTAGAAGAGGTTTTAAAAATTAATGTGTATGATACAATTTTTTTATTATTTATAAATAATTTATGACATTTGATTCCAAAATAACCGTTTAGTATGTTTTTCTAGCATTCATTCTTATCATTCGTCAATAACAATGAATCCTTTCTTAGATAAATGTCTAAGATAATATGTATTAGAATAAAGTTAAGGTAAACATTTCAATAAGCTTATACTCGTACATGTGGGTACTAATGATAAGATAGAAGGGAAAACATTCATGTTAATTTCAACGTTGAATAACACCTGACAAGGTAAGGGTAAGAAAAAGATAAATATAAGATACTACAGTCTTATCTATAGACTATCTATCTAATATCTATTATCTATTAACTATCTAATAACTACAGATTGTGACTTTATCTATCTATCGACTTCCTTCGACTTTTCAATTGAATTGATAGCTCAATTGTCATGTATAATAGTTGTGGGACGAAGATATCTGACCTACTCTCACGCCTATCGTATTGCATCGTCAATGAAGAAAATGTTAACAATAAGAAATAATTTGTATGTATATAGCATATAGCGTTATAGTTTAGATATGTGAAGAAGAATAAAATAACTATTACCAAGAAAACTCAGAAATGACCAGTTTTATAAAGGATGATGAATATTTTGTTTTTATTAAATTTACCAATAACAAAACAGCAACCTCACAAATCTTTCTACTGGGTGATTTTCAATTCACTTGACATACTCAAGAACATGAAAGAACATGGTCATAGGTAATGATAAAACATATAAAGTCAAAATTCTATACGATAATTATTTCAAAAATGGCAATCTAAATTATCTAAATTATCGGAATGTATGGTCAACAGCTATATAGGTACAACGACCGACCCGCCGGCAGCCGAGTGGCCGGGTTAATAACCTTTAGTGGAGTAGTTTATTGTATACTTATTACGTCAAATTTTAAGCACCCTTTTAAATTACATATTTGGAATGAGACGAATACTGAGTACCGCCTATTAATATCGCAAGTGTCTTACGAATCACTTGTTGAGGACACTGAAGGAGGACTCTATATATTTACTAATTTAAGGTTACAAATTAATAATAAACTTACTATTCGTACCTATTCTGAAGAATAAAGTGAAAAGCGTAGCAATGTAGAACAACACGCGTGTATTGAGATTCAGTAAGTAGCTGAAGATGGCAAGGACGAAGCGCCCAGTGACGTCTGCTCCGGCACCGATAGATATACAGGTGGCTACAGTTGACTGAAAATTAATGTTAATAACAAATTTATTTTATAAGATTTCCAAAAATATGGTTGAAAATCTCTATTTTATTCAATTTGGGCGAAGAAACGAGGACACGTAAAGGTCTGGTGCGACGTAAATTACCTTTGAAATAATAAAAATGACTTAAAACAATGCAAGAAAACCATAGTGGTAACTGATAAGGTTTATTAGTTTGTTGATTTATTACTCACGACATCATACCCATATTGGAACAACAACATTGGATGTAACATGAAAAATGTTAAATCAGAAAAATTGGTAAAACTTTGTCCAAAGCAAATGTTGCAATAAACAGCATCTTTCCATACTTTGATGTTTAAAAAATCCAGCACTTCGAACCTGCAAATAAATTAAACAAAATTTTATTTAACTCAAAACACAAAATAAATATTTATTTTGTAAGTAAAATTTGTTTGTACCAAATTTTTCTAGGCTTTGCTTTTGATGCCTCAACTTCTTTGGTATCCGTCTTGTTCGACACATATCCAAGTAGATCCATATTTTCTTGAGATTGTTCTTTTACATTTTCTTCTACAACGAAAATATCAACGTTGTTATTTAAAGGGTTTACACCAAAAACTCATCAGTCATAGAAGATAAAGAATACTTCGTTTTCTGCCTCCTATATCTCTTGGTTTCATTGTTGCCATTCCAGGAAATACATGCAACGATAATCCTGTTAGTATAAGAAGAGTTCCTCTCAATCCATAATAAGTCATAATTTTTTTTACAAGTTGAGGATACCACATGAATATAATTCCTTGTGTTGCTTTACAAATACTCATCACAACAGTCCTCCTTCTCACAAAGTACTGATTCATTGTTGAATAACAAACAGGTACCATTATTCCGAATCCGATGCCCTGAAGTACTCCAAATGTGAGAGGCAGTTGATTCATATTTGTTATAATAACGGTTAGGAAGGACCCGACTGATAACATAATTGCTCCTAAATATCCTCCAAATCTTAGGGGATGTCGTTTAGACATTAAGTTCAGAATAAATCCTGAAAAAGAAATTTATTCAAATTGAAATGATTATTTCTCTCTAAATTTCCAGAAAAGTGATTTGTTATCCTTCGTACAGTCGAAGACACAAGTTTTAATTTAAGCTAAGTATTCAAGGTTTAAAAAATATTGATTGGAACCTCCAACAGCCAGCATTATACCAAAGACACCATGAGCAGTAGTCAGCGATTTTGCAGTCGACCCAGTTTCTATGATAAATTCATGGTAAATAAGGCCGAAAGAATTCACGTGTCCAATACTAGCAACCTGAAATACAGATACATAATAAGATACGACAATTTTATCTTATATTTAACTTTACTTTTGTTATATTATCAGAAATTACGTTATGCGATAATGATGATAAAGCAGATGCAGAAATATTATAATATTACAATACAACAATACCTTTTCAACAGACATACATAGTTATGCACTATTAATTTATTAATTATGTCCCTGGATTTCAAGATTTTTACAAGTTTTACTTTCGGGAATGAGCATTGATGTTACTTCTCATTGAAGCATTTTATATATTTTTAAATGGTCTCTTTAAATGGCTTAGTGTAAATGTTGCGTCTTTACAACTTTATGTAAGTATAAGAAAACTTTATTTGGTACTGGTTCACTTTTGGAAATTATAAAATGTACAACAATGCAGTGCCTAATAGTTTATCATTAATGGTAATTCAAAAATAAAACATAAGTGGATGTGAAAAATAAAATGCCAGATAAAAATGTTCTAAGGCAGTTGCTAACATAATAATAATTATGATAAAGTATGGCATAACGTTTCAAAACATATTGAATCACATGTAATTGATGTAAACAGAGCATTGTTTTTTCCTGTGATTGTGTGTAACATACAGCAAATACACACGTATTAAACTATAACTTATAACTATAACTAGGGGACCCGCCCTCATTTGGCTTCGGAAAACTTGTTGATTACGTTTACAATTAATTTTTCCCCATTTATGCAACATTTTTCATTAATGCTCCGCTCCTATTGGTCGTACTGTGATGTTATACTAATACAGTAAAAATGATTTCTAACAGTATAATATTGTAAGAGTTGTTTACATGACAATACGGCGTAGTCTTAAACATACGTCTAAATCAGTTATTTATTTATTCGTGAATTTAACATTTTTACGTTTAACCAATTGATATTCACTTCTAAATTCATTGTTGATTGATTTTTTGTAGAATTTCAATAACACTTCTATCCTTTGAAACTTCAGGTTAGTGATTTAAATTAACCGTCCCCATTCCCTTTGGAATAACGAAGCTCATGTTCACGATTAAGATGAATGAAACATTAAGATGAAAGGGACGAGGACGGCCAATGATAAGATGGATGGATTGTGTGAGAGAGGATATGAAAGAAAAGGGAGTCAGTGTAGAAGTGACGGCCAATAGGGAAGAATGGAAGAGAAGAACATATTGCGCCGACCCCAAATAAAATGGGAAAATGGGCAGGAAGATGATGATGATGGTCACGATTAACAACGTTGTCTGATTTGATTACAAGGTCTGATGCCTTTTATAAATTCGACATGTATACACCACATCTATGTTCATTTAAATCTTCTCCATAAATAAATCTATTTTCAAGATTTATAGAATTTCGAGTGTATATACAATTAATTGTTGCATTTGAACAAACATTGATACTTTATTTTATACATGTCACAATACAAAAATTCTTCTAGTTTTCTGTTCTAAATATAA
Source organism: Ochlodes sylvanus (assembly GCA_905404295.2). NCBI lineage: Eukaryota > Metazoa > Arthropoda > Insecta > Lepidoptera > Hesperiidae > Ochlodes > Ochlodes sylvanus. Next base: position 12,360,278 of record FR990124.1, on the reverse strand, counting down.
ACAAAATCACTTACTATAGTTATAACAGTGCCGAAGCAGACGAGGTATCCCCAAGCTTCCTCTTCAGAATTGACGCGAGATTTGTCCACTGACTTGTTACCGTTATCCATATTGTATTTTATTGTATTCTAAGTATTATCAATTGTATTTTACACCCATGCGAACTGGGCGGAGGTGAAGCGCGCACTAACACGGATATCCCTGATAAAGACTAAATCTAAACAATGTGCCGTGCAGTTGCTCGATAAACATGCACTTGTGTGCATGTTAACGTTACAACGATAATAAATTATATTTGTTATTTGACACGATTGTAGTGTAGTAAAATATGAAGTTTCGCGTGCTCACTCAAATAATCTCTATGTGCGGTGTAGTAAAACTTATTTGAGACTGGAGTAACTTCGACAATTTTGGGATAAAAATAACGTTTTATAAAATATCATCTATATGTATAATCTAGTACTGACACGAACTTACTTACAAACAGTGCAAGATAAATAAAAGGTTGTAATAAAAATAGTAACAGGTGATTAAAAATTACAGGAGCCACATATTTGTAAGAACATTGGAATGGAATGAAAGATGAAATAGTTTCGAAGCCCTTTATTATTTTCTTTTATTTTAATATTTTTTGAAAATACAGTCAGATCTACATCTAGTTTAAATAGAACCTTTGGATCGCAAAGAACCACTGGCATCAGCTGATCTGTTCTACAGATGTCATACGACAAAGAATCAATGTACGCTTTTTACAAATTTTGATTAGTGGTCGGTGAGCTTCTCTGTACTGAAAATCATTTATGTCAGGTGTCACTTTAGTCAAGTCCAATCAAACGTCATTTATTGGCTAAAATCACGGTGGTATATAACTTAAAATTAATCTATTACATTGAAACCTTATAGCCACAATAGTTTTTAGTTACGAACTGCAAATTATTAATAATATATTACTATCAAACACAAATACGACCTACCATATTAAAATAATGAAATAATTTAACCTGCTTTGTGTTTATATCTTTGATTATATAGAAACCAAAGGTTTATATTTGCATCGAGATATAAGTACTAACGTACTACTTATATCTCGATGATATTTTGTTTGTTGTTGCTGTTTTTGAGACCTGAATGAAGCTTGTTTTCGGAACAGCGTATCGAAGCAAAAGACATTGAACACATTACATCGAAGCTCAGGACCTTTGATTATATACACGATATAATCAAAGCTCAGGACTTTGAACACATTACACCCATAGCTCATGACATCGAATACCTCGAAGCATGACATTGAATACATTACATTGAACACATTACATCGAAACTCATTACATCGAAAACGTTAAATCTAAGCTTATAACTTTGAACACATTACCTACGTTGAAGCTCAAGACTTTGAACACATTACGTTGAAGCTGATAACATCGAACATTAAAATCATAGTAGTAGCTTATTATAAAGATCTCGATACTCCATACCCTTTTATCTGAGAACATAAACCTCAGTTTAATAAGTTTTAAATTCATATAGCAAGGAAGTATAGAAACGATAACTTATAAAATAATTGTAAAACTATATTATACGTATGCAAGTTACGAGTATGTACAAATTTATATATTTTTTTAATATTATTTTATAAACAATGTTTAAATGTAATAAAATCACCAACACTCGGAAGCTATTACTTTATAAATAAACATTAGTGCAAATAAACGACCATAATTTTATTATGTACAAAGTATAGTATACACCAATATATTTTCTGTACAAGGAAAACATTAGCTTTCATGGTCCCAAATTGATAGTATAGGACCCTTTTGAACAGCACCGCTCAACTTTCTGAGAATATTAATTAAAAACTAACTATAAATAATAATACTATAATAAATAAGAACTACAACATTTCACATCTAAAATTACAACTAGTATTTTAATTTGTGATACAGGAAAGAATTACGTATAAGGGTATTACATTATTTCCTCAAGTAGGTATATTCCTCTAGTAGCTTTTTCTTTCTTAATTTTAATTAGTAAAACAATCTGATTTACCCTCCTTTATTTTTTGTCTAGCTTCAACCCATTCATGGCCCATTACTGAAGCTATGGGATATCCTCATAAGGGAAGAGGCCTAGAGCATACTCCACCACCCTGCTTCAGTACGGATTGGTGGAGGATTTTTTGGCAATAGCACCTAAATATGGAGTTATTGCATCGTACTAAGTACTAATTGTTCGTCAAAAATTCTTTATAAGAACCGTTAAACCCATTACCGGCTAATAAAGAAGCGGTGAATGCGTTTGTTACGAGGATTTTCTCACTTGGTTGATTCATACTGAATCGGATTCATTATTTAATTTTAGTACCAAAGTTTGAGTACAACTGTTTGACATCAACCAAGCATCCGTTTAGAAAAAGATTCACGTAGGCTGTCCCTTCTCAAGTCTTCTGCGCCTAATGATTCTGATAACACCTTCCACGAACCAAGGTACGACGCAGCAAATATTACACATTGTCAGCATGACGAAAGCTATTTTATAGCTCCCGGTGTAATCCCGAATAAACCCTGAAATAAAAGGTGATAAAGATGTTAATACTTACCTAACTATTAATACTATTATTTGATTTTGTCGTGATACGGGTAAATACGTTAAGTATATTATTATCCCACAAAACAGTTCTACTGCCGCTAAACAACTCGTCATGTTCCCTTTGGGGGTTAGAGGGGCAGTACGTATGGAGTATGCATTAAGTAGAAGATTAATTAATCAAGTAAAACCAAAAATTTGATATTGTTGGTTTTACTTGATAATAAATTAATCAAGTAAAATTAAATTAATTTGTCTGTAACACAGGTATTGGTTGAAAGATAAATTTTTTCGAGTAAAACTGCTTCAAGAAATATTAATCAGAGTCCGGGAGACTAAAGTCTTAGCAACTTTCACCGCTTTCAGTCGTTCAAGACTCAAGCGTACGAAGTTTGCCATGGAGTAATAAAGTATTGTTTTAGTTTCGTTAACTCATAAATACCTAGACTTTGCTACCAAAGTTCTTTATTAAAAATACTGAATTATCAAGACAGCTTGTCGGATATTTTTGAATAAGAAATACATTTTTGGTATTAAGAACTATACTTCCTTTTTAATTTAAGCCCCAGTAGTCCGTTAAACGGTGAACGGAACGGCGTTTAGTTATTAAGAATAAGAATATTTTTATTTAGGTATCTGACGTATTAAGAATTCTTACTTTATTTACTCTTGTGGTCTTTTTCCCATTCTTTTTAGGTTGCCCGGAAGAAATTGCGTAATAACGCCGACCATTATTTTGTTTTCCAATACAATAAAGTATTATATAAATTTCGTGGACTTTCGCCCGAAGAATATTTGAACTCGAGGAATATTTCAAGAATCGAAATTAACCTTTTTCATTGGTTATCATTATTTAAAATCATAACCATTAAATTTGTTAACATGCTCGTATTCCCGCTCGCTTTTAATGTAAGAGTCTTTATGAAAGGTGAATAAGCTTTTATTAAGTTAACTTTTATTAAATTAGTTAGCTCACCATATTAGACATTATGCCCACTTAACATCAGATGGGATTGTTGTCAAGCATTAACTTATTTTTTAACTTTTTTTGTGACCTTAAAATATCCGAGAGACCTTACCTATCATTGGTCCAACGCTCAGGCTGATTCCTCCAGCTAAGAGCATGTAGAGGCCGTATGCAGGAGGATACCTCTCGATGGGCACATACTCAGCCAGGACGATAGGCTGGGCAATGTGGACCAGCGATCGCAGGGCGCCTAGGACTCCGGTCAGAGCAAGGAGTGGCACGTAGGTCGTGAATTGGATGAACACTGAAAAATATATATATATACCTATTACAAACGAAACTGGTTTCATAGATATAACTATATGTCTGGAAGAAATCGCTCGTAAGCGATAAGGCCGCCCACTGTATTGTGCATTTCATTCAAAATGTCTACCCTATGTCTATGTTATGGTGTGCAATCAATAAAGAGTTGAAATAAAATAAATAATAAATGAATTTAATTATAATAAATATGTATATAAACTTTTTCTTTACTAGTGACTGACAGACAACGCAAAGCCCAAACTGAACGCAAGAAGCTGTTTGGCATGTATTTTCCTTGAGAAGTGTAGGGGTGCACTAAGAGAGGATTTTTAAGAGGGAAATTCCCCCCCTCCCCTAAGGGGATAAAAAGGGGATAAACCAACGAGCTAAAAAGTAGGATAAACTGAAACTTTTTATTTCTTCAATGGAGAAGCCGCGGCAATAAGCCAGTTAACAATATAATGTCAAGATACTTAGTCAATGTAGATAATTAAAACTTGGATACATGAAATCTGAGAGTACGTGAAAAAAGAATTAATTAAAATATCTGCTCATTTATGGACTCAGCCAATATAAGTAGGGTAGGTGCCCAATTTACGAAAAATAAAACAAAGGTCAATCTCGAGAACGGTGACGCTTTTACTAAAGTGATTTTTTGACATCGGATAGGTATATCTTCAAGCTATCTCCCATTTATGTTTGTCGTACAACTTTTCGGACTGGCTCTATATACCTAGATATTCCAATAATATTTGCTATTCGATTCGAGACCAAAAATTTTCAACCGGCATGCTATTCTTTAGGGAGGTGACCCGTACATCCCATTACACCCCAAAGTATACTTCCATACCAATAAAAATATATTTTATAGAGCGCTAACTATATTAATGTAACATCAAACTTCGCAGCCGAGAACTTGGATACACTATAGTTGCAGAAGTTCGAGATAGGCACTTAATCACGTTTGCAGCATAGTGACCACTGATTGGCCCCATTCTAGCGGGTTTGGTCGCCCATGTTTAGCCGATCGACCGGATAAAATAGGTTACGCAAACATTAAGTCTAACTAATTGTTGGCTATTTCAGGCTAAAAGGCAAACCAATTTAATTAAAGTAATAACCTGAAACCATTTTAAAGTAGAGCTTTCGTGGTGTAATGGTTTGTAAAATTATGTTAATTTATTACAGGGTTTCTTTAAGTGGGGTTTATGACATGATTGTCAAGGGGTCACGGCGAGATAAATGTAGTGGTTCATTCGAAATATTATGCATTAAAATTCCTTTAACTTATTTTTCCTACAACATTTTACAGACATCTGTTAATTTTTTAAATCCTGAAATAGGTTCATACTTATCAAAAGTTGAACCACCGCTTCATTTGATATGAATAGTAATTTAATTTAAGAAGTCAAATATCCTTGAACCCTAACTACCGTAGGTACTAGGATTTATAATTTATTTACTGTTTTGTACCTCACAACGTATAAGTATTATAAGACGGACTTAATGCTAAAAACATTCTCGGCCAGTCAACCTTTGGGCAGTCTGTATGTGTGTGTAGATTAATTGCGTGCATAGACACATTCATATAATTAACAACCCCATGTCTAACCATGTTGATGTCAAATGAACATTTGCCCTTTGAAACCAGAATTTTTTACGCAACAGGTATCGTAACACGTACTTACCTAGTCTAAACAATGCGGTGAGCAGAGCTCCAGCGAAAAACATATATCGGCTGTCCATTCGGAAGAACTGGCCAGACACGCCTAGCAGAAGTCTCGCGGCCATGTCAGTGGCGCCCCCCGTCGCTATTATGTTGGCTATTTCTGTCTGAAAAATAAAAGAAGTGTTTCTTTTCAGTGTGGATCTCAGAAAACAAAAACCTTGTTGTGAGAACGTCGGTCTTATAAACGGTAGATAGAATCCTGAATCTCTAAATCCAATACATTGCCACACCCAAATAGGGTTCATATATGCGCCTTATGATAAATATTATGTAAGACCTAATCATCATCTTTCTGCCCATTTCCCAATTTTATTTGGGGTCGGCACAATATGTTCTTCTCTTCCATTCTTCCCTATTTGCCGTCACTTCTACACTAACTCTCTTTTCTTTCATATCCTCTCTCACACAATCCATCTTCTCTTTGGCCGTCCTCATCCCCTTCGTCTATCCACATTCATGTCAATCACTCTTCTCGTCACATGCGTTTCCTCTCGCCTCAACACATACCCATACCACGACATTCGGCTTCCTTTCAACTTATCTGCAATCGGTGCTACTTTCAGACTTCCTCTAATATACTCATTTCTTACTTTATCCATTCGCGTAACTCCACACATCCATCTCAACATTCTCATCTCTGCCACATGCAATCGTCTTTCATCCGTCTTCTTTGCAGCCCAGCATTCTGATTTATAATGTGCACTATAATTATGTAATAAAGCGCAATAAAGTATTCAGTGTTGAGTATATTTCAAACTAATGTAGATCTTGTCAATAGTTCAATAGTTGAATAAGAATGATCGGGTTGCGTCAAATTATCGACAAACCCAATCACTTATACAAGCTACAGGATTTGAAACTCCGTCAAAACGTCCGCTGTCTTTGGATACCTCTAGGTACCGACTTTAATACTAGGTACTCGTATACTGTTATAGTTTTCCTTTGTATGTTATTGACTGTTAATATCACTTTATGTAAATATTGTTACACATCACGTCATTTAAAACTTTACTATGCATCATTGTTAATAAATAAATAAGGTTAGGCTAAAAATTAGTATTCAGGGTCCTCACCACTTAATGACACAAGGTGAGTTAACTTCTCCGTCATAACAGTTGCCTTAACTATTTGTAATTTGTCTGCCACTACGAAATAACGAAATTAATGTTAACCGACTTCAACAAAGGAGGGGGTTCTAGGTTCGACCGTGTTTTTATGTTTGTTACCTCAGAACTTTCGACTGGGTGAACCGATTTTGATGATTAATAAAGATAGTCATTAATAAAGATTGCATTTGAATTTGTGATTCAATAAATAAACAGTTATAATATTCCAGTCCAATATTGACACCGTTTCCCGAAGCGAAGTATAAATAACATAATTTAATAGACTAGTAGTCCTAGACGAGAGTGTTTTACATACAAATGTTTTGGAATAAACATTATTATGATTAAAGCCACACTAGATACTATCTTTGGATTCACATTCAAATGTTTGGTTTTAATAGTATGCATATTGCGTCCGGAAAAAAAGAGATATCGACATTAAACACAAATTCTTTATAAAAATCTGCATATTTAAACTAGCAATCCGATCTTGTATCGCTTATAAATACTATGCTTTTTTACCCTCATCCCAATTATTGCCGTCTATTTAATTCAGGCATCATAATATGAATTTCATGTTCGGTGTCATGAACTTGAACAATGTAGTGTAATTCCATGTGGCGTATGGGACCCATAGTTTGAGCATATAAAGTATAGATTTTGATTTTATTATTATTTAAATAGCTAAAAAAAACGAAAAAGTGTATAAGGCGAGTGTGAATGAAAGTGTTGAACCAGGGACGTCTTGAAAAAGGCCAGGTCAAGAGTTCCCTAAACCGAAGAGCATGTATGAAGGGAATAGTGAAAGTGGACGAAGCAAAACAAGTATGTAAAGATCGTAGCAAATGGAAAGAAGAGGTCTCTGCCTACCCCTACGGGAAAGAGGCGTGATTATATGTATGTAACTATGTATGTATGTAAATAGCTACCAATCAGCAGATGAGCTATCTAATGGCAAGTGGCCACCGTCGCCCATAGAAAGAGAAAGAATAAAAGGTAAAAACTAATACAACGACTATTTCCAACGCGCTGTAGCAGAGTATAGCGGGATCTTATGACTATTTTTTTCAAGTAAATAGTCGAAAATATTTTTAGCAGGACGCACTATAAGCAGGAGGAAGCAAGAACAACACTCTTTTACTCAGTCGACAACAAAAACCTTTACATAAAAATATTCAAAAAACATCCAATATACAGTAATCCAATAAACGCAATAATCTCATACAGTAATCCGTACAACGTGTGTAGTTTTGACCGCGTTACATTTTTATTATTGCTATAGATTGCAAAACTTAATTATACTTTTAGGTCAATGGAGTCAGTCTTCCTCAGGCTATGAATGAGTGCAAACAACGGAAAGTTTTACACTTTCTGTTATCAAAACAATATGACAGGCGAAAGTGAAGGCGGAGGAAAATTTCCAAGGCAATAAAACTGAACGTGTTCTAAAATATTTGAAAGTCGTATAAGTATACAGTAAAGTTGATGGTAAAATATTAATAAACGTTTTATTACTTTAATTTGACAAATAAAAAAATCATAAATATATAAATGAACGCTCACAAACTAATACCCCCCGCACTAGTAGGGCGTCGCGGCTAGTCCAAATATTGATGTTTTGCTTTTCTTACGTCAGCCGCCATTTTGGCGATGCTTCATTCACGTCATTTCCGTTTCAACGAATTCCAAATCACAACGATACTAAAGAAGTATTGACTTCAAAAATACATCACTAGCCACAACACGATAAGTTGAGAACAAACATTAATCTGTCACATAAATATTAGCCCCGGTCAGGAAACAAACCTAGGTTTCGCTTCGGAGGCAGGCTAGAGAAACTTTACTCATTCCGTAGACTGACATTTTTCTTTTTATAGGTACTGGCGTTAATAAAAATCTAATGACGTCAGAATAGTCTGTGAAATGTAGCTTATAAAAATGAAAAAATCTTACATCGTTACACAGGACATTAATGAAATATTTAAAAGCTTTTCCGAAATACTAGGAATCGTTAACTATATGATATCTTCAATACCTACATATTAATTGGCCACTAATCGATGTCTGTACGTATGTTTTGATTTTTATTTATGTAGTCAATCCACCTAATCGTAATTAAAAGTCAGTTACACCTAAATCATATCACCAATGCGATACCAGATAAGAAATAAAGTACAGGAAAGAAAGAAAAAACTATCTCTCAAGCCAATGCCCATACTTCCTATTGATCGGAAAAGTACTATCCTATGGTTTATTTACTACAGTTAGGTACACCAGTAACAGTTCGGTAGCAGTCGGAACACGGCAGCTATGTTACATGTTTACATAAATAGATATAGCCATTTTTGTTATTTATTATTGTACATAAGCAGCAACTAAATGATAAAACAAAAAAATACTAATATTTAAAGCCGTTTAAACTTGTTCTAACCAGAAAAGTTCAGGCCAAATAATTGGGTTACCGATTACCAAATTACTGTTAGACGTGTAAGGTCAACGTTTTGGCTGATAATTCTGTGTAGTATACATTATGTTTATTAAATTATCTCATCCCTGTCTCTATTCATTCATTCTTATCGGTTATTATACTCTATTATACTTACTCTATTAGATACGGATATAAACGTGCTTAAGTAGGGCATAAGAATTGTAAAGTTTTCTTCTAGAGATCGGCTTTAGGAATTTCGACCATAAGATATTTTGTAAAACGACCATGATACATATTTATCAAATTGACATTAAGAACGTTAACATTCTGAACATTATAATAAGTCAATGATTCTGAATGTATTTTTTGTAATATACAGGGTGTCCCGTAAGTAGTGGACCAACGGGTAATGGGGGGTAGTGGGACTTATTATCTACCAAAAATACTAAATTTTATTGTCCTAGACTCAGCATAACTCAATACTCATAACTCAAGAACTACAAGGCCTATGACTGTAAAATTTAGTATTTTCGTAAGATAATAAGTCCCACTACTCCCCATAACCCGTTGGTCCACTACTTACGGGACACCCTCTATATTGAACTTCGTTGTAATGAACTTGACAGATTTTATTTCATTATCAAAAACACTTGTTAAAGAGGTTATAGGGGGAGTTGACATGCGAGGAAGTCTGAAAGTTGTCCATGAGAGCAAATTCATACAAAGACGGAGCCCCCTTTTTACCGTTAAAGGTTTGGGGTAGCAAAGATTTCGAAGTCAACTGAGAAGTTTCACTTAAAAAAACTTCGTTCACAATAAAGTTTAGATACGACGGTTTAAAGTCGGTAGGCAGTAAAATGTATAATTAAAATTCTTTATTACAACAGGTAGGCAGTGGGTCGTTAAACTTTGACCAGGTTTAGAAGTATTGCGTCAGACTTTGTAACTATAATTTCATAATATTGTGTAAACGAAATATTTTTTTTTGCTTCATATTGATTCTATTCTATTGTTGGAAAGATGCTTAATTATTCCTAATGGTTATCGGGCACCGTTTAATGGTTATTCGTTTTTAACAAATCGTTGCTGATAACAATTATATTGTTATCTAGTGGCTGAGTCTAGTGGCTGTGTGGTCGGTGACCACTGCGGATAGCGGTAGAGGATACCACGCATATCTGAACACGCCTTTATATGCTATTTATGGCCACGCCAATTTGTCACCTGCAAGAGTCAACGGCTCAATGACATTTATGTTGACGAAATGTCAATTATAACGCAGTATGTAGCTGTCAATATCAAAGCTAATTAATTGAATTAATTAAAAGCCGGACACCTTTACACGTGTCTTAATTAGTATACGCTCGTGGAGTTTTGATAGTGGATTGACAACATTTCTACATGGATATGATTGACGGTTTCAATGAAGTGCATTTAATTAGAACTGCATTTTTTATGCAATAGTAGTTAGGTATGTTATATATCTGAGATTAGGTGCTTAAAAAAAGGATAAGAATAAAAAATATTGTAACTCTTACGCTTTACGAGTCGAACTTGCCAAAAATAAAACAAAATGAGCAAGTGAAAATTGGCAGATTTGCGCTTCCTCTAAAATATTACACAGTCTTCAGGTATGCAGGTTTCCTCATGACATTTTCCTTCGCCGAAGCTATAGTTAATTTCCAAAAAGACTACCTACTCATTACTAAATTTAAAGAAAACGATACTTACATTAATTTGTGTTAATTTGAAGTAGTCTTTCACAAAATTAATGGAATCGTAATTCGAAGGGCACAAATACGCAGGCAAGCCACCTGATAGTAAGTGGTTTTCGTCGCATAGGTCGCATAATACCAAAGGACCTCCCAATGCTTTGTCGGCCGAGAAAGAAAGAAGGGGAAAGAAAGAAGAGGAAAGAAAGAAAAGGAAAGAAAGAAAAGGAAAGAAAGAAAAGGAAAGAAAAAACGCTCTTAAGCTCCCATCCGAAACACGACAAATCGTTCTGACTAGCCAGCCAGGGCTTCAGCCCCATCACCAAGCACAAACAAAACATATAAAATAATACCTATAAAATGTAACAGTAATACTTACTCGACTTAAATTGTTCTTATCAAGGAACAAGGGCTCCACAGTGAAGAATGTGAGATCCGAAAAGAAGGTCAACGCCATCCCAAATATTATGTTATCATAGACCAAGTCCTTTAAAAGGGTCAAGTCTAAGAATTCTGCTACAGTTTGCCTGAAAATAAGTTCACATATAAAACAATTTTGTAGATATGATATTTAGATTCACCTCTGCTTCAGGTCCTATGGTTGGAAGGGTTAACAGCTGACCCAAGCTTTGGAAGTTGTTGTACTTGCAGACCTCTGGGCTTCATGATTGAGTCGCATGTTAGCGAAGCCATTTGTAATAAACAATAATACACACTCACTTCACACTAGAGTTCCTAGTATCGCGGGTGTGTCACGGGAAACACACACAGACACACACATTCAGAACCAGAATAGAAATTTCATCTCATTTATATTTCCCCCTAGCTGAGTATCGAGCCTTCGAATGGCAGTCCGAAATGGTAACCAAGTTAGATAAATTTTCCCATTTTATTTTTCTACGAATCCATAGTCATATTTGGTTTCAGTACACATTTTATGTAATGTTTTTTACTTGTTCCAGGTAAAACTACCCTTCGGACTGACAACCCGCAGTGCGCAAAAATCGCAAGTAAATGGTATTGTTAAATGGTTTTTATGATAATTTACCAAAGATGATAATATATCTTACCATTTTCCTTCCTTGTTTTTTATTATAGGCATAGGCTCCACTGCAATGTTCCCTAAATTACCTAAACTAGACACTGAAGCTGCTTTGTACAGATTTTCAATATACACTTTATCATTCGAATTAAATTTGCTGTCAGTCTTCATGTCTCCGGGGATCAGAACCACGGGAATACTTAATCTTCTAGAATCAGCAATTTTTGGAATAAATAACAGTCCCGAATCTTTGGCCGGATTCTCCAAACCTGTATATACATTTTCTACAGACTTAGCGTAATCTAATTTATTATCTCCATTCGCATTCTTGTTAAAATTAAACTTCTTTTCTGTGTCCTCAATAGCAGGCGTTGGCGGAATCACTGGAATAAAAAAATAATATATTTATCATCTTATTCTATTTATCATCCTGTGACAGGACAGACAAACAGACATAGAAGGCATATTGATAGGGTTTCGTTTTTTGCCATTTTGGTAAGGAATCCTAAAAATCGACGGCAAACGGCCTTAATATATAAGAAAGAAATAAAAGAAAAAAAGCAAGAATTAGTTATTTTTAAGGAAGATTGGTTTAAAATAATTTTTTGTGGTCGATTGAGACGTAATGAAACCTTGCACCAAATTACATAGTCTAGAAGTAAGGGCATGGGTACTTACAGATAATCTTCTCACAAGATTTCACTTTTCTCACCATGTGCCAGGATACGGGTTGCATGACTAGAGCGCCAAAAATGCTATGCGCCGATATCGCACAGAGTATCGCCAAGGTTCCTCTGAACCCATATTCACTAAAAGTGAACTTGATGAACAATGGATACACCATTGTTATTAAACCAATCGAGGCTTTACACAGACTTAAGTATAACACCTTCTTAGCAGTAAAATAACTATTAAAACTTGTATATGCAACGGGAATGAGAAGCCCCATGCCTAGTCCTTGAAGTAATCCATTTGTGATTATTAGTTGAGTAGTACTTGTTACAAATATCGCTACGAATGATGCGAAAGTGTAAATAAATGCTCCGATCAGTCCAACTTGTCGTAAGGAGAGTTTCTTCAAGGCAATATTGGCTGAGAAACCTGAAAATAAAAAAATATTATCGTTTACCTAATAGGTAATATGGCTAGAGAGTAAGGAAAATTCTGTAAATATATAGTAACAAAAAAAAGTTTTCGCCGCTGAAAACAAATCGTTACTACATAAAAATGTTACCAAACTTCTGAAGTGAGCGTAATATTTGTACCATAAGAGATTAATTATTATTGTATAAATGTACATGATGAAAATTAGTACAAAGGCGAGCTTATCTCTAACAGAGATCTTCTCCAGCCAACCCAACTTTTGTGAGAGAAATTTATGGGAGGGTTTCCTCTAAATATGTCACGCAGAGTTTTTACAAAAGGCTTTTCGGCTAGGTTATTAATATAAAAAAGTCCATTCAATAGTGGAGGATAATAATAATAAATGTAATAAGATCATTGGGTTTACTTATAAATAGAAAGTTGGTGTCAGGGACACTGCTGTTAAGTAATTCAAAATTATTGAATTATCTAGCTATTGTAGCAAAGAAACGGTGAATGTGAAATAATGTTCGTAAGCCGTAACATGTCCTAACAGATTTGTAAGCCTTCATCTAATTTTTGACGTAGAAGTAGATAAATGTTTCCAAGCACAAAGTTAGACACGCTTAAATGCCTTTTGACGTTAATCTAAACTTTATTGAGTATAATTTCCGCTGATCCGCTGTCGTCCATGTTCTGACTTCGAATTTGAAATTGTAATTCTTGGCGCTCGTTTGATTGATGAATAAGAATACCTGTCGATCAGTTAAGACAGTCAGCCTGACCCTAAAATAATTTGTAGGGAAAGTCAGACTTATGTCTTTAAGAATCCAAACGTATATTACAAAAGCATTGTTAATATTGCCCATTTTCTACAGTCCTGTATAATGAAATACCTCTGTATTAACAGTGCTTTATAGCATCTTTCTTGCCTCTCGAACAACAGCATTTAAATTAGTGATAAACATGAAAATCACGCCCTTTTTTACAGAAATGTACTACTCGTATATCTATTTTAGAGCAATTACAAATAATTATGGTGTTCCCTCTATGGCGAAATTACTACGCAAACCGATGGTATGATATAGTGTTGCTGTAGAGAGCGACAGTGTACGAGGTGTAAGTATTTATAAAAATATATATATATTAGTGATGTGCATGTGCATAAAAAGTCTACCATTACAGAAAACGATGACCTCCAAAAAAGGGGTCATAACACTTTTTAGGAAGAATATTACATGCCAATAGCGGGAGCCTACATAAATATTTCTACACATCAAACATAAGTAAACCAATCAGATACGAGTATATTGTAGTACCAAGTGATACAACACAAATATAAAGCTGATATTTATTGATATAAGGGGGTTGAAGATATCGCTGCTTATATTTTATCTTAGATCCCAGGGTCTTTCTTATCGCAAAAAGATATTGACTTCCTTATCTACATAAGGTCCTTATGTATATGAAAGGGCATATACATATAAGGGGTAAATCAGGACGTTAAATGGGATACATAGGTAATATACAATATTATAAAACATACTGCTCACCAAATATATACAAAAAATATTAAAATAATCCTATGGATGGATCTAAATTAAAGATTTTTTGTCGCTTGTCTGTCAACCTGGAATGCTTGAGGCTAATCTACACTTATGTTATAAAGAGGAAAGATTTGTATTTTTGTATGTTACGAATAAACTCAAAAAGTACTGGACCGATTTTAAAAATTCTTTCATCATTCGAAAGCTACATTATCTACGAGTAACATAGGCTAAATTTTATTTTGAAAAAAAAACTAGGGATCCTTGTAATGTAACCCAAGGTGTAAAAAAAATACCTAAAATATTCTTTACATCGCGTGCGCTGCGAAAACTATGGATAATAGAGCAAAGTGATGTACTACAGTTTTATAAAGGACATCAATATCTACAATAAAGTCCGCGATGGCATATGTCTAACTATTATAGTTATGCCACAATAAGTGTTTTTTTATTTAAAAAACTTAATTGAAATACTGCCGCTGGAAAAGGCTCTTTATTTGTATCTTAGTAATAATCCTTATCAAAATAAATTAAATCATATTCAAGACTGCTTAATTACCTTTATATAACTTTTTAAATTATTCAATTCGGACATTCCATTCGAAAGATATCACGAGTTTAATAATTTAAGTATTAGAAAAAAGTTGCTCTGCACTAGGAGAAGCTGACTGACTGATTGACATGTCAAGGCAGGGCCTAAACTATAAGGGTTAGAAACTTGAAATTTTGCACTGGGGCTCCTTTCATAACGTGGGGGAGCACTATGAAAAGATTTTCGAAAATTCACTCCCTAAGGGGGTAAAACGGGGATGCAAAGTTAGTATGAAACTTTGCCGTTTTTGAAGGTATTCGAATGAAATTCAGTATGAAGGTTTTTCATTGAGAGTTATGAAACATGTATAAAATATTTTTTCGAAAAACATCCATTAAGGGGGTAAATGGGGGGCGCAAATTTTTATCAACTTTTATATATTTAGGGGTTTATGGCGGGCGAAGCCGCGGGGGAAAGCTATCATTTATAAAGATATCCTGTGAATCATCCAAAATATATAACTAAATCTTTGCAAACCGAAGGAATAAGTTTCCCGAAGCGAAGCGAGGGCGGGTCGCTAGTTTTTTATAAAAGAGCAGTGGAGCAAACTTGGTGACGTTGTTAATGGTTAATCCAAGTTGATTGAACGCTTTCAACATGGTTCAAAGACCTTTACCGATTTTGATCTTGGTTTTTGTTTGAAAGCCAAAAGTCACGTGTTGATCATTTTTGATTTACACAAAGCGTCGAGTAATAAAGGTTCTTGATATACGTACCAGCAATAGCCAGTGTGACTTGAAACACTCCATAGACTAAAGTAACGGCTCCCGTACCAACGCCTAGTTCGTCCAAGAAATCATTGTAAATGAAACCGAAGACCGGCTGATGTGCGGTGCCGGCGATCTGAAACAAATCCATATCTAGAGGAACAGGAGTATCGATATAATTAACAAAATCGATATTCTATTGATAATAATCGATACTTTTGAGTAGAACTCAGGCACAAAGGGTTCCGAGCCACAATGTTTCCTGTGTGGTATTATTTTTATTTATGGCAGCTGTAGTATAGTAATGAGTAATTTGTGAAAATTTAATGTTTCTACCAATTACTCATGTCCATGGGAGGCGACGACCACTTACCGTCGTGACAAAGGAAATGGAAGCATGGTAGAGATTCCGTCCCGTTACACTGTTAAAATTAGTTCATACATATTATTACAAAAAAAATGTTTAGAAGTTACAAGTGGAGCGTTTCAAAGCACGTGATACACTTTGTCTACAGATAGCGATCCTTGGCAACACGACAGCACGCGACATACAAAGTTGTGAAAAGGTTAAAAGGTTCATCATCGTATAAATTGGTTAACGATTGCTACAATGCTGTTTAATAAACAGTGCCTATGAATACATGAATTTATGACATTATAGACATGAGCCACGGTCAATGAGTATAAAATTACATAAGTTTATACCTATATAATATGTTACAATGAAAATGCGTTTTAGCTAAATACCGTTACACATAGGTTATACGTATGCAAATTCAGAATCGTTTATTCATGGGTGTGTATTAAAAAATGCACGCTATTTTTTGCATCGATTCGGAGTGTTGCTTTGAGAAGAAGAAGCGGCGAAAGATACTCCTCAGCATATATTTTATTAAAATATTAAAATTTTATCCTGAATTACATAGTGATGCTTTGAACTTATATAACGTAAGTATAGTATCATATCACATTATATACCGATATGTCTAAATTATTTTAAATTAAAAAAACGCGTGATAAAACCTGCTTGGTAACTTTAAGTGGTGAGTTATAAAAATGTCATAATGTATCATATTTAAGTATTTTATCTGTTTTGTCTTAGCAGCGACATCAAAGATGTGAAAAAACTTTAAAATTAAATCCACCATAACCGTCATTATTATCAATTATGTGTGATTTAACTGTCACGGGTTATTATTTGTTCTAGTAACTTATATAATTTTCGTGAATGACCAGAATTGTCTCATAAATATCAACAGAATTGGTTCTTAAAAATTCCACACAGAATTCCTACTATTATAACACATTCATACAAATTAACGATCGGAATATAATGACTACCTTGGCAGTTAAATTATAAATAATAAATACATAAAACTACTTAACTTAATAAAAAGATAATTTTGCATAATATAATCTGTATTCAAATAAGCAATAGTAGTAGGGTTGATATTTAAAACAAATTTGAATATTACATTTAGGGAGCATAATTATTATATTAAATAAAAAATATTATAATTTACTATTAATTTTTTATTTTAATATTTTTATGTTCGTTATCGTTTTGTAAGGTTGTGTCATTGAACATTGAACTTCTTTATTTTTATAAGTATCGTTGACACGTATTTATAATTATACTGTATTATGTTTACGTACATACATAGTTTATTATTGTTTACAAGTTCTAACAACAACACAAGATGTTTAAACTAAGATTGGCAACCCTAGCAGCCAGCAACTGCCACCTAATGGAAATAATTATGTATATGGAACAAAGTGATTTTATATCATTTACGACCATCAATGGCATATAGATTTATTAACAAACATGCCATCGACGACAGGAAATACTCTGGCATGCCAAAAGATTGACGTACCACGATTTATATAAAAGTTAAATGTTTTATGGTTTTTTTAAGTTAGCAAATGAACTTGCAGCACCACCCTTCCGCTGCCGCCCATGACAACTGTAACTGACTTAGAACAAGACTCAAATGGGGACACTAAGATGTTTAGAACATAGTAAGTATGAGGACTGGAACAGGGAGTCCTGTTAGTTGTTGTTAGTAATATTTCAGTTACTGATTGTTAGTAAGAGTCTCGTTCTAATTCGGTCACAGATGCATTACTACCCTTGAGGACTGAGATGATCACCTCTAAAAAGTGTGAACGACCCAACACCTTTCTAACCAGAACACAATTGTTGTTAAAACAATTATTACACGGTAGAAATGGTACTAAATAACGTGGCAGGCTAACGGGCGGTAGTACTACCCCGGGCGAACTCTAGACTCTACTACCTATTAAACATGCTTTCCGAAGCACAAGAATTGGCCAATAATCAAACAGTCGCTCACCCAGACTTTGCCCGTTAATTCTTAAGTATAGTTTATACTTTTTTAATAAAAAATAAACAAGTTTCTGCTTATTAGTAAAAGTTATTAGGTTATCACAGAGAAGTCCAAGAGTCATGTCTATCGATAACACTGGTATGTTGTCCGAGAATAGAATACGAATAAAAAACTTGTTGAAGGCAAATAATCTAATGTTGACGGCAATGTCGTTGTCTTTCTTACCAGTTTTAAGCGGTTACATTGAAAACATCCTATTAACCGATATTGATATTTTGGACTTCTGAACTCTTGAACGAAATAATATTTGTTTTATGAACGCATAATTATGTTTTATGTTGCACTGGATAAAATAGACTTATTTTTATACCCCACACGGGATAAAGAAATCCCATACAAAGTTTCATGCTTCTAGGTCCAGTGGTTTAGGCTGTGCGTTGTCTGTTAGTCAGTCACCGTTAGGCCCTAGTTAGACGACGCGATAGTTTTCGCGCAGTGAACCGAAAACTATCGCGTCATATAAACGCGCCCTTAGGGCTACCTAGAATATGTGATGTACTAATAATAATGTAATTAAACTTTATTATCCATACTAATATTATAAATGCCAAAGTAATAGTTTACTAAAAGTAATAGTGCCCAAAAGATAGTTTGAGACTCGGGAAAGCTCATTATGATAGTTTTTATCCTGGTAATCCGTTGCCTTGGGACAATTTCAACGGTAATTGGTTGTTCGCATAACCCCAGGCGGGCGAAGCCGCGAGCAAAAGCTAGTATACTATACAGAGAAGCTTTCCTTGAAATCCCTTTGAACAGATACTTCGTTAACGGGGATATAATGAACAAGGTGAAAATATGAGAGGCCAGAATAAAATTCAAAATTGGCAGATCTCGCAAAACCTAGCTTCGCAATAGTAATTACATTTCGTGTGACAAAGATATTTTTTCTATTCCTCTTTCATATTCGCCAGAGACCTTTGCCCAATGACACAGGATTGCGTTTTCTTTTATTTTTCGTTGATGTTACCGCAAAATTATGTTGTCCGCACGCACGCAGTAACGAGCTTAGGTATACCCATCCACAGATATGGTGTAACAAATGTTTATGAACAAGAAATACATACTATTTAATCCACTTTAAGTCGTAGTATTCAAATAAATTATGATTGACTATATTAGTGTTAATCGGAAACATATAAAATGTATAATATAAAGTTTAAAATAATCAATGCATTGTATCTCAGTAAAGTCACTAATAATAGATATTTGAAAATCGAAAATAGAGCGAATCAAAGAATTCATTTACGGCAGTCGGTCAGTGGGCTGTACTTAACTGAATTATTATTGTTAAATTCGCTTGAGTGAGTATTACACCAATATTTCAGAAAATTTATTAACGTCACGTAATAAACGCACTGTTTACAATACATGTCATACCTAAATTGAATAAATTTCGCTGTATACACATTAAAAATGTATGCCACTACAAACTGAGTGTTCCTAAACGTTGAGGTAGTCTCAGGCCAGTATAAAGGGTTTTCCTATTACCGATAATAAAATAAAATATGTAACTTACTGAAACGTTACTGATATTCTATTACATATTATTTGAAGGCTCTGCCCGCGGAGCAGAAGAAGTGGTCCCGGATTTCTCTCCCGGCCGGGGCAGATATTTATGTGTCAGACAAAGTCTCGGGTCATTCATGGGTGTTAGTTGTTATTTGTGTCCATACCAGGCGCGACATAGGGAATCCTAAGGCAGGAGGTACATAATGAGTGTTAACATACTCCTTATTACTTTACTACTTTACTGGCGCTTGTTTATTTATTAGAGTAACTTATTTCATAAATAAAATGATTTTATATTTTCAAGTTAAAATAATTATCAAATATGGTATGACCATCAAATGTAATATACTTAGGTATGTATTATAATCCTATTCGTTCCAAATGTCTAAAGCTAATACAGGTAGGTTATATAATTAAACTCTAAATTATATTTAATTTAATTGTTAATTAACTGTTTAACTAGTGACTCCCGCTCTGCGGCATGCGGCCGGAATTCGACCGTAATTAATTTGTCAAAGAAATACTTAACATCACATTAATATTAATAAATATGTTATTCTGCAATAAATTAAATTGCAATAAGTAAGACATAAAAGGCCGACTAAAATTTAACTCA
Organism: Ochlodes sylvanus; assembly: GCA_905404295.2. Lineage (NCBI taxonomy): Eukaryota > Metazoa > Arthropoda > Insecta > Lepidoptera > Hesperiidae > Ochlodes > Ochlodes sylvanus. The sequence continues at coordinate 12,339,943 of FR990124.1, read as the reverse complement.
TAATAAAATAAATTATCATATTATTAAAATAATAATACCGAGATGAAAACATCTACAGTATTCGATATAACCAAAAATATGCTGAAATCAAAGAAAATGTATTTATTTCTACTCGTACAATATTTTTGACATGATCTGATATTCCATGAAAGAATGTAGGGTACGTATGTACGCGCTCTTTGAGACATTCAGCGGGCTCGAGGAATAAATATTTGATATCTCTCTAGTTTTATTTGCATTACATACAGAGGGAATAAATAAAAATACTTACGAATATTAGAGACAGACCGACACAAACAACGAATCCCCAGCCTCCTTCGGGGGGTACCAGTTCAAAATTTTTCTCATCACTGTCATAACTTTGTAGGCTCTGCTTTCCACTCATGTTGTTAATAATTTATTTGTCAATGGTAGTAAACCTTCCTTTATAAGACCGGGCAGGTGGTCTTATAAATCCATTATAAATAAATATCACGGAGGCTGTATGCTTAAGATTTAATTATATTACCCTAATTATGACAACGCTTACGTTGGCTCGTCAACAGAACTTGGAATTTCCACAACACATTGATAAACAACTAGATAATTATTATTATTATTCCGCGAGAGCACCGATGTTCAACTAAGAACTAGACCGATCACCGAACTGGCATCTCGAAATATGTAATGAACATCGCAGCATCAAAGGGCCGATTAAGCTACGATATTCCTCGAATGACGTGTGAACAACTTGAAGTGATATGATATACTTAGCGTATTTGTGGCCAGTTTTTCATATATTTAAATTATGCTTTTATCGCGATTGGTCTAGTCTAAAGTATTATGAATATAATGAGCCTACATCTAAATGCAAGATCGTAAAACTTCTACAAATGTCGATAATTTTTGCATACCTTATTGATATTTGACACTAATAATGACTGCTTACTAATCATACTATGCATAAAATATTGTCTACAGGACCGTGCATTTTGAAATGTTAAACTTCTCTGATATACCGGTATATGTACCTATGTAAATTAAATTTAATAATGTAGATTTAGTAGATAAGTTTAGTGATAGAAAGCCTTGATAAACATTTATTTACATCGTCTTAGACGTTTTTATTATTTTCATGCACTTACACGGTAAAAAAACCGCGGTTGTGCGGTATTAATTGTCGTGACTGATAAACGTTGTACTATAGGTATATAACTTCGCTAGTCTAGGTAGGCTTTTAATTAAGGTAACTGTAGAATATTTTGTTACTTATTTGAGGATTGTCTACGGTTTGTTTTGGTAGGCGACGCCTGGGGTTATGCTCTTACTACTTAGTGTGAAGACTACTTACAATCGATAGGCTTGCTTGTATTTTAGGTATGAGTTTAAAATTCATATGTACATATGTATGTAAGTATATTTTCTTCTATCTTCTATCTTAATATATATAATTCGAGTGTGAGTGTGTATGAGAGTGAACTCCTCCTAAACGGCTTGACCGATTTGGTTGAAATTTTTTGTGTGTCTTCAGGTGGATCCGAGAATGGTTTAGATTCACAATTGGACCCGGTAGGTGGCGTTGCTGTCGATATATCACCAAAACATTTTTTAACGACTGGACCGATTTGGATGAAATTTTTTGTGTGTGTTCAAGGGGATCTGGGAATGGTTTAGATTCACAATTGGACCCGATAGGTGGCGTTGCTGTCGATATATCACCAAAACATTTTTTAATTATAAAGCGGTACGAAGTACGCCGGGACAACTTGTATATAAATAAAGTAGCTAACCCGGCAGACGTTATCCTGCAACGTAAGATATTATTTTTATATCAGGTTCTAACATACACCATTTTTTACGTTAAATCTCCAGAATTTATGTTCGCACGCGATAGTTTTCATTTTGCGATAACTCCTAAGATATTCATTTAAAATTATATATTGTAAAGGATTATCGTAATGTGCCTGAAATGCTTAAGGCGACTAACGTATTTAAGTCGATATGAATTAATACTGTATCCGTGTAAATAGCCTTCCTATTACCACATTGTATGTGGCCATTTTTTTAGAATTTAGAATGAGTATAGTGAGTTATCTTTATACCTAATATAGACAAATACCGTTGCGGGCTTAATTGTAGACCTATAAAAGAGGAATATTCCATCCATACATTGTTTTGTTATATCTTAAAGGGATTGTGTGAACAGTTTTAATAAATATTTTTATTGTGCGTAATTTTTTTTTCAAAAAAATCCTCTTAAATATCGTGAAGATCTGAAGATGGGCTCTGGAGATATAGATCGTTAAAAATGAAAAAAATGAAAAGGTACGCGGGCGAAGCCGCGGGAAATAGTATAAAATTAATCAGAATCAGAAGTCAAACGATATGTTTGATATTTGTATGCCATTCGACTTCTGATTATACAAAACTGATATTAGGTATAAACATTTAATTATACTACTTGCACTATTATTAACACAATTGCTGTTAAAACAATTATTACACGGTAGAAATGGTAGGCACTATGGTGCTAATTGTAGTTATCGTGGCGGTCGGTGGTACTGCCCCGGGTGAACTCTAGGCTCTACCACCTAACCAACATACAAGGTAGTGCTCCCATCCTTATAGAAGAATATATTATTAAAGTTATCTTTAATAACATATTAAGAGATCTTATGTTAAAAGTTGTTATCTTCTGTACCAACGACCTTAATTCCGACTGTATACTTAACTTATTTTTATTGTTAATCAGAAGGGTTAACAAGTTAACACCAATTACATAAATTAATAGAGATAATAACTGCAATTCAGATGTAGAATTGAACATAATAACATTATGATAAAAAGGTGTCAAATGAACAACTTAAATATAGTGTTAAGGCCTGTTCAGATATGCGCGGTATACCTACTCTACCGCCGGCGGTAACGGTATCCGACTGCAGTACGGAATGTATCGCGACAACTTTAAGGTAGGTCCACACTTGTAACCCTCTCTGGACCGTAGGCATCTGCGCGTTTGTCGGCTAATTAGTTACATAAAATACTTGGTTATAAGCAGTGATAGCCGCTCCCGAACCGGGGGGTCCGGGTTCAAACTCCAGCACGCACCTCTAATTTTTAAAAATGATGTGCGTATTAGAATGTAATTATCACTAATTGCTTCGGTGAAGGAAAACATCGTGAGGAAACCTGCACACCTGAGAGTTCTCCATAATGTTCACAAAGGTGTGTGAAGTCCGCCAATCCGAACTTGGCCTGCGTGGTGGACTATGCCTGTACCCCTCACATTGTGAGAGGAGACCCGTGCCCAGCAGTGGGACAGTTACGGGTTGCGATGATGACTTGGTGATTACCTATAAATACTGAATGCTATAAATGTGATTAATCAGTGCAAGTTGGTACATTTAACTGATAACACTTACTTATGAATATAAACTTGTCCTCCTAATGGGTGCATTCACATTTGTGTGTAAATATTCTGTTGTTAGTTCGATTTACTGTCTTAATGTTCCGATGAAAGATAATAAATTACGCGACAAATGACAGTCTTTCTCTTTTTCACTACAATAACAATGTTATTATGTCAAGATAAAGGTCCCTTTTATTAATTAGTACTTGTAAGCGAAATGGGGGTAAGTTGCTTATCTTATGGTTTAAAGAAATGACACTCCAGTATCCCGTGAACCTGATATAACGAATTTATCAGGTTTTAACCTGAAAGGGGATGCCAAGGTTGCAAGCCATGCTTTAAGCTTCGTTAAGGCTTGGATATTGCACACGACCACCTGATATAACGAGTAGGTAAGTGGTCAGTAATCAGATATCAGTAACATTAAAAGAATTAAAGATAAGTTGCTAGAAAAGAAAGAAGAATGTATATACTCTCTTTGCCTTTGGTTGGCCAAGAAAGAGGAAAGATAGTACTCTCTCCAAAGACTCAAAAGTCTACGCTAATCCATGCAAGTATTTCCGTAAAGTAAACTTTTCACAATAACATTTATCGAATTGTCATTGAATTACTGACAGGAAAAAACATTGACTTATCTGGAAAATATGATTACAGTAATGCCTATTAATCAAGTCAATCAATTAATTGTAGTCACCTTTTGTTTGTTTCTTTGTAGACAATTACGAGTATAATATGCGAGGTGTCAATTATGTTTGAAATATTGATTTACACCCGCTATGTGGCAATTAGGCACTCGACTGTATAGAATGCTAATGATATATTGCAATATCCGTCTAGCTTTTTAATTACTTAGGAGCAAAGAAATAACGGTCAAGTGGGAGTTGGACTGGCATTGAGGTATCCGTATGTTACGAGTCACTGTATACTCCGTGAAAAATGGAGTCCATAGCCGACGGTGACCACTTACGATCGGGTAGCACGTCTGTTCGTTTGCCGGCTATTAAAAAAGCTCAATCCATGCGGATGGTGACCTTATCACAAGGTAAAATTAAATGGAATATAGACTTGCCTCAAGTTGTGTGGATTTGTAAGATATAAGGGTGCTGATGTCATTTTACACTATAGTACGGCCGACGGTTCTAGGCCGTCACTGGTTCTAGGCAGTACACTGACTAATAATAAACCTTACTTCTCATATCTAAAAATAAAAATAGATATCTATAAAACATCGTGTAGTCAATGATTCGATTAATTTTAGCGTTCACAATTGAAATTAGTTTTATAGTGTTATGCAAAAGTGATATTGATAACAATCTTACCATATCAATATGATCAGTAATCAAATAGATTACGTTATCTGATTTAAGTGCAAAACTGTGTAACAGGAACTTAAAAATGAAGTAGTCGATAGCATTATGTACATTTTATACACATCAATATACAGTAATTGTGTCTTTAAGATTGTGTCTAATGTATTAGCAATATATTGTAACTTTGTGCTTATAGTGGTTTGTCTAGTGGGCGTGGATTTTCTAGTTGTAGTAAAATGAGGGGAATTATAATATATGAAATAGATATAAAAAGTTGCAGCTTGCAGAACAAACGACTAACCTTTTAACGGATACTTTGCACTAAATTGAACTCGACAGTGGTTTTTCTTCTTACTTTCCAAAAATCCTGTCACTTAAGGAACCTATATACCTACAAAGTGAGTAAGTATTTCAAGTGAATCCATTGAAGAAATAAAAGGTTTCAGGTCATATACAAAGTTTCAAGTGAATCCATTAAAGAAATAAAAGGTCAACTCAGTAACGGAAGAGTTTTATATGTATTGATAGATGTTTCCAAATACTAGTAACGTACATTTTGAAAAACTTGCATAGGTTGTTTTGCTTACAAACAAAAAATAATGTAATTTATATAAAGGTCAAAAAATTAAACATTAATTCTGATGAAGCGGAATTCGAGACCGTGTCTCTATATCAGTTTGCGTGATGGTAATCAGATATCCGTATGCATAAACGTCGTATAAAGTTCTCATCTTCAAGGCTAAAAGCTGTACGGTAATTACTAACATACCAACATCGATAACAGTGCGAATAGAAATGTAAATTTTTTGGGATGTTGGATTTAGAACCAGTACTTTCTTTTTTAACGGCTGGTAACTTTTCGGTAAAGAAAAACACACCTGAGAGTTTTTCATAATGTTTTTGAAAGGTGTGAAGTACACCAATCCGCACTCGGCAGGCGTGGTGGACTATGGCCTGTACCCCGTACATTGCGAGAGCAGACTCGTGCCCAACGGTGGGACAGTTATGGGTTCCGATGATGATGAACTTTTTGGTTATGACCTTGATTATTGATGTCCTTGCGACGGCGACTTCTTAACATCAGGTGGCTCGTCCGAGTCGTCCGCTCCTTGATCGGATATTTACATAATAAAATTTAACTCATTTGGTAGCGTGTGTGGATGTTTCTAAAACGGCAGTAGAAACAAAATATTGATATGTATTGACATGTATTGTGTATTCATAATGTAGGTATGAGTAGGTATACTCAACTATAAATAGGCACTATTAGTTGTAGCGGTAGTAGTACTGACCTCGCTTCGCATCGGTTTAATAAATATTTAAGATAAACTAAAACTAAAAATTTAAGCATAATGCTAGAAATATCTAGCATTCCTCACAAATGTGACTACTATACATACTCAAAAAAAAATTAATTCGACGGGCATTTCCAGATATTAGCGCTTTGAAACAAACGTAAAAAATTCCTCAGCTTTATTATATTAAGATAAGATATTATTATGTATTAAAGAAGTGTAGTATGATAATGTAAATAAAATCGTTTCCTAAATTAGGAACACATGGAATTTATTGAAATACGTAGAGTTATATTAATCTTCCTACGTATTATAGGTACCTAAAGAACTATTGCGTAACGATTTTAAGTTTTGACTTCATTTTAATCAATTGGGATTTTTTTCCATCACATTTTTTAATTTAATAAGTCGGTAGGTAGGTTTTTAAATTTAATAGCTACCTACATAATGTAAGTTTTAGTCCTTATAACCAAAACATTGGGATATTGTTGCGTGATATTATTCAATGATATTTTTATTCATGTATGTCATAATTTTTGGAATTTTATTGATGTACTTATCATAAATTTGTCGTAATTCGCACAAAATAGAGAACATTTAGACGTTATTCTATGTTAATTTAAAAAAAGAAGATTATTAATTTCAAACCAAGGTATGCATGTAATATGTATCTCATTAATTTAATATTTACAGCCTCTCGCTAGAAAAAGGTCAAATTGACATTCATCGGACATCAGGAATCGAACCCTTGAACCCTCCGCTTCGCAGGCGGGGTTAATAAATGGAATTTTAGATCATATTTGGGCCTTCCATAATTTGTCATGAATTTCATGATCTTAAGAGTCCGCCCTGATTTAATGTTGCTAATTTATCCACTTGAGTTGAGGTTTCTGCGTGTGACGTCACGAAGCTTGTTCCGTCCACCCTTTCTGTCGCACGATGTCACATTTATAGATCCTAGTCCTAGACCATAGATCCCCTTTTCCCCTAAACGTGTGACGTCATTTATCCCCCCCTTCAATTGTCGGCCCCTTAAATCACTTAGGCTTGGGTCTGGTAGTCGTCCTCAATAAAATCGGTTACTGCATCAATAAATTAAATAAAGAAGACATAATGGAAATATCTATCAAACGAGAGATAAAGATAAGATCTTGAGACAATTACGATTTTATTTGGCAGGTTATTCTTGGCAACAAAATATACCTAATTTAAATCCCAACTGCTATAATATGCGCTTAATGAAGCGCTAATTATGATTGATCTTGATATCAATAAAGATAAGATATCGGTCAAGATCTGCAATTGTAAATAAGAAAAGTTTCTTTAATTATGAATTTGAAAGCATTTAAACTTTTAAGTAATATTACTCTATTAACCGTTATGAATAATAAAAGATATAGCAGCGAGATTACTAAGAAGTTTGTTAAATGAAATAGAAGAAAGAAAAATACTGTGCTTATTTTAAGGCAAAACTTTTTAATGAAGCTGTTACAGAATTCTCAATTCCCTGAAGCGCTTTGTTATTTATTCCACCAATAAGTGGAAGCCAGCTTCAACTTGCTCCAGATCTATTGAAGTGGAATAGTTTTTTATAAAATTTAAGATGTTGTTACAGTAGGTACTTATTTGGGTTAAACCGAATACAATTAAAAGTAATTAAGTAGTATAAGTAGTTCTCGAAAGTGACTTTTATTTATATGTACGTGATAACTTCATCATTGCAACCTATAACTGTGCAATTGCTGGGTACGGGTCTCCTCTCGCAATGTGAGGGGTACCGGCCATGGTCTATCTACCACACTGGCTAAGTGCGGATTGAGGCGGACTTATACACCTTTGAGAAGATTATGGAGAACTCTTAGGTGTGCAGGTTTCCTTATGAAGTTTTCCTTCGGCGAAGCAAGTGATAATTAAATATATACATAATTATGTATAAGTTTATGTCATATACGGTATAAGTTAACTGGTAGAAATCGGTAGTAATCTTACTAATATTATAAATGCGAAAGTGTTTGTGTATGTATGTATGTGTCTTTGTTACTCTTTAATTGTGAATTTACAAAAAAATACAAAAACGATGGATTTAGATGAAACTTTAAGGTAATATAGCTTACACCAGAATAACATGTGTGCTACAATTTATAAAGATTTTGTGTAATTTGGCCATAATATTACGATAAGTCGGAAAACATTCTGCCTCGAGTTACACGAAGATATTGTATCGTTGGATTGTTTGTCTAAAATAGTCCTAAATAAAAGTCCGTGACAGCATATATCTGACAGCTGCCAAACTTAATTACTCTTCGTGTCCCGGATGGGAGTTTGAGACTCAGTACTTTCTTTTTTACTCTTCATTTTTTTTGGCCGAAAAGGTATTTCAAAGCAAGTGACGGTGACCTTACTACCAGATGGTGAGATGTACCTTACCATCTGGTAGTTCATCTGCTCCTTTGTCTATTATGTCTATTATTAACAGAATAAGCTTTAATAATAGATTACCAATAGACGGATGAATAGATTTGCTTCAACGAAGCTTGTACGAGTAGAATTACATTGCTTTAAAAAGATATAAAAGTTAATTGAATTGCACCCAATATAATAAAATGAGTTCGTTGAATATTCAGATTACTGAATATCTGCGAAATTGCAGATATTTCCAATTATTTTCAGTCGTTAAGTAACATTAGCTCAAGAGTAGTTTTGTTTGGTTAGTGAAACTTATACCATAGATGTTATAAGTCGATACTAATAGTTTTTAAGGGAAAGTTGTTTAATTCTTTTTAGCGCATTTGAATAGAAGCTTCTATTTTAAAATTTATTAATTTATTGACTATATTATTATTGTCACTGTGAAGCGATTGAAATGAAACTTACACTAAAATGTTACCCCAATCTTTAGTGAAACATTATTAGTAGATAACATTTACAATACATTAGTGAACACCGCATCGGAATAGGTTAAGCCGCTTTTGAGATTAAACAAAAGCACAGATAAACAGACAGAAATTCTAAAAATCATTTTTATTGACTCTTGCATCAAAAAAGATCGAGTTTCATAATTTTTATCCGGAAATAAAAATAAAACCTATACCAAAATCTATAAAATCTATGCTTAAATGGCATGCACACACATGTACGAGCATTTAGTGATGCCGGAACCCATGAATAACCTTTTTATCTTAAAACAAGACAATTAACATATTTCCTTCCATTAATATGGCTACGTTTATAAAATGAGTCACTAAGTGTTAACGGCGCTTCACATAATAATCTTACAAGTAAATAAATTATAGTTTCAAAAACTAAAAAGAACACGCTTTAATTGTAATTCGAATTAAGAATTAAAATAAATTAACAAAAATCATATTTTGCAAATTGAAAAATGGAATAATTAGTGTATTGTCATCGGTCCTCAATAAATCTACAAAGTTTGAACGAAATCTGGCCGTTTAAAGTGGGTCAAAATCGCGCCCAAAGAAGTCGGTTACAAACAAACATACAAACATACAAACATACAGGTGAAGCTAATAAAAAGCGTGTAAAAACCGACTTCAAAATAATGCAAATTTAAGACTTATATGGTTTTCTCATGGATTCCATTGTTAGAACTGAACCAAATTGATAGGGAACTACACCACCACGTGTCCTTAGTACCATTTCTACCGTGTAATAATTGTTTTAACAGCAATTGTGCTCCGGTTCGAAAGATGTGGAGCCGGTTACACTTTATTAGAGGCGACCATCTCAGTCTTCAAAGGTAGCCATACTAGCGACACATCTGTGACCGAATTAGAACGAGACTCTTACTAACAATTATTAACTGGACTATTACTTACAACAACTAATTATAACCAACTGAACAGTTCCTGTCCCTGTCCTCATACTTACTAACAAACTAACCAAGTAGGTACTATTCTAACACCGTCGCCTAACCGGACTAACTATCCTCGTCCCCTATGAGTCTTGTTCTAAGTCGGTCACAGTTGTCATGGGAGGCAGCGACAGCGTGGTGCCTCATCCTCGTTTGCTACCTTAATTCAATATAAAGAATGCAGTTACGTTAATTTATTTCTAATAGCAGTGGATGAAATCTTTTTATGATATACAAATATCTTATAAAACGGTCAAACCATTTTCAATGGCATTACCCTTGGCCTTCGTCACTATATTGCGTAATGATTGGTAAGAACTGGTTCCAAGAACTTGCGACAACGAAATTCTTCATTTAATGCATATTAAATACATAGCTATCATATTTCCTCAAACAATTAAACATTGCACAAGTTTCATTGATATAATTATGTACATTATAATGAAAGAAATCGTGTAACCTTCAAACTTTCCGTGACTTTAAAATGTATCAGTTAATTATTTTTAATAGGCAATAAAGGGCACCACATTAAAAAATAGAGGCTAATACACACATAGGTACCTACTCCCTAGCATTCCCTGTGTCGCGGGTGGCATGGACAACACAAATAACACGTCACTAACACCCATGACCAAAGAAACGTCTTTTATCTTCACACAAATCTACCCCGGCCGGGAATCGAACCCGAGAAACCCTGTATCGCAGACAGCTAAAAGACAGTAGTTAATAAAATACTTAAGAAACGTAATATTTTTACTTTTTCTTGTTCCTTTTTCTATTTTTTTATCTGATAGAAGTCATCCGGATGGAATTTTAATTTTAGTAATTCAATTAGACATTCAATGGATTGCAACACTAGTGAATGTCGGTTTTATTACCGGAAAATTCCACACACATTCGTCATTTAAATTTATTATCAGGTTATCAGAAAAGCTACTAAAACTATATCGTAAAGAATAAAAGAAGTTGTAAATCTGACACTACTTAGTTTTATAGCGGAAACGATTTTTTATCTTCAATTAGACACTAACTACCCACGCAATTTGAACTTGCAATATGACGATGATGATTAAGATCAATTTTTAGGGTTTGGTACCGAAAGAGTGAATATGCCTCCGCTGTCTGTCGGCCCGTCTGTCACAGGGCGCGTTATTAGGGCCACTATTATGGTCACAACAAATAATAAAAAATTAAGATCTCAAAGGGGGACCTGTAGAAATAACCTTAAAAATGAGGTTTTTCCACTGTTTTCTTGATATTTACCAAATTATTAGAGTTAATATAACTCAGTAATACGGAACTCTAAGTGTGCGAGTCCGACTCGTACTTGACCAATTTTTATTATCTATTATGTATTGCTAGGTACCTATTCCATTATTTTTATCTGGAACGTCAAACATAAATTTTCAAAGCGCTTTCTTAAAAATTGACGGATTGCCATGAAACCTTTCATCCCTTACATTACCAACTTAGGGATTGAATTTGCAAATACGCTGAAAAAGGTATCTCATGATTACTTTGGCAGACTTTCAAATAGTCTCAATCCCTATTTAAATAAATGGATTCCTTCGTCAGTCTTCAGTATCACTAGTATCAGTCACTCATGAATCAGTCAGTCAACCAGGCAGTCAGTCAGGACAAACAGTGTTATAAGTAAGTATATTATAAAGATTATGGTGTCCTTAAAAACTGAATTAATTCGTGACCCACCTAATATTAATCAGAAATGTTTTATGGGTTACTTGAATAAATAATGACATTATTCGTGTCATGTTATGATATTACTATGAACCTTTTCTGATAAAACTATTTAAACAATAGTTGCGTCACTCTTTACTATATAGTTAAATCACCATAATCTACTTTGTAACATGCTAATGATTCGAAACTGTAGAAAGTACAGATTACAGGTACAGCTTCAAGGCGTTTACACGCAGAACAGACGCTTTCCGTGCATTTAAATGTGATTCTACTAACAGCAGTGTACACAGCGCCATCTAGTACATGATTCCGAACCATGTACGAGAGCTTTAGGAAATACATAGAATAGATGGTTACTTAACACGAATACCTAGTCAGATAAAATTACGGACAAAAAATAATGACAAAAATATAAAAAAAACCCTACACATTTTTATTGGCATTATTTTTAAATTATATTTAAATTTTATTCTCGTTAAAATCTCTTAAAATTAAAATTTGTGCAAAATCGACCAAATATAGAAAAATACATTACAACGTTTTATCATAGAGATGTGATGGCTTAAAGCCTTCTACGAACCAACCACAAGTCGAAACTTTGCACTACCGATTTGTACAAAATGTATAAAAAAACTAATATTATTCACTACCTATCACGCAGCTTCATGACTTTTTGTGTTCTTCACTCGCTTATCTTTGTTCTTCTTATACAGTAACTCTATTGACCAGAACAAGATCACTATCCCATAGCATGACGTGATGATGTAAAATGCCGTGCCGTAACTGTTTGTCAGATCTCGAATAGCACCTGGGAACATAATAATACTCAAAATAATTATACTGAAATATTCGCCATCACAAAGTTTATTTCGCCATGTTATACTTAATAGTTATTTAATCCTTATACTATAGTAATTAGTAGTATAGTAAGTAGTAGGTACTAATAAAGCAAATAGTAACTACGAGTAATATCTATTTTTAGTTTACAGGAAAATATTCTAGCAATATGCATCTGAGCTGTTGCACAGCTATGAAATTAATTTTATTTGAATTTGATTTTTATACATGAAAATATTAAATTGTCAATAAATTGGTTCTAAGTTATATTTTTCCAGCAACTAATATTTTGATAAAACCGTAAAACATGTTTCAGTTTAGTTAAATCTGATCAAACATTGTATGATCAGATTTAACTAAACTAATTAAATTTAAATTAATTTAATTTAGTTTAAATTAATTTAACCGGTGAGGTGGCTCATTACAAGTACCTAACTCAAGATGTCATAAATTAATTAAGAATACACTTACCTATAATCGGTCCAAGAACTAAAAATATTATTCCATAGAGTAACATAAATATTCCGACTGCTGAAGTGAACTTATCTTTGTCGACAGCATCACCAATGACCAGTGGGTACAATATGCCTATCATGGATCTGGCCATTCCGATTAATACGATAAAAACTAACATCACTGTTGGGTTGTCAGACCATAACATACCTGGAATATAATCATATTATTATATTATTATGTCATAATAGTATCTTACTATTGTACTCGTAACCTAATCGTATCGTAATCGTATCACAATTTTATCGTAACAATCTATACTAATATTATAAAGCTTTTGTTTGAACAGGCTAATCTCAGCAACTACTAGTATGTGTTGCATTGTTTTGTATTGTTGTAGAATTCTTTAGTTTCCAAATGTTTAATATTTGTCAAAGTAAAGAACAAGTTTCCCGAAGCGAAGCGAGGGCGGGTCCACTAGTAATAGTATAATCATACAGTTTTATTTATAGACTATCTTTCGCCCGCGGCTTCGCCTACCAATTACTAAAAATCCTTTTTTCCCCTTCACTCCCAAAGGAATATACCTATATGTACATGCCAAATTTCAGCTTCTTGATTTCAGTAGTTTGGGGTGTGCGTTGTCTGTCAGTCACTCAGTAACGCAAGCGTCGTATATTTTTATTGATACGGATGATTAAACATCCTTTTCCAATAGCAAGAATAAATTTTTCAATAGCTCTGTCGAACTACTCGGATCTTTTTCCTACTAGGTCGCCAATACGATCCAATACGATCCAATACGTAGATATCGAATACCTATTAAATTAATAACGGATGAAAATATTGAATTCGTTACCTAGTCTAGCGAAGAACGCCATGGTGAGTCCTACTATGAACATTTCATTACTTCCAAACTTTAACAGGAAATTGTTGAATAATATAAACAATACTTTTGTTACCAAATCACCAAAGCTACTAATTGATATCGCCCATGCAACTTCACTCTGAAAGTTAATGTTTTTAATATAATGCTTATTTTATTCATGAAGATAACCGAACAAACGAACAGACGAGACACCTGATTTAAGGGGTCACCGTCTCCGTACACTTCAGTAACACCATAGGATTCATCTATATCTTATCTTATCTTATCTTATTTTATATCTTTAAATGAGCAATTCTTGTATATATATAATTGGAATATCGGAATCGGCTCCAACGATTTTCATGAAATTTAGTATATAAGGGGTTTCGGGGGCGATAAATTGATCTAGCTAGGAATCATTTTTAGAAAATGATTCCTAGCTACATTATGAATATGGCCGTGTGGTGATCGGGCAATCTGTTTGATAATACCTTGTGTATACTTCTGTAAGTTATAGCAATTAATTTGACTTTCCAACCTATCGTTTTCGTAGTAGTTTGATTTAAGACTATTTAAATACATATATGTAGTAAGCACACATTAAATAAATAAAAAATACTTACCTCAGTCCAATCCATAAAATACAAAGCTTGCGGAAGCATAATCATGAAAATGACATCAGAGAAGGCAGTGAGTGCTAAGCCTATCGAAGCATTAGACAAGAGGTACGACTTTAAAAAAGGAATATCTAAGACATCGCTGAACATTATGCTGTAACAAAAACGGATTACTGGTATCAGTAGGATATAATTGTGTACACGAAGTGCGCATGTTTGAAGTGAATTTCTCATCTTTTGGATACTTAAGTTCATATTCTGTTCACTTATTTTCTTAAGGATTAAAATTACATGTAGGTATAAAGACATAAACAAAACATAAAAATAAGTATAGCGCTTAGCTATCCATGAGTGGCAAGAGATCGACACTGCATACTGCACTGGTCCGACGATTCATTGAAGGTGCCTTTGATATTAATAACGTCTATTATGAGCGACGATGACCCCTTACCTACTACCGGGTCGCTGTGCTCATTTTGTTGCTATTCAAATAAAATACTTTTAACAAACTTGTAATTACACTATCTACCTACCTAAAGATAGACTTTTTTTTACAATCCTTTTTGACGTCACAGTCACTGGATCCTTTTTTTTCTGCCGGTACCAATAAAAGTGATTCGTTCTCCAATTGCTTTGTTGATATGGTAAGTTTTTCTTTTGGTGATTGGTCATGTTTTAAAAGTGTTTTAAATTCTGAAATTGTATTTAAAGTAAAAATATCTGTTAGTTAAAATTGTCTCTTAAGTATAAGTGTAACATGTGTTTACAGTAAGAGAAATTGAGAAAATTACTGCACAAATTATTCGACCAAAGCAAACCTAATAATCATGGCTTACTCGGTAACTATTATTCAGTAAATATCAAACTTTCGAATCTTATCTTAACAAATTTATTAAAAAAAACTATAATTTAACAAAAACCTGAGAAGAAATCTTGGGCTATAAAAATCAACTAATGAAAACTGCCGGAAAAGTTAGTAATATAAAAAAATATAAAATCAAAGTACCACAATCTTTGTCTTCTGTTATCATTCCAATTTCCTTCTTTTTCATATGCCATTCGACAGGCTGCATCAGAGTTATTGCTACAAAAGTGTGCAAATATACGCCGGCTATTAATATCAAAGTTCCTCGGCAGCCGTATTCTTCTGAAGACCACTTCACAAACTGAGGCGTAAATAACGTAACAATAGCTGTAATAAATTATTATGAAGAATGAAATATAGCTTAAAACGTTTATTTCCTGTTTATTTCATGTCTTATGCTATTTTATTTATTTTCCTCGTTTTACATAAAAAAATTTTGCTATCAATTACTATGCAGACCATTTTTTCACTTATCTGTCTCGATACATGACGCTACATCGCTTAATAAATAAAATATGAGACCTACTAGTATATGTATAAATTAAATCTATACCTATAATTATGCATATAAAACTGTATTTAACTAATCACTGTCTACTATTGCAAAAAATGAATACGATTCTTATTCATAGAATTCAAAAAAAAACCTAACCCTAAACCAACAAAATTCTTGATAAAAATTAATGGTATTTCTTGCGTGTGAAGGCCCTATTTGTGAGTTGTCTAGAGCTAAATTAGGGTGGGATACTAACTAGTAACTTATTCGACCTATCATCTAAATCTCTTAAGTTGTTACCGTGCGACGAATTTACAGACACAGGCAAAATTTCAGACGAATATAATATATAATTTATCATAAAATTAAGCCCATATAAACCCAAAAAGGACCTAATTTTTTTATGTAAAAATTTTGCAGTTTTTATATTCAAGTAAGTACCTATATTGCTTACAAAAATAAAACCAAGCAACCAATAAACCATTGATACTTTGATGTACTTAGCTTTTATAATTAAGTATCTAATCTCATTTTTCTGCCCAATAATTTTCAAAATAACATCGTCATTTTATTTGTTTCTATCACATTATAATTAAAAAATAATTACTTGTAATAGTCTGTGTCACAGAAACCGTAAGCATTCGTTTCTTGTCAAAATACTGGTTTAGCGTCGTAAATGTTAAATTCACCAACGCTCCGTTCCCAAAAGCCTGAAAGAGGTAAAAATATCATACTTATCATATTATAGCTTAAGAAAGTATCAAATAAGTGGAGGGAAACAGCCGGTTGCTAAAACAGTGATTAATTACATGACATACCGCTCTTTGTAGATATTATCTATATTATTATTAAGTCTGTAATATTATTACTGGCATTATTATATTTCCGCGAAACTAGTCTGACTACCAACCTCATGCTTAAGTCAGCCGCCAAGGGACTCGCATTCCGGCTGAGGGCTTGGTGAAGAGTTGTTTTCTTTCTTTCTTCTCCATTATTTTTTGTGCTGTTTTTAGTACTGCTCATTTCATGGGTGATGGCGACCACCGACCATCAAAACAAGAAACCGGTCTGCGGCTGAGACTTCATTCGCATGAAATTCAACAACTTACACCATCATGTTTAAGTTTTCGCTCCTAAAAGGTCCCCCCCTTTCCACAAATATGTATGTTCTTTATAATACTTCATTGTTCATACATATTCATACATGTTTATACGTGATATGTATACACAAGTTAATGTACACTGTAATATTTACCTGTAATATTGCGTTTGCGAAAAAGAACATCCCTAGGGAATTCACAAATACCATAAGGAATGTTCCCAAGTTGAGGATGATGATTATAACCAAGCCAAACTGGCGGATGGAGAAGTAGTTCAGCAACGGCCCCGTAATGAATGCTGAAAAATTATTCAATATTATTTATAATATGAGCTATTTACGTTACAGTAACTGGTTATGAAGTGCTAACAACTTTGTCACTTTTTCGATCGCAAACTATTGAACGAGTTAAGGAAAGTTTATAGATCAAGATAATTTAAATTCAGAGTTTGATAGGCTGTTTGGGGTTTTAAGGGATACCATCCATTGAATCTAAAGCTAGCCATGCACGCTAGGGTCTCTGACAGGTTTACCTGTACAGCTTCCTGCCGTCCATAACAACTGTGACCGACGCAGAATTAAACAGCCATTGTTGGTAAGTCATTTAAATTAAGTTCATTAATGTATGTGATATAATTATATATTTTACTGATGACCAAATTTCCGCCCTGGAATCCCAGGTTTGTAGGAGACGGTTATCGTGGTAAATATGATAATTTTAAGTGGCAAGGAAAATAATAAACTTTACCTGCAATTGATACGCTTATTGATACAACTCCGTTCAGTAGGGTTATGCTCGCTGAATCCATGTTGAGCTGGATATATATTTCGTTATAAATCATTCCTATACAAGACACAAACGCTGTTGTCGAAATCTGAAAAAACAAATCATTGCGAGTTGTATAAAGGTAAAAAAAATCGGTTAACCTTGCAGACCGTCCCTGAAACTTGGCTCCAAATTGATATGTCACGAATTCTCGAAGTCGTGATTGTACGTATTGTAAGTATGTATTTTGAGCCAAGATACTCAATTATAACAGCTATAGTATAGCAGTTATACGGGGAAGTTCTGCCCGAATCATACTTGTAAAATTAATTGGTAATCCTCAGTGGAGCCGGCTACACTTTGTAGAGGCGACCATCTCAGTCCTCAAGGGTAGCAACACATCTGTAACCGAATTATAACGAGTCTTACTAACATTTACTAACTGGACTATTACTAACAACAACGAATAGGACTAACATTCACTAACGGTCCCTGTCCCAGTCCTCATACTTACAAACTAACCAACTAATGTTCTAACACCGTCAGCTAACCGGACTAACTATCCAAGTCCCCATATGAGTCTTGTTCTAAGTCAGTCACAGTTGTCGTGGGCGGCAGCGGAAGGTGGTGTTGCATGCTCGTTTGCTACCTTAAATCAATAAAAAAAATATACATATTTAAACTCTTGCGTTACTGAGCGACTGACAGACAACGCACAGTCGAAACTAATGAACGTAAGATGCTGAAATTTCACATTTACCTATGTTCCTTAGGGAGTGTAGGGGAGCACTAAGAGAGGATTTTTCGAAATTCCCACCTTAAGGGGATAGAAAGGGGATAAACTGAAACTTTTTGTTTCTTCAATGGATTCATTTGAAACTTTGTATATAGGTTCCAAGATACTCAAGTAAGCTTTAAGACAGGATTTTTGGAAATTGGCGGGCGAAGCCGTGGAAGAAAGCTAGAAAAAGTAAAGCGAAGAAAAGTAGCTAATAATGTAGGGAAAGATAACAGCCCGAGTTTATATTTATGAAATGAATTATCGATAGGGAAGTGTTTCGTCCTTGCTACTGCCATTGCGAAGGTCCTCTTCAAACATAGCTTAGTTAAAAGTTAATAATCTAAATTGTTATTGCTAGACTAGTATCACGGTATCCCGGCTTCATGTCGCTACGTAAATATCGAAATGTATAATTAGTATTGCTAGTTGCGCACCAACAGGTGAGTTATTGCGCGAATCAACCGCAACGCACGGAGAGGCTATACACGTGTGTCTTCATATTGCGAGAAAATGTATGTTACAACGTCCACAAATACGCTACGCACGAAATGACGTTGTTAAACAAACGAGCCTACGCAGCTTGTCGGTGCACAGCGTGCGCGGAATGTGCGGAAAAAGCGTCCGTGGAATCGCAGCCTTATGCCGACAGCTAAACTAAGCCAGCTGTTACTGGTTGTCACGAAGGATGTTACATTCGCCTTTGCAATCTTATCTGACAACTAGATTCAGATAGTTAACACCAGTTTATAAAGGTAATAAGATGTTCAAAGAAGCTTCAATGGGTATCCCTCAAGGATCAGTTCTTGGCCTTTCTTCTTATAATGATAATCAAGATCTAGTTATAACTAATCACGGTAAACTATTGTATGCAGATGATAACTAGCTTCCATATTGAATAATGTTATATGTATTAATCGATAGTACAAACGTTATCGTTGTGTAAATATTAAATTCAACGCGGAAAATCATAATTACATAACTATTAAAATGAGAAAACTTTAAGTTGTGAAATAAACAATTTGTCTTAGATGAACCGTTAGATGTCAATTTGCTATTCCTGTGATGACAAGTTGGCGGACTGTTTTGATGCCCAAAATAGTTTTTTCAAAATATCGATTTTTTTGTACGGAGACTCAAATTCTTTTTTCACCGTTTCGTACTAGTTGGAGAAACGTTTTTGACTGCAGGCTACAAAATTAAACTACTTGTTTTATTTAGATGTTAATAAAAGTATTATCTATGCAATTTTAATTAGTTTCCACTACTCGAAAAATTAAGAAAACCTAAGAAAGACTTGAAGGTTAGAACAATTTGTCCGACAAAGATAATATCAATACTCACCATATTAATAGTTAGTGCAATCCATATCATGTAACCCCAACCACCATCAGGTGGCACCAGCACATATTTCTTCAGTTTTGATGTCTCATTGCCACTCATTCTCGGTTGTTACAACGAGAGCACGGTTTCGAATGACAGATAACATCATCAATTTCATAATGTGTGTGTGTGTGACTTATCTCATGCAAATATTTCGTGATTTGTATTTCATAATTCCAAATGTAATAAAACATAAGCTTCTCGTCTTATATACATATACTCGTATAGTATGTCTTCTTAACGTATACAGTGTTAACAAAACGACACGAGCCTTATTTGCGTATTGGATTAGAGAAATATGAATTTCGTTCCTGCGTTCTTCGTATCCTTTTTTTGGGTTACATAAAATTATCATTTAACAACAAACGGTTTACAGTTTCTATCAGTAATATTCCACCCGCAGACATTATGTGCATCTAGGATTCTGGTACCTTCAGTCAAGACACAGGTATTACTGATTTACTGGCTCTACTATAATACTAGGTTTAAGAGGAAATGCTACCGGTCATTTTTCCATACAAACGTTCTCGACGAATCCCTCGCTGGTTTTTGACTCTAGATCAATATTTTTTTCACACAAGAATAATATCATCATTATCTATGTCGGTACGTTTTGATTTTTTTGGTATGTTTGTTTTCAAAAGTTTTAGGCTACTTCAAACAGCGCTTAAAACGGCCAAATAAATATGCCGCAATCAAAACGTCTAGTACACAAATTGTATAATAATTAGCATAAAAAGCTAAACGGTCCAACACAGAATATCTCCTTCCTATTCAATTTCCAAAATTTCGTTAAGATTGCTTTTGTTTTGGCGGGGGGATTAGTCGAGAACGGAACCTCGATTTTGATGATTTTTGCCTCGGGTTTTTACACGGAGCTGCAGTTGTCCCTATCGCACTGACATACATACACGCCGCTCGCAACAGAGATATTGAGTGAAAAATCCCAATTTTGAAAAAGGGTTCGCGTGGTATTTCCTCTTAATGTTATTTCAATTGGCAAAGTTTTGGTAAATTTTCACATTCGTCAAGTGAGCTATTAGTTTATAGGGCGAAATAAATAATATGACTTCAACTTTACATCTTTTAACTTTACTTTATTATAAAAAACAATAAAAAAAACTAAGCATTACATTAATAAATAATGTTTGTTTGTAATACGGAATCCTCTCCGCCCAAGTTCTACGTGCAATGTTTGACTCATAACATATCAAATATTTTTCTTTGTCCTCCCTGTATGCTTCGTTTAGTGATATGAATAAAACATACCTTTATTCCCAACAGAGAGCGTGAAAGCCCTTTTTTATCTGAATAATTAAACTCACTCCCCGAAGTTACGTCGAGTTCTCTCATCCTCGCGTCTAGATATTCTTTGTGAACTATTAACCTATATGTCGACGCGTACCTATGATATAACTTATAACTATATTATTTTTTGTAACTTATAATCTTACTTTTAATCATTTATATTATATAAATATGTTTTTTTATATATCAATGCTTATAATGTATGTAATGGGAGAACTAACTGCTTATAAGTAATAGTAACTCCATGCGATGAAAAGTTTTCGTGAATTAGTGGAAATTATTAGCAGTCATTTTGCCCAGAACATCCAACGATGCTCTGGGCAAAAGAATCTTGGCGTTTGGAATGGGATGGGAACATATTATTCATCAGTCAGTTGGCAGTACAGTACATTCCGTGTGTGTTAGCGATGAGGAGAAACGTTCTATGTATGTATGTATATGCTGTAACAGTTCTGAAAGAAACTTAAATGGTTTGCCACTATTTATTGTTCATATATTTATATGTATGATAACCAATGTATCCAACGTAGTAACAATATTTTGTTTTTTTTTCAGGTAACACTCAAGTCATAACAGCAAACAGCATTGGAACATTAAAGTAAGTGAATACAACGTTACAGATGTACATACATGATATCTATACAAGTCTGTAGCTTAAAAACTGATGTAAAATAACCCGGACGACGATATTTCTTGGAAGTAACGTTCCGAATGACACACGAAGTGAGATTATAATCTATAATTATATATATACTTATTGATTAAAATCATTCACACATGGAGTATTAATACAGGATGCCACAGTACGGCCAGGTACGATTAGTAAAGTCATTTGAACAAGGAAACTGATAAGATGACAAAAACTAGTCTAAACCGATTCCGTCTTAAAATAGTTTTGCGTACCTAATACATTTCAATATTTAATGTTATTGAAGTACTTCATTTATAATTATCAAACATATAAATAGTTGATTAATATACAAATTCAAATAAACATAATTATTATAAATCAAAACTTGTAATCACCTAATATCGATTACAAAAGTTTCGTTCGAAATATGATACATACTTGTCCTATAAAAAATTTATAAGATTTCAACATCATTTAAAGTATATTTTAATACGAAGTTGTACGTTAGAAATTTCACCGTACAATTACTATCTATAGAATTCAGGAAAGGCACATTTATGGTGTTTCTTCAAGTCTACAGTGTAATGCGGTATTTGCATTTCCTAAGAGTCCTAAGACTACGGTAGGTATTTTATGAAATTGCGGCGTCACGATGTAATAGTATCTTGGAAAGCCTGGCAAATTGCGTCTACTGATATCAGTGTTTGAACAAATATTAATTTGTATCAATACGTCACACAGGCTACCTCAGTTGACATAATTTAAACAACGAATGTGTTTGTTTGTTACAAGTGTACCAACTATGATTTAAATTTGTATTCGGCATTTTCCATGTTAGTGCAAAATTGAAAATTTACAAAAGGAGAATTTAGAATGCAAAGTTGGGTTAGAATGACACTAAAGGCATTATTGTTCCGCCGGACTTATACGTGCGATAAAGGTAATCTTCCACAGTTTCGTATGGTACAATAAACGCATTGGATTCCTACTATTTTCTGGAGTGGACGAAACCAATAAGTTTCGCTACCTATAGCGACCAAGCTCGTTTTAGCTATATTCAACTTCAATAAAGCTATATCACCTATTTAAAAAATGTTCTTTAATATTTGTTTACTTTTTATAAATTTCAGATTTCGTGAAGATCTAAAGTTAATGAACTCTGTGGTAGACGGTAGACGTCACATGAAATTCGCTGCTTCTTATGTAAAACAAACAACTTACATGAAAGACAACATGTTGTTTCAAAATGTACACGGCAAAGTTGTTTGCTGACTTGTAAATTAGCACACGAGTGTTTACTACCATGTGTAACGTGAGGGACAATTTTTATGCTAATAGCATAAAAGTTATCCTTTTTTATAATTAGAAAATATGCTAATTATAGATTATATTTCTCGTTATTACATCTGCTATCTGCCAGTGAAAGTCCCGTGAAAATCGGTACAGCCGTTGAAAAGACAGACAGACAGACAAAAATTGTAAAAAATATTATTTTGGAAAGATTACCAATCAGCACTTGACAGTGGGGTGGACTGTCGTCTGTACATTGTGAGAGGAGGCCTAGTAGATGCTGAACACATACCATTAGGGTACGTACGCATTTATTACATAAGACCTGATTCCGTGGCTAAAGCCGACATGAGCAAACATACTTGCTAAACATATTATCGCACGCGACGTAAGCCATGCCCTATATTCCAAAGATTATCCGCCAACCTACAAAATTTTGTTATTTTACGGATACTATCCGAAGTTTGTCGTGTCGTAAACGTTATAGCGAATAAAATTCTTCTTTTTGCAACCCAATTTCCACTTCCGAAGAAATTGGAAGCGGCGAGATCGTAATAAATAAACAGCCATTTTATCTTCTTAATAACAATAAATTTATTGAAGTGCTCCATAATATCTCTTGATTTCAGTGTAATTGTTACAGGTACTTACGATTTCTGTATATAAAATTACATTGCCATGTTGTTAACGATGAATTGTGGGAAATATTGTAAAAATTCTTTTTTAAACCCCATATTAATATGAAGAAAGCAAGTAAGTGTGTGTAAGTGTTAATACTCGTAATTATACTTACTTTACATTATGTAATGTGTATGTGTGTATGTGCTAATGGCAGTCAGCTGTTGCCCATACATTCCGAGTGTTTTAAGATAATTTAAATATAATAACTTAATTAAAATAAGGATTTTTATTTCTTCTACAAGGAATTCTATCCATGTATGTGTATCATGACCAAATTAATTAGCGCTAATTAATCGTTTACTTAACACTAATTAATCTATTCAGTGCAATAATTGAGTTTTACTATTGACATTGGAACATGCATCATCTTATAATACACGTGAAGAGTAACTAATGCCAATATTTGATAGTAGCAATGTGACACAGCATAATATAAAACATTATCTTATTGTAAGGCACTTGTAATATAAAAGTGCCTGCTGCGGCTTACGTCGTTACGAGTGATAACGAGTGCCTGCTGCGGCTTACGTCGTTACGAGTGATAAGTTAAGCAACAGCGGGTGCGGTCGATAGTTGGATAGGTGACTGCTAGTGGCAAATATTTCTTTTGTGTTTCTGGGCTTCGGAGGGCTCATAAAGCTGTCGGACCCGGTTGTTATCAATGATAACAAACGGGATAGTCGCCACTCCGTGTTGGGAGTATTCGAGTGGGATAAAATCTTTCAACGCTTGGGCTGTCTACTAACCCCTCCAATAATCCGCACCGGATCAGCATGGTGGAGTATTTCCTGGCGTCCTTAGTTGTGAGGAAAGACCTGTGCCCTATTGGACCATAAATGGGTTGAGGTTAATAGAGTCGAACTAAATTTTCATTTCCGAAAAATAATCAAATCATTTTAAAATACACGTGTATTGAACGTGAACCAATGACAACACAATTCTTAGAGGTAAGTAGGTCATAATTGAAAACACCAATAAATGAGTGGTTAACTTAACGTCATAGTGTAGCGACATCGCAAATACGTCATACGGTGACGTCATGAAGCCTGAATCACGCTATGGAAGTTTTCTACACCGCTCGTATACATATACATATACAAGTCCAGACAACTCTTCGGGATGGATGATACTTCTTTTTTATTCAGTAGGTATTGTAGGTGCGTTAACGTAGTAATGTTCACCATGATGGTATAAAAAACATGAATTTTTTAATGCTAAAAATACGAAAATTACACAAGTACCCATCTCATTTTCGTGAAAAGTATATCGGAGCGACGCTAAAGGTCGTCGCCAGGTGTTATTTAGGTACTCAAGTGTCTTACAACGTCTCTTGAGCACGTGCTAAGCTAACGGTCTTACAATCAAGCTCTTATCAAATTATTTTTGAATGTGTATTTTCTTTTCGTGGTTTACGAAAAAAATGTATTTAACAAACGGTATTAGAGGTTAGAGGTAGCACAATCGTCAATTCCTCAGTCTTTAAATTTCTTTTCTAAAAATTTTACTACTTTTAGCGGTGAATTTTCAAAAATTGTCTACCTCATACTTTTTTAATTCAAAAACAAGATCAGTCAATACTAAAATCAGTAAATCGGACAAAATATATTCCTACAATAATACCAACTTTAACCTTTTTGGGAATGAATGTCCAACAATTCTTTCTTAGCACTCCTTCACAATATGTAAAAAATCCTGTATATTATTTCATAATTTTAGACCCGCTCATTCAAACTGTCCTTGTCTCTAAGTCAGTCGACGTTACAGTTTTGTAAAGCAGTAATGAAGGTAGGTTAAATATTATAGTCATTTTAATTCCATGATAATATTGTGCCAACATACATATATGTATTTCGTATTTTATGTTGTCTAAAATCCCAACCTCTAACGTTTCAACTAAGTAAGTAAATTCCATGCCACTATACGGCTCACGGAAATTCGATAAAGTCAACCAATTACGTTGTGTCGAGACTCGTGCTGTATTTTAGGAACCAGTAAACCGATTTACATTATATGAACCGTAGTTTGTAACTGTGTAGGTTTATTTAACATTAGAAACATTGATTTTGATTAAAAACATTGATTTTGATTTAAAACATTGATTTTCTTCGAACTTGCAGCACAAGATGAAATGATAGAAATGCGTAGAAGAAACTTAAATATCGGGTAAGGCTGTGTCGTCGGAAGTGCCCGGCCGTTAAAGTTACCGTGAATGAAAGAAAGAAGCTCCATGGTCATCGTAGAATCGGTACAAATAAAGTTTACTATTGAAAATCCAACCACAAATGCTAAGCATATTTCAACAAAAGTCAAATCAATTGTTTTCATGCATTATTCTGGATAAAACCTGTGTAGCGAGACACACGAGCGTTGACGCCAGGGTACCGAGACAGGGCACACGACTCTCCCCAAGAACAGACCCCTACGACGACGTTGTTGTGAACGAGAGGACCCCCAGAGTCCCCCGTGCACTGGTCGCGACCCCCCACGTCGAGCCATCCAGAGCACAGCATGTTGTCGGTGATGACGTTTCCAAGTTCAGCATAACGGGTTCTACAAACAGCTTGATTAACCACCCAAACCTGAACGTGACGCAGCGCTTCAGAAACCGAATGCATGCCAGGCTGAAAAAAAAATATCAATGTGAAACAAGAACATACAAAGCATAATTAAAGGCTGGCTACAACCCATTAATGGCCCACTACTGAGCACGGGTCTCTCCTCGTACCTGAGGAGGTCTAGAGCATACTCCACCACGCTGCTCCAGTGCGGATTGGTGGAGGGGTTAGTGGCCAACCCAAGTGTCGGTAATTTTAAGCCGCCCGAAGGTATCCGACATGGCTTAACGACTGCTACCAAATGATAACAACCGGGACCGACGGCTTTACGTGCCCTCCGAAGCACGGAAGCGCTCAAGATATTTAGCCACCAGCGGTCACCCATCCAACTACCGACCGCGCCCGCTGTTGCTTAACTTTGTCGATCACTTGAGATCGACGCAAGCCGCCGGGCTATGAGCGCTTCATATTAAAGGCTGAATAAGCTGAAAATATCAGTTTTTGGAACGAAGTTCCTTATCCGCGCGTTGCGAAAGAGGGCTGACGGAATTCATACGAAAAGTTGTAACGACACTTTTTGCTATAGTAAGCTATTGTAAGCCGTGCGGCGTGCGCATGTTTTATATTATTAGTTATAATAGTTATAACAATTATATAATATATAATAGTTTTAACAATTCCTTCACTAATTAATCGAAACTTTGATTATATAGACGTGTATATAATCAAATAATCGAAAGGAACTTCGTTCCATCCGGGTGTCCCTTGACACCTCTCAAGTTTTTTGACATTAAAATTTTTCTCTTCTGTCTAATTAAAATACTTTTAATTGAAATGCGCGCATCACCCAATTACTGAATAATTTTTTAAACTTAGAGATTTGTCAATAGATGGCGTTAGTAAAATGTTATCTAAAATCAAGGTATTATGTGTAAATTGCTAGAATAGAAGATTGTTAGCAATCTTAATTATACTTTAATTATGAAATTGGCGAGATATTAGGCTTAAATTTAAATAAAAATATAGCTTACAATAGTATTACCCCATCCTATAGCCCAGACAGCTGCATTGTCGGGAAGGTTGTAGTGTGCACCAGCAAATGAACCAGCTTTGACATTATTGTTAAAAATAAAATTCGTAGTAACGCGAAGCACGGCAATATCATTGTCGTAAATATGTTCCTTGTATTCGGGATGTTTAAAAATTGTCTGGGTTATATGAACGACGCCGCCACTGTTAGCATTGCTAGAACCCACGCGAGCACGCCAATAAACAGGTGATGAATGACTGAAATATAAACAATATAAACAAGATTGGAGTATTATTAATCTTTTACTTAGAAACCATACGGTAGGTTCTAAATCCAGCTATTTCAGTGAGTGTAAAACTGATTTTGAAAAACAATTTAACGGGTAGTCGCGCTATGATAACGCTGATAGGAAGAAGTAAATTGAATGTTATGATTATAAATGTATCATAGTAAAATAAAACTAATCTTACACAAAACAATGCGTAGCTGATAAGATAGATCTGTAGTTCAAGATGGTACCGCCACACGTCTGTATGAATGTAATTCCATTGAAGGTGAATAGGAGGGAAGCTCCAAAAGGATATGTTGCGATATCAGTCACAGAGCCACCAACAATCCTTTGGGAATTATATGGAGCGGCTGAAACACGTTTTAAAAAAGACATTTACTTATTAGTACAAAGAATAACTAGAAAGGACGAACGAGGCAGTATTACTATTATTGAATTTTTATTTTTAGTCCCGAGAGCAGCAGATTTCGCCCACGAGCGCCTCCTGATGCTAAGTAGACACCGTTGCCCATTCGCCAAATCGCCATTCAGAAGCCCGGCACCAGGGATCCGCATAATATTAGCTCTGGGCGTCACTGCAGCCAAAACACGTAAACATTACACGCCCAGGTGAGTAAAAGTACCTTACCACTACGCAGGAGTACCGTAAAGATTAAACTGAACAGAATCCAGCGACCTCTCAGGAACGAACTCAGCAGGAGCCTTTGGCTGCCTCGTCCGTTGTTTAGCAAGATGCGCCACAAATACGAGATTGTCTTACATTCATCACCATTTTTATAGATCAATCGACAACAAAGACATTAGGTACATGAAACCCATAGGTTTAATCAAAAAGAGTGACCCCACCGCAGATTAGAAACGAATGCAATTTGACAATGTTGGAAATGCATTCACTTTATTATTCCTTCAAACTCTTGCTTACTTGTATCTTATCGGATCTAACCTCTCAAAGTAAAAACCTATGGACTATTTCCAGACAAAAATGGAATGAAAGAAAGAGAAAATTAAACAATCCTTGAAAAACAGTTATTAAAAAAACGCATACCTGTGACTGCAGCTATCACAATTGTCAATACCAAGAGAAACATTATTTTACCGCTTTGATGTTTAAAAGTAACTACCTAATAACGTATTTATACAAGTTTACATAACATGAAGAACACTGCAATCAGTTACTTATGGGCTATAAAGATACGCCATTGTCGAAATCTAATCTAAATACGAGTACGACGATTTTAAGGTGCTCAAAGAAAATTATGTTTGAATTTTTACATTATTTTTGCACAAACTGCAATATTTAAGTGTTGGCTAATTATAAAGAAGTCAAAAAAAAGCAAATAGAAATGATTGCAGCACAAAATGTTACATTTATAACTGCAATGAGCAAATTATTAAAGAAGTTTTAAGGACAGTATCAAAATAAACTCAAAATTTCTATAATTATGACCGTCTGCTATTAATATCTGTAGGTATTAATTTACATATTTACTAGCTGACCCAGCGAACGTTGTTCCGCCATATATTTTTTTTAAACAAAAATACAAAGAGCGCGATTTAAATTTTAGGGGTGGGGGTAGGGAATTGAAAATTTGGGATTACGTGTATTTTTAAGCTTATTCAATAAAAAATAAAATAAGAAAAAAAATAAGAATAAAGAAAAATAAGAAAATTGTCCAAAAAAATTTAAATGTTAGGGGTGGACAGTCCTTATCACTTAGGGGTATGAAAAATAGATAGTAGTAGATTCTCAGACTTACTGAATATGCATGTAAAATTTCATAAAAATCTATAGTATGGTAACTAACATTGTGAACAGTCCACAACTAGAGACCAAACACAATCTTGATACGTAAGTAAACGTCTACTCTAGCTGAACTGACAATTAAAGATATTGAAGTAATAATAGATTAGATCAATCTATTATATTACTTCAATATTATTACTTCAATGCATTAATATCGCAAAAAGGATTTCTTGTATTTATGTCCATTTATATTAAACCAATTTATTTTTTATGTACAGTCACGAACAATAATATGTATACATTGTCACGTTTTCTAAATTATCTTAACTTGTACCAATCTAGTAAGAAGTGAACAACAATTCGTTCTAAATTAACTAACCATTAAACGATGTCAAAATAAGGCATAATATATTATACAATTTAGAACGAATTGTTGTTGTTGTTGTTGTTGTTGTTCAAGTTAAGATATTTTAGAAAACGTGACAATGTATACATATTATTGCTTTTATATGCATATTGCTGCATTGATACCAAAACAGTTTAGTTGATAGATTTGCCAATAGATGTCGTTAGTAAATGTTATTTTAATCACTGTTGAGGGTACTAGCGGGTACCTTGCAAATTTTAAAACAACGCTATGTTGCGAGCGTGGTTAAATAAGGTTATAACATAACATAAAGAAGAAAATAAAATTATAATGCCCTATTACCTTTTTCACCTATCAGAATTCAGCGTGATGGAGTATGCTCTAGGTCTTCTCAATGATAAGGCGAGACCAGAGCTCAGTAGTGCGCCAATATGGGCTCAAGCCATTAACATATCTTACTAAGTAGTCTATAACCCATGGCGAAATATTTTATTATAACTGTGTACACCGGGAGCACTGTCTGCCACGCTGCTGCAATGTGGGGCACGATTGACTGGTTTACCCCTGATAAAAACTGACCAGTGCCTACTACTGTGAGATTTGATGATGCCTATAAATACTATTAAAGTCCTTTCAGAAAATAAATGTCACCAAAGAGTAAATTAAAACTTTATCCGTTGCCCAAATACATTACTCACCTTAATTGAGTAGACGAACATAATTTTCCGCTGGATACGCTAATTATAGACGAATTAAGGACTATAGTGTATGCTACCGTTTCGTGAATGAATGCCCCAAGGATTCATGTGCTATGTAAACGGTATATTATTATGTACCTTCTAGCTTGTTCGTGCTGACCTCGTGAATAGCTCAAGGGGCATAAACGATTTACATATTTTACATCATGATAACTGTGCTGAAACTGGAATTTAAAATGAATTGGATGGCCATTCCATAAGTCGTGATGTTTTTGGACTTCGTCGCAAGTGAGCAATCTGACTTTTTGATTACACTCATTTTGACTCACCGAAGGTTGTCGTTACTTATGTGGAATTTAAGTTTAGCAAATAGCAACCCGCCCTTGCGTCACTTCGCTTCCATTAACTAAAGATTATACTTATAAGCTCTAGTTGCAATCATTGCAACTTATTTATTTCAGGCGTTGTATAAATATCATATTAATTTATATATTTAGGGAACATTTTTTTTTGTTCTAAAAATTAGAAATATACTCATTTATTGCAAAAGTTGCACATAATTATGCTGTCAAAATACTAATCACTAACTTTTTCACAGAACCTCCATAATATTTGCATCCCGCGGGAACAAATCCATTTTCGGGGGTGAAATGTCCGATTAGGTTCAGAGACGTGATAATTATAATTAGCTAAGCCACCAAACACGCCAAGTATTATCCAGACAGACATCCTATCCATCAGCCTTTATGCGTCCACTGTTGGGCATAGGCCTCTCCTAACTTGCACCACTCCAACCGGGCCTGAGCCTGAATCCAGCAGTTGCCCGTTGTCTTGTTCAGTTCAGTCCACCTGGTCCTGGAAATAGACAGACAGACTGTCAGAAATGTATTCCAAAAAAACACGTAATGGTTTCTTTACCGATAACAAAGCTGAGCTACAAAAAAATCCAAATTATATCCCATGACCCTGATTTGACCCCGTTACCACAATAAAGATAGCTTGTTATTTTAATCCATAATTCCTATTACTCATAGTATTATTTGCTAGGGTGCGGAGGTGCAATAGCCATTATGCTATTAAGTTCATAAAGGGAACTAATGTATTACTATGTCATCTTTAATTTATTATGGTTCTTGCCATAACTATGTTTAAGTACAGAGACTGTTAGAAAACAATAACATCCTATATACGAGGAGAGGCTTTAGTAGATCCTTCTAAAGCAATGTACTCGTAGTCCATTGAGATGTTACATTTTTTTGGGCTTAGCATGCATTTGTCAGAGGATGCAATGTGACGCAAATGTTTACTCTAACGCTAGTGGATTCAGAGAGTTTAAGTTCAAAGACTATATCATTCATTCATGAAGTAGAAAGGGGTAGGTATTCCGTTTCAGAAGTTCAGGTTGATATATACCTACTTGTAGTGTAAAGTAGTGCTACTAATGAGTTAAACATCGGTTGGATGGAAAGCTGAAATACAAATCCCGCTAAATAGGTAATATACGCTTTAAAGTTACATATTTTATAACGATATTCGCACGCTTATTAGTGAGCCAAATGAGGAATCGCGTATTCCATTTCTAGGTGGTGTAGACATTTCCACGTCGAATATTTTTTCGGGCAGTGCGTAAACACAAAATTTCTGTATGTGTCCACATCACTCGGGGAATACCAGCCTTGGGTGTGATATTTCTGTATTTTAAATTAAATTCATAATCACGCCATTATCGCAGTAATTATCGCACTCTTGACCTCGCGTCCCCTTTGATATTATGAGGATTAAACGCATTAGTCCATAACACTACGTGCGAATGGCCGACTATCAACACATTAAAATTTGAGAACATTAAAAAAGCGGTGTCCTTTATTATTGTGTTTATTTATAAAATAGCCAATTTTTATTTATAAAATACCATGCCAATTTTTTTTAGTTTTGTCTTTTTTTCTTTTTGTCGGTTTGTTGCGCATTTTTTACCACTAATCTTAAAAATATCTTACCGATTTAATAATCCTATCTAAACATTTTTTCGAATGCGTGTAAGACATACCTATTTTCCCGAAGCGCAGCGCACTGACTAGTTTAAAATATATGTCGTATCGAACCCCCTTGCTTACGTCATCGGTGGTGGGTTTCACCACGGAGTTTGTGGGTCGGATGGTGGCAGTGGCAGCTCACCACCTAGCTCGGTTCGACGTTTCGCGAGCTTGGCTTTTATAACAACTAACCGGATACATTGTGTAAGACCATGTTATTATATAAACATTGGTTTACAAACTGAAGTGCTTTGTGGTATTAACGTTAATGATAAAAAAATATTGTGTTAGTTCTTCGTTTGATATTGTGTTGTGTTAAACATTTTTAGTTTAATGAATTAATTAACAATTTTAAGTTATTTTTCGTTATCGATGATCTAATTGCAGACCAAGCTCTCCTTAAGAGAGAACCGAGCTTTCCTCTCTCTCTCTCCCAAGGGGTTCCAGAAAATATTATATCGGACGATTTGGGCTCTCTGCAACGTCATTCGCATGTACATACGTTAAACTATTTCTTGTTTTACAAAGGAAACAGTATTTAATTTACAATTCAAAGCAGTTAAAACTACAAAGGTAGTCAGTATCATAGTGAAAAGGGCCTTGCAACGACGTAACAAAGGGTCGAGTAAACACAGTCCCATTTAACTAACTGACCTAATAAAACTATAAATTTAATTAAATACGTTGGCATTAACGTGTTTCGCAACGGGGTTGTAAATTGTGGAAGCAAAAGATAAATATTTAATTCTGAATAAGGGCCTGTGATAACTCTATTCGCTTAATTTATGACCATCGGTTTTAGCTGGGCCGGGATAATATTTATATGGCATTCTTGCCTTGTTTGTTTTACGACCATTTTATTATTCAGGATTAAGTTTAATACGGATCTTTGAAGCTATTGTTGAATAATCTTACAAGTAAAAACCGACTTCAAAGTAATGCAAATTTAAGACTTATAAGGTTTTCTAATGGATGCCATTGGCAGAACGAGACCAAATTGAAACGGGAAAACACGGGAAGCACCAACTGTCAAATAAAAAAAAAATAAACATCAAAATCGGTTCACCAAGTCGAAAGTTCTGAGACAAATGATATTGAATAATAAACCAATACGATCAGAAACGTATAGAAACCTTTGGGTGTAGTGATGTGAATTTTCAAGGAGTGTCAGTGAAAGAGACAATGTTTAGCTCAGGGGATACGCCACTGATGACACCGGATGGTTACAGCAGTATTTCACAAGGTAAGGTTTATTTATTTAGGAAGAGTTTATTACAAACTTGACGATTATTTCAAAGATAAAAAAACTACTTGGATACGAGTTGATATTTTAGCCGTACAATCTGTATCTGTAAATAGGAAAAGAAACTCCTTGCCGCTTATTCTTCCAAGACCACTCTAGTTAGGGATTTGTTGAGGCCATGGCGTCATTTGACTTTGGAAACGTGTTTGTAAAAAAAAAGTTTCAATTCAATTTCAATTTTTATAACTAGTGGTCGCTGGGCCGTGGCCTTAACCCTTTAATGACCACTGCAGCACAGGGTCTCCCTTCTCCTCGTCGAATTAACACCCTAACAGCTTACTAAAAATATTCCTTTTCGCGGATGGATGACCGCATCGGATTATAGAGCGCTTTCGAGTTACAAGGTATTACCTCAAGCTGTCAGACGTTCTTGTTTGATAGTCTGAGCTTTGACGGAAGCCATCGGACAGGCACACAAAGACAACCCGCAATAAAGCGAGGGCTGAACTTTCCTACATCAACGTACAATAGGTACTGTTTTTTATGTACAATGAAATGAAAATAAACCACAAATGAAATGAAAATCATGAATAAATGTATAACTCCGGGCGTTTAGACAAGCATTCGCGTACCGTGGAGGTTATAACGGATAACTAGATTAACTCATGATGTGTCCTTTTATCCCACCAAGTCATTTCATAATTTGCAATGTTCTAATTTCATATAATTAAAATAGGTATCTGATACAATTTTCAGTCTACCAGACATTTTAAAAGTCGTGCTGATGATTTGTAGTCCCTACAGAGTATTATATCTAGATATTTTCCTTCGTTTCATTTTGTTCACCATTAACTTTTGCAATAATTTGCAAAATAAGCTCCAGCTACAGCTACAGCTGCAGTAATTAAGAGGAACTCGGAATAAGGAGGGGAAGGCTTGACCCTTCTACATACATAATCTTAAAAACACGGTCGCTTACCTTTGACGCAAATCTGATGAAACTTACAATACAACTTACAATATCTTGAATAACACGGACAAATTAAATTAGGAACACAACAAGGTTAAAACCATTTCAATATACAACTAGTCATAGTTAATATTATTAATATTACCTACACCTTATATAGCTTTCTTTATGTCAGTACCAAATAAACGAGAACATCAGATTTTATTTACACGGTTATCACCGCCCATTCACAGAAGTAAGGCACGCGATAATTAGAAAATATTTGTTGTGTCCGACACAAAAATGAAACGATACAATATTTTCTTTTTATGTATTTGTAGATAACCGTTAAAAGGAAGATGAGCCGCCAATAGTAAGTAGTCCGTCCATGGATCCTCAAATACTCAAGCCTCCAGTCGGTACGCATCATTCGAAGAGTCATTCGGCGATAACCTCAAGCAAGAGAGGTGGTAGCTAAACAGGCGGACTTCATGGAAAGATAATTAATACCAATAATATTAAAATATTAATGCCAATAATAAACTTTTGCTGTCTCCTACGACACCTTAGTGTCCGGTGTACAACACCTCACTTAGATTAGAGTCAGTGTTTTAAGCTACCCAAATTCGGCCTATAACAGGGATTAAACAGAATGGTTCTGAACCCAGTAATATCTAGTAGAATTGCCTTGCCTCGTACATTGCTAAGCATGGTGTTCCAGAAGTATGTTGTCTTGGACAGGAGAATCCATGGCGACCCTAGAAATTACCTATACCGTCGTTCTTGTGCCCTTTCTTCACCTCCAAACAAAAGCAGCTCTCAGAAACATTGGTAGAATAAAAAAATTACGTGCATAGTGCTTGGCAAAATACTAACACGATAAAATGTTTTTGAATTGGGATTTGAATATTTCAACATCTCACAGTCTTCTATAGAACAAGCGTCTGTTGTTTCGTAACCCTTTCCGCCCGCTGGATACACCTCAAGGTCAAATATTGTAATCTCGTAACATTTTTATTAACGCCCGACGCCAGAACCTTACTGTTAATTCTTTAGTGGAATAACTGCTTGTCGTCGCAAATAAGTAGACTTTTTTGGGAGAAGACACGTTTAATTTAGATATTAAGTACAGAGCCAAATGTGAAAGTAAAAACAGACGGTGAATGAAATATTAATTTGCAAAGAAAATAACGTCGGTAGTTCGCGTACGAAAATGCAACACGGAGATTTAAATATTTGCACGGTAGGAACTGATAGGCGCGGCAACATCCTGCCCCCCGTTGAAAAGCCTGGTTTTCAACCATCATCTTCATTGAACAATGGGCAAAGTCGCACTAGTGCCCGGCGAACACAACCTCGTGTGGTGGAGACATCAGCAACACGATTTACTCCATCTGGTCCAGTGTGTAATTTAGATACTCTTCCGAGACGCCAGCATAATGCAGGAACATTATCTTCTTGCAGTAATACCAAGTCGCCAATTTTCAGACTGTTTGTATTCGTTTTCCATTTCTTGCGAACTTGTAATTCTGCGATATACTCTTTCTGCCACCTTTGCCAAAAATGCTGCCTCAGCTTCTCTACTCGAGCATATCGTTGAAGATGACTTTCTTTCTCTTCTAATAAATTTGGAGATGGCATAGCGTTTAATTGTCGTCCGATAAGAAAATGCCCGGGAGAAAGGAAAAGGAGATCGTTAGGCGAAGAAGAAAGTGGACATAGGGGACGACTGTTTAAAATTGCTTCTACTTGTGTAAACAAAGTACCTAACTCTTCAAAAGTTAAATGGGCGTTACCCATGATTCTACGAATGTGAAATTTCGCGGATTTTACACCGGCTTCCCAGATCCCGCCAAAATGAGGAGCGTAACTCGGCGAGAATGTAAAATGGACTCCTTCTTGAGATGCAAGATCAGACAAAGATTCAGAATTTTGCTTAAGAAAAGAACCTAACTCTTTAGCGGCAGAAATAAAATTACCACCGTTATCGCAAAAGATTTCGATGGGCTTACCACGTCGCGCCACAAATCTACGCAAGCACATCATGAACGCATTTTTAGATAGATCCGAAACTACTTCTAAATGGATACATTTAAATCTCAAACACACAAATAAACACATATACGCCTTTTGCAATCTGGCACCTCGTCCTAGTCGATTAAGAATATGAAATGGACCAGCGAAATCCACTCCTACAGAAATAAACGGAAAATCAAGGTTAATACGCTGCGAAGGTAAATTTCCCATTTTTGGTTGTAACACCTTACCCTGCACACGTTTGCATCGAATACATTTATGTACAGTTTGACGAGCAAGACGACGTCCACTGATTGGCCAAATTGTTTGACGAACGGAAGCTAATAGAAGTTGAGGTCCAGCATGAAGATTACGTAAATGTTCTCGTTCGAATAGCAGTTTGGTCAACCGATGAGAAGAATCAAGCACGATTGGGTGTTTGTTCTCATAGGAGTAGTTCGAAGATTCGATTCGACCTCCAACTCTTATTAAATTATGATTATCCACGAAGGGTGACATAGATAACAATTTTGATTTGGAATTTAAAGAACGGCCTTTAGATAATAAGTTATACTCCTCTGGGAATGATTCCTTTTGAGCCATTGCACACAAATATTTAAACGAATCATTTAATTCTGCAATGGATAAGTGACCTGTTAATTTAGTTTTAGGGTTTCTTAAATTATATATAAATCTTTTCACGTAAGCAAAGGTTCGTTCAATTTTATTAAATTTAGAAAATTTTGTGAAATCAATTAAGGGCTGTATGGTAGAAGACAGCGATACATGCACCGATTTAATTTCCGGTAAATCCAAGATTGGTTGGTGCAGAGTAGGCCACTCAGACTCGTCATGACATAAAAAATTAGGTCCAGACCACCATAACTCCAAATCGCGAAGTTGAGTGGCATTCACGCCTCTGGAAATTAAATCAGCTGGATTTACATTAGTCGGTACGTACCGCCATGACGACTGATTAGAAAGTTCAAGAATTGTTGCGATTCTGTTACCTACGAACGTTTTTAATTTACTTACATCACTAGTGAGCCATGAAAGTACGATGCTAGAATCGCACCAGTGAATAATACGAGACGGTACGTATCTGATGGAGTCAACAACGCTCTTTGATAGCCTGGCCGCGAGCAAAGCCGCGCAGAGCTCTAAGCGAGGAATCGTTGTTGGCTTCAATGGTGTAATTTTTGATTTTGAACACAAAAGATGAGTCATAACATTATTACTTTCGTCAA
This sequence comes from Ochlodes sylvanus, assembly GCA_905404295.2. Taxonomy (NCBI): domain Eukaryota; kingdom Metazoa; phylum Arthropoda; class Insecta; order Lepidoptera; family Hesperiidae; genus Ochlodes; species Ochlodes sylvanus. Next base: position 12,302,135 of record FR990124.1, on the reverse strand, counting down.
TAGTTCTCATGTAGACACACGCACCGTAGGCGCGTTGTGAAGCATCACTGAAAACGTGAATTTCTATATTTTTTGGCGCTTTACACAAAACCTTTCGTGGGATCTGTAATGTAGAAAGTGTTGGTAGATTTGTAGCAAAATCATACCATAATTGTCTTATTTCTTCAGGAACTGGACAATTCCAATCAATTTTAAGTTGCCATAATCGCTGTAACATCATTTTAGGTTGTATTGTACAAGGGCTAAGTAAGCCTAAAGGATCAAAAATTTTAAATGCATCAGAGAGTATGGAACGCTTGGTGATATCTTTGTTAAGAGAAGGAAGTTTAAATGGAAAGTGTAACGAATCACATTTTGGATCCCAACCAAGACCAAGAGTACTAGTGGATTCACTAAGATAAAGAGATTCATCTGAAGTTACTTCATTTAATAAATGTGGAACATTCGTTTTGAATTTTCGTAGCTTGAAACACGCAGAGTTTAAAGTTTCTGTAATTGAATTTAAAATAAATTGTAAAAGTTTTTCATCATCGCACCCAGTATATAAATCGTCAACATAAAAATCATGCTGAATAATATTTTTAATTAATTGATCGTTACATTCTTCTCCCACCTGCCAGAGGCAACGCGTGCTTAAATAACTCGCACTTGCAGTACCATAAGTAAGAGTATTCAGCTGTAACGTCTTAAGAGGTAATGACTGCTCTTCTCTCCACAATATAAGTTGCAAGTTACGGTGTTCATTTTTGGCAACATGCACTTGTCGATAAAATTTATCAATATCTCCTGTGATAACATACTGATACTGCCGGATGCGAACCAAAATGGAGAAAAGAGAGTCTTGGATGTGGGGGCCTTTTAACAGAATATCATTAAGAGAATAACCTGAGGAGGTGGGTTCAGACCCATTAAAAACGACACGCAATTTTGTAGATTCACTAGATTCTTTATATACCGCGTGGTGGCATAAGAAGTATGAATGTTCTGGGTTCGTAACGTTTAACTTAGTTAAATCTGTATATTTTGATTTTAATTGTGGATTTTTATGAAATCGTTTTTCTAAGTATAAAAATCGTTTTTTAGCCAAATTAAATGAATCACCTAGGCAGTCAGGGGAGTCCTTTAGCGGCAACTCTACGCAAAACCTGCCCGAGTCTAATCGAAAAGTAGTGGACTTAAAAAGCTCTTCGCACCTCTTGTCTTCTAGACTTAAAAGAGACTGCTGAGGAAGTTCTTCAAGTGACCAAAATTGTGTGAGCATTTCGTCAAAATTATCATTTACGTTATTGTCTGAAATAACGGCATGATTGCAATGGATGTTATGATTATTATTATTCTGAGATTTGGATTTTGTAAACTGAATTGGACCTGCAATTAACCAACCAAATTTAGATAGTCGTAGCTTAGGATTTTGGGGACCCAACGAACGTTGTTCACATCCAAGGATGTCCCAGAAAATATCTGCACCAATTAATATATCAATTGGACCAGGTTGGTCAAACTTTGGATCCGCCAACCTTATGGTCCGTGGTATTTTTAGGTTCTTGATGTGAATTGGAGACTTTGGAATGACTCCTGTCAACTCATCAAGAATAAAACATGACAAAGTAACAGAATATGATATGGTTGTTGAATTTAGCTGAACAACACAACTTTCACTCACCTTGTTGTTTGAATTATTACCAATGCCTATGACTTCCATTGTATTAATAGGATTTGTTTGCAAATTCAACCGTTTTTGTAGCGATTTGGTTACAAACGAAGATTGGCTGCCGCAATCCAGCAATGCGCGCACCCGTTCATATTGATTAGTATTAGGATTACGAACTTCAATTATAGCTGTAGATAGAATGACTTGATTAGTTACCACAGAGGAACTATCACACTCTTTTGAAAAGTTTGAGGTTGTCTGCGTATTTTGAGATGGATTATGTAATAGCGAGTTGTGTCTCTCTTTACAGCCACGTTCCCGACAAGGTCCCATCCGACACTCGCTTTCGGGGTGGCCCTGCCTAAGACAATTAACACATAATTTGTATTTAGTGACGTCAGCCATACGTTCTTGAATATTTTTAGATTTAAAAGTTGGACAATCATATATCTTATGATTGGCGTTGCAAGTAATACATAAAAATATACCTGTATTTTTAATACCACTTTCAAAAGTTTTCGTTTGATTGTATTTTTTAACTTGAGAAGAATTATTATAATTAGTGCGATTTTGTTGATAACTAGTGGATGGTGTTAGACGGGGAGGATATGATTTATTATTAAAGTTATTTACCGGCTTAGAATTATAATCATTTCGAGTGCGATTCAAAGCTTCGATAACATCCGCGCGATCGGTCAAAAACTTCATAAAAACTTCTAACGTAGGTAAGTCGGAGAGACCACCACGAGTCTCTTCCCACTTCTCAAGAGAACGACTATCCAATTTTGAAGATAACATGTATATTATAAGTATGTCCCAATAAGTAGTAGGCTGATTCAAACTAGACAAAGCTCTCAGATTTTTAGTCACGTGATCCACAAGAAATCGTAAAGATTTTTCCGACTCACGAGTAATAGGTTGAATATTAAATAAGGATTTTAAGTGATGATTGACCAATAATCGTTTATTATCGTATCGCTTCAACAATAGACTCCACGCAGTAGCGTAATTATCTGAAGACACTTCAAGATTAGAGATTATCCTAGCTGAATCACCTTCGAGATAAGAAATTAAATAATGAAATTTCTGGATAGAAGACAAGCGTTCATTTTCGTGTACGAGAGATGTAAATGTATCACGGAAATCCAACCAGTTAAAATAGGCACCATCGAATTTGGCAATTTCAATTTTTGGCAATTTTATTCCAATTTCTTGATGATTGAGACTGCAGTGAGCGTGAGAATCCCTTCGAGAATGATCGAGATTTTGTTTATTTTGTTCAAGTAAATCATTGGCCATAGCAATCAATTTAATCATATCACGCTCAATGACGTCACGTTCATCAATTTCATCATCAATAGAATCATGATTCAAAATTTCTATCTCACCTTGCACCTCTTCAAATTTAGACGACAACATTTCGAATTTACTAAGTTTTAAAGTCAATTCCGCGTAATGTAAATGTTCCAATCCGTTTATATTGTCGATTAATTCATCGAGGTACCTTTTGAATTTAGTTATTTGACCTTTTATTGAGCTTCGTCTAAGAATTAATCTTTTCAATTCATTATCTTGTTTTAGTGACATTATGTAAATAAAATTTCAAATATAGGACCTAATGAAAACGAAAGGATCTCAATATTGAATATATAAAAAAATATTATACTCAGCTTGGACGAACAACCCCTTAGATAAAGCTCAAAAGTTAATAAAAATTAAGTAGTTATAAAAAGATTATTCTCACGCTCCTTATCTGGCGCAGTATGCACATGCAGTAGGTATCGGGAAGCCGGCGGACTCGAGCAACGGGTTTATGAACAGCTGATTTGTTTACTTGCGACGTAACTATGTACTGATAAGTAGGTACCCCGTGCGAGTCAGACACAGGAACCCTGAAAACGTTCGGCCAAACACGTTAATTTTCACAATAATTTATGACAAAGCTATATATAGGTATAATGTAATGATACTAATTATTTATTTGTCTATGCTTGACTTTAAATAATTAAGGAAAGTATTTTTTATCGTTTAAAGGCTGTAGTGCAAGAGGCAAGAATTTAATATGAAAATTATAACTATTGGAAAGAATCTAATCAGCGTAAATTTTAAATTAAGTATTTCAATACAATCGGTAAGTAAGAAAATAACCTTAGGTATTATCTTGTTTGATCTGAGGGTATTATATTATATTCATAAGTTAGGTATATAAGTTATATAAATAAGCTAGGTAATTTAGGTTTAATCTTGATTGCTAATAAGAAATATAATATTTATTATTTTGTTACTATTTAGCTATATATTGGCTTTAGGTATATTTACTAATTAATACAATTTAGTTACTAATTAGCACGTATTTAGATGTTTACGTATTTAAGCAGTAATTCAATTTAGTTAGTCTTCGATTTAGATATCAAGTCTGTACTTATGTTTATTACTTTAAAAATTAATTTCTGTATATTTTAATTATTTATAACACTTATTTTTAAGCAGTCGTTTTGGAAAAAACAGGAAATTTAGGGTTAAGTATAGGAAGGGCACTTAGCTTTTATGGAGTTCAATCCCGAGGTGTGAAATTTTAGAAGTTCCACTGATCCAACAAGATGTCGATTCCAATCTTCCTTATGGTCGTAATATAATACGTTTCAGTATTGTTCAAAGTTGCGGCTTCTTTCTCCGGTCCAATATTCGACGACAACAATAAATGTTAATTTGCTGAAGTTGTTTTGATGAATAATTTTAGGATTCTTGTTCTAGACTTCTATTGAAAATTCCTTCGAATTGTGTGCCGGCCGGCATGTACACGTATGGATATTGTAATTGATTAATTTCTTCGTATTTCTTCGATCCTTCAATTTACACAGTTATTAGTCCTGTCACGGTCGCCAAAATGTTAATTCTTTAGTGGAATAACTGCTTGTCGTCGCAAATAAGTAGACTTTTTTGGGAGAAGACACGTTTAATTTAGATATTAAGTACAGAGCCAAATGTGAAAGTAAAAACAGACGGTGAATGAAATATTAATTTGCAAAGAAAATAACGTCGGTAGTTCGCGTACGAAAATGCAACACGGAGATTTAAATATTTGCACGGTAGGAACTGATAGGCGCGGCAACACTTACATGCCTTGTTAGTTCGCCACATTATGACATGTCTCGGTTTCATGTGTACAACGGCAAATATCAAGATTAGACATTTTATTTTGTGCGAAAATCTTTAGCTGTGTAGAGGTATTATTATTTTTAGATACTAACCGCCCTCGCTTCGCTTCAAAAAGTTTTATTTCTGAAACAATTGAAATTTTTTCCACCGTATAATATCCAACAAATGTTACTGTAATCTTACTAACAATAATTAAAAATGGAAGACTAACACATTCCCGCAAAATTCTAGGTTCCCTTTGACAGAATTAATAAGGGTTGATTTTAAGCGCACAGTGAGTATCTCAATAATAATACATAAACATTAAACATAATTAAATAAGGTAGCTTTAAAATGTTGTAACATTATCATTCGTGTTCTAAAAGCACTTTTATTTAAACCAAATCTGATTTAGCGATAAAAACCCCGGCCTGAATCGCAAATGAGGCCACTGTTCCAGATCGCGATGAACTTTTAAAACAGAAGTTTACTTAGTCAATTCGTCTGCACTCTTATATGTTAATCTGCGAAATTTTAAATCTATCCTCATTTTTGTGTCGTAGCTTATGATCTTTGTGACTCCGGAGAGCGAAAGATAAATTAGGTCAATACTTATAATATAATTATCATCTATCATGAGATCTATAACAAGACTCAAATGTAAGAGTAAAGGACACTGAATCCAACTTTGTTATGTCTAAAAATATAGATACATAGATACGTTACGTTAGGCACTGTGGAAGACCTTGCATTGACTTAACATGAAGATTGCTACGACGTAGCTTATTGCACTGAGTCAGCACGACCTTGCGTGCTTTCATGGCGTTGAGTGAGCGCATCGCGGACTCCGGCCTGCGATTACTGTTGCTTCCATGCTGACTACTGACTGATCGATACGTGTTTACAGTTGGGTGGAATATAATTATGATTTATGTATTTACTACTTTAAGCACCATAGAAAAAGTACAGAAAAAAAGGAAGCCTTTTGCTAAAAGCATTCAAGGTTTACTAACTTGTCTACAATTTTCTCCGTAATAAGTGGTCCATTTTATTTATAAGGTTACAATAACAAAATACACACCAAGCACATTTATGTACATAACTCGTGCCGTATTATAAATATTAGTGTTATCTCAATAATAATTACAGATATAGACTTACATTTTGACAATTCTTTATAATTGACTTACAATTACTTTAACTTAGGGAACAGTAAATTCATATATAGCTAATTAATACAAGCGACGGGTGTGCTGTCAAGAGAAAATATTTCCAAACGCTGGTATTACAGCGCACTCGTTTGTATATTTCGATTGGCTTAGGGTAGCATAAATTGATTTATTTCAATCAGTTCACAGACATAAAATATACATATGTCAATTATTCATACTTGAATCGTAGGGTTCAAAGTGTTTGTATAAACGGAGCTAAATCACCAGGATCACCAGTTTCAATTGGTGTCCCTCAGGGATCAATTTTGGGCCCATTCCTTTTTTTAATATACATAAATGATCTTCCATTCCATATTAGTAAGTATGCTGATATTGTACTGTTTGCAGATGATACTTCACTCATATTTAAAACTAATAGAGATAAAATAAATTTTGACGATGTGAACAGTACTCTCGCCCATATCTCATACTGGTTTTCTGTTAATAACTTAGTGCTTAATGCCAATAAAACGAAATGTGTTTAATTTGCATTGCCAAATGTTAAAAGCGGTAATAAGGACATTAAATTAAATAAGGAAATATTAAATATGGAAAGTTGTACAGTATTTCTGGGGATAACTTTAGACTGTAAGCTCCAGTGGGGGACCCATATAGCGACACTTGCGGGTAAACTTAGTAAGGCTGTTTATGCTATAAGAAAAATAAGGCAATTTACGGACGTTGAAACAGCAAGGCTTGTCTACTTTGCCTACTTTCATAGTATTATGTCTTATGGTATTTTACTATGGGGTAAATCTGCGGAAATTAAAACAATCTTTGTGTTACAGAAAAGAGCCGTTAGGGCAATTTATAAATTAAAATCACGCGAATCATTGCGTGAAAAATTCAGAGAAATAGATGTATTAACTGTAGCTTCCCAATATGTTTATAGCAATTTAATTTTTATTAAGAAAAATTTGAGTTGTTATAAACAAAAATCCGATATTACCGATCGGCAAACTAGAAATATGCACCATTTAGTGACTTCCTCGTACCGCCTTCGTAGGGTCCAGCGGTCATTTGTGGGGCTCGGTGTACGCTTTTTTAATAAGTTACCAAAGTCTGTTATTGATTTGCCCTTACAAATATTTAAGAAACATGTAAAAACACGACTATTAGAGAAAGGTTATTATACAGTAGAAGAATATATTAATGACAAAGATGCTTGGACATAGACATCTGCGACCAGTTCTACTCATGTTAGTATGTATGTATCTGTATGTAGGTATAAAATTTGTAATCTAGCATTATTATTTTATTTTTTTAAAAGATGTGCCGAGGAGTTTCTTTCGCCGTTTCTTTTTCTCCTCAAAGATTTAAAAAATCAATATTTAAAGGCACCTTAGCGAAACGGTGGTAAATGCAAAAAATTGACGTTCATAAGTGTATGCATCATACCTACATGAAATAAATGATTTGAGTTTGAGTTTGAGTTTGAGTTTGAGTTTGAGTTCATCAAATATATTTAAGTCTTCCTGAACTGTCCTGAAGCGAAAAGAGAGCGGTTGCTAGACTTCCGGGAATCTTTAATATCATATCTTTAATGAAATCTGCTTAGAATTAACTGCAAGACTTATTTTTCGTAACAAAATTAGTTTTGTATATAAGAACCTAGATAGAAGACTGTAATATGCCCCAACTCCTCCATTATGATTAAATTCCTTGCTAAGGATAAAATTTCCCTAGAGGTCGCAGCTCTCTCTTTGTTCACTCATACGTTCGTATTGCAAAGAATGAATTTGGTTAGAAAATATAATTCATAAGCTAAGTGGAACAGAATAACTCTATTTCTTAGCGGGGGTTGACTCTTGAGTTTCGTTGAATACAGAAATCTCTGGAATAAATTCAACTGAACAATATTGAACAATATACTGGTATTTATAAGTATAAAACCGACGGTTCTGGTTGTTATCATTACATAGCGGTCGTTAAGCCATGTCAGAGGACTTCAGATGGCATAAAATTTTCCGACGCTTGGATTGGCGACATAGCCCCCCACCAATCCGCAATGGAGGACCGTGATGGAGTATGCTCTGGGCTTCCTCAGGTATGAGGAGAGACCCGTGCTTAGTAGTGGGCCATTAATGGGTTTAAGCCAACCCATTGTGTTTAAGAATATTATTATCCTTTTAAGAAATAATAATTTCCAAATAACATGTTATACAAAAAAGAACCTCATAATATATTGAATTAGTAATCCCCATCGTAAATGGACAGCGACTGAAAATAATACTCATGAATGTACTCCTCCAATCAACTTCGATCCGCCACGTCATTTCTTGAACCACACGTGAACCGTACGTGGTGCTTCGCTTCTACCGATACATAGGTGTAAATTTTTAATGACGCCAGGTCTAGGTCACTCCCGCTTTGTTGGTAACCGACTGAAGGACGTGCCCTTGATTGGAACTTACACGTTTGAATGTCACGAACGCCTCTAGTCTATTCGAACAGCTGTCATAATTCACAGTTATTACGTAGTTGTAGAACGTGAACTTGGACTTTAAAAAAAACTTGCGTTTGAACGTAAGAATGATAATATAGGTAACGAGCATTCCCCCGCGGCTACGGACGCCAATTTCCAAAAAAATCAGTTTACCCCTTAGGGGGGGAATTTCCAAAAAAACTCTCTTAGTGCTCGCCTAAACTCCCCAAGGAAGATACATGCCAAATTTCAGCTTCTTGCGTTCAGTAGTTTCGGTTGAACGTTGTCTGTCAGTCACTCAGTAACGGAAGGGTTTTATATAACTGTACAGATTGAATGCTTTCAAATATCGTAATTTATTACAAACCTCTCTTTTTGCAACAAAGTAATCTATTTCATAGCGATCCTGCCTGCGAATCCTGGTTTCGATTCCCGGCTGGGGCAGACAGCAGCATGGAAATGAATGCAGCTAGCACACTGCAGCATGTCATTGATATGCAGAATGAGCAGCGTAGGCACAGACCCTCGGGGAACGCCAGCATTTATAAGTTTCGTATCTGAGCAACAACCGTCGACTACGACCTTAATAAAATGTCGCTCAGATAGAAAGCTGGCTACCCATCTGCACAACCTCTCAGACCGTAGGATGGTATGTTCGCGAAAAGAGCCCTGTTCCAGACCCGGTCGAAGGCCTTAGCGATATCTAGGCTGAATGCCAATGCTTCCCCGTCGCTATCTAAGGCCTGATACCAGATATCCGGAGGACCAATATTTTTCACGCCTTTACCTTATTTATTTATTTACATATTTAAATATTGGTTTTTTACTACCCCCACGACCGCGTTTACCAAATAACGCAAAGAAATATATTATACTAGTGACCCGCCCTCGCTTCGCTTCGGGAATCTTTGGATAATTCACACTATATCTTTATAAATTATAGCCTTTATGTTATTCTGATGTGTAAGCTATATTAATGTAAAGTTTCAGCAAAATCCATTCGTTAGTTTTTGCGTGAAAGAGTAACAAACATTCATACAAATGTTCGCCTTTATAATAATTATATTATTATATAATAGGATTGTTCTTCACACTTCTTACCAAAAAGTTTATTGACAGGGTAACAATAGGTAGGTATAGTGTGACCGAAATTATGACTCAAGCGATCGTAAGTCACGCATATCGGAATAAAATTCTAAGATACCTTATTTATATTAGCACTTTACTTTGATATATAAAATATACTTTTAAATTACTCTTCTGTTCAATCTATGGCAAAACACATCATCTCGTCAGGCACAGGATTCTTATTCATCAGGGTTATTATGGAACTATGATTACCCGCCGTAGATAAGCACATCGCATAGTACTACGATAGAATCTACTCTAATATAAATTCGAACTCAATATTAGGAAAATGTACAACATATAACTATATAAAAGCTGTGCAAATCTTATTTGAGACCAAGATAAGCCTCCTTGAGACTCCGTAAGGCTACTTTCATAAAGATCTTCTTGATAACGCGACCCGAGATTTACGGTCCAGATATATTTCACGAGATCTCTCTAAATAGTAGAGTAATTAAGATAATGTTACCTTCGTATTATTTAATTAAAACATTAAAGCTTTTATGGCTTTTCTTCATAATATGGCACATAAAATTGTACATAAATATATTTACTTTATTACTTGATTGTGAAAGGAAACCCATGTCCAGCAGTGGGACAGTTATGGGTTGTGATGATGATGATGATGTGCTAAATTAAATAACAATAAAATTAATTTCAGCAAACTCAATGACATTGATAGACATTGACTTATTATTACTAAAGTCAATGATGATAGAATATATAATAAGCACGTGAATATTTCCAACGTGCCCAAACTCTGAAAAACAATCGCGAGAATTCTGAACACTTTTACATTCATTTGTTAACATGAAAAATGAGCTCAATGAGCAAAACAAATGGGGAAACAAGTACGACGTTTTACGAGGCAAATGGGTCAATTTCACTTCGACACATGTACCATGTGATCTATGGATCTCATTTAGAAAGTATTTAATACGAGTTTGTATGTTTTAGTAGGAACCGATAAACATAGGTAGATATTGTCATTAGCGCTGTCACTAATGTAATTTTCGTTTAGCTATCTCTTTCCGTCTCATACGTTACGCATTTATCTTTCGCACCCATAGTTACAGTAATGCCATTGAAGCGGATCAAAAGTGCGTTACAAGCTGTTTTGTAGCAACCCCAATTTTGCTACGCAATCTTCCAATCAATCCGACTTAGTACCAAACCTTAAGTTAATTAACCCCTATCTTTCATTTTATAACTTTCAGTGTGTCTCATAAATGTTCGTATTACCACACGTTCAAATGCGCTAAAAAAATAAAAAAACAATATTTCCTGAAATTATTCATTATTGATGGTTTAAGTCCATTGCCATCAGCATCGTCAACCTTCGTAGATTCTAATAAATGTTACCAATATAAAAGAGTAGGAAATGGAGGCGCGAGTACAAAATAGTACCATGTTTTAAAAGAAGAAATACATAATTATATTCATTTTGTATTCAAACATGCATCTTTACTATGGCGCTACGATGTTTTTATTTTGATTTCAAATCTATTTAAATAGACTACTGTCAATTTACAGCAATGACTATAAATAACGTAGTTTTAACTTGCACAATTACTACACTAGCAAGCCAATTAAATCATGAGAAATTTGCAGTATTTTTACGATCTTTCCAAAGTCTATTTGCTATTTATTTAGGCAATCGCCTAAACCGAAGAAGCCGTAAGTTATAGCTTATATTTTTAATTGGATCGAAACTAAAACGAAGCAAGATTTATTATTGTAATAAATCTTACTTTTCATTGCAGTCAATACTATTGTAGTAGCCTTTGCTTCACTTTGGAAACATATTAGTGCCCGCCCTCGGAAAAATGTTTACTTACATATGATTCTTTAAATTTACCGATCATTTTGATATGTAAACCAATTTAAATGTTTACTGCCTTTCATTTGAAAGGTAGTTAACATTTAACCGTTCATTTGAAAGGTAGTAAACATTTAATTGATCTGAAAAAAGGTTGAAAAATTAACTGGTTTGTTAAAAAAAAAATTGTTTGAAAAAACGATTTCGTTTAACACTTTTCTGAAATTAACTGGAACAAAAGATAGACAAAAATTCTAAAACTAATATTTATGGGATTACGTGAACAAATTTCCAAATATCTCGCAAGTACAGACATCAACTAGTTATAGTTTAATACTAGTTTAATGTTTGATGTATTGGCTTCAATATTCTCCACCAACACTGAAGCTCTTCTTAATTGCTCTTCAGCATTTTAGCCAAAGTTTAACTATGTACCTACAATTGAGTTGTGATTTGGATCGAAAATGTATTTTATTATTATTATTTTCAATATATTATGTAATTATGAACTTGTGCTAATCAATGTATTCACACTTAAAAATTTATAACGGCCGATAATCACTTTCTCAAATAGGCCATTACAGAGGCCGTGATGATATGTTGTAAATAGCAAACTGCGGGCCTAAACATAATAAATTATTATGTGCGTACACATTATGCGCTCATACCCCGGCGGCTTGCGTCGATCTTCAGTGGTCGAGAAAGTTAAGGAACAGCGGGCGCGTTCGGTAGTTGGATGGGTGACCGCTAGTAGTGAAATTTGTTGGCGGTTCCGTCCTTCGGAGGGCACGTAAAGCCGTCTTTCGCGGTTATTAACATTTGGTAGTAGTCGTTAAGCGATGTCGGAGGCCTTCGGGCGGCATAAAAACTTCCGACTCTTGGGTTGGCCACTAACCCCTGCACTACTGCGCACTGAGCAGCGTGGTGGCGTATGCTCTGGGCCTCCTTAGGTATAAGGAGAGACCCGTGCTCAGTGATGGATCATTAATGGGTTGAGGCCAAAGTTACGTAAACTTTGTAATAACAGCGTCTTTACCTCGGTAAATATCGGTATATTTTAATCCCCATAACTTTAACATGGCGACTCTGCAATTAGTGTGACTTTGACTTTCCTCGTGTACAATCTTGAATAGAAATAGTAACGTCGAAGCCGTGACCGTACCCCAATATAGACTATAAAATTCTCAATGCCGTAGCTTACATGAACCGCGGCAAGTTCAAGTAGAAAATCGATCCAGGTATTCGTGCACTTTCGGCGCTCGTCGGGTATCTCCGGGTCAGATTATTGCCAGAAACAATTGGTTACAATTTCATCATTTTATTTGTTACAAATTCAAAGAAGACAATGGTGAAAAAGGTTCTGCTTTTGTTAATTAATCTTTAACTGTAACTAGAGATCTGTGAGAAAGGACACGCAGGTAATATATTCAGTTTTGACGCGCATAGCCAGGCTCTTATATAATAACCAATTTCAATAACCCAATTTGTTCCTGCGACTTTTAAGCCATCCGAAACATTAGTTACATACTCATTTTATCAATTATTTAACCAATATAAATTTTAAACGCTTTCGGTTTTCACACAATATGATTTTTTTTTAAAGGGATTGGAAGGATTATTTTTAGCTATTCAATGATTAAATCCATCGAGATATTATTAGTAATAATATATTTAGGCGCAATGTCTGCTACAGTGAAAGTAGAAGCTTTAGAAAAGATGAATACAATTTTTTCATTTCATTTTGTGAATGTAGACAAATTAAGGTAAAAAGCACTTCACTTTTCTCTTGACTTGTATAATAATAATTATGTATGTCACTGCTATTGAATAAAGTAATTTTTTCTTTTGAAAAATAAGATAATTCTATTTTAATACGCTTTTTATATTATTATACTGCTCTCTGAAATCACTGTCGAGATTGAATGCTTACTACTACTAAATAATACTTACTTACATACTTGTGACCCACTTAGTTCTTCAGCGGATTTTGATGCGGTTTTCGCTATCATACAGATATTTTTTTCGAGATAAATAATAGGTATAGGTAAAACATACATATTATACCTATTTACAGAAAATATAAAAAGTCAATATTTCGTGCCAATCTATGGAAAATTTTAAGCGCTTTCGCTTTCATTGCTAACACTGACCAAACTTTACGAGATATTTCATAACTGTAATTTTAAAATTTAAAAACCCCCCGGTTAAGAAAATTCACTAATGAGTTATCAAACGCCTGTAAAGATCTTCATAAATTATAGCTAAGAACCAACCATCTCGAGCACGTCAGCTTTAGAAATAATAAAAGCGTATTAAAAATAAAGTGCATCTAATTCAGTCCATTCGTTTAAGACCTACGATGCCATGGACACCATAGCCATAGACAGTGTGTACTAATGCATAGGTTTACCGTAGCGAAGGCAGTTACCAGTATGTAGTAGATATATAACAAATATATATACTAACATAATTTCGGGGAAAAATATCAACTACACTAATCTACGGACGTAATACGGACTAATGCCGGCCTACGAAGTTGTTGCTAGTTTAAGCCGCCTAAATGTGACTGTCCTTCTCCGAGTGAGAAGGATTAAGCCCATAGTTCATGGAACAGTCCAATTGCGGTTGAGCAGTTTTCTCTTTATGTTCAGGTAAATGTTGATGTCGTTAAAGGGTTATAGAACGTAACAATATATAAACAGAACACAAAATTAAAGATGTGTGATGTGAAATTCAAGTAAGTAAAAGATGCATCGTGAAAAGCTACAGTTAACAGTGCATTTTTGCAGAAAACCATGGTTATTTATCGTTATGTAAACTGCTTTAATTTTGCGTAATATTTTCTATAGTACCTATTTTTTTTAATTATTTTTGTTTATCGTAAAAGACTTATCATTTTACTTCAAAAATGTGCAACCACTATGTAATACGATGGTGTAATTGATCATTTTATAATAAGTTAATGTAGATATATTAAATTTTCAGCTACATTAAATTTTCAGTCGCCTGCCACAAACATAAGTGTTTTTGATGATTAAATAACCGCTTACACACCCATAATCACGCACTAAGATTCCCTGCGCACTGACCGTGCCTTCCAATGTGTATGCTCAAACACAAATGAGGCATTATCCCGACAATCCACCCAGAAATCGAACTTGTTACCCTCATTTTCGCAGGCAGGGTTACTTTCAAACTACCAACTAGGCTACGGTCATCATACATTGCGTCAAAGTATCATATTAGGAGTACATGAAAACATAAAAAGTTAATGTCACAAGTCTTTATCTTATACAAATTAAGTTTTACTTAACTAAATATTAAAATTAAATTTACTTAAGCATTCGAGTTAATCCAAGCAGTGAAGCGTGATACCCTGGCACTGACTCCAGGGTACCTCGCGAGCCCGCACCCCTGTCCCCACGAGCGGACACCCACAATGATGTTGTTGTGGATGAGAGGGCTGCCATCATCCCCGGCGCACTGACCTCGGCCGCCCACGTCCAGCCACCCAGCACACAGCATGTTATCGGTAACGGTGTAACCGAGATCACTATAGCGAGATCTGCAGACGGCTTGTGACACAGTCCAAATTTGAACGTGGCGAAGAGTCTCCAAACGTGGGCCTTGGTTCTGAAACAATATTTTTTGCAATTATGCGAAATAACACTGGGGTCATGAAGAGGAGTGTAGGGTATTATACTTGTGGAATCAGAAATACGAGTAAGATCATGTTAAGAGTATAATGTTCATCTGTAATAAACTACTTTAATTTATTTTTTCATCAAGAGATACAACTAAATTGTACTTAGAATATACGTAAATAGTGTTTATCTACGTTGCATCAATTCACTAACCGTAGCAGAACCCCATCCAATGCCGAAGACGGCAGCGTTGTCACCGAGGTTGTAGTTAGCTCCGGCGATGCTGGCTGCCCGAATGGTGTTGCTGAAGGCGAAGTTAGTGGCCGACCGGACGACGGCAACGTCATTGTCCAGTGTTACCACGTTGAAGTTAGGATGAACGATGATCACACTGGTGTTGGTCACGACCCCACCATAGTTAGCGTAGACGGATCCCACTCGTATCCTCCACCTGATCGGTGCATCACCACTGGAAAAAAAAGATAAACAATGTTATGTTCTCTAAGTTGTGAACATTTAGTTGCTTCAAATAATCTTTGGATCAACTCAACGATTTTTATTTTTTGCTCATTTGCTCATAGTATGTCACTCTAACCATCAGGGCACAATAGGTATTGATATTTTCCCTTGATATTTTCGATTGATACTAATTTTGTATCAGCCTGTCTAGACTCAAAATAATGTTCTTCTAAAGGAAGCGGGAAAATGTCTAAAACATAATTCCCCGATTTTTTTTCGCGCATGCGGAATACACAAAAAAAGTATTCAATTAACACATATCACCAAATGGCCCATGTGACCTTTAAATCTTGCTATTTTATATTCCCCAATTTCTTTTTTGGTTTGCACCACTTCACTGATGCCTTTGGTGTTGCTGATGTACATACATTGGCGACGGTGACCACTACGATGAGTTATCGTTATGCGGCTCGTCTTCTACTTAGTTCATCGGTCATATAAATAAAAGTATACATACATGACGCAATGACCAGCCGTCAACACAGCTCTGTTGGTGATGATGGTTCCACCGCATTCTTGTTGGTAGTTAATAAAATCCCTGCTGTAGAGTAAGGCTGCAGTAAAGGGATACGCCAGGATAGTAGCTTCAGAACCACCAATGATTCTTTGCTGTCTAAGCGGCTCAGCTGTTGAAAAGAAATAATTTAAGTATTTGATTTATCATCTACTAGTAAACCCGCCCTCGCTTCGCTTCGGGAAACCTGTCCCTTAGTACCCCAGTCCAAAATTGTTAAACGTTACCAGCGCACGAATTTACGCGCGTTATTTTTCATTTTGCGAAAAACTTTAATATATTATACATATAAACTTTCCTCTTGAATCATTATATCTATTAAAAAAAAAACCATCAAAATTCGTCGCGTAGTTTTAAAGATCTAAGCATACATAGGGACAGTGAAAGCGACTTTTAAAACAAAGTCTATGCTATGTAGTGATATTTAACTGATAATACCTGTCGAAGATGTTTTAAACAAATTAATATAAGTAACTTGAGGTGGAGAGAGCAGTTTCATCCAACGGTATTCATGCATGGTGGTAGAGTTTTTACCTCCCTGATCTGCTAGCACTCTTCTTACTTAATCAACCGTGAAATAGTTTTTTCATGTTTCGTTTGCAGTGTCTTTGCGCCAGTAATTACTTCCTCTGCCTTTTTAGGTATCAAATTATTGACTTTGGTGAGTAGGTTTGGGTGGCATTATTGTAACAAATGCTCACGGGTTGCGGTAGATGCTTTCTACTACGTTGTTCATTTGATATCTATTTACACAGATGCAAGAATTAAATTTAAATATTGTATCTACTTGTAAACAAACTCACCGGCAACACAAGTAAGGCCTGCGGCCAAAACGGTTAGAAAAAAGACGGCCATTTCCGTAAATTATTCCTTGACAACTGTCTGATCACCATTTGGTGAATCCTCGTTTTTATATATTAAAAACTGATAAAATTTATCTACGTTGGAGATAATATACATGTTTCAAAGTAATTAGATATCTGTCTTCATATCTGGCTGAATCATTACTAATATTATTGTTAGCCTCTGCAAAATTTTCTTGAAAATAATCTTCATTCATTTGCCAAAAACTGTTGTCCTTGATGAGAGATTGGAAGCGACATGTGGCAACACGGCTCACTGTCACCTCACCACACGCTCACCCAGTCGAAAGTTCTGAGGTAACAAACATAAAAAAATAAAGTCGTATTGAGAACCTCCTACTTTTTTGAATCTACGCGTTTGTTTGTTTGACTACCAATATAAAAAAATAGTTTTTCTTCTAGTTTTCCTTGTTTTTAAATTCTGATGACCCATTTGCAATAATTACATTAACAATTCTTCGTATCCGATTAAGTTATCGAGAAATTATCGATCGTCATAATCTTTTAGAATTACAACACTTGTTTTTGAAGATTACCCAAATAGATTAATTACAACACACAATTGTCTGTCACCATTATTGATATAATCGCAAGACGAAAATGCATCGCGCCATCATACGATCGCTGCCAATTAGGACGACGCCTTAACGGTTGACGTTTAAATACCCACGTTCCGCGTCAACAATTTGACGACCCGAATGGCGCAATGGTTAACACGCCGGATCGCCGTTCCGAGGGTCCTGGGTTCGATTCCCAGCGAAGCGGAAATTTGAATGATGAATATAAATTTCCGTTCTTGGTCTGGGTGTGTGTGTTCTTGTCTTGTGTGTTTTCCATGGCACCAACGACACAGGGAATCCTAGTGTGGGGCTGTGAGTGGTGTAGCGTAATTTATTTATTTATTTATTTATTTTATTTATTTAATATCATACTGTTACTAAGGCTAAGTAATAACGCACATTAGTAGCATGTAGGCTAAGTTTTTTTATACAGCTTGTGATAAGATACGAGTAGGCACTGTTCATCAAGACATTGGGTATTACCATAAGATTAGATAATGATTTCATAATCAGTAATTGAATTGAAGGTAATTCTATGATGTTTAATTAAATATAAATAAATAAATAAAGAAACGGGATAAATATTAAATTTGAGCGAGACGATTGGTTTTGAGTTATCCTTAATAATGCGTATAATTATTTACTTATTATATGATTTAAATATTGAAATTGTTAATGTTTTGGTAAGCTTTAAACTATCGATAAGTAATCTGTCAGTTTCTGAGACGAAATAAATTATTGGGAATAAAATACCTGTTAAACAACTGTTAAACAGACCAAAAATAAAACACATTCTTGCTCATCTGATTAAGTAACATAATATCTCCTATTACTCCTATTACGTAGATGATGTTCTCATTTTATTACTTGACTTTTTACTGTATTGCTACTTGTAAATTAAGCCATAAATAATGAATTGTACAATTCAGACTCCAATGTGATAGGTCCTCCAATGTGATATTTACTCCTTTGTACTACACAATTTACTATTCCTCAACATCAAGCTTTTTCGTACTATTATAATATTTTATATCAAACTAGTTGTCCCAGCGTACTTCGTACCGCTTTATAATTAAAAAATGTTTTGGTGATATATCGACAGCAACGCCACCTACCGGGTCCAATTGTGATTCTAAACCATTCTCGGATCCACCTGAAGACACACAAAAAATTTCAACCAAATCGGTCAAGCCGTTTAGGAGGAGTTCAGTGACATACACACTCACACTCGAATTATATATATTAAGATTTAGTAAAACTACACAAGTATCCTCAAGACTGTTTTATTTAAACATTACTTTGGATCCAAGAAGTGTATCGAGACACAAGAGTGTTTACACCGGGGAAGCGAGGATGAGCACATGAATATCCAAAAGAGCTGACGCCCACAATGACGTTATTGTGAAGGAGTGGGCTTCCGGAGTCGGCAGTGCACTGGTCGCGACCGCCCACGTCGAGCCAGCCGGAGCATATCATGTTGTAGGTAATATTTACATTAATCTCAGCATAACGGTTTCTGCAAATGGCTTGGTTAACAGACCAAATTTGAACATGCCGCAGTTGCTCAGACCGTGGACCGCCAAACTAAAACAATAAGCCCAACATTATAATCAGGAAAACCCAATATGTACCTACATGTACCTATTTATCAGGAAGCGTTCATAGCCCGGCGGCCTCCTAGTGATCGACAAAGTTAAGCAACAGAGGGCGCGGTCGGTAGTTGGATGGGTAACCGCTACTGGAAACATTTCTTGAGCGCTTCCGTGCTTCGGAGGGTACGTAAAGCAATCGGATCAGTTTTTATCAAAAGGTAGGAAATATTCGGGCGGCATAAATAGTTCCGACCCTTGGGTTGGCCGCCAACTCCTCCACCAATCCGCACCGGAGTAGCGTGGTGGAGCATGCTCTAGGCCGTCTCAATTATCAGGAAAGACCTGTGCTGAGTAGTGGGCCAATATGTGTATATGGCATTAATAAGTTGAAAGTCAGAATAAATGACTGATTCTGACTCAAACCCATGTACACCAAAAATACGACTTACGTAAATCGATCCCCATCCTATAGCCCAGACAACGGCGTTGTCGGGGACGTTGTAGTTAGGGCCAGCGATGGAACCAGCTTGGACGTTGATGTTGAAGCTGAACGTGGAGACAATGCGCAGAATGGCAATATCATTATCATTAGTAAATC
Organism: Ochlodes sylvanus; assembly: GCA_905404295.2. Taxonomy (NCBI): domain Eukaryota; kingdom Metazoa; phylum Arthropoda; class Insecta; order Lepidoptera; family Hesperiidae; genus Ochlodes; species Ochlodes sylvanus. The sequence continues at coordinate 12,282,473 of FR990124.1, read as the reverse complement.
TATTGAATTGGGGATGGTTGATTATCATTTGAATTTGGTGCACGATACCGCCGCTGCTGGCATTTGTGGAACCGACACGACCACGCCAAAGTATAGATTGAATAGGACTGTAATAAAAAAGAAAAACAATTATAAAGTTAAACATTTCCTAGCAGCAATAAATTGCACTGTGTCGCAAAATTAATGTCTAGGACACAAGAAGCGCTCAAATTCAGGTTTGTGTCGATCCAAAAGTGATCGACTGAAATGCGTTTTCATTAATTGATCCATAATCTCTGGATATGTTTTAAGGTAAAGTTATTTAATATTAAGATGTTTTTACTGAAATAACTGAGTATTTATCGTGAATTTGTATTATAATAAATGACAAGACATTCTTACTTAAAGCAGTGGGCAGCTGATAGCACAGCTCTGTTGTTTAGGATGGCACCACCACATTGCTGAGCAAAATTAACCCCAGTAGGACTGTGTAAAAGAACTACTGCAAAGGGGTATTGCCCAATATTTGTTATAGAACCACCAACAATTCTATCTGGAACGGCTGAAATGCGTAGGTTTGTAAGTATTTTATACAAAATAGGTATGTAAGTATTTATGTAAAAAAAAAGTGTGCAATTCACACATGCTAGAAGTGAATCTTCAAAAAAACGAATACTGTCAGTCCAAATATTGATGTTTTGCTTTGCTTACGTAAACCGCCATTTTGCCGATGCTTCCTATATCATTTACTCCCATCGCGTCATTTCCGTTTCATCGAATTCCAAATCACAAAGATACTATAGAAGTATTCACTTCAGAAAATATTACAATATGTAATTATATGTATGGACATAATAAATGACTACCAAACAATTAAGTATTATATTTTCTGATATTAAAATCATTTATTTATCGGTTAAGGTCTCTCTACACACATAATTATGTAAGTGCGGACCACGGAGCAGACACTAAGTAAGTTTTAAATGAAAATCGATGATAACATTTGAACAAATTTTATTTTGGTTGTTTACATTTTCGTTTGTTATTTTTGATTCTACGACTTACCAGTTGCAGAACCAAAGTTGTAGAGAATTTAATTTGCAAGGGAAAATGTTCATACAAATTGTATGCGAGACCTATAGTTTGCCAGATAAACCATAAAAATAAACTGCACCCTTGTTTCGTGTTAGCACTAATGTGTGCGTATAGACCTTAATAATAAGCCCGCTTAAATAGTAGCAGTACTTTGTTATTGGTGTCGAATCTAAAGATGGTTTAAAGAGTATAGTATCTAAATATTAGTGGCTATCTGTAACTAATAAAGCATGAGCGAAACATACCTGCGGTAGAAGCCAATCCAAGGGCCAATATTAACAAAAACTTCATTTTCACTTCCAGATGTCCACTTATATTATGCTACTGAATTACGTGACAGCTTTATATATATCATTGATAATACATTGTATTTATCTCATATCATGTATAAGATTATCTAGTTGCAATATATGTAGGTATAAATACCTTATTATCTTAATACAAAATATGAATAATTTTAAAAGCCAAAACTCTTAACACTGAAGCCAATTATTTCATTTAGTTATTTATTAATACACTTATGAACATGAAATATTTTACGTTGGTTTGCAAAGGAACTGCGAAAGAAATTTCTCGCCACATCTTTTTAAAAACAATACCCTTTTTAAAACAATATTACAAACTATTTTCAATCATACTTGTCATTGTATATAATCAAAGCTTGTCATTAATATACTCACCGACAGTATAGTACTCGTACTAGAAAAGTATACACTATCAGAAAATCATCGATGCTTACCATCAGGTGGGATTAGGTATAGTCATGCATTAAATGTAAAACATTATGTAACTTATGTAAAAAATTAGTAGTGGCATATTGAGATCTACATAATTTTCATATGAATGCCGTAATATGAGTTTGAACTGTGAGACCATAAGATCATGATACATTCAACTGCGTCTAAATAATTATGAGTATAAACATGAAAATCGTTAACACCCATTTACATTCAAGCCCAAAAAACCCTATAGTTACTTTAAAATGACTGCATAGAGTTTTGTGATTCTTAAAAAATTTTTGTTATTGATACATAAATAAATGATAAAGATAAAGTTTTTCAACACTAATGTGACCGTAGTATCACTATTTGTGCTAGAATATTCGCAGCCTCCCCGCATGCAGGAAGTGAGAATTCATTTTGTCGGGTCGAGTATGAGTCAAGATGAGTCTTTTTTTTCCAGTCTCGAGATTTCTAAGGTGAACCTTTTCACTTTCTTAAGTTTTCAAGATTTTTCCTGTGTATATCGTCACTTCTGCTGCAATTAAAAATGTAGTTACTGTACAGTGTACAGCTTTACCATTTAGCATTATTTAGACTTTTATTGTTGGTCTATTTAAAGTATTGAACATTTATTTTAGCAGAATAACATTCTAGTGTTTACTTACAAACTATAATTTGGAATTAGTAGAAATAATTTGGGAAATTACCAATTTCAGGCTTTAATTGCGACATCATCAATTCTAGTTGACACTTCCGACTTTGCTATTTCTACTCGTCATAAAAAATGTACAACCGGCTGTGGCTTTAATATATTCACTCCTCCCGAGTCTGGCTGTGATGATTGGACTTGCCAGGCTATGTGAGGGGATCGTCAATAAGACTTAGGTTTTGGCGGTAACGCGCTGGCAATAATGATTTTGCTTTCTTTCGCTTTTTGAACGCCAAAAAAGTTATATTGTTGAAGTTACGTGCGTTACAAATTAAGAATTTTATTAAATTATTATCGTCTTTTTGACCTTCATCGTGTTCATTATCGTGGCTTTTTCCTCTTGAAAGACTAGTATGCTTCTCTAGTTTTTTTGCATCAAATTAAGTGAAACTTCGGAAAATTTTTTGACATAATTTTATTTATGCATTACTTTGGAGCCAAGAAGTGTGTGGAGTCACCCGAGCATTGACTCCAGGGAAGCGAGGGAGAGCACATTGTTCTCCCCACGAGCAGACACCCACGATGACGTTGTTGTGAAGAAGAGGGCCACCGGAGTCTCCCTGACACTGGTCGCGGCCGCCCACGTCGAGCCATCCCGAGCACAGCATGTTGTCGGTAATAGTGAGGCCGATCTCAGCATAACGGCTTCTACAAATGGCTAGGTTTACGACCCAAATTTGAACATGACGCAGTTGTTCAGACTGTGGCCCGCCAACCTGAAATAAACCAAACATAAGTTACTGTGGAAGTAGGATTGCCGGTATAGCGGGTGCTATGGACAACAGAAACACCCACGTAAACTAACATTTATCTGTCATACAAACGTACATCACGGTGAGATATTTTGTATCCCAGCCTCGTTAGCAGGATAATTACCTGGGATTCCACTGGGCTACGGGGACATCTAAACATAAAAAGAAAAATAAATAAATACAGAGCCATCAAAGGTAATATAAAATTAAACTTACAGAGGTCCTGCCCCATCCTATTGCCCAGACAGGCGCGTTATCGGGCACGTGGTAGTTCGGTCCGGCGATAGAACCAGCGCTCACATTATTATTAAATGCGAAGCTGCCGACGATGCGCAGTAGAGAAATATCATTATCTAAAGTGATGCTGTTGTACGCGGGATGATTGAGTATTAACTGGATGTGGTGAACAATGCCGCCACTATTAGCATTTGTGGAACCCACACGAGCACGCCATAGCGAAGATTGATTAGGACTGAAAAAAAGGAAATAAAGTTACACTAATACATTCATTTGTAGTTAATCAGTAAATGTCATGTACGAGTATAAAACAAGAATCGCTCATAGTGTATGGCCCATGGCTTAAGGCTCATGGTTGAGTTTGATTGTTGAATGAAAAAGTATAATAAACAAGTCTAGAAATGGTAGAACAATTTCTATTTGTGGTTGGATAACATCGAGTTGGATCTTTATATTTTAAAACTCTATTACTCTACTCTATACCACACTATTAATACTCAGTCACAGACCATTGGTTAAGTGGTCTGTGTACTCAGTTAAAATAAACATGACCCTTGAACATTTGTATCGCGGAAAACGTCATAACCAACTGGGATAAAGTCGTCTCGTTTTTTTGTTCAGTGATCTATGATTGTGATTTTAATAATAAAATTGTATTTAAATATTTAAAAGAGCACGTTCATACTTAAAGCAGTGTGCAGCAGTTAGAATAGATCTGTTGTTTATGATGGACCCTCCACAGGACTGACTGAAGAATATCCCAGTCCAACTAAATAAAAGGGCGGTTCCAAACGGGTATTTCCCAATAGTTGTTATCTCACCACCAACAATCCTTTGCGAATTAAATGGGAGAGCTGAAAATCGTAAAAAAATAGAATTATAATATTTAACATGTTAATAAACAAAAATTCAACAATAGGATACAAATAAATATACGAATATATATTATAGTTAATAGTAAAATACTTCAATGTGTTAATATTAGGCCAAAACAAAAATTAACTGAAAATAATAAACGAAAGCAAAAAAAAACTCTGTTGGCAAAACATTTTATTTTTTAGTTAATTATAAATATGCTTTACAAATACAAATTTTGCATTAAGTTCTGAAACGCTTAATATAAAAGGTATGTGAAGATAGGATAGGATAGTATAATAAAATCCGAAAATCACGAAAACAAGGGAGCATACGTTTCAGAATAAAAATAAGAAAGAAATATATGATTTATAATATATTATTATGTTATTTATATTATGTTCTCATAGACATACCTGAGACAGCAGCCAAGCCAAGGCCCAATATCAACAGTAGCTTCATTTTCTCGTGTAGGTGTGTACGAAATAATTGTTAAAGCGTTATATATAATTGAGGACACCTCATTAGATTTATCTAGGTACACATAAGATTACTTTGTTATCGTAATCTATATCTACGTATAAACCTGTTGCGGGTCAATGTCTGTCTGTGCATCGAAGATATGTCAGAAAAATTATGACTATTTAGCAGCAGATCCCATTACAGTGATTTTAGGTGTTTAATTGTTTTTGTCTGTTTGAAATTTTATCAAAACTAACTGTGCCCGCGACTTCGTCCGTGTGGAGTTTTAATTGCTACGGAGAAATCTCTAAAATAAAAGTAGCCAAGTTACTCCTTATAACATCAGCTATCTGACACAGAAGAAAATTAGTATGTTATTCAAACACACAAAAATTTAATCAAAATTAATCTCATATTTTAGGAGGAGTTCAGTGGCATACACCCGGACACAAGAACTATATAATAATATACGAGTATCAAGATATGCCGGTATTTTAAAATCCTAATATTTAAAGAAAACAAAGCAAGGTGTATATCGGGCCAGAAATACATTTTAAATCAGATTTGTCGGGAAATTTTTATTAAAAACCCAAGATACATTAGATATTGCGTTGATGGATATGCACATTTCTAGGTAGGTAATTAGTCCAAGATAATTATGATAATTTTATTGTCAATATTATTTTCTCATACTTCATTAATTGCTTTCCTACATATTAGTTTCTAAACATAAGTCATTGTTAATCATTAATTGCTAGACATAAAAAATGTATTGTGTGTAATAACTTCTTCATGAAATGTAGTTTCAATAATTATGGTTGCAAATTACTAAGTTGTTTTAAATTAAAGTATTTTAAATAATCGTCTAACAATATTATTGTAATAAACTTCATGAATATATATACCTTCATACTAGTAAAGAAATTCAGAAGAGAGATAATAATTAGAATGAGTTAAGAGGAGTCAATTTCACAGGAAATTATTTTGGTGTTTTAAATAAATATTTACAATTTTTATTTGAGGTTGGTGCCAGCATTGCCCTGTACTTATTAGGTATACAAAACCGCACCAAAACCAATGATATTACGCATTATTTTGGATCCAAGAGGTATATGAAGACACACGAGTGTTAACGCCAGGGTATCGAGGATGAGCACACCCTGCACCCCAAGAACAAACCCCTACAATGACGTTGTTGTGGATGAGAGGACCACCAGAGTCGACGGTGCACTGGTCGCGGACGCCCACGTCAAGCCAGCCCGAGCACAGCATGTTGTCCGTAACAGTGCGCCCAAGTTCAGCATAACGGCTTCTGCAAATGGTTGTGTTGACAACCCAAACCTGAACGTGCCGCAGTTGCTCAGACAATGGGCCACCGTGCTAAAATAATTCACATTGGTTTAGAGAAGAAAAATACAATAATTAAACCAGCAAATGCTAAACTTCCAACTAGCATAAGAGATTCTAAACCTTCCCTTAAGATTAAAGAACAACAGCGGGTGCAGTCTGTAGTTGGATGGGTGACCACTAGTGGCAAAATTTCTTAGGCGCTTCTGTGCTTCGGAGGGCATGTAAAGTCTACTGGAAGAGAAGTAGCATTAAGTAATATCAGGATGCTACTTATATATACACATAAGTAGCATCCTGATAATAAACGTACGTATTGCTATTTTTTTGAAATTGTGTGTTACGCGTTGCGTAACTGAGTATATAAATAAGTCAACATAAAAAATATAACTTACATAAATCATGCCCCATCCAATAGCCCAGACAGCTGCGTTGTCGGGGATATTGTAGTTAGGTCCGGCGATGGAACCAGCGCGGACATAGTTGTTGAAGGCAAAAGTGGTGGCAATGCGGAGAACAGCGATGTCATTGTCTAATGTAAAGCTGTTGTACGCGGGATGATTGTTTATTAACTGGATATTATGAACAACACCACCACTGCTAGCATTTGTAGAACCCACACGAGCACGCCAGTGTGCAATTTGGGTAGGACTGTAAAAAATGTAATAATATATTAACTACACACTATCACATTCACAATTCTAGTCCCGTTTTACGGCTAATATTGAATATCATATTCAAAATCTTGTAAAAAACGATAAAAGCCTTACAAGATGTGTCAATTTGGTGTATTGACACCATAAGTGTAGATATATACTATAAAAGATGTGCCTAGTTCGCTGTTTCTTTTTTCCTCTAAGATTTAAAATTGAAAATATTCGATTCTATTTTTTTATAATTGTCCTTTCTATAACGTATCTACTTCTAAAAGGCTATGAGATCATTTTTAATCTCCACCAATGCGCTAGAGAGCAGCCATACCTGTAGATTAAATTCCAGATTTTCTCAGTAAAAACACACATCGCAGGTAAGGTATGTCATGGAACGATAATTATTATGACGATTACTTACGAGTATAAAATAAAAACGTTCTTACTTAAAAAAGTGCGCAGCTGATAGAATAGATCTGTTGTTTATGATGGAACCACCGCAGGATTGACTGAATGTAATGCCATTCCAGCTAAACAAAAGAGCAACTCCATAGGGGTATTGTCCAATGTTTGTTATGGAACCACCAACAATCCTATGTGAATTATAAGGGACGGCTGAAAACATAAAGATGTTAAAACATCTTACCTGCATGCAAAAAAATGTTCTTAGTCCAAAATGACTTTAATTAAAAGAATAGATAATTTTAATTAATAATATGACACAGTTTAACACAATTACTGTCTGTCTGTTTAAAAGCAATATTGTCAAACCATCCGACACGGGTACCTTAGCTACTCTCTACCTAAAGAGTAGTAGAGATACAATGGGTTTAACCATAGCAACTCAGTAAAACTATTTCAAAAACGCACACAAAAAATTGGTAAGTTTAATTATCTTGACAAAAATAATTTTAACAGATAATTTAATTTTCTTTAAGTGAATTTGTTTATCTCCATTACAGCATTAGGTAAGGATAGCAGCGGGGGTTGGTGCTGCATGCTCGTTAGCTATTTTAATTCTATAAAACCAGTTAAAGGAACAATTTTAGAAATACCATAAAAAGTAGTGACTCATATAGATAAAGAAATACAGACCGAAATAATGAAAAGAGAATAAACTGAAATTACTAAAATACGTAGATTCTTTAAGCTGATTGTGAGTGCAACACATACCTGAGACAGCAGCCAAGCCAAGGCCCAATATCAACAGTAGCTTCATTTTCTCGTGTAGGTGTATAGTTATGTTACCAAATTAATGTTAACCCGTTATATATCATTGAGGACACCTCTTTCGATAGATTTATCAACGTTCAATAAAGATTACTTCATTATCTTAATCCAAAATATGCATAGAAGTAGTACCAGAGTAACAGCACTCGTCTATAAGTTAACTCACATACATACATACTGATATCGACACGTTTTTCTGTCTGTAGCTATAAGTACCCTATTAAAACAGTAAATGCTCTTATTTTGTTATATTGAAAAAAAAATCTTCGAAAAAATATTGTCAAATATATTATGAATGTCTATAATAATATAATTTATAATTGGTCTAAGTCGACTTGAAGACACTTTTTGAATATTAAATAAAGACCACCAACTATAACGTACAATTCCTTTTTAACTTTTCCTTCTTTCTTGGCTTCACTTTAGGCATGCCTTCGGTGTTACTAATATGATATCCATGGGTAACGGTGACCATTATCTTATAGCTCGTCTGTTGTTTGTCGGATATTTACATTTAAATGTGTAAAAAAAATACTGTGGTCTAATGAGACCATTTGTTTTCTAGCCACAGGATTTCTAAGGGTAACTTCTTGGATCACATATATGCACGTATACTTCTCTGTTTCAATAGGGTATAGGCACTACACTGTTTCCATTACTTACAGTTTCTAAGATGTCAGTGTTAGAATATACTTAATACAAAAAAGCGTATTAAAAAGGCAGCTTGAGGGCTGAAATTGCATGTAAAAAGGTGTAAAAAGAGTTCTCATTCAGGTCGGCGTTGCATTGGTGACACCCCTGGTGTTGCTCGTATCTATATGCGACCATGACCACCATCTGGTGGCTGATCAGGTTGCACGTCAGCAAAATTATTAGGTGTAATATATATAATAATTCCAAGCAAGTAACTTACGGAAATCTTTTAGTATTTAAACGAAATAACATTGTGATTAATACCAATAACCAAAGATGCGTGAAAAAATGTATGTAGGGTTGGCACATTTTGAAATCATTAATCCTTGATAATAAACGTTTGGTTAATTGCTATCGACAACAGATAATATTCCAAGATAGTAAGATATTTTTTGATTGAAGCGCTCATAGCCCGGCGGCTTGCGTCGATCTCAAGTGATCGACAAAGTTAAGCAACAGCGGGCGCGGTCGGTAGTTGGATGGGTGACCGCTAGTGGCAAAATTTCTTGAGCGCTTCCGTGCTTCGGAGGGCACGTAAAGCCGTCGGTCCCGGTTGTTATCATTTGGTAGCAGTCGTTAAGCCATGTCGGATACCTTCGGGCGGCTTAAAATTTCCGACACTTGGGTTGGCCACTAACCCCTCCACCAATCCGCACTGGAGCAGCGTGGTGGAGTATGCTCTAGGCCTCCTCAGGTATGAGGAGAGACCTGTGCTCAGTAGTGGGCCATTAATGGGTTGTAGCCAAGATATTTTTTGACTGATGAAACAAACGTAAAGGGTCATATATAATAATGTCATGTCTATGTCATATATAATAATGTCAAGTTATATTTTAATCAGATCCGCAGTCGTTTAATGCAAACGACTAAGTAACTACACTTAGTTAATTTTTATTTATTTATTAAAAAATCTACAAAATATGCAAGCCGAATAATATTTAGGCATTGTTTCGGATCCAGTTACTGAAGCGAGACACACGTACGTAGACGCCCGGGAAACGAGCCAGAGCACAGGATTCTCCCCAGGAAGTAACACCAACGATGACGTTGTTGTGGAAAAGAGGACCGCCAGAGTCACCCTGGCACGCGTCGCGACCGCCCACGTCGAGCCATCCCGCGCACAACATGTTGTCGGTGATGGTGCGACGCAGTTCATTGTAACGGGTTCTGCAAGTGGCTTGGTTCACAACCCAGACCTGAACGTGACGCAGTTGCTCAGAGCTGGTGCCACCAGGCTGAAAAAATAAACGCGTTGTGAAACAATTTCATCAAAAAATAATCTCAATCTTATCTAATGGATATTACATATTGCATTTAACTAACGATAAAACATAATATGACTTACTGAGGTCCTGCCCCATCCGATTGCCCAGACAGCGGCGTTATTAGCGGTGTTGAGGTTAGCTCCAGCGATGGAACCAGCGCGGACGTTGTTGTTGAAAGAGAAGGTGCCGGGAATGCGGAGGACGGAGACGTCACTGTCAGCAGTGAACCGGTTGTATGAGGGATGATTCAGGATTCTCTGGGTATTGTGCACCACACCCCCGCTGTTAGCGTTAGTAGAACCCACACGCATACGCCAGTTTCCAGTTTGCTGAGGACTGAAATAAATAAATGAATGTAATATATACCTACATTTAAAAAGACTTGTCAAACTGACAAAATTAGGTGCTTTTAGGACGTAAGCGAAGTCTTGGAAGAATTTTTGTTATTGCCACAGGACAGGGAATATAAAGGATTCATATTTTTGCTTAATTACATGTATATATATATATAAATAATCTCTTAATTTGCAGTTAATGTAATAAATATATTTCAATATATTATATAATATTATTATATATATTATAATTATATATTAATATAATATATATAACAATATATATATATAATATATATAATAATGCCGTTATACATATTTCCAGTTTAAATTGGATTTCAAATTTAACAAGTATTAGGGGTGATTATGATCATTAATAACTAAGGCTATACATATAATTGTGCTAAGGTTATACTTCTAATTACTTAACTGCGAGGAATTACATAATTGTTTTTTTATAAGGAACACACGAGCAAACAGACCATGGGATGATAATTCACTCCCGCCTATGTACATTTGTTATGTGTACAAAGGTTTTCCACAAAAGCCAAGTCATGAAAGATGCCAGATCCAGCCATGCCGATCTCAGCCAGGAAAGAATCAATTAACCAACGCGCTTCTTTACGTGTCAGTGTACTGAACTCTAAGTAGGTAGGTATGCATAAGTAAGCATGTAAATATGTAAAATATTGATTGACTGAAAACAATAATATCTCGTATTTTGTTCGTGATGATGTAAAACAAATTGAATACAGGCTCAACAGGATTGCTTTTTTCACGTAACAGCAACGTAATTCTACATGCTGTTTACACCAAAACATAAAAACAAATCTTACTTGAAGCAGTGGGCAGCTGATAGGACTGATCTGTTATTGATGATAGCTCCACCACACGACTGTCTGAAGTTGTTACCCGAACCGAACAGCATAGACACCGCCATGGGGTATGTGCCAATGTTAGTTACAGAACCACCAACAATCCTTTGATCATTATAGGGGAAGGCTGAAACATAAGAATTGAAAATATCTTACCTACAAAAATGTTCATAGTCCAAGACGACTTTCATTAAAAGAATAGATACATTAATAATATAAAACAGTTTAACACAATGACTCTGTCTGTCTGTTAAAAAAAACAATATTATCAAACAAACCGACACGGCTACACTAGCTACCCAAAGAGTACTATAGAGGAGTAGAATCATGTATCATGGGTGCCATATAAATTGTACAACACTTACCCAGAACGAGAACATAAATTTAAACTCATCATTCAAATTTCCGACTAGCTGGGAATTTTACCCAGGCCCCTTCGATTGGTGGTCCAGCATGTAAACAATTGCGCCATTGGGGTTGTCAAAAGTACATACATGAATTAAGAATAATATGAACCTTACCCGAGACGGCAGCCAGGCCGAGAGCTAACACTAACAACAGCTTCATTTTTACGTATAAACTCTACACTGTGTCTCCACTGATGCTCTAGCATTTTGTTACGCCTTATATATACATTGAACTCTAATCAATAAGCCTAAGTATTAGACATTGAAAATCTTTTATATCTTATAATTTACAACGCGGAAAATACGCGTAGATTCCACAGTAACTTTTGAGATAAAGAAAATGTATCCCAAATACGAGTTATTTACTCGTATTTTACATTTTTTCAAAATATTCTATTTTATGGTATATGCAACGTTCCATTCATCTAAACCAACTTTTATGGCAATCTTATTCAGACTGATCAGTAATTGCTACTTGGAAGGCAGCCATGACTTTATGGCGCTCGAGACGGTCGTTTAATTTTCTTTTACACAGTATTTTATGGAAATAAGGTAGCAACAAGCATGCAGCACCACCTTCCGCTGCCGCCCATGACAACTGTGACCTACTTGGAAGTAGACTAGAATGGGAACTGGGATATTTAGTTAGGTTAGGTGACGGTGTTAGAACATTAGCTGGTTAGTTTGTAAGTATGAGGACTGGGACAGGTCTATCGCTTACTTTTCTTCTGAGATGACCCACACCATGCCTTTTATTTTCCGAATCATATTAATAAAATCCATGTTTCTTCACCAGTAATTATTTCTGAGACACGTTTTGACAATGTTCTGTTTTCTTACACATCTCTTATCATAGTCGCATTTCATTTTACAAATCCACAGAAGCCTGTTTCTAACTTTCGGAGAGTTGAAAAAGTAATTCAACATTAAAGTTTCCTCACTAAAAATGTTGATGCAAGATGGCACGAATGCTCTTGGGCTCCCTCATTTATCTTTTCGACGTTCGTGTATGTGGGTATTTATTTCACACGCACCAACATTTCAGAAATCCAGACATTTTCTAGTTATGATTGCAAGGCTCCGTTTCTTTAGTTATACCTTTATTGTAGTCCTTTTTATGAAAAATATATTTGTGGAGCACAAGTGCGTGTACTTACAATAGTAAACACGTTACAAATTATTCATTTTATTCTTCAATGTTGTACATTTGTAGAAACTACGATAGCATAAAAAATAATTTACTAGTATTGAAAATATAATTTCTTAATAAATAATAATAGAATAATAATTTAACTTTAGACACGTGCTTTTTAAACAAAACCACGTATTTAAATAATTTTTTTATATATCCATAATTATGTTTATTTATTTATGTTTTTTGGAAATCTTAGAGATAAGTTATACTTACATAATATAGTAAGTTGTAATTAAAAGAAAGCCTATTACAAGTTTTTACTGATAGATAGCAACGTGCGTGACAGGTTTAAAATTAGATAATAAAATTAAGATACCTAGTAGTTAATACTCTTATCAGTTCCAAATATTGTTGTTTATTTTCATTTTATTGGCGTTTATTTGGTTATTGTGATTATTTTCGTATCATTAAGCCCCGTTTTAATTTATGGACGTTTGTGTTCAATAAGTCAAATAATTATAACATTCTTTAATAAAAGCATTTAGATACCTGCTTGCTCTATTAAAGTATTAGTTTCGTCTGTAATTGATGTCAGCTGTAGGAACACAAAGTGGACCAGGATTTTTGATATTAACCTCGGTACTCTACATGTAATATTGCTTAGCAACTCAGGCGAATCTACAGAACCGTTTATATTGTTAAATTGATTTCCCATGTCAGCTATTCCTTTGAGTTCTTGTAAAGGATAATCGATTGAGACATCGATTTTTATAACCCTTGATAAATTGTTTGCTTCGATATTGCAGAAACCCAAGGAATAACTTTTGAATGGCTTCAATACCATTGATATATGCGTTGTTATTGGGGTTCCAAACCTGAGATCCCTTCTTAAATTCTTGTTACACGCATATTATAGTTTGTTACACGTATATTAAAGAAAACGATTTTATTTAGGGGAGCACAATTGTATAATAAATTGCCAAATGACATTAAAGAATGTAATAATTTTAACAAGTACAAAACTAAATTGAAAAAGTATATACTATATAAATTGTAATACTTACATATATTTTAAATTTTATATAGCTTCAGAGGCACATACTGTTACTATATTGTTTTTTCTGTGTATCTCATTATAAGTGAAACTGTATGTTTTTTATGAGAAATAAAATTCTTTATACCTTTTATAATCTAGAGCTTTCGAGGCTTTACTTATTATTTTTTTCTTTCACTCTTTATTGAAAAACCTAAAGCTAGGAATTACAATGGGCGGACTTAATGCCTCAGGGCATTCTCTACCAGTCAACCCTTGGATATGGTGAGAAGTTGAGGTAGGTGTTCAATATTAAATATTGAAATTATTTACTCTCGAACCGGGTCCGGGTCCGGGTTCAAGCACCGCAACACACACTATTTTTCAATAATTATGTGCGTATTCAAATTTAATTACCATTTGCTTCGGTGAAGGAAAACATCGTGAGGAAACCTGCACACCTGAGAGTTCTTCATAATGTTCTCAAAGGTATGTTCACATACTCCACCAATCCGCACTTGGCCAGCGTGGTGGACTATGACCTATACCCCTCACATTTTGAGAGGAGACCCGTGCCTAGCATTGGGACAGTTATGGGTTGCGATGATGACGATGATGATGATTATATATAAATTAAAGAAATATATACCCTAATAAATATATAAATTATAGGTATATGTGTAAATATATACATATATATCCATAGAGAAATATTATGTAATGATAAACAAGAGTTTATTATACATGTGTATAATTGTATATATGTCACCAATATGTGTATCAAACAGAAGTTCGCACTGAATGTTACTCAATGGCACCTTATAGTGTTCACTCTCGAGGGCGATACCGTATAAAGTATAGATTTGTTTTGAAACATTAGACACGTTTACGTATGAAAACTTAACCTAAAGGTTAAGTTTTGATTGAGCACAGTATTCCTGGAATGAATTAAGGTATTTTTGCAAATTAAGCGCATCCTCGGGTGTCCTAATTACGTGTAAGAGATTGACATCATCGGCGAATAGCAAGATTTTTGAATAATTAAAGCATTGTAAAGCGTTCAAAGAAGTAAGTTAAAAGTTTGTAAAAAGAAGGGGTTCGAGCAGGGATCCTTGCGGAATATCTGATGGAATCAGCATTTTTGAGAATTTATAACCATTTAATTTATTCATAAACGTTTCTTCTTCTTCTTCTTAATATCGCAGTTTGGTTTCTGTTGATAATATAAGAACAGAACCACTTCATCACATTGCCTCGTATTCCAGCAACAAACAGCTTACGTAAAATAATTAAATGGTCTATCCATCAAAAGCCTTCATTTAATCTTTGTATATTACGTCTACTTGTGATCGCTCTAACATAATTATGCTTAGTCAGTTAATAAGAGCAAAGTATAAGATTAGACACATTGGATTTACTTTTAAGAAAACCATGTAGATTATTGATGAAGGATTGCATAAAACAGCGTAAAGTGTTTGCATAGCATAGTGCATTGCACAGCGTAAATTGTGTGCAGGTTTCCTCACGATGTTTTCCTTCACCGAAGCAAGTGATAATTAAATTATAATACGCACATAATTTTTGAAAATTAGTGGTGCGTGCGGGGTTTGAACCCGGAACCTCCGGTTCGGCAGTCCAACGGCAGGCTTAAATAATTTTTTTAAACACATTGATTTATAAATGCAGACAAATGTCAAAAGAGCGGTAGGTCTGAAAACAGTTCTATTCTGTACACAGACCATTGGTTAAGCGGTCTGTGATTCTGTACAAAAAATTAAATATGAACAATAATTGCTTCATAAACATTTCCCTTCGGGGGCTTCGCCCGCCGAACTCCCCTAGTCTATTCCCCTCCGTGCCCCACATTTGAAGAATGGGCAATGATATTTTATGTAAAAAAACAGTAGATATTATGTCTGTGTCTTTCTATCTCATATTATAATTACGGATAATTATATTGTGTTATGTATTTGACAGATCAATGTTTATTTTCGTATCACGGGTGTTTGTGACAGTTAATTTGTGTGACTTCACACCTTACGATTACTCGATAAAGGAAATCCTATTTCGGGGTGAGGCGTCGTCCTAATTGGCAGCGATCGTACGATGGCGCGATGCGTTCTCGTCGTGCGATGGGTATTTCATTACAATTATAGTACGGCCGGCGGATCTTGGCCGCTCTGAACTTTGTTCGGATCGCTGCGCAGAAGTCAATTTTAGGGTCGAAATGGTGGCAAGACGCGCGGGGTGAGCGGGGTGCCACTTTGAGCATTCTTTGTTTCAGTCACACGCTTAGTGTTTGTGTCGCTATCTCTCTCTAAAGACAATACCTGCGCACTATATCCGAAAGCCTAATAGTAGAAGGTCCGAACCTACATCGACATTTACCGGGTTGATAATAGAATCAAACTTACTTTATAATAATTTTTTTATATTAGAATATATATTAAAAATGGGTTGACAAAAAAAATCCTGGACAGAATATTTTTTTAATTATTTTTTATTTTATAGCGGCCACGATCCGCCGGCCGTACTTTACTTGCGAGGTTAAAATAGGACACTCTGATGAAATCTGTATGTTTGAACCCATCGCACGACGAGAACGCAACGCGCCATCGTACGATCGCTGTCAATTAGGTCGGGACGACGCCTGAGTGTGTGAGCGTTATTATAATATACCAGCTCGCTTGGCCCTTTTCCCCTTTGCCCCACGCTTTTCCCACTATAATAATACTTAAATTAAGAATTATTTTTTATTTCGATTTAGTATAAAAACGTGTTTTTTTAGTTTTTTTAACTATATTTTATTTTAAAATTACAAACAGACACTTCAATTTTATTTACTTGTATAGATGTATAGATTACACGACAGCAATTTTTTATTTGAACGATATTGCTACCCGTGTAATAGAACTTTTAAAAATAAATTCGGCTTTTCTAGTCACTTGCACTCGCATCCGAAAATCTAGCTCCATAGATATCGCCATTAACGGATACGTCAGGGAGGACATCATTACATTCAATATTTTTAGTGGGATGAAGATTTACAATTAATAAATAAAAATACAAGTAGATGAACATAAGAATTTAATGAATCAAATAAAAAATTCTACAAAAATTATAAGACGTGCAATATTTAGGCGTTGGTTTGGATCCAGCTACTGAAACGAGACACACGGGCGTAGACGCCCGGGTAACGAGCCAGAGCACAGGATTCTCCCCAGGAGGTAACACCAACGACGACGTTGTTGTGGAGAAGAGGACCGCCAGAGTCACCCTGGCACGCGTCGCGACCGCCCACGTCGAGCCATCCCGCGCACAACATGTTGTCGGTGATGGTGCGACGCAGTTCATTGTAACGGGTCCTGCAAGTGGCTTGGTTCACAGTCCAGACCTGAACGTGACGCAGTTGCTCAGAGCTGGCGCCACCAGGCTGAAAAAATAAACGCGATGTTAAACAATTTATTCAAAAAATATTCAATTTTATCTAATGAATATTACATATTACACTTTACTTGCGATAAAAATATAAAATAACTTACAGAAGTTCTGCCCCATCCGATTACCCAGACAGGGGCGTTATCGGGGGTGTTAAGGTTAGGTCCAGCGATGGAACCAGCGCGGACGTTGTTGTTCAAGGAGAACGTGCCAGTAATGCGGAGGACGGAGACGTCGTTGTTCAAAGTTAACCGGTTGTAAGAGGGATGATTCAGGATTCTCTGGGTATTGTGGACCACACCCCCGCTGTTAGCGTTAGAAGAGCCCACACGAGAACGCCAGTTTGCAGATTGGTTAACACTGAAATTAAAAAAATGAATGTAATATAATGTATACCTACATATAAAAAGACTTGTCAGACTAACTAAATGCAATAAACGAATGAAGACAATAAAAACCCGTATGTTGTTCGTGATCGTTGTAAAACAAATTTAAGTAAAATATTGATTTAAGTATTGACATTGGCTCAACAGGATTGCAGTTTTCACGTAACAGGAACATAAATCTTACTTGAAGCAGTGGGCAGCTGATAGGACTGATCTGTTATTGATGATAGCTCCACCACACGACTGTCTGAAGGTGTTACCCGAACCGAACAGCATAGACACCGCCATGGGCCATGTGCCAATGTTAGTTACAGAACCACCAACAATCCTTTGATCATAGGGGACGGCTGAAAACATAAAGATGTTAAAAAATCTTACCTGCATATAAAAAATGTTGTTGTAACAATCCCAACGGATTTTACCAAGTCTTTTACAATAGATTTTGCTTTTACAATATATCAGATCTGGAGTCGCTAGAAATGTCATTGTAATTGTCATCATCAAAGATATTTAATGTGAGCGTTTACTTTAACTATATTATAATAGAAGACCTGAAGTCTTATGTGGAATACATGTAAACTGTTAGATATATTGGAATGTTGCTATAGTAAGTTATATTACAGGTAAACAATTTAGAGTAAACATATGGCAGGACGTCTGCCAGGTCAGCAAATCTATATATCTATCTTAATATATATATTTCTTGTGTGCGTGTGTATGTGACTGAACTCCTCCTAAACGGCTTGACCGATTTGGTTGAAATTTTTTGTGTGTCTTCAGGTGGATCCGAGAATGGTTTAGATTCACAATTGGACCCGGTAGGTGGCGTTGCTGTCGATATATCACTAAAACATTTTTTAATTATAAAGCGGTACGAAGTACGCTGGGACAACTAGTATACATATAAAAGGAAAAGCTGACTGACTCACTGACTCACTGACTGACAGTATATCAACGCAGAGTCTAAACTATAAGGGTTAGAAACTTGAAATTTTGCACAGGGGTCCTTTTATTACGTACGGGAGCACTAAGAAAGGGTTTTTGAAAATTCACCCCCTAAGGGGGTAAAACGGGGTGCAAAGTTAGTATGAAATTTTGCCGTTTTTGAAGTTATTCGAATGAAATTCAGTATGAAGGTATTTCATTGAAAGTTGTGAAACATGTATAAAATATTTTTTCTAAAACCATCCCTTAAGCGGGTAAAAGGGGGGGGGGAGCAAAGTTAGTATGAAAGTTCTCTGATTTTATCAACTTTTATATATTTAGGGATTTTTGGCGGGCGAAACCGCGGGTGTAGACTTGTTTTATATAAAACAATTTCTTTCTTTCAAAGCATACACCCAGACTAAGAGACAAAATTTTAACAGAAATTTAAACATATCATTCAAATATTCGCCTAGCTGGGAATCGAACCCAGGACCCTCCCAACGGCGGTCCGGCACGTTAACAATTGCGCCATAGGGTTGTCAAACGAACATACATTAATTAAGAGTATATATAATATATGAACCTTACCCGAGACGGCAGCCAGGCCGAGAGCTAACACTAACAACAGCTTCATTTTTACGTATAAACCCTACTGTGTCTCAACTGATGTTCTCGGATTTTGTTACGCCTTATATACCGTAAATCCTAATCAATAGGCCTAAGTATTAGATATCGTAAATCTTTCATATCGTATAATTTATAAAACCTAATCAATAGGCCTAAGTACTAGATATCGTAAATCTTTTATATCTTATAATTAGCTTTGCCCACGAATTCGTCCGCGTGAAATTAAATAAAATATTACAAAATTTCTAAAATAAAAGTAGCCTAAGTTACTCCTTATTCCATCAGCTATCTGGAAAATCAAAATCAAAATCGGTCTAACAGTTCCAGAGATTAGCCAGAACAAACAGACTGACAGACAGACAAAAATTATAAAAATGTTACTTTGGTATATGTACCGTGTATGCATCCATATGCATTTAGTAAAAAGCAGTTTTTTAATACTATTACAAACAGATACTCCAATTTTATTTATATGTACATATATTTTCTATTATATATATTTTATTATCTATTACGTTTACGTTGTAAATCTTTACAACACAGAAAATACGTGTAAATTCCTCAGTAACATTTGTGATAGAGTCAAATTAAAACCAAATGCGAGCTATTTATTTAGTACACTTACGGTAGCTTCACAGTACATACGTAGTAATATAGTTTTTATAAGAAGTAATATTAAATGCGTATAAAAAACCACCAAATAACCAATTAATACATCCTTCTTGCATCAATTGGTTACTTTTTCGTATCTGTTATGTAAAGTACGGTACCTAATCTTTTATGGAACTCGGTGTACAGTTCTATAATAAAGTACCTGAGTCAATAAGTGACTTGCCTGTTGTACAAGAAACGTGTAAAAGCGAATTTTGTATGCAAGGGTAACTATAGCGTATAGTCTTTAGGTGACAAAGATGCATGGAAATGACCAGCTCTGCAACCAGTTCCGCTAAGGTTAGTATATCTCTAGACATCGTCGCTTTCCCCAGTACATTTTTCCACTTGATTACTATCAAGCTAATTTTCCGTGAGTAGCTTCATTTTCACGAGACGCCCAACAATTTCTGAACGAAAAATCTCTATTGTGGGAGGTAATAGTCGTAGCAGGGTTAAATATGTCGATTTGATGATTCTAAAAAAATTATTATTAACTGATTAAATTAATTGAAACAATATTTGTCCTACAAAATATAATTATGGTTTATATTTTGTAGGATAACACTTCCAACATGTATCGATAACGAGGTCATCAAAAATGTTTACTAACCAGCTGTTTTTTTTTGTTACTTAGTTAATCAATATAATTACATAAAAAAAAGAAGCTGACTGACTGACATATTTACGCAGGGCCTAAACTATAAGGGTTTGAAATTTGAAATTTTGCACAGGGCTTCGACAGTAGTACAAAGTAGGGGAGCACTAAGAAAGGAATTTTAAAAATTCACCCCCTAAAGGGGTAAAACGGGAGTGCAAGGTTAGTATGAAACTTTGCCGTTTTTGAAGGTATTCGAATGAAATTCAGAATAAAGGTATTTCATTGAAAATCATCCCTTAAGCGGGTAAACGGGGGGCGCAAAGTTAGTATGAAAGTTCTCAAATTTTATAAACTTTTATATATTTTGGGGATTTTTGGCGGGCGAAGCCGCGGGTCAAGGCTTGTATTTATATAATTTAACAGTCATATTGTCCTACAAATTGTGTGGTTATCCCGTTATCCCGGTCCTATGCTCAAAAAGAGCAGTACAGATCCTTGGTGTAAAAAAAGCTGAATCTTCGTGAAAAGCTCCATTTTGATGAGACACCCAACAATTTCTGAACGAAAAATCTCGAATATGGGAGGTAATAGGGGTAGCAGGGATAAAATATGTCGATTTCATGATTCTAAAAAATTTATTATTAACTAATTGTTTTTTTTTAAATCTCAAGATTATTAGTCCGGGATCCCTAGTACATTTTTTTTACTTGATTACTAACAAGCTAATTTTTCGTGAGTAGCTTAATTTTGATAAGACGCCCAAGAATTTCTGAACGCAAAATCTCGATTGTGGGAGGTAATAGGAATAGCAGGGATAAAATATGTCGATTTCATGATTCGAAAAAATTTATTACTAACTGGTTGTTTTTTTTTTAATCTCAAGATTGTCTAATTTACTTGAAAAAATATTTGTCCTACAAAATGTATGGTCTGATCGGAGAGTCCCCCACTTCCAACATGTATCGATAACGAGGTAAAAAAAATGATTACTAACCAGCTGATTTTTTTTTTGTTACTTAGTTAATATTCATATAATTTAACAGTCACAGTGTCCTACCTTTTGCGTGGTACGTTATCCCGGTGCTACGCTCAAAAGTTGTTAATACCATAAGACCATTTTTCTAATTACTAACTGTAGGGCAAAAACACGACACGTACAACGAATGTATGGTTTGATCGAAGAGTCCCCACTTACAACATGTATTGATAACGAGGTCATCAAAAATGATTACTAACCAGCTGATTGTTTTTTTGTTACTTTCTAACGTTCTACGTTAATATTTATATAATTTAACAGTCATATTGTCCTACAATTTGCATGGTACGTTATCCCGGTCCTATGCTCAAAAATAGTAGTAGGAGATCCTTGATGTAAAAATTTTTGTTTGTTTGCTTGATTTGGTTGAAATTTTTTGTGTGTCTTCAGGTGGATCCGAAATTTTTTAGATTCACAATCGGACCCGGTAGGTGGCGCTGCTGTCGATATGTCACCAAATTTATTTATTTATTATAGAGCGGTACGAAATGCGATTTTTGTGTGTCTTTAGGTGAATCCAAATTTTTTTTTGCTTCACAATTCGACCCGGTAAGTGGCGCTGCTGATGTAATGAAATTCGATGTGGCGTATGGAACCCGTCGCTATGTCCCCCAATGTCAAAAAATAAATGTCCACCCATGCAAAACCGGGACAGGCTTTGCCGCTTTGCTCGCCCTAATTATGATATTGATATTAATCTCTTTAATAACCATCCTCAAAGTAGTAAACGCCTTAATATGGTACACTTACGTTACTCGGCGTGTCTGTTGACCGCCGAGCGAGTATTTATTTTGATAGCTCTTGTCGCTCAGCGTATCCTCACCCGTGAGTGTGAACAGTCAGCGGTCAACTATTAATATATGCATCTCTTTTGTTTATACGGAATGTACCTATGTATGTCTTATTGTACGCTTCTTGAGCGAGAAAATAGCCGATAGCACTCGCCGGCGGTGGGACAACTGCCCGTTCATACTTTTGCGAGCGTGGCGCAAGTATAGGTCGTGTTAATGTAGCGTAACGTAATAAGTGTAGTAAAATTACTACACAATAATTTATTAGCGTGCAGTGTAATGTATTAATGTACCTACTAATAAATGTAGTAGGTATTATACCATACGTATCAAAGTATTGGGCCACGTTGTCCAGCGATTCCTTTACGCCTTACTAATTTCTAACATATTGTAAAAGGAACTAATGAAAATATTTAAAACCGACAGCAAAGTATTACATTTTACTAATGTAATACTTTGCTGTCGCTTATATTAAACCTTTATATTAAACCTTTTTGTTCACCTTTGCATTTATGTTGAGGTCTGATTGATATTCAATAAAAAACATATTATGCATGAGAATTTAATAAGGATAAGTAAAATTGTCAGATAAATTGTCAGACGCAAAAGGTTTAGGCATTGTTTTGGATCCAACTACTAAAGCGAGCCACTCGGGCATAGACACCCGGGTGACGAGCCAGAGCACAGGATTCTCCCCAGGAGACAATACCAACGATGACGTTGTTGTGGAGAAGAGGACCGCCAGAGTCACCCTGGCACGCGTCGCGACCGCCCACGTCGAGCCATCCCGCGCACATCATGTTGTCGGTGATGGTGCGACGCAGTTCATTGTAACGGGCTCTGCAAGTGGCTTGGTTCACAGTCCAGACCTGAACGTGACGCAGTTGCTCAGAGCTGGCGCCACCAGCCTGAAAAAATAAAATGAATATTCAACTTTATCACATTATGCATTAACTTATTATATTATGTTTAAATATATATAACTTACAGAAGTCCTACCCCATCCGATTACCCAGACAGGGGCGTTATCGGGGGTGAAAAGGTTAGCTCCAGCGATGGGACCAGCGCGGACGTTGTTGTTCATGGCGAACGTGCCAGTAATGCGGAGGAGGGCGATGTCGTTATCCAAAGTGAACCGGTTGTATGAGGGATGATTCAGGATTCTCTGGGTGTTGTGGACCACACCCCCGCTGTTAGCGTTAGAAGAGCCCACACGAGAACGCCAGTTTGCAGATTGGTTCATACTGAAATAAAAAAATGAATGTAATATAATGTATACCTACATATAAAAAGACTTGTCAGACTAACTAAATGCAATAAACGAATGAAGACAATAAAAACCCGTATGTTGTTCGTGATCGTTGTAAAACAAATTTAAGTAAAATATTGATTTAAGTATTGACATTGGCTCAACAGGATTGCAGTTTCCACGTAACAGGAACATAAATCTTACTTGTAGCAGTGGGCAGCTGATAGGACTGATCTGTTATTGATGATAGCTCCACCACACGACTGTCTGAAGTTGTTACCCGAACCGAACAGCATAGACACCGCCATGGGCCATGTGCCAATGTTAGTTACAGAACCACCAACAATCCTTTGGTCATAGGGGACGGCTGAAAACATAAAGAACAACCAAGAACTTTACTATACTATTTCCATTTCTTTATTTTCTCGATGACAGTTCTGTAGTAGTGTTGTGACCAAATAAGTAAATGATATCGATCGCATATATTTATAATATTAAATTCATCAGATTTTGATTAAATTATATAAACAAAGATTACCTGTCGTTATAATTATTTCGTTTCATTGTCGAGTACCTACCGATACCTACTTATTTTACAACATCTTCGAAAATTTTAAAGTAGTTGGCATTATCAATCAAGAATAAATACCTACGTGTAACATCTTGTAATGAAATAAAATATTAGTTAATAAATTTGTACAAAAGTATCCGGCATGTTTAGTTTCTTAAATTTTGTAAAAAAATATCAGGTCTGTTATCGTGTTACGTTTATCGATATAGCCCATCCCTATCAGTTTCTCCGAATCAGGTATAACCTTGTACGTATGAAAACGTCATATTTTTATAAAATAATGCATACATAATGTAAAAAAGACGCTCGTTCAAGTTTTCACAGGAGCTGTCATCGAGAAAATAAAGAAATGGAAATAGTATAAACACTACTAACTGGACTACTAGTTACAACAACTGTCACGACTAAAGGTCTGCGCACATTAGACTATTACTAACACTCAGTAACTTCCCTAGTCCTCATAAATACTAACGAACTAACCAACTAACGTTTTAACACCGTTCGCAAACTGACTATGTATTCATCATTCCCGTTTGAGTCTTATTCTGTGTCGGTCACAGTTTTCGTGGGCAGCAGCGGGTGGTGCAAAAAAAATCCGCCTGTGTATGTAAACGTGATATCAATCATCTCAACAATATCTCAAGCAATACTGAATAAATTTTATATGTTAAATATATATTTATATAATAATATCACATCGATACGAAACAAATGAGTTGATTAATAAATAACGCTAAATACATAGCCCTACAATAGGATTTCCTGTGTCGTGGGTGCCATGGACAACACATAGGACAAGAACACATACAAAGACGGAGAACAGAAAATGAAGGTCATCATTTAATCTTCCGGCTCGCGAATCGGAATTCTCGGAATCAATGGCGAACAACCCTTCGAATGGCAATCTGTCATGGTAACCAGCGCGCTATAAGGGTCTATAATATTTAATAGGTAGTAGAGCCTAGAGTTCACCCGGGGTAACACTACCGCCCGCCAAGGCCCTGTCTACCGTGTAATAAGTAAAAGTTGGTGCTGCGTGCTCGTTTGCTACAATAATTCCATAAAAAATATGAACCATACCTGATACGGCAGCCAAGCCGAGGGCTAACACCAACAACAGTTTCATTTTTACGACTAACGCCTGCACTGCTAACTACAAGAATGCTGTTGTATTCGTGTTACGTCTTTATATACCTAAAGTTCTTAATCAGCAGAATTAAGTATGAGATATTGAGTCATCAATATCTATTAATTTACAATTTGTCAAAGAGGATATCATGAGCTTTACATATAAGGGGTGTTCATAGATTAAAACGTTACATTTTTTTGGGATTTTTAGAGAATTTAACATGCAAAGAAAAATTTTCTTACAAATGTCATATGACCTGGACCCTGGTTACCGTCCAGTACCAAGGAACTCGTCGAGACGAATTAAACGAGCCCATACTCGATGGGGTTGCCTCGTTTCTTTACTGAGTTCTTATAACCACCATCCAGCTCCATCATCAGACCCTGGTTACCATTGAAAGGCAAACTACTCGTCAAGACGATTCAAATGAGCCCAAACTCGATGAGGTGGTGTCGTTTCATTGAGAAGTTCCTTTGGCCACCTCCCAGCTCCATCATCAGATTAGCACTTATTATAACTTTTATCATCGCGGACACTCAACATTTTAACTGTAACGGATACTGACGATCTTTATAATACCGTTCTTTCGACCCAATTGCATGGATCATGGCCACGGCGAGACTGCGGTGGCGGGGGGAAACTATTGACAGCTGTGACACTTGACACTAATGACAGATAAGCCTGCTAACTTTAGGTCTAGTCCGTTTCACGTTCCGTGGTACCATATCACGACACACGTCACTAACGAAATCTTGGCGCACTGAATTTGAAACTGTTTTTGTCGAACACATACTGACCACTGGATTCCTCGCTTCAGCGTACTTGCTACCGCTTGCCGTTGAGTTGCCGTTGTTAGAGTTTTGGCAACCGATGCGAGGTGTTAAGAGTGTGTGCAAAACACGTAGCTAAGGTATTACAACCATTGGTAGGACAAACAACGGCACTTAGTAAGTATTATACAAGATACTAGGCTACAGGAAGGCGAAATAATGGGAAGTTTCGACGTTGCATCATTATTCACTGTTTAGTATAGTATCGCCTATTAGTTATTAAGTATATTATTACGTTACTTATTTTATTATTTTTAAAATTTTGGTTATTGTATACTCAGCGCCTGATGCATCTTAATGGCATCGTAATGTTTACGCGTCGCATCGTACTCGGCGAACAATTAGCATTTAAGTACCGTGTATGTTCTTACCGACATTAATTTAATATCTCATTACAACTCTTTACCGTGAACTGTGTGGTGGTTTTATTTTGCCTTGACGAAGATTTTAATTGCTATAATACCTAAACTACAGCGGCAACATTGGTCCTTCGAGCCGGATTATTTACGAATAATTTGTGGTGATAAATTATTCGCGTGTTGGATTAATAAATCTGGAAGTTAAAGTTTAACTAAAGGTCATTGGAAGGTTAACCGCGTGGATGGAAGAAGATAAATTTGAAGGAAAGGCCAAAAAAGTTGAACTTATTATGGTACTAGTGTTCCATTGATTTCCACCCAACACTCTGTTATGGTATTATAAGTATTTTGTAAGTATAAAAGCTTCGATTGTGAACAAGGTTGGTGAATACTTACTTTGATTACTTTTAACTATTAGTCATGATCAGTTAATTTATTGTAAAAGTTAGAAGTGATTAGTAATTAATAATTTATTTAGTTACTTTCAAGTAAATATTGCCTTTAGTAATTATCTACACAGTTTCTTTAATTAATTTGTAAAGATTGTTAAGTTAGCATTCAAATCATAATTTATTCAATTTCTTAATAACATTGTGTAAAAATAGTTCAAGTAAGTGTTAAAATCATAATTAGATTATTAAAGTTTGGTCATAAATTGAAATTACATTGTTGTTTCTAATTTTAATTATTCGTACTTAAGTATTACAGTACATAGGAACATCATTGTTAAACACATATTAAGACGTTTTTATAAACTAGCTATTATTACATCAATTCCAGGTTGATTACATACCAGCCTCGCAAGATGACGCAAGAGGTAAAACTTATTCGTCAACGTGCAGCCTACAAAGGACAATTAACGTCATTTGCGAGTTACATCGATGACTTGGATGCTCCTTCTCTAAACACCTTCGAAGTTGACGAGTTGCAGTTACGTATCGCGCGGATGGAAAAAATGTTTGATCGTTTTGAAGAGGTACAGTTGTCTTTAGAGTGCCTAGTAGATGAGGCTGAATCTCACCTACTAGAGCGTAGGGAATTTGAAAAATTATATTATAAATTGCTTTCACAAGCACGTAAAATTCTCAATGATTGTAGGAGGGCCGAGAGTGTTGCGACTGAGGTAAGTGTACGTCGCTCGTGCGCCCACAACAACATTAAGTTGCCTACCATTCAATTGCCAAAATTTAGCGGCTCCTATGACAACTGGTTGGAGTTTCATGACACCTTTTCCAGCCTCATTCACGATAATGACGATATAGACAATATTAATAAATTCCATTATTTGAGGGCTTCGTTGGAGGGATCTGCTGCGGTAGTTATTCAATCCATTGAGTTCTCATCTGCCAACTATTCATTAGCCTGGCAGATACTATGCGATCGCTATGAAAACAAAAGACTGTTAATTCATAATCACGTCTCTGCTATATTTAATTTAGATGTCATCACAAGAGAGTCGTCAGCTAATTTAAAACGCCTTTTAGATCAAACTAATAAACACTTACGAGCTTTAGAATCCCTAGGAGAACCAACTAAACACTGGGACACGCTTCTCATTTATATAATTACACACAAACTTGACAGCAAGACATATCGGGAATGGGAGCAGTCTATAAAGCAAGATAGAAAAATAACATTTAACATATTTCTGTCATTTATTAAAAATAGGGCTGACTTATTAGAAACCATAGAATTGTCTACATCTTCAAATAAAAGTCATAATAATTTATGTTCACCTAACATCAACAAGTCTACCAATAAGATAAAAACTTTGGTTTCTGTTTCTGATAATAATTGCAGTAATAAAAATAGTTCATTTTCTAAACGTTGTCCTAAGTGTAATAATGATCATAAATTAATTAATTGCCCTCATTTCTTATCGCTCACTAATGAATCGCGACTAAAATTACTGCCCGAATACAAGGTGTGTTTTAACTGCTTACAGTCCGGACATTACGCTAATAATTGCAAGAAGCCAGGCTGCAAGGTTTGTCGGCGTAAACACAATACACTGGTGCATGTCTTGGATCGTAATAACAAACCGGTTTCTGCGATTAAGGGTGCGACACATCATAACTCGGATAATAACAACATCATGCATCCCATTGCGCATACGCAGCTACCGACACAGCAGCCGCCCGAGTCGAGTGCTCGCTTATCACTGTCGGCAAGTGTCGCTGCGCTGCCGCACACTCAAAACGGAGATGTGTTATTGTCCACTGCGTTAATTAAAGTATTCGGTAAGAACGGTAAACAACATGTCGCTCGTGCGTTGTTAGACAGCGGTAGTACGACGTGTTTAATGACCGAGGCACTGCATGAGAAACTAGGGCTGCCTATTATTAGGATAAATAACTCCATTTTAGGGATCAATAATATTACGTCACAAATTAATAAATCATGTCGCTTACAAATAAAATCGTTAGACGACAGTTATTCGACGAATATACATTGTTTTATCTTGCCTTCAATTACCAATAATACACCATGCAAACAGATAGATTTGTCTGTTATAAACATTCCGTCTGATATGTGTCTTGCGGATCCACACTTTCATATGCCGGCCGCTATCGATATATTGATCGGCGCGGACGTATTTTGGGACATTTTAGGTACTCAAAGGCTTACGTTAGGAGACGGACTACCGATACTCTGTGATACA
Source organism: Ochlodes sylvanus (assembly GCA_905404295.2). Lineage (NCBI taxonomy): Eukaryota > Metazoa > Arthropoda > Insecta > Lepidoptera > Hesperiidae > Ochlodes > Ochlodes sylvanus. The sequence goes on along the minus strand of FR990124.1, from coordinate 12,253,435 downwards.
AAACTGGGTTGGCTCGTATCAGGTCCCATTAAAGGTGGCCATGTATCATTGTCTCAAGCCTTGTGTAACTTTGCGAAGTTAAATGTCCAGTGTGATGAGGATGTTCATGACATTCAAAACCAATTAACAAAATTTTGGCAGCTCGAGGAGGTAAGTACAGACTTTGAGTACTCTCCGGAGGAAAGGGCTTGTGAAAACCATTTTATAAAAAACACCACTCGCTTAGATAACGGTCGATTTTGTGTTAGAATCCCACTCAAGCAGTCACCTGAGTTACTAGGGGATTCTTTGTCACGAGCGAAGCAGTGTTTTCTTTCCCTAGAGAGAAAACTTAACGCAAAGCCTAAACTCTTGGAGATGTACAAGGATTTCATGTTGGAATATGAATCCTTAGGTCATATGACTCAATGTCATAGCATTATTTCAAACCCTAATGTGCATTACATTCCTCATCACGGGGTTTTACGTGAATGTAGTTCCACTACAAAGCTGCGAGTAGTTTTTAACGCAAGCAGTCCTACTACCACTGGCGTTTCGTTCAACCAAATCCAAATGGTTGGGCCAGTGGTGCAAGACGACTTGCTATCCATTCTGCTGCGGTTCAGACAACACAAATATGTTATCGCAGCAGACGTGGAGAAAATGTATCGTCAGGTGTACGTTCATCCAGATGATCGAAAACTACAACAAATTATCTGGCGCCATAGTCCGTCGGATCCTCTTAAAGCTTACCAGCTTAACACCGTCACTTACGGTACGGCAAGCGCTCCGTATCTAGCAACAAGATGCATGAAGCAGCTAGGACTGGAGGCTTCCGACAAGAAAGTTGCCGATGCTATTATCCATGACTGTTATGTTGACGATTTGTTAACTGGTGGGGACGACTTAGAAGAAGTCATTAATTTACGTGACGGGGTCACTTCCACATTAGCTTCTGCTCAAATGAATTTGAGAAAGTGGAAGTCTAACGAGCCTCGGGTACTTCCTAAGCCTGAATCTCCACAGTCATCAGTGAATTTAAACATCGGCACTTCCGAGCCTAGTAAAACGTTAGGACTTGGGTGGTTACCAAATTCTGATCAGTTGTGTTTTCCAAGTGGCTTGGTTGCCGGTGGAAACACTAAACGCGATATTTTGTCAGTAATCGCACAGATTTTTGACCCGCTTGGTTTGCTAGCTCCTTGTGTTATTGTTATGAAGATGTTGCTTCAACAACTTTGGTTGGAAAAGTTGTCCTGGGATGAACAACTACCACCTGAAATAAATAAATTGTGGGTTGAGATAGTCGTAAATCTACCTTGTTTAAATGATATTTATGCCCCGCGGCGTGTTATTTGCGACTCACCGAAATCCGTTGAATTCCATATTTTTTCTGACGCATCTGAACGTGCGTATGGCGCATGTCTATATGTTCGTAGTGTCAACGATGATGGTGAGGTGGTAGTGCGCCTGCTACTTGCTAAGAGTCGTGTAACTCCACTTAGGTTAACCACTATACCGAGACTCGAATTGTGTAGCGCGTTAATAGGTACCCGTCTTTATAAAAAGGCTATCGCCTCATTACGGCTGGAGAATGTTCGCACTGTATTCTGGACGGATTCTACTATTGTCTTAGGGTGGTTGAGAACGTTGCCTAGTAAGTTGCAACCCTTTGTTCGTAACAGGGTGGCAGACATTTTAGACAAGACATCTAACTGTCAGTGGAGGCACGTAGGTACCAAAGACAATCCTGCAGATTACATTTCCCGCGGAGTAGATATAAAATCTATAGCGACTTTAAACAAGTGGTGGTCAGGTCCATCTTTTCTTTATGAGGACGCCTCACTATGGCCATCGAATCATTTATCTATTAATAACGACACCTTACCAGAATTGAAGTCTAGTAATATTTCTTTATATAGTGATATAGCTAATAATAAAATTTATAATAATGAATTCATTGATTTTAATAGATTTTCAAATTTCTTAAGGCTCAATCGTACTGTGGCATTTATATTAAGGTTTATTAAACGTTGTAGAAAGCAGTCCTGTTCTGGTCCTCTGTGTACCGACGAACTGCAATCTGCATTAAATGTAATTATCAGGCAATCACAATACGAAACTTTTCCTGAGTATAAACTACTCATTAATAATAAAGAATTACCTAAGAAAAGTCCTTTATTGAAATTTAATGTTTTCCTGGATGACAATAAAATAATGCGTGTGGGAGGCCGTTTGTCTAATTCTGACTATTTATATGAAAAGAAACATCCAATTTTATTACAGTCCACTCATAAGTTCACTAAATTATTATTTGATTATGAACACCGACGGTTACTGCACGCCGGGCCACAATTATTATTGTCTTCCATTAGAGAAACGTATTGGCCGATCAGAGGTCGCAATTTAGCAAGGCATTGCTGTCGACTTTGCATCAAGTGTTGCCGAATGAAAGGGCAAACTGTATCACCTATTATGGGTAACTTGCCGCAGCATCGCCTTCTAGCAGGTTTTCCTTTCCAAAATATCGGGTTAGACTATGCAGGCCCTATTCAGTCTGCTTCCCGCCAAGGTCGTGGGTGTAAATTAGTTAAAGTCTATATCGCCATTTTTGTGTGCTTCGCAACAAAGGCCATTCATTTGGAATTGGTAGGCGACTTAACGAGTAACACCTTCTTAATGGCATTGCGTAGATTTATATCACGCAGAGGAAAACCTACAAACATTTATTCCGACAACGGTACCTCATTCGTTGGCGCGTATAACGATATTTCCAAATTTTTAAAGAACAACTGCGATTCGTTAACTGAAGTTATGGCTAATGACGGTATTAAATTTCATTTTATACCAGCATATTCTCCTCATTTTGCTGGTCTTGCGGAGGCTGGTGTGAAGTCAACAAAGTATCATTTAGTTAGAGTGTTGGGCAATTGTCATTTAACGTACGAGGAACTTTCCACAACGCTAGTTCAAATCGAGGCCATATTGAACTCCCGGCCACTAACGCCTCTCTCTTCAGACCCTGAAGATTTGATGCCCTTGACTCCTGGACATTTTATAATTGGACGTCCATTGACCTCTCTGCCTGCACCGGACTATCACGACCGCTCCACAAGCAAGTTGACCAGGTTCCAGCGTATTGAACAGTTACGCTAGCACCATCCGGTGGAGCAAGGAGTATGTGTCAGAACTCCAAGTACGCACGAAATGGCGCTCCAGCAAAGGTGCAACATTGAAGTGAAAGTTGGGTCGGATCATTGCGGTGTACCCGGGCACGGATGGCATCACCAGGGTTGCGGATGTGAAGACTTCGAATGGTGTACTTCGGAGATCATTTAGCAAGATTTGTCCCCTACCTGAAATTGATGATTTGGGTTGAAAGCGAGGCTTTCAACGCCCGGGGGCATGTTTAGTATAGTATCGCCTATTAGTTATTAAGTATATTATTACGTTACTTATTTTATTATTTTTAAAATTTTGGTTATTGTATACTCAGCGCCTGATGCATCTTAATGGCATCGTAATGTTTACGCGTCGCATCGTACTCGGCGAACAATTAGCATTTAAGTACCGTGTATGTTCTTACCGACATTAATTTAATATCTCATTACAACTCTTTACCGTGAACTGTGTGGTGGTTTTATTTTGCCTTGACGAAGATTTTAATTGCTATAATACCTAAACTACAGCGGCAACATTCACCAATGTTCCTATTACTGAACGTTTACAAGTAGCTGCTAGTATTCTTCGTGTTTATGATAAACCAATAGAATAATTATGTTAAATTACTAGAACACTGTCTCCTTTCCAATTATTTCTTATAATTATGTATAACGGTAAATATTGTCATGTCTCATAAAACAACCTTTTTGAGGGCTTTTCTTGTTTTCACAGGCAGGACATACTACGATGGTGTAACATACACTACTATTTGTGTTTATATACATCAACAAACAGGGGTCTACGATTTTTTTAAAGGTTGGTGCGATTTTATAGGTTGTAGGTGGCTGATTAACCTAATAAATCCGTCAGATATTTAAAAATATTACTTAAAAAATAAAAAATATTTCCAAAGTTTTTCTCCTCGGAAAATAAGTATCAGTTCAAATGTAATCTTCTATACTAATAATAGATTCTGTAACTGGTCGCTGTCCGCATATAGAAGATATATGAAAAAAACTTTTACTGGGGATCATAAATAACACAAAAGGTAGAACACAAAACAATGATATTTAGAATTTTTGTCTGTTTGTCTGTTTGTATGTGGTTTTGTACGCGCTAATCTCCGAAACGGCTTATCTGATTTGGGTGCGGTTATAATTGTGTGCATTATCACTGTTGTAACATGATTTTTTTTTTACGATCGGATGAAAAATAAAAAAGTTATATCAGTTTAAAGAATCACACCTAACAATTTCCAAATGTGCGTATTAAAGGACATGTTTCCCGAAGCGAAGCGAGGGTGGGTCCAGTAGTAGTAAGTATTTTTAAAACGTACGTACCTACTATAAATTTGTTAGTTATAGTAATAATTTTATGTTCTATGTGACATTGTCGCTTTCCCGCCAAAACTCTGCCATTATTCAACCACTTGATTCTGGTGGTTTCATCTAGTATTCAGTAGATTAACTACCATGTATTTGAATCACTTTCTGTATTCCGAGATTTGAATAATAATTATTATTATTGACTAGTTCTGTTGCAGCGATGATAACTCTTTGGTTTTCTAAAAGATGGCACAATAACATAATCCAATGAATCAGCATCACAACCCATAACTGTCCCACTGCTGGGCACGGGTCTCCTCTCACAGTGTGAGGGCTATAGGCCATGGTCCACCACGCTGGCCAAGTGCGGATTGGTGGACTTCACACACCTTTGAGAACATTATGGAGAACTCTCAGGTGTGCAGGTTTCCTCACGATGTTTTCCTTCACCGAAGCAAGTGATAATTAAATATTAATACGCACATAATTTTTAAAAATTAGTGCTGCGTGTGGGGTTTGAACCCGGACCCTCCGGTTCGGCAGTTCAACGTTCACCCACACGGCTATCACTGCTTATCCATTGGATCCAATGAATTTTGTATTCAATAAACAATTTTGTATTAATTGGATACAAAATTGTTAATGTTAATTTTTTAATGGTTATAAAATATATTTTTTGACAGATAACACATCTATATATGAAGTTAAAATACTATGTTAAAGCAGAAATCTATAGGCGTGATTTTCAGTAAATTGTACCAAAAGTTGCTCAGATTGTGGGATAGTGATAGGGCTCGCTTCGGTCGCCCTAATTAATCTAATATGACATTGACTTATAAAATGAATTGGTCCGTTCGCAAACAAAAATATCACCCTTTCTTGATATCAGTTTTGTATACCAACTGTGCATACATACTGCTAGTAAGTAATAAATGATAAGAGTATTATGTAGGTATTGAGATAACCTAAAGATTAATGTTGTACAAGTTTCCAAGTAATCGATCTAAGATACCTATAGCATTATTGGTCTAACTGAGGCATGATTAACGCAAACTTTCTTAAGTTACTTGCGCTGATGTAATCAAAAACGAAAAAGGTATCTTACTTCAAAACCAAAAACCGACCTACCGACCGAAGAAATAACTGACTTCTCTCTCAGGCTAAAAAAGAAAAAGAATTCGATTCGAATTTCGATTTATTATAAAAGCGTGTTTTTTAGTTTTTTCTTGATTTTATTATTTAATAGAAAACTATTCACGTAATCATCAAATTATTTCATCAGTACAAATCGCGTCGAGAGTCGCGAGAGAGAGATGCGCAAGAGAGATGGGTAAGAACATTGGAGCGAATTTTGTTTAAAAAAATGGTTGTTTATGGACGATGATGTTACGTGATAACGTCATAAGAAAACATTGAAGAAACCGAACGCTTAGGCCCATCGTGACTCTCTATCGCTTGTTCCGCGCTCTCGCTTGCACGCTCGACTAAGGCGGAACGTGACAATGACGTCATACTTTTCTGTGCGTGCAGCCGGCGTTCATCAATTTATAAGATACTAGCGGCCCACCCCGGCTTCGCACGGGTGGACATTTATTTTTTGACATTAAAATTTGGTGTCATATCGACAGCAGAGTCACCTACCGGGTCCAATTGTGAATCTAAACCATTCTCGGATCCACCTAAAGACACAGAAAAAATCAAACTTCGTACCGCTCTATGATTAATAAACAAATTTGTTGACAAATCGACAGCAGCGCCACCTACCGGGTCCAATTGTGAATCTAAAACATTCTCGGATCGATCTGAAGACACACAAAATATTTCATCCAATTCGGTACCTACAGCCGTTTGACCATCTGAGACCAATAATAGTCTTACATTTTTCAAGTTAACATGTTTCAACCCCCGTATCTTTTACACCCTTATAACTATCAACTTGCAGCCACCTTAGTGCACGATGGGAGACTTGTACCTATTGCAACATACAAACACTATTGGTCTGAGATGAGTAGTTTTGGCTGGAAACTGAAATATAGGGGGACACACCTCCAATTTTATATATGTATATAAAAAATAGATAGATCATCACATAGAAATTAAAACTGAAATCATTTATTTTAATATCAATACAGTTATGAACGTCGAATATTTTACATCAACCAGCGTTTCCCAAAGATGCTTATTAAATATTGAAGTTTAATTATTTACGTTGTAAATGTAAGTGGAGCAAAACACCAATCCACCGATCCGCACTGGAGCAGCGTGGTGGAGTATGCTCTAGACCTCCTCATATATGAAGAGAGACCAGTAGTGGGCCATTAATGGGTTGAAGCCAAGCCAAGCCAAAAGTAGGTGCTGCGCACTGGCGAGATATGGTAATATATGGAAGAAAAAAACAGAGAAGAGAAAAGACCCATGGATGCCAGCATCAGCAGCCATCGCACTCACACAAATAAAGGAACAACTTACGCCAATATCACGGGAAAAAAACGAGACAGCACTTGCATGAGTAGAAGTCTCCCCGAATCCAACCTTTTTAATTGAATAATATGAGTATAAATAAATTTGAAGTTTAAGACCTTAAATCGTTTTATTACCTGTACATTTAATTTTTATTAATTAAGACTTGACTACAACCCCACCCGATAGTAAATGGTGATGTAGTTTTGTTTGGTAGAGCGCATTAACTTATTAGCAGCATATTTTATATGATATGGTACTATATTTCTTACGAGTATATTGAATAATATAAATGTGAGTATAAATAAATTTTAAATTCAAGATTATAAATCGTTTTATTACCTGTACATTTTATTTTTTCTCATTAGTTAATTATTGACTACAGACCCCCCTGATAGTAAATGATGACGTAGTCTTGTGTGGTAGAGCCTTAGTATCCGCTCCGTGGGTAGAGCATTAACTTAGTAGCAGCATATTTTATATAATATGGCACTATATTTCTTAAATGGCATAATATAAGGTATATAGAAGCAAATGTGTTTACTAATTTCACGGAAAAAAATCGTAATCGCATACAGAATAAATTTATCTATACTTTCCCCTTTGTGGCGACATCACAAACACGTCACACGGTGACGTCATGAAGCCTGAATCACGCTATCGAAGTTTGATACACTGCTCGCATATAGGTATACCAGTTCCGACAACTCGGCAGTCGGGGCTTCACTGCCTCCCGGGCAAGACGTCTTGCCCGGCCGGAGATCTCCCTTTGCCAAACGTTGTTTGTTTCCGCGACGGCGGCTGCGGGACAAGGCCGGTTGCAGCCCAACAGACTTGAATTTGACTTTTCACTAAACTCCTACATCCAAAAAATAAAATGGCGTCCTGTGACTAGTGCACGATAAGCACAAAAAATGTAACATTTCAATGGACCACAATCATGTCCTTTCAAGCATTTTGATATTATCTCTCCACATTCTGGGGTTAATAACGAAAAATTATAGAACTGAATATCAATCTTTATTTACATCTTACGATTATTTCTACGAAAGTTAAATTTCTATTCAAATTTATCACCCGTTACGCACCCCCTGGGATTAATTGCTTCGAAATCCTAAACAATCCCAAACAACGTCATTATTTGTATCAAATGGAAAAAGTAAATACTTGTGTGCTAATTTTCATGCCAATACGTTCGAAAATGACCGACATTAATACAATATTATAATATACTAGCGACCCGCCCTCGCTTCGCTTCGGGAAACTTATCGGTTTGCAAAGATTATTTTGGATAATTCACACTATATCTTTATAAATTATATCCTATGTGATATTCTGATGTGTAAGCTATATTATTATAAAGTTTCAGCAAAATCCATTCGGTAGTTTTTGCGTGAAAGGGTAACAAACATTCACACATCCATACAAACTTGCGCATTTATAATATTAAATTCCGAAAATCCTCTCTTAAAACTCACATAGGCCACAACAGGAATTTACTGTCGAAATCAGAAACAAACGTAAAGACAATCAAAATTTTTTTTAACAAGAACAAGTTACATTTTGACCTATTATAGATAAGATACGACGAAGATTTTATCTTTATATAACAAATAAAAAAAACAATCAAACATCAGAATTTAATGTAAAAAATAAATCATTGTGAAAAAATTTCGTTTAAGCGTTGTTTCGGATCCAGTTACTGAAGCGCGACATACGAACACTGACACCTGGGAAACGAGGCAGAGCACAGGATTGTCCCCAGGAGGTAACACCAACGATGACGCCGTTGTGGAGAAGAGGACCGCCAGAGTCACCCTGACATGTGTCGCGACCGCCCACGTCGAGCCATCCCGCGCACAACATGTTGTCGGTGACGGTGAGGCGCAGTTCAGCGTAACGGCTTCTGCATACAGCTTGGTTCACAACCCAGATCTGCACGTGACGCAGTTGCTCAGAACCAGTACCACCAGCCTAAAAAATACTGCATTTGAAAATTTTTATTAAAAAATCTTATCCTCACCAAATCTTTTAAATATCATAAATACCGTATATTATAAATCATACACACTGTATATTATTGCCTATACTTAACGTTTAATTAATGACTAAAATATATCTACTGTGTGAGTCTTCACAAAATGTATATAAGAAAATAAAATACAGAAAACATTATGAAAAAATACGTTTTATAGCTATGTAATTTTTTATAAATTAATGAGAACCAAAAATGAAATGAAAAGCAAAAGTATTTTGAATAATTTCAATAAGCATGTTTTTGTTGTTGTTGTTGTTGCTAATCATACTAGTTTTACGAATAAAAAAATATAATACGATTAACGGATTAATAGACATAGTAAATAAAAATAAGTCTACTTTCCCTAATTTTCTCACGTACACTTTATAAAGATTTATCCTGTATTACTTACAGTAGTCCTGCCCCATCCAATAGCCCAGACAGCGGCGTTATCGGGGGTGTGGAGGTTAGTTCCAGCGATGGGACCAGCACGGACATTGTTGTTGAAGGTGAAGCTGCCGATAATGCGGAGAACGGAAATATCGCTATCCAATGTGGCCCGGTTGTAAGCGGGATGATTGAGGATTCTCTGGGTATTGTGAACAACACCACCGCTGTTAGCGTTAGTAGAACCCACACGCATACGCCAGGTTCCAGTTTGAGCAGGGTTACTGTGAAAAAAATAATCCATCACTCATATTAGGCTAATCTCAACAAGTGATTTAACAAACTGATATTAGAATCATCCAAATTTTGGCACTGTCAAAACTATATTCGTGTTTTCAACTTTATTTATATGAATAACATCATAATTATGTATCGATTATTCTGATAGCACAATAAGCTAGAATCACTTTGAAAACTTCACTAATATTTACTTATTTATTCGCGCGAACTCTAGGCGCTAACTACCTATTTAAACGTAATATTAAAATCTTACACGAAGCAATGTGCAGCTGATATGACACTTCTATTGTTGATTATAGATCCACCACATGCCTGTCTGAAGGTCGCACCCGAAGCTCGCAACATAGACACTCCGAAGGGGTATTGGGCAATAGTAGTTACAGAACCCCCAACAATCCTTTCCGGATTGTAGGGCAAGGCTGAAAACATGTTAAATTGTACACAATTATGGGGCATATGTATGTCCTATATAATTAAAAATAATATTATCCATAAGGAAAACATAGATAACTTTATTTAAAAAAACAAAAAAATTAATAATCTACCGAAACTTGTCGGCTACTGCCTGACTTTTATGAATGTATCTATCAAAAACTACTCCTTCAATATTTGCCACTAACCCTTCCACCAACCTGTACTAAAGTAGCGTGGCGACGCATGTATAAAAAGGCATGTGTGTAGGCATTTAAGGGCACCTTAGCGAAACGGTGGTAAAAGAAAACAAATAATTACATTCATAAATGTAGGTATTTCAAAATGCCTACATAATATAAATGATTTGAGTTTTAAGAGATTTTAACTATACCATGAATAGTTTAATACCTGTTATTAAGTGTTAGTTTAATAACTGATATTACAGAGCACTTGAAGCATACCTGAGACAGCAGCCAGGCCAAGGGCTAACACCAACAACAGTTTCATTTTCACGTCTGATTTACTGGTGCTTACAGAGCAGTACAGAGTACAGACACGACTATAAATATGATTATAAATGTAGGCATAATAATAATAGTAGGATTAATTGTGACATGAAAAATCTTCATTTATCTAAAATTTACGACTTCAATTGAATGATTAACAACTTGATAATGTAACATGAATATTAAGTATAACCGTTACGAAAGGTTCATATTTTATCATCATGCTATCCAATTAGACTCGCGTCTACTTTCATTAAGACGTCATTTTTTAAGGACCAGTGGACCCGCCCACACTTCTCTACAAGAAACTTATTTTTGACGTTTACAAATCTCTATGTACTAATATTATAAAATAGAAGAGTTCGACCTATTCTCAGGAACTACTGGATAGTCCATTTTTGAGGAGCAATAGGAGCGGACATCAATGAAAATTGTTGCGAAAATAAAAACACTGATAAATCTATAGATATGAAAACACAGTTTCGACATAAAAACTCCAAATAAATAAGTTTAATAAGTATATATGTGTTGTGTTAACCGGCAAACGAGCAGACGGTCTACCTGATGGCAGGTAGTCACCGTCGCCTATGGGTATCAGTAACTCCAAAAGCATCACCGATGCGTTGCGACTACGAAAGAAGGTAGACGAAATAAATAACACTACACACTCATAGCCCCACACTAGGATTCCCTGTGTCGTGGGTGCCATGGACAACACACAAGACAAGAACACACACACCTAGACGAAGAAGGGAAATTAAAATTCATCATTCAAATTTCCGCCTCGCTGGGAATCGAACCCAGGACCCTCAGAACGGCGATCCGGCGTGTTAACCATTGCGCCATCCGGGTCGTCCGGGTCGACAAAACGTTTGGCTATCGTTTGGTTTGGCGAATCGTTTGACCCACGCAAGAGAGTGTTAGCCGGCCAGCCGGGCAGCCCTACCACCAAGCAAAAGATAAGCCCATATTATTATATTAAAATATTAATACTTACTGATATTTAATATCTCACTGATATAATCTATAGGTACATATAATAAAATTTCACTTGTTTATGTCTGTACGTAGGAGATGTTTAAGAATAAAAGCTTTTTAATATGTGAAAGGTCATCATAAGGTCAATAGAAGCCACAAACTAATTTTTAGATTTTTTTTCTACCTGTGTCTATGTTTGTCCCCGGTTCGCGTAAAAACTACTGAATGAAAACTGATGCTTGTTTTATCTTACGCCGCTTAGAATACATATAATATGTCGCAGGATATCGTCCACCCGGTCAGCTAGTCTTATATTTGTATATAAAACTAACTGAACCAGCGAACGTTGTTCCGCAATATAGATTACTTGTAATGAACGATTTAAATTTGGGGTTAGGGAAGTGAAAATTTGGAGTAAGTGTATTTTTATGTCACATCAAAAAAAATTACCTAAAAAAATTTGTCTCAATAATAAAAAAAAATTTCATACCCTTAAATGAAAAGGGTTGTCCACCCTTAATATTTATTTTCTATTTTTTGGACAAAATTTTTTGTGTCTACTTTTTATTTCCTTTTGCAATGATGACGATGAATTGAATTCATAAAAGTATGCAATTTCTCATCAATTTTTTTAGGACGATATCACGTAAAATCATCGTCCGTAAACTGAGTTTACAGACAACCATTTTTTATTTCGATTTATTTCAAAGCTTTTTTCCTAGCTTATGTAAAGTTGTTATCGTAAATAACCTGGTTCTTTACTGTTCTAATAGCCAAGTGCTGATTGACCGACATCATAATTATATTTTTGTATAGCAATATTAAACCTAAGAACTTCAGGGTATGTACATACCTACGTTGTTTCAAAGAATCGATCAGAAATTAACTTCAATCATTGGACTTCCAAAGACTACACAAAGGGAATATCCAAACGTCACCCAACGTTAAATAGTGGTAATTATTTAAAAGGCCAATATAGTTGGTACACATTAATTTTTAATGAAAAAATCCATTATGTTTGTATTTATGCATTACTTTGGATCCACGTGGTGTAGCGAGACACTCGAGCGAAGACGCCAGGAAAGCGAGCTAGTGCACATTCCATTCCAAAAGAGGTAACTCCGACGACGACATTATTGTGGAGAAGAGGACCGCCAGAGTCACCCTCGCACGCATCACGACCGCCCACGTCGAGCCAACCCGCGCACATCATGTTGTCGGTGATATTGCTTCGCAGTTCAGCGTAACGGCTTCTGCAAACGGCTTGATTGGCAACCCAGATCTGAACATGTTGCAGTTGTTCAGACTGAGGACCTCCAAACTGAAACAATTATCAACGTAAAAAATATGGAAATCACAATACTATACAAATACTCATTATTGTTCAGCAGTTTTAATAATAATAACAAGATAAAATAATAAGAAAATAATTTGCAGTCATTTCCAGCAGAAATTTCTTTCAGACAACCTACATGAAATACAGCTAATTAATTTAATTTACCGTGAAAATGTTTAACTTACATAAATCGTTCCCCATCCTATAGCCCAGACAGCAGTATTATCGGGGACGTTGTAGTTAGGGCCAGCGATTGCACCAGGTTGTACGTTGTGGTTGAAGGAGAAGGTGCCGAAAACGCGCAGCACGCAAATATCATTGTCCAAAGTTTGCCGGTTGAAATGGGGATGATTAATAATTTGCTGGGTAATGTGAACAACGCCTCCACTGGAAGCGTAAGTAGAACCCACACGAGAGCGGAAGTAATGAGGGTATTCAGGACTGAAAAAAGGAATTAGTAAATCCTTACTAATATTATAAATTCGAAAGTAACTCTGTCTGTCTGTTACCTTTTCACGCAAAAACTACCGAATGGATTTTGATGAAACTTTACAATAATATAGCTTTCACATCAGAATAACACATAGGCTATAAATTATAAAGATATAGTGTGAATTATCCAAAATATATTACTAAATCTTTTCCCGAAGCGAAGCGAGGGCGGGTCGCTAGTATTACAATAATAATAAACATGTTTTTAGAATATGTTCGGCGGTAATTGGGCGGGCCTAGAATATTTACTCGAATCCCATACCAGTAGACCTGGGAGAGGTTAGAGGCGACAGAATCTAGTCCCCTGTTTGGTAAAGATTACATAATCAATATTATTATTAAGTCATTAATAGTCTTACGGCCGGGCCAGTTACCATCTTCATAATTGAGTCAAAGTTCAAAGCCAGTTTCGTTTTTCTCTGCTCATTCTTGGCTGACAACGTATCTGTAATGCCTTTGGTGTTATTTATTTCTATGGACACCGGTGACTGCTTGCCATCAGACAGTTCGTCACTCGTTGAAAATTATCAATTAAGAAAAGATGGACTTTGTGTTCGTTTATATGTATAAAAAAATTGGATACTAAATGGAAATCTTACAGATAGCAATGAGCAGCTGTTAGAATAGATCTGTTGTTGAGGATGGTTCCTCCACACCACTGAAAAAACACATCAGTAAAACCAATCAACATAGCCACTGCGAACGGGTATTCACTAATAGTAGTCACAGAACCACCAACAATCCTTTCATGCTCACGGGGGATGGCTGAACCTGAAAACATACAATTTGTATGAATGTTACACTCTGTATAAGGAGCTACGTCTACCTTGAGTTCAAGTTAACATCCGCTGCTCATGATGTATCTTGTTGAACAACGGACGAAGCCATGGCTAACTGGACTATTTCCAACAACAACTAACACGACTAACTATCACTAACAGTCCCTGCCCCAGTCCACATACCTTTACCTCACCTTATTTCTTTTTTCTTACTTTTTGCATAATTATGGTGTTTACGGCGTAGGTACATGTAGTACAATCTTTAATGTAATTGTATTACTTAAGTGTTGTTTCGTGTAACAACTGTTGGCGAACCTTATAAATCTTATATTTATATAAGATTTATAAAAATTCTCGTCTTAGATATAAAATTCTCGTGTCACAATGTTAGTTACCATACTCCTCCGAAACGGTTCGACCGATTCTCATGAAATTTTGTGTGCATATCGACTAGGTATGAGAATCGACCAACATCTATTTTTCATACCCCTAAGTGTTAAGGGTGGCTCGCCCTAAAACTTTTTTTTTTTCATTTTTTGGACAAATTTTTTATTGGTTATTTTTTTATGGTGTGGCATAAAAAAGTACACATAATCCCAAATTTTCATTTCCCTACCTCCACCCCTCATTTTTGTATCTACTTATTATATGGCGGAACAACGTTCGCGAGGTCAGCTAGTAAATAAATAAAATACCTGGTAATAAACTAACAAACTTAGGTTGTAACACCGTCCGCTAACTGGATCAACCATCTTAGTCCCAATTGGAGTCTCGTTATATGTCGGTCAGAGTTGTCAAGGACGGCAGCGGAAGGCTAATGGTGCATGAATGTTTGCTACCTTAATTCTATAAAAGAAGATATCTCCTCCCGGAACCGAGTCAGAACCGAGTGGTTACTCGGTACCACCCAATTTAAACGCGACGGTTTATTAATACCATTAGGTTGAGTGTTTCACCCGCCTGGCTAACTAACACCCTCCTCAAGGTTGCAACGTTCTTTGATGTGTTTTAGTTATAATGTCAAGAGCCATAAAACACGGCCCACGATTCCCGCCTTGCAGGGAATGCGTAATGGCTTTGTCTCTACTGATGGCGATGTCCACGGGCCGTCGCCCGTGGACATCGCCATCAGTAGGTTACCGTCGTAACCACTTACCATGAGGTTACTCGTCTGCACGTTTGTAAGCTTTTCCAGACAAAATAATTACGATTATGATGCATACCTGATACAGCCAGGACCACGGCGAATAATAAGAATAACTTCATTTTCACGTGCTGTTTGTGTGCTGTAAATGTGATTTTTTCAATGAGTGTTACGCTTTATATACCAATTACACCCCAGTGTAGAATAAGATTAAAGATAGATTTAACGATGTGAAGATAATTATAATGAATGATTCACACTGATTATAAATTTATCAATACTAGTTTATAGTGGCTGCCCTCACTTTGCTTTTATAATCGCTTTAAGTAGCAATATGGATTATTGTACTCAAGTATAAATATAGTGACCTCTAGTGACAAAATTTTTTGGGCACTTCCGTGCCTCGGAGGGAACGTAAAGCGTTCGGTCCCGGTTGTTACCATTTGGTAGCAGTCGCTAAGCCTCGTTGGATGCCTTCGGGCGGCTTAAAAAATTCCGACACTTGGGTTAGCCACTAACCACTCCATATCGTCGATATCGATCAATAAGATTTAAAAAAAAATCTCGCACAAGAAGGTCTGAGTTCAAATCCCACACGCAACCTTAACTGTGTGCTTCTTTAGGCAGATGTAGCTCTTACAAGTTGCGTCGTGAGAGAAAAATTGAGTTCAGCCGCGGAAAACTTATGGTGCCATGCAAGTAAGCAGGGACCCAATTCTGCCAATTTATTAATGCCTCAATTGCATCTTATCGGAACAATCTGACACATTTTGTGTACGAAATATGTCAAACTATTCAATCACGACGCAATTAAGGCATTCTTATATAAGCAGAGTTGTGCCCGCCCCATTTTGTTTGTAAACTTTTGTTTTTTTATGTACGCATGTCATTGATTGATTGATTGATTGATTGATTGGTGTTTGTTTTGTTGATGCAATAAATAATTGAAATCAGCGGGTACAGACGAACTAATAAACCGATAAACAAACTGACAAAAATCAAAATATCACTGTCATCACTGTACCTCAAATATCTTCGATGTACAGACATCAACCAGTAACAGTTTTATTATAGACAAGCCTACACCCGCGGCTTCGCCAGCCAAAAATCCCTAAATATATAAAAGTTGATAAAATCAGAGAACTTTCATACTAACATTGCGCCCCCCTTTTACCCGCTTAAGGGATGATTTTATACGTGTTTCATAACTTTCAATGAAATACCTTCATTCTGAATTTCATTCGAATACCTTCACAAACGGCAAAGTTTCATACTAACTTTGCACCCCCGTTTTACCCCCTTGGCCGTGAATTTTCAAAAATCCTTTCTTAGTGCATCCCTGCGTTTTATAAGGAACCCTTGTGTAAAATTTCAAGTTTCTAACCCTTATAGTTTAGGCCCTAGGTATAGTTAGTCCAGTCAGTCAGTCAGCTTCTCCTTTTATATAATTATATAGATAGACTAGTGGACCCTCCCTCACTTCGCTTCGGAAAACGTGTCTTGTAGTAAGCACATTCGGAAATTGTTAGGCGTGACTCTTTAAACTGACATAACTTTTTTATTTCGCAACTAATTGATAAGTGACCACAATATATCTGTTAAAACCGGACCCAAATCTGCTATGCCGTTTTGCAGATTAGCTCGTACAAAACCACATACCTAAAGACAAAAATTGTAATCATTATTTTGGGTTCTATTGTGTTAATTAAGACCCCAATTTTAATTTTCCATGAATGTCATGTCTATTATAAAATTATTATTATAAAACTGCATGTATTAATAATTGAAAACTTGATTGTGATTCATGGAATTTTCAGGTTTATTATTACTAATATTTATTACCCATTCAGCATTTTGGCATATTGATAACATACAAATTGGCAAGTAATGTTTTATTACTATTCTAAAAAATGATTGTTAATCTTTTTCAATGAAAAGCGCGTTACAGATAAAGTTGAAACTCAAATTAGGTGTTATCTACTCATTCACAAATGTCTGTGAATCGACCAATAACTCTCAAAATGAGCAGACTTCCCAGTTGCTGGGTATTTTGGATCATCAGAACGAGGTATTATTTCAAACCTGCTATACATAATTATACTATTAGTTAAGGTATCCGAACCGCCAAGCCGCGACCTTATGTTATGTAATTAAAAAGGGTGCTTAAGAGGGGGTATAAAGCTAGGAAAAAATCAAATTTCACCCGCCCGTTTCAATGGAGCAACGGTACTGATAAATGGCAAAGCATAGCATGTCAAAATCCTAGAGCTATAAAGATAAATGTATTTTATTTAAATAATTCGTAAATTATAGATTTGATTTAGAAATCGATCTACAAATCCCTCCGTGATACTAATTAGCATAATATATTAAAATATTGACTCAAAAACATGCACCATATTGAAAATAAATTGATTTTAGTTGAAAATTAGACCTAACTTTGTGATTTTTTTCTATCGAGAAAATTTAATTTTTTTATGTTTTTGCTTCTTGCATTCACTCAATAATATGATGAAGTATAACTATGTTTTTTTTCAGCTTCTAGAAACTTGATCTACTACTGTAAAAATTGAATCTACGATTGCCAATTTTGCTTTATACCCCCTCTTAAAAGTTGATGTAATTATCAAATACAAACCTATGTATAGTGTGGAAAAACTGTTTAAACTACTTCACCCGCGCGTACGGCCCCGCCCGGCGTTTTCACAGCGTGTCCACAAATTCCGAGTATTTTTAGACAATTTGATTGCCAATTTTAAAATAATTATGTAGTAGAATTTTGACTTTTTATTTTTAATCTTTATCTATGACCATGTTCTTTGTTGTCTTCGAGTGTGTCAAATGAAAAAAATCACCCAGTTTAGTAATAAAAAATTGCATGAGATGTTATAGTGTGTAAAAATGTTGAGCCTTTTTTATTTCATTAAAAATGTAAAAAAAAAATCTATTAGGTAATAATAATAAAATTAATATGGGGTGATGTATCTACAGTATTATGAGCTGTTGACTGTAGAAAACAGAAATTTGACGTGACCCCCCAATTTCGTACAATCAAATGTTTTATTTTCAAGGAAATTGAGTTTAATTTCCATAAACACTTATAAACTTGTTGATATGTATATATTTCAAAACAAAGTGTGTTCATTTAAATAGAAATTCTAAAGCTTCCTATTTTTATAATAGGATAGTGATTAGAAAAAATCTTTTTTAATACTTAATTTAAAAACTCATGTCTTCAATTATTTTATTGCCTTGTTGGATAATCTAACATCATTTTATTTAGACCAATATGCAAGAGTTGTGAGTTATAGTTTTTGTTTGAACCGATATTAGGTTCAATTTATTTTTTAATAAAAAAGATTTTAAACTCGGCAGGAGATTTTATTAAAAACCAGCGTACGAACGGAGTAACCATTATTAAAAGACTTTAACAATATCCACCTTGACAGTATTCAATTAAACACGACATGTTTGGATTAGGCGTTAGCTATTATCCAAGACGTGAAGCGGCTGACCCGAACGTTGACTGCGGGGTAGCGCGGCTGAGCACACATGAAGCTGAAGGAAGTTACGCCCACGATGACGTTGCCGTAGAGGACAGGGCTTCCTGTATCACCAGCGCATTGTCCTCGGCCGCCAATATCCAACATGCCAGAACACATCATATTGTCAGTAATGGCTTGCGCCAGCTCGACGTATCGCATCCGACATACAGCTTGGTTTATTGTCCAAACTTGGACATGACGCAATTGCTCAACTGTGTTTCCCATGTGCTGGAAGAAATGAAGAGCACTCTGAATTTAATCTACATGAAAACATCTTTTAAGTTTTGGAACATCTTGGATATGTATTGTATTCGCCAATAATTTTATCAACAGAATGATCATGTCTGATTGGTTCATTTACATAAATGTTGCTTTACTACAATAGCGCCTATTTCTGCTTACTATTTCTAACTGCTGTTGATTCGAAAAGTAATAATAGTTAACTACAAAAACAACTAAAAACAGGCCAGCGGCGGCGTAATAACTTAACACAGAATTCCGTGCCTCTGTTTACTAGAAAACTAGAAGCTTTATCACAGCTTGCTATATCAAGGATTTGAAACTTAATTATATTTCGGTTCACATTAGTAAAAGGACTTAGAGATCAAATTAGCTTTTTTGTGATCCACTGGTCGTTAGGAATATAATCAACTATTACATAAAACGACAATAACTTATAGGCCCCTCATATTACGAATGTGCATCTACAGAAGTAAATTCGCTACCCCTTGGCTCGACAGATCGTTTATCACATACTCGTAAGTTCATAAGGGCATAAGGCCTTAACCAACATAGCTTGTTACTGTCATGGCACTTACAGCAAGTGATCCCCATCCTATTGCCCAGACGCTTGTGTTATCTGGCACGTTAAGGTTAGCTCCAGCAATGGAACCAGGTCTGACAGCGTTGCCGTAGACGAAGGTGGTCGACGAGCGCAAGATGCCGATATCGCTATCCATGGTAGCGCGCCGGTAGTTAGGGTGAATGATGACAGTGTTGGCATTGTGAACAACGCCGCCGCTGTGTGCATTTGTAGATCCAACTCGGATGCGCCAGGCTGAAGGCGGCGCGTTCCTAAGTCAGTATTTTAATCAATATTTAAAATTGATACAACGGATACTTAAATTGATACTGACACAAATTTAATAAACTTTTTTAAACTACTTATACGTAAGTAATCTGGTATAGCTTAAAATATTTATGTATATATATATCTTAATATAAATAACACTCGAAAGGTCCATTACTACTACTATATATTATGTCTTCCAGCGCTGTCGCGCTCTTTGCAACGGACTTGGTGCGAGGGATCTGTGGGTCTCAAGGGTTTTCTTTTTACCCGGGCATAAACTCCGGAGAACTGGTGTCTCCCGGTGTGGGGAAGGCCCCGCTATTGAGCGGGTCCTTTCGTAATCCATAAGTAGGCTGTTTAGTCGCAGTCAGGCACCCTCCTGGTGGTCGGGGGGCTCGCCTGACTCTAAGAGCTCGAAAGGAAGCGGGTGCCCTTCGGGAGGTAAAGCGTGGAGGGGCGCGATACCCCTGAGCCACTCATGTGGCCCTTGGTCGGCGCGTCGGTCCATTGCGCATTTCGCTCCATAAAATCTTTTGGCACGTGACTATTATGACGTCACATGTTACCTTGCAGTGATAAAAGAGATGCCGTCATTGTTGCGCGATGTCATGTGACTTATGAATTGTGAGTAATATAAATTACATTATGATTTAAAAAATAAATTAAATATTTAAAAAATTAAGGAAAAATTTAAGTTCACAGATATTCTTTTAAAGTAACTGCCGTTTCGCGTCCAACTTATGTATTATTAATATAAATTCAACCTGTAATGGATTAAAATCAAACTTACTCCAAACATTGTGCTGCTGTAAGAATAGATCTATTGTTGATAATAGTACCACCACATGCAATTCTAAAATTGTTTCCCGTTCCGAGACGAAGCAAGGATGCGCTGAATGGGTACTG
Source organism: Ochlodes sylvanus (assembly GCA_905404295.2). NCBI lineage: Eukaryota > Metazoa > Arthropoda > Insecta > Lepidoptera > Hesperiidae > Ochlodes > Ochlodes sylvanus. The sequence continues at coordinate 12,232,633 of FR990124.1, read as the reverse complement.
TTCGATGACGGTTTGGAATCCGCCGACGATCCGACCTGAATCCGCAGGGATAGCTGAAAATTTAATGATAAATAAGCATAATAATGCCCGTGGTGTACGTAACATGATTACGGAATTAAACCAATAAAAATAAATTAAGATTTGGGCTCGTGCAAGACTCAATTAGGTATTGTAAATATATCAAAAGTTGGATTCCAAGGCTGATTGTTCAAAAGGTGCACCACGAGACTAACCTTCCGTGGCTTGAATAATAATAATATTCTACCACAGATATTCAAAATACTAAAACATACCAGCAACAGCTGCTAAGATGAAAGCCACGTAAACGAAGAAAACGCGCATTTTGACGTCCTCAAGAGTCGTGTTAATAAAAAATTATGATAAAAATGGTAAAAATAAAAATGTATAGATAATACAAATCCGAGTTGGAGATAACGACTTAAGCTGACTTCTCTAAAATTCATCGTTAATCCTATTTGTCGCACGGTTCATGATTACAAAGAAACATTAATCTCGCAATAAATTAAATTATAATCTTTTCCTTTTTATATAATTTTTGATAAAAAATTACAAAACATGATGATTAGGTAGGTGTTGCTTAAGCAGGTTTTCGAAAATTAATCATTTGAATACCTAAATAATTCCTATTTTGACATCTATAGGTGCGTACATTGATATAATACTGGCACATAGGCTAATAGTTTACATCCTTATTGCAGAAAATTTCGTTCAGAAACTTATTCCCGAAAAGTTCAAAATATCCACAATTTATATTTCCTTACATAATACTAAAAACCAGACGAACACGTACCTAATGTTTCATAAATTCAAGTTATTTAAGTTATGTAAAGAAAATTTTGTTACGAATTTGAAGTAAACCAGTAGATTATTTACATGTTTTTTTTTTGTTAAACAGATAGACGGACAGACAGACATTTTAGGAGACAGACAGATGTTATATTCGTTTTTTACCCTTTGAGTATTGAACCATACGAAAAACATCCATAGACGTAGATACTATCGATCAATCATCTATTAGCAAGCATTGCGCAACGAACATATTTTTACTTCCTTTGTGTAAAATGGAAGAACTCCAGACCAATATAAATCAATTTGCTCGGCAGAATCATTCGTATTCTGTCCGCATGTCGGCCCATATCAAAAATTTCTCCAGTATTACCGAACGCCATAGTAGGTACTAAAAGTGGATTTTGCAAAGAGCCTACTTAATTCAGTAACACATTGAGTCAAGTACCTACTTTGTAGATTCTACCTCGATGCTCAAACGATGCATCATATTTTAAGATAATATAGTTCAGCTTAAAAGATGCTACGTGGTCATAGCCGATCAAATGACCGACCGAGTTAGCAACGGCGAGCGCGGTCGTCAGGTGAAAGGAGGCAAAAAATTCTTGAATGCTTCTGTGCTTCGGAGGGCACAGTCGTCAATCTCGGTTGTTATAGTTCGACAGCAATCGTTAAGTCATACCAAACTAATAGCAGTGGACTGGAGTATACTCTAAGTTTTATCCCCGTGCCCTGCAGTGGGCCATTTATGGATTATGCATTTTTTAAAGAACATCATATTTACTAATAGCAATCTCTTCGCTTAGGAAAATCAACGGATACGGATAAAATGATAAATAATTTATTTTCAAAAAACATTTTTTTATCGATAACTGATTATATAACCCTGCCAAAACCAGTTTTGATATTAATATTTTTATTAAATTTCAAAATGTATAAAAATAACCATCCATCTAGTGGATATAGAACGATGTATGATATCCAGACACTATGACAAACCAGAATAGTTTGTAAAGACCCTAATTCTGCAGCAAGTTATCCAATTGTAAGCCACGCCAGTGATTCATTTCATCCGTGTATAATTCCGAACCGGGGCGTTTTGAACTAGCATTTTGAGTGCGGAATTAATTAACTGTATTATTCCGTATTACCAAACGAGATCGCCGGATTATTTGGTTTATCTGCGACATAAATGCCATTTGTCGAATGATATTTGTTCTGTACATCTAGAATTAGGTCATGCGAATTTATACAAATCAAATAACGAACGGAAAACGTGTACAAAATTACTGAATTATTTCAAAAGCTTTTAATATGATAGCAGATATTGTTAACGGTTCAAAATAATCAAAATACCAAATAACTATAGAGAATAAAAAAAATTGTAAATTGTTCTAGATTATGTGAAGGAAATTGGAATTGGAAGTAAATTAGGTAACTTTTTGAGTCACTTTGATGCCTAAGAATAACTAGAACAAACATCTTCAAACCCTCCACCTAGAGCCAGGCTGGTCAATTCCACGGCCGTCAAAAAGAGATACAGAGCTTATGATAAAAATTTGTCTCACGGATCATGCAATATCTTAATGAATTGTTTATCAGAACGAAAACAAGAAGTGTAATCTACGAATGCTATGATCAGTTATCAACAGTAAAATTAAATCTCTCAGATTGAGTATATAAACCGCGCGGTGTACTTAAACAACCGGGACGAGCCCGTTGGGCATTACAGGAACGAGGGATTGTTAAACTCACAGGAAATTACAGAACCTCTCACCATCAATCAATCAAATACAAAATATCTGTGTTTTGTGAAATTATCCCATACGTATCGATCAATTTCTATCGACCTAGAACTTGGGCTATGCCAATTGTAAAACAGAGGTTGATAGTTTCCAAATCTAATAAAACAAACTATGGCATTATACAAACGCTTGTCACAAGCCTATTTCAACATAAATTATGGTATATGCATCATTGACTTATTATTACTAATAATATGCGTTCATTGATTATGCCTTTGATTATATACATCAAAGGATTATGCCATATTAACATTCTGGAAACATTTATTACAACTAGTTACCCGCTCTGCGGTCGAAATTCGACCGTAATTCATTCTGTCAAAGGGTTACATAGCATTGAGTCTATGACACATTTCAAACGTTGTGTCAAATGTGTGACAGTGTGAATAGAGTAATTTATATTAGTGTGTGTAATGTTTTATATATTATTCATTTAATTTTAATGCATTTTTTTTTAAATATTAGCATTCTGCACTCCTCTATATAATATGTATAAACTATAAGTGTGCCAAAAATTATACCTACTCCTCCGTCCGCGCAGTTTTCTTAAAAAGGGGTACAAGGTTTTTGCTTCACGTGTTAATATAATGATTTACAGCGGTTGAAAACCGCAGAAATGAAGTAAGCTTTATTAACGAAGTTCCTGTTTACCCTTTTATGTATACACGTTTCAAGTTTATTGTTTCTTTCAAAATGAGAGGCATAATAATTGAAACATAGATTTTTGGGCTTAAGTACATGTTCAAAAACCTCAGACCAGCAGACGATGTTTTTACAAACTGGATACCGAAACATAGTTAATGTTGTGTATTTAATGTAGATACATTGATAAAAACTACTTACCTACTAGTTAAAATACCAAGTTATGTATGGAAATAGCCCTACTAAGTAAACAAATCTTTACTACACTGAATATCCATATAGAATGGTAGTTTCATCTGTTAGTGCTAGTGCAAATTGAACTACTTGAGTGATTGAGGCCACATAGGCAAAATATATGGACCCTATTCGGTATTCATCCCGAGAACTCGTCAGTGTACGTAGTTTGAAAAGCACTTTGGTCTGCTATATCTTCCATCAAAATCTATAGGTCCATTACGAGGTCAAACCTTTAGAGCTTCAACTCTGCAACGTACAATCTTCCTCTCATACAATAAAACGTCTCAAGATCAGATAACATACTCTTGTGAACCCAGTTGGCTGCAAAATCTATTTTCTAAATGAGAATAGTTAGCACATGTGAAACACACTGATAAATCCTGATAAGAAAAAGTTATCCAAAGAAATTGCGACTGAAACAAACACAGTAATCTCGAGTGCAAGGAATTTATGGTGCATATCTAGCTACGATATTAGAAATTATATATCATATGAGACCCAGTCTCTTATTGTTTGTCAACGGTAACGGTATCTTATTCCTAATAAACTTTTATTGATGCCGTAAACGGCGTCCCTAGACATTACAGTGATACTATGAATCAGGACGGTGAAATTGAAATACAGGACGTCGTTTATGAACCCGTTTCTACTATAGGTAAGTTTAATGTTATTGTTTACAATTATCTAAAGCCTTTGAAATGCGGTAGTTATTTGTAGACGCTATAAGACTATAATGACTACCTTACACAAACAAAGGCCGTTAACAGAGCCGGCTGAAGATATAATGGAAAGATCACATCGTTCCATTCGACGAATAAGAGATACGATAGAAAAGACGTCCCATTATATACAGACCTCGGCCATAGTAAAACTGCCATGCCTTTCTTATCACGCTTAACGGAGTGCAAATGAGGATCACTAGTGATTATCTTATGTTTTATAATCTGTTAATTGCCTTATTAAAGATACTGTAGATACGCTGTCTTTAGATTATGATATATTGTTTTGTTTGTAATAAAATATGCTACTAAAGTAATATGGCACATACCTACTTTAGAAGCATATTATCTAGCAGTATTCAAACTCAAACTCAAATCATTTATTTCGTGTAGGTATTTTAAATACACTTATGAACGTCATTTTTTGCAATTTACCGCCGTTTCGCTAAGGTGCCATTAAATTTTAAATCTTAGAGGAGGAAAAGTAACGGTGAAAGAGAACTCTTATTCACATCTTCTTACAAATGGTGCTTAAAAACTAATTACAACCTTTTATTACCACCATATTTTCCTTTATAATTAATATTGGAAAGAGTTTTCTTCTTTGATAAACAAACAAGAAAAAAACTAATCAATGTATTCCAAGGTAAAGTAGTAATCATTTCAAGAGAGTCTTTTTTTATCTGAGTATTTTTACTAGTCGATAAAATCAAGCCGACGAGCTACATGATGGTAAAATGTCATCTTCACCCATGGATTGGATATCAGTATAACCGAGACAAGGACGTTAAAGTTATTTTGCTGGAGATAGCTGGACTCTGTAACATCCAACTATTTATACTTTATTTACCCTTAAAATGAGTGGTACAAAAGGCGGACTTCTCTACCAGTTAACCTTAGGGATCTGCAGAAAACAACGAATGCGGTTTAGGTACTTAACTAACATAATATAAGTATAAAAAACTATAAAAAGTAATAGGAGACATAATAATATAAAAGAAAAAAAAATTGAAACAATATCAAAAAAGCAACTTTATGTATGTACATTTTTAGTGGTGATAAGTTCATTTTCTTGTATAATTTGCTTAGATAGGAAGAGGGGCCCATTCTGAAGTCAACCATAAAGTTATTTTAAAGTCTTTATGTTACCATGCAACGAAATTAGACTTTCATTAGTTGCCGAAACTACTTTTGTGAAAGTTTTGATATTGTAAACGTCCTATTACTTCAGTGATCCGTTATAATTGTAGCTCCTCTAGCCGTATGATCTTAGGCGTTCATAAGAAAACCTTAAAAGTTGCCAAAATATATAAGTAGATTAGACACAATCGTGGTGATTATAGGCCCCATGACTATTTATCAGAAGATAAATGCGCATACAAACAAAACAAATCAACGACCTACAATGCATGTAGTAAAGATAACATAACCAGTTCAATAACTCCGTTAAAATGACTCAGTTGATAATTTACTCTACCACGCACGAAGGTTACGACCAGTTTGCTACGAGCAATTTCTGCTCGTGTGACAGCTTCTCATTATTTACGTGAATAACCAACAAATGACGATCCGTCCGCGCAACGGTTACCTCGTCGGAACTGCCCCTGAAGAATCCTAGATACAATTTTCAAGAGAAGCACACGATGCCGTTTGTTATCTACACCCGGCCAGCCATATTTATATCCAACATAAAACATATTAAAGATATCACAATAATTTCATAACCATCCCGGCATTCCCACTAGAATGTTCAATAGCAACAGATTAAAACTTTGTAGCGACATTCCACCATATCTCATATCGATGATACTTACGTTAAGTGTCAAAATTTGATTCACACTATCGGAGCATACTTTGCTAGCATATACAAACTAGCTTTACCCGCGGCTTGGTTCGTGTTTCACGTTCTGGATAAAAAGTACTCTTTGAACTTCTCTGTGCTCTCTGCTGCATGCAAAATTTCAGGATGATCGAAATATTGTCAAACAAACTTAGTTTCGCATTTATGACATTAGGTATAAATTCCGAACCTGAACCGTCAGAGCACCGATCCAAGCGTGAGATGCAGATGACCTGGTAAGACACCACGTGTCGCCGATTCGTATGATGGAAGCCGGGTGCTCATCTAGGCTTGACCATATTAAACCTTAAAACAAGACTTTAAGACAAAAGAGCAGACTAACCACCTGATGTTAAGTGGTCAACGTCATCCGAGGACATAAGTAATCCCAATGGCGTAAAAGTTGCTCTAGTTGCCAAAAACAAAAGAAGAAAAAGATAAGAAGAAAGAAAAGAAAATATTAAAGTGTTCCCCATGTCAATTAATACATCATTAGCTCTGACGATACATAAACATTTAATCGTTCACTCAAATATCTGCGTAGTAACTACCAACTGAGCTACGGAGTCATAGGAAGTTATCTGTCTTTGTTATAATCATGATTTATCAAAGTTACCTATACATATTACCTAAAATATTATGAAGTGCTTGATAAGCAAACAAGTACTTTTGCAATTATAGGTTATCTCATTAAGAATGGTCTTTAAAGATTGCGGCTTGTTACATTTGTATTTGATGCGTTTACAACTACATATTGATAGCAAAATATGAATAATTTTAGTGGTAGATTCGAAAGTAAGGTAAGGTAAGACCTATCCATTTTTAAAAGCTTTTATTTTACTTGCAATGTGTGTATGTAACTATGTTTGTTCGGGAGGAATCTTGCAACTCAATTTTGAAGCAAATATTTTAATCTGATTGAACTGAAATTTTGTATGCACGTTTAATTTGGATGACAATGTATGGTAAGCTGTATGACAATATTCTAAATCCAACATGGCGGAAGACCCAAGATGACGGGCTAGTTATTTTTAATGCACTCCTACAATATGGGTATGAATAGCAAATGAAAGGACTTGCTGAGAACACGAATGCTTGTCCAGCGATAACTAAAAAGTAAAAAATAAATTAACAGTAAAAAAGCAGTTTTTTTAAACAAACTTTTATTAAACGCGTTAAAATAATAAATTTTCCTTTAAAACTTTTACTATCAACTTATAACATCATTACACAATTAATATGATATAAAAGATTGTCGCGATATTTATCTGTGTAGATAAACAAGTAAATTAAATAACTTCATGAGATTGATTTTAAGTTATAAACTTTCAAAGTATGCAAATAGTACTTGAATCTCGCGACAAGCTTATAATATCATATAAAATCCGATCAGATCAGATCCTACGTAAAATATATTAAATATAGGTATGTATTTAGATCACTTGAGCAAGCACCTTGTAGTAGTGCAAATATGATTAAATTTAAAAACCATCCGCAAGGACAACCTTTGTTTATTCGCGACTTCACGTGAGTGGCCTTGCAACCTGTGCATAATAAAGTTGCAATATTTTATTTCACTTTATCGCAATATAGCACAACAATGAAAAATAATTCTATTTCGTACAGTTCTGTGCCTACTGTCATCAAATTATTTGAATAAGCTACAAATTATTATACAATAATCCAGTGGCAGTCGGAAATACAAAAACGGTTAGTTAACAAATTACAATTTAAATGTATTTTTCCTGGTGGTAGGGTTCCATAAGATTACGTATACACTATAACAAGCTATACATACAGGTACCTGGTTAGAACAGGATTATAAACGATGGATAGATAAAAATCAAACTACATATTTCACAGTTCGGTAGCATTTCATCATCATCATCATCATCACAACCCATAACTGTCCTACTGCTGGGCACGGGTCTCCTCTCACAATGAGAGGGGTATAGGCCATAGTCCACCACGCTGGCCAAGTGCGGATTGGCGGACTTCACACACCTTTGAGAACATTATGGAGAACTCTCAGGTGTGCAGGTTTCCTCACGATGTTTTCCTTCACCGAAGCAAGTGATAATTAAATTTTAATACGCACATAATTTTTGAAAATTAGTGGTGCGTGCGGGGTTTGAACCCGGAACCTCCGGTTTGGCAGTCCAACGTTCAACCACACGGCTGGTAGCATTTACCTAAAAACAATTTTAAACTTCTTATTTTTTCAGACTTGACCGATTATTTTAATAATGTTTTTCCTTTCAGCAATGTCAAGTATTTACAACACTAATGAATGACGAATGTTTATACCAAAAGATAGTGCGGACAATGCTACCATTTAACTGCATTTATATTCACCACCTATTATATTATTGTTTTGAGTCTGTTTTATCAGTAACATACGATAACCGCAGGATAACCTAGTTTCACTTGTATAAATAAGATTTCCTGTGATCGAGCCGAATAGTTAACGATCTTTCATACATTCGAAGTATCGACTGTCGATAACAATGAGATTGTTATCGGGACCAGATATGGACGGAGGTGCAGCTGAAGTGGCTTTTTTAGCAGGTCAGTAGTATTTACAAAAGTACCGATATCACCGCAATACTTTCATAACTATCATCATACAGAATGCCAACCACTAAAACGTTCACTTCATTTTTGCTAGAATTTAACCAGAACTAAAATTATAGCTAGGTTTGAGTCCCTTCCGGCACCCATAGTCGAAGATCGAACACACCTCGAAATTTTAAGGGCAACGTAGGTTTAGCTAGCTTTCAATGTCCCTTCCGGCACCCGAATTCGAACGCATCACTAATTTTTAATTTCAAATAGTATCGGTACAATTTAAAACGTAATTTCGTGGTTTTATACGTCGCACATCTCGATATAACGCTTGCAGCTCAGAGCGAATTTGCTTTGAACGTTGCGCCTCGGGGCCCTCGGGAAATTAGCAAGTGTGATGAATTACCTTATTAGTGTGACAATTTACCTACTTTGTGCGAGGATGTATGTATATTGTCTAAACAACCACGACTAGGCAGATTTGAAACGTAATATTTCATCATCATCATCATCATCATCACAACCCATAACTGTCCTATCTTATTTTTTTTTTAATAAAACAAAAACAAAAAACAAAAACCGGCTTAAATTAAATTTGTTCATCCATACTTTTATATTCGTCCTTTATTACAAAGTTAGAAATTTTACGTAAAAATAACATTCTTACATCATATTGTGTATTATTGAGTAATGTTTATGTTGGAGTATTCTTTTATAGTGCCCAATGAAACATATATTGTGTATGCCGTGGATATACAATAGATAAACTAGGCTACCTTTGATATACTTACAGCCTACTAATGTAAGTCCGAGTAGTTTGTACGTAGAGAGAGATTCTAGTCTCGATTCCCGGACAGCGCAAATTTTACGTGATATTAGTTCGAGTCGTAGGTAATCGTTAGGGCACTATATAAAACCTCAACTTTCAATTTCCCGAAGCAGAGCAAGCGCGGGTTGTTAGTATGTTTTTAATGAAAGCCTAAATGATTTTTTCGCTTCTCATTAAAGCTTTGAATGGGTTATTCAAATTTATAAGGTATTCATGAAAATCTTGAATAATGAGCTTAATCTTTCGTACCGTTAATTGCCTCAGATTGCCCTCCGTTTCTGCTTTTATTATTATGAAAGGTCGCTACGTCACGGGGTCATTGCCTATGCGACGCCTGAAGAACTTGCTATACTTATTTATTTTCACATAAATGTTGTTACAAAACTACAGACGCCATCTTACATTTTACTTCTCGTGTTTTAACATTTTTTCATTATAAGTATTAATCATAATCATAATCAATGAAATGTGACTACAACCCTACCTGACGGTTTACTTATCTACTTTGTGCTGACGGTAAATGGCGATATAGTCAAAAGTGGTAAAGCGCACTCACTGAATAGAAGCCTATTCACTGTAGATTTTGACGACACATAATAATCGAACGTCAACACGCTGAAAATTTATTCCACTTTCATGCGGTACGAATAATAAATGACGAATCGAAACGAGTCGTTCATACTTAATGCGCATTGGGGCTTCATAAGAACTTCCGACGATCGGGATGGTCACTAGCCCCGCGACCAATTGTGCAGTTAACCAGTTATCCAATTAAATTAAATTTAATATGCGTCTTTGTCACATATTATTACATAAACTTACCTTAACAGTTATCTCACTTAAACATGCGCACAATTAATTATCTTAAAAATATTTATAAAGTTTTCTCTTCGCGTATCAATATCTACCTAAATATTGTATTAACGTGTACAGGTTCGGTTAAGACTGAAAGACGTCTTGTTCGTATGAAGTCTGATTTGACCTAACTTATAATAAGGTGTCTTAGCTACTACACGCTTCAATACCTACCTACTACGAGTATAGAATGGCAGTGCTGCCCTTTTGACGTGACAACGTCTTATAATTCGGTGGCACGCATGAAAAAACATGACTCATGCGTTACCGTCGTTACCGTTGGTGAATTACTATACCAGCGCCATCTATGTATTGTGCAGTGAACAATTATTCATTAAGTTCGATTGGGTCCATTTATCGATGGAGGAAGGCTGGCTGAGCTGGTAGTTCACTCGCAGTACACTAGATGGCGTTGAGTAGTGGGGCGCTATAATTCTGAATCACGATGTAGGATGTATAAGTATCCAGCATTCATTTTTAATAAATGACTTAACTTGTATTGAAAAAGTGTTCTTTTATTGTGCTTGCCTACTCATTCAAAGGAAATTATTTTCTTAAGACGTTGTCACGTTCAACTATCGTCAGTAAACCGACTTTACAGATAACCAATTTTTTTTAAGTCATATGTATTGGACCGAAGGACATTGAACTATTTTCAGGTTGTCAAAACCTAAAAAAAAATTATAAACCGCACAACAACTAACACGTCTTCTTTTACCTTCTCTAAATACCGAACCATTAACACTTTCGCTGCGGCGATCGTAATCATCTACGAAAAAAAAAACACGTATACGTGCTCAGCAGCTAATTAACGTGTCTACATAAAGTTCAATAACTAAAATAATACATAAATGAACCGGTATTTTCTAAGTTAGTCTTAAATCGAACAGCTATTTAACAACAAGCCGACACCTCGACAAACGACTTGTGTCGGTGGGCTAATGAAACGTTTAACCCCCTCGTGGTACAGGTAAGCCGACCTATTCCTTCCTTTATAGGGATTAAGTTTTATCTCAACGAGCAAACGCTTAGAGAGACTTACGTTAATGGCAATCCTCACCTCTCCTGAACCAAAGTAGCCGTTACATTAACTATAATAGTAAGGCTGCTAGTAGATAGATAGATATATCTTTATTTATTTTTATTTATTTTTACCATTTTATTTTATTTATTTAATATAAAGTACATTGAGTCGTAACAAAAGGTATAACAATATTTTAGTATGTGTACTATACAATGCAAAAAGGATCATGCTCAGCATTTTGCTGGTAATACAAATAACCAGCGCTGGTCTTCCGCAAGATCCAGCGGGTGACTCCACGGAACAAAATAATCCGCTTATAAACTTAGTAATGCCGTTGCAGCTCTAAGCGAGCGAACTGAAAATCAGCGTCATGGATCTGAGTATCGCCTCATTTGTTCTTGTTTACTATACCTATAGAATTGATCGATGTTATAATATTTCTTAATTGATAAATATTCGCTAACTTTATACGTAATTTTAATAAAAGGACAAATATTATAATTCATTTTTTAGTGTGATATTTTATTCAATTACTCTTCGGCTTCTTTTAATAATTCAACCCCAATTTCTAGCACATTTCGTAAATCCGGCCTGCTTAGCGAAATATTTAATCCAATATGAACATAAATTCATTTTGACGCTCTTTGTTCATCAGGTTTAAAATTAATTTATAATTATAAATCTAAACTATGATTAATACACTAAAAGCGGTAATTTCACCCATTCTCAGTGTTAAAATAGCTAATACCTATTTCTAGGTCGGTTGATACATAGTATACGAGAACACCTTTCTTTTGTTCTTCGTTGGTATAGTACATTTGTGTAGTCGTCTTTTATAGTAATAGTGTTAGAGTTGTATACTCTGTAGTGTAGAAATATATCATTTTATGTACGTATATTGCTGTAGGTACACGGAAACACAAATATCCGTACGACATAAAAAAAGACGCAACGCAATAAAATTGGTAGTGAAATTGTTCGTGAACCAACTTTTGCTAAAACCCGCGAATGTCGAATGGACAAAAGCTAGTTAAGCGGTACCCACTTCGAAATTTCCACAAAATAAAGCGGCATACAAAAGTGTTGAAGCGCTGCGGAAAACTACGTCACTTTAGAAGGAGTTCTGAAATTAATATTAATGAGCCGAGAAACATTGAGTACCTAATGCTGACGTCAGAGAAAAATTATAAACGTTTGACAGAACAACGCAATGTATCTAGTGAAAGATGTATAAGTAAGAGATGTGTAAGTAAATGATAGATTTATGGGTAAGCATCAGCATCTCCTAAATAAATGCGTATCTATAACAAAAAACTGAAGTGAAGAAACCTTCATACCTAAGAATTCTGCATCAATGATCAAAGGTATGCATTCTGCCCACAGCCTTTCACTCGCTTACAAACTGACACCTCGCACCACTTGTGTTGCGGGTGGCGGATAACCCAACACAAAAAGCCACGAACCAAAAACATACATTTATTTCTCACGTAAATGACTGCCCCGATCGGGAATAGAACCTTGGACCCCTCGTTTCGCAGTCAGAGTCTTTACTAACTAGGCAACGGGATCGTATATACCTAATGATAATAATATAATGGTAAATACTCCTATAAACAACATTTTTAAACAATCATCCTCATATGAATTCATTGACGAATTAATTAATTGAAACTTAAGTCGAGTTTGCCGAAAAATATCTAATACTCGTTATCCTCTTCACAGTGTCTATCTCAACTATCGTGAATACAAAATCCCTTAGTTTCCAGTTCCAAACTACCATCGTTTATTTATCCCATTTGCCAAGTTCCCGCATTATCACGCTCTATATTGATATAGGCAATAATTGGCTTATGATCTTACAAGTAAAAAAACCGACTTCAAAATAAAGAAAATTAAAGACTTATATGGTTTTCTCATGGATGCCGTTGTCAGAGCTGGACCAAATTGAAATGGAACACGGAAAGCACCAGCTTTTAAATAATAAAGATTCATCAATCATCAAAATCGGTTCACCATGTCGAACGTTCTGAGGTAACAAACATAAAAAAAATACAGCCAAATTGAGAATCTCCTCTGTTTTGAAGTCGGTAAAAAATAATCTGATTGAACCATTGCAATAATGACCCAAACGAGCGCACAGACTCACCGCTGCGTCTAACCCACACAGATGTACCGGAGGGGTTGCGTTATGACGTCACGGATGAACAGGACAGAATGTGATGACATGCAAATGCGAGAAAGGGACCAAATATAGGCCAAGCACCGACCTACCTCGGCTGATATAGTAGCACGACGGGGCACCTACGACAACTATATAACTCATTATGAGTATCGCGAAAAACGTTTCCGTCGAATAATTCTGGTACCAAATATTTGCGCCGATGAAGCCTTTGTATGTACTCGTATATTTAATTCAGACTTATACTGCAGACTCGACAAACAGAGCCGCTTGAACAAAAGTTTCGAAGTTGTTCTTGAATCCGTGGTCGAAGAGAGTTATTTTTAGACGTGTTGTTTTGTATAGAGCTTTTAGTCAAATTGAAAGAACGACGAAAGTGTATTTAGATGCTTTTATTACAAACATTTTGTAAATTACATTTTTGCTTTTTAATACTTTTGTGTTTCTGTAAACTTAGCATAATGACTTAATCATGTAGGTATAGCCCTAACTTATAAGTTAAGTTAGTCTGTGACCATGTCATTGTATTGATATGAAAGACGAATATTCGTTTCAGTTTCAGTATTACGCAATCGTGGGTTCGTCTGTTGTACCTAATAGTAATCGTCTAACACACAATACGTTTGCTTACACTACTTACTTTATGATTCCGAAGAAATCCGATAGATGGGGCTTTAGTGGCGTTATTTACAATTATTATGTTGCCGTATCAATAATACCTACAAAATCTGCCAAGCCAGGTACTGTATTATATGATATGGCTACTAGTATATATTAGAACCTCATCTTGGCTTCGCTACTATAAACATAATCCTACGCTAACAAGTACCCGTATTTGAAGCTATAAAATGTTACTTATTTTATTACGCGCTTATAAATTCGATGTTTATCCCATTTGAATGACAACCAACCAGACAGACAATAATGTCCTCTGCATCGATAATAAAGTACCTATACCTTTATTTATATATTTAAAAAAGACTGGTACAATCATGGCACGATTAAATTAATATGGATAATTATTATGAAGTAGTGTTTGTTTTAAGTAAGTTAAAATGCAATACAAACGAGCAACAAAAAAGTGGTAGTGGCCATCGTCGATTGTGGACATCAGCACCACTGCACCTGGCATTGCCACCCAAGATATAAGTGAGAAGAAAGAAAATAATGCCTCGCAAGCCCCCCAACCGAAACATAACGGGCTGTTTGACGGCTGAGTCAAGCAGGCAAAGCAGACTCAAGCAGGAAGCTAGACAGGCAGGCTTCACGGAAAGAGATCTATGAGCCTTTTGAAGTCCACTGCTGGACATGGGCCTCTACGGTCGTGAGCCCTCTGAATGCAGCGGCTTCCCACTGTCTTTTTCAGGTCATGCGTTCACCTAGTCGGAGACCTGTGCTCCTTTTACCGAGGCGTGATAAAGTCAATACTATACGATAAACAAAAGATAAGTTGAAAGCTACTCGTAAGTAGGTTTAGTCTATAGAAACAACAGGAAACTTCACCTCGCTTGACTTTATTTTGCTGATAAAGCTGCTCACTTAAAGAGCTTTTCTGGAACATTCTTTAGCACTATAAGCTTGAAGACGTTCCGCCTCTCACCTCCTTTGGATTTAAGATTAACGATTCCTGTTTATACTCTTACCTAACGCTACACATTTTTCTTCGAACGAAAATTCCAGCCAGCAATAAAAATTGTTTATTCACCAATGAGTACTACGTTACTTAATATGATAAAAAAAACTATATAAAATATACATTTTATGACTTATTTGTTAATAGCCGGTAAACAAATATCTTATGGCGCGTAATAACCCATAGGTCCGCAATAGGGGAATCTACCGAAATGTTGCCGTACAAGAAAAAAAACGGTGAAAACCCTTGTTAGCGGGATCTCCTACAAACAAGACGAGTTAAAACATTTCTCGATTGATTTTAAAATAACAGCAATCGGAGAGAATTTTACCACCATCTTCCCAACACATACAAAACTAAGTGACCACAAAATTAAAGGCTCATTTTAACAAGTTAAAACACAAATGCCATTTTTTATGGAAATCTTAGCTATATATTTCACTAAAATCACAATGTTTACAAAGACACATACAAATAAAATTTTATCCATTAAATAATTTAAGTCTATTGTGTTAAATTAAGCACTAAATTCCCTACCAATTATAGGTATTCGTTTGGAATAATATAGATTCTGATACGAGCTGTTGGAATACAAATAGATTTGCTTTTCGCTTTCTAAATTCGATGTTCAAAATATTACAGTACCAAGTTTTTGTTTTGTTTGGATTATGGCTAAAACTGGCAGTCGAATCGTACCAGGAAAATCTTACCATTACCATTCAAAGTGAGTTTGAATGGTAATTCTGTATCAGACATTTTTATGCATATTTATATACATAATATGTTGTTTATTTTCTACACTTTTGATTATTTTTTCAATAATTTAAGAAAGCTCGCGTGACTGAAGTGCCAAAAACACTTCTTGGGTCGTCGGGCGCCATTATTCTCGCGTCACGTACCCGAGAAAATGCATTAATAAAAGAGGTTTATGCTCGACTCACACTATTGTTATGGGCACATCACGTCACGCTGTCGCACCTAAATCCTATGAAATATACGCCCGATCCGCGGATGCTACATATTGTTGGCAACACTTTTTAAAGCAATATTGGTTGATTCAATTATTAGGGTTCCGTACTAAAATGGTAAAAAACGGAACGATATTAATATGCCTCCTATGTCTGTCAGTCTGTCTGTCCGTCTATCAATCTCTTGAACGGAAATAGGCACCTGAAATTTTCACAGAATACTATGGCCGATATAACAACAAATAATAGGAAACGTAAAAAAGCTGGGTCCCCCAGGAGGTCTCCATACAAGTAACCTTAAAAAAGCGAAAGCTTCATAAGTACTGCATGATTTGACGCGATTTTTACTAATAAATAATAAAAATATCAAAAAACAAGAAAAGTTTTATGTATAGAATAAAGATAAAAATGTACAAAACGCCTGATAAAAACGGGTTACGTGTAAAAGGTGTCTTTATTAAGTGCGAACATAAGGAACGTGTTTCCCCACGCGACGTGAAGGGTAATTAATAGTTGTTTTTTTCACGGTTATAAAATGTTTAGTATCCAATAACTTACTACTAATAGTATCCAATAACTTAATACTTTGATAATAGCAGATATTTGAATCCTGAGATTGGAACTAGGTCAACAATTTATCCTCTTTATAGCATAAACAAAGTAATGTTATGCTAATATACAAGGTGATTCGTAAGACACTTGCGATATTAATAGGGGGTACTCACTATTCGATTTTCATTCCAAATATGTAATTAAAAAGGGTGCTTAAAATTTGACGTAATTATCCATTACAAACCCATAATGTAGACATACTGAGCGCGCGGTATAAACTACTCCACTAAACTACTCTCTCTAGAAAAAGACCAGGTACAGTCAGACACCCGTCTGGCCTTACCTGGTCCTTGTCACCGTAGAATAAATAGTAGAAGTACAGTTATACAAGGACGAGTTTACCGTGAAATTAGCTTTATACGAACATCCATTTGTACAATGTACTATGCCCGGTCATTGCCTTGTGGTTTCCCAGCAGCGAAAGCTTGTAAAAAATGCTCACATCACAGAAGAGCTCAAGGATAGCGTGGGGCGTCAACACTTATAAAATCATCGTTATTCTATCCTTTTCTTTTGTATAATGCTATCTTATTCTCGTAAGTAAAGTAAAGTAAAGTAAAGTATTCCTCGAACAAATGAGCACAACAATACAGCTTCTGTGCCCCATATGCCCGAAATAAAACGGGTTTCACGTCAAAAATATTTTTAACATAGACTGAGCAATAAACTTTTGATGAGACGACACCAAAGATTTTTGAAGATAAACTTGTATGCAAATATACCTAAGGGGAGATGTAACCCAGTTTGAGAGGGCGTCACCTCGATGAAATGTTTCGCTTAGCGCCTGCAAAAAGCAGTGACTGGCAGACATAATATAACATAAAAGACACATAAAACTCGCGGGCTTACACGTCTCACAAAACAGCGCAACGGTCTCACAAATCAAGGTAGGTACAGTCAACATCAAAAGAATATCAAAATCGGGGAAATGAATGACTTTGCTTACCGTTGACATTTAAAATTGGAGCATATATTGTGGCGCTGACTGTAATACTGCCAATTCGCTTCTTTTACACGTTACACACTGAGACTGTTCACTCGACTGAGTAACTGACAAAATACCTGAAACTTTATTAATAATATCTACGCGTAGTTACCAAATATTTTCTAACCGCTATCCCAACTTAATTATAGTGCTGTGCCTCAGCTATATTCGGATTAAAAAAAATATTTTTAAAACATTAATGTTAACACACACACACAATAGCAAATAAACGCGCACGAGCGCTCAAACACAAACGCAGACCTCACAACAAAACCGGTACCCTGCTGCGTTTTTGAAATTCATACACAACGTTCGTATTTCCATACCTAATACAAAATTTAAAATTCTACTTGAATATTGTGCGAAGCGTTGTACGCCTGAAATGCCGTGAGTCGGCGTTTCGCTTTTAAGGATTAGTTAATTATGCCGACATTCAACAACTCTGTTTAACGGCTTGACTTTATATAAACCGCGAAGAAGTTCTCTACATTTTTAATACAATTAATCCAGTGTTTACCAACTAAATATTGTTATACGATTCGATAGCGTTGTCGTATTCGTTATTGGTTTTAACTTGTGCTACAGTATTGAACATAATATTACAAGTAGGTACGTTGTCCATTTTCTAGTTCTCAACAATCAAAGTTACTTTTATTGATTTATTATCTGATAATAGCACAGTTTATTGTATTTCCACGTGACTTGACATAGGTAACAGTTATCAGCCAAAAACATTTGAATCTGTTTTATCTTTATGTTAACAACATAATTGCACTGCTTTCATGATTGTATAAATACACTTGTCAACTATGTATACCCGTTATAAGGTACATACCAAGGACAACCGCATTTAAATATCGATTTAGCCGCTTTGTAATGATCACAGATAAGAATTAGAATTCCACTACACACTACCTATTCCGATCTATGATAATGATATAGCCAATGGTGACAATTTGCCAACCCGAGGAACCAAATACTGTTTGTTGACAGGTTGACTTATATACACCACCATATATACACCAGGGGAGACCCTTGAAGCCTAGATTTCGTTTTTTTTATATGAAAAGGGGATGGGATCTCTGGGATCTCATGTGCACCAGTACCTCCTCAAAGTTTGGAAACGACCCAGCTTAAATTAATACCTAAAACGCCAATCATTCCTCTTCCAGAGTTCGCGTAGAAGTTATAGACGAGAATTTAATTGGCAAAGTCCGTTCTAAATGGCTAAGTTAAGCCAAAGAACTTAATGCGAAACTACAACAGCGCTGTATACTGTATAAGGAAAGTTTTACTCTGTGCAATAAAGTTCCACATCTCGTTGTTTGCATAATACAAGTCTATTGCGAGTATGCAAGTGGAATGCACTTGTGTTCGCTATTGAAGTAAAAATTCTGGCTGCGTGCTATTAATAGTTTGCTTTAAAAACAGTGGTCATCACAATTCGTAACTTAAGCACTTGTTTTTAAAAATATACCACTTAATTTTTTTTTCCACAATTTTCCAACGATCTAAGGAGCATGTAACTGTACTTAACTACTAACGAATTACCCAACTATTAACAACACCCTCTTCTCTGGACTCACCATCCTAGTCCTGATTTGTGTTTAATTCTGTGTCGGCCACAGTTGTCATGGGCGGCAGCGGAAGGGCGGTGCTGCAACCTCGTTTGCTAGCGTAAATATACAAAAAAAACACACGTACGGCGAAGTAGTGGTTTTACCCACGCCCGCCCATGATTGAAATGGTCTAGGAAGATGATGTGGACCTATCCGAAGTCCCGTCAAACTTATTATCAACGCTATCAACAATAACTTCTCGCAGAAAATATCAATCCAGCTTTTCTCTATTCTGTACAAAATACTACCTTGTGTATAGATAATCCGTTACAAGGACAAATATTACTTGCAACTAAATATTTCTACTTTAATATGTAATTAATCAAATTTATATTAGTAATACCATAGGCATCACCTGCCTTTGGTATTACTGATACCAGATGTGTCGGTACACAACTGGCCAAGAAAGGAGGCAGAAGAAAGAAATTAAGCGATTTATTTCAATTACCTGTCCCTGATATTATTATATAAATAACATTAAACAAGTAATGTTTTAGTTTACATTGCTTAAAAAATGCTCTTACTTATGTTATATTTTTATTTTCACAGGTAAGTTTGCAAAATTATACCTCAAGGAGAAAAAACAAAACTTATAAGCGTAAGTACAAAACAATATAATTATGTATAGGTACAATATCTTCGTGTTAGGGAAGAAATTCAAACACTAGCTAGCTTTTATATCATGTAAATTGGAATAACGTTATAATTTGATAGTAAAAGATTTAAAGGAAATGTTTATTTTATTCTTTTAGCGCTTTTAAATAAAAGTTTGTTTTTAAAAAAAGTTTTTTTTACTTTTAATTTATTGCGTTGCATTGTAGTGGATTACACTGAAGTATTGTTTGTGAATACTTGGTTAAGAAGCAATGTCCCATTTGAAGCGTCACAACATTTTACAAATTTATGATGTACCTAGATAAAATTTAAGAATATATTATTTTGATTAAATGAAGAGTACCTAACTACATTTAAATATAACTTTTGTACTGATGAACGTAGTAACGTATGTACGTTTAAAAATTAGATGACACTTTCAGTGAATCGATAATATCATCATTATACAGTTAAAATATATCTATAATCTATAATCTCAACATTTTATCAAAATTGAGTTAATGAAACGTCCTAAGCGTACATTATCCAAATATAAACAGATAACTAACCTACTAACTAAACCAATTCATGTAGTAAACCAAGTGTGACGTAAACGTGACGTCAGCCTGAAATTAATTGCCTATTCGTAGAGTTAATTGTGCGAAATAAGCAGCTAATAAACATTAATTATCATTGCGGATGTAAACAGTTGTAACTATAATTTGGATGTAATTAAATTGCAAATTTGCTATGAGGCAAATTAAAAGGCCAAACTACAAAGCGTTCCTAATTGTGTGCATTGGAAAATTATTTTTACATTTCTAACGGTAACTGCCGATATCGGTAGCATGAAAGGGTGGCCAACATTTTCAAACTTTTAGAATAGTTTTTAATATGTAACAATAAACTTTTATATTCAAGAAATTCTGCCACCTATCCATCTAACTGCCAAGCATGTCGTTGTTGCTCAACTCAGTCGTTTATCGATTGACAATTGACACAAATACAAAAACAAGACTTCAACATCAAAAACTTCGTTAGTTAACATTGACTTATTATAAGTCAATGTTAGTTAATAACAGTTTTAGTAGGTAATAACCAACGTAGTCCTAAAACAATTTAACTATTTTATGCCCTTACATAAAATTATTGTATACTCGACCATTTGCCGGGCTTTATTAGTCATACATTACGAAAAAATGGGCGTTTACTTTCTATGTATTTTTTGATAGCGAGGAAAATCTTCGTCCCTCGACGAGTAAGACTAATTTGCGACTATCTATCTCGCTAAGATCGACCTTGCTCTATTTTCCTTTCTCATTATATTCTCAGAAGCTCCAAAAAATTTTACGCCAGTTTCTAAGACGTAATTTTTCGTGAAATTTCTGTCACTCGATCACGCCTATCCTATCAATCAGGGCGAAGTTTTTACATGACATTAAACTTATATAATGTGTATCTAAGTTATAAAATATTACAATATAAATATGCACGTTTTTACAAAATATAAACATAAAAATAAAGTTATCAGCATCTTGATAAGCAGAAATTTCTTCCATTGAATAATTTATTAATGTTTATACGCAAATAATAAAAGATATTTACAGAACCTGGCTTCACTTTTAGTTTTCTAAAAATTCTTCACAAACCGGAAAGTTCTGACATTTTAATATATTTAGGGGGTACATTTCTTCCATTTTTGTCACGTATACAAATTGTTCAATAAGCATTCTTATAGGGCCTTTCCGATAAGCTATAACGAGAGAACCAAAAAGATTAAGACAATGGTCCACGAGATGATGTTGACCTGTACAAGTAATACGTCTATCATTGTCGTAAGCGATTAGAATATTACGTTGTTACGTTTATATTTGCGCACAAAATCATAGTCCAAGTTGGAATCAGACGTGTCAGAATCAGTTACGTTACGTTTATATTTTACGTTACGTTATATTTTCGTTGTTACGTTTATATTTGCGCACAAAATCATAGTCCAAGTTGGAATCAGACGTGTCAGAATCTCCACAGGTGTGACGTTTCTACGTCACACCTGTGGAGATCTGATATAAATTAGTGATTCTTCACTAATTTATAAGTGTCGTTAGCCCTTACAAAATATTTGATGATCCTGATGGAGCGAACAATAATACCGATGTCAATTGCCAGCGGGACGCACTAACCACTAAATGGACTAACTGCTCATTTATCGCCTATTAACTGACAAAAATGTTTTAAGACGTCCTCCACTTGTCCTCACCAAATGCAAAATCTACAGCATCAAGAATTCTTATAGTGAGCCAATACCTTTTTCGCGTAATCCTTATGAAATTGCTTATTTTGAAGAGGTCTTAATAAGTAAATTTTACCATACTTTAATGCTCCACTGAACTTAAAATAGTTTAAACATTCGATTATAGGAAAATTTTAGTCCATCCAAGCGATGAACGCAACATATGCTCTGCTTTAAACCTAACGAGTGAAAGCATAAAATGGTTTTTTGCTTGGCAAATATTATTTGCAATAGTTTTCATGCAAATGTTAACCTATGGAGAAAATATTGGTTTTTGACCATTTATATAATTTTATAAATACAATTAACATTACTCTTTTTAAGAGTACTATTTCGCATACCGTGTGTATATCATAGTTAAGAAAATTATGAAGTGTGGATAATTTATTTATTACTCGGACAAATTCTTCAGGTTCAATAAGTCAATGGGTTCAATGAAATAAAATAATAATTCCATTCCAAGCTTACGCTCTTCAAGTCAACATAATATCACAGTCTAATATAATGCATAATAGCCTATAGTTACAGACTTTATAAATTGTTGTTAAAGAGTTGACAATAGGACGTCTACACGACGAATAATACCACTTTGTTTTAAGTGAAAATAAATAAATAATAATAACAAATATAATAATAATCGAGTCGAATTTTGACCCATATCTAGATTAAAATTTATTGATTCGAGCCACGGAATATGACTTATAACCATAGAATCAATGATTGATTTATTTAACTTAACTCAGTAGCTACGATAAGATTAGATCATTATTCCTGGTAAGAGGCAGTAGTAATATAAATTGATATGATAGCTGCCCGCTTCCTATCCGAAAATATCATTTATTACACTTTATAGCAGGATTTATAGGTAAATAAACAGAATAATGCGTCATACTTTGTGTTACTCATTTTAAATAGTGCCTACGAGTATTATTTTATTAATAATAGCCGAAAAAGTAACAGGCGAGATACATCATGTACCTATCTATATCAGATTGTTCCAAAGTTAATTTTTCCAGTCTAAACAAATGCCCACGATAGTTAACCACATGCTTTACAACATCTCAACAGTTTAGTTTTACGGTGGTCCCTTTTGTGTTTCGTTAGAACAACAGCCATAACTGTCGCACTCTGACCTTTTAACCTCTAACCTTTACTGCTTTGTTTACAAAGGGATAGAAGTATGCCCTAAATGCCACCGTTTTTAAATATTTGTGCCGCAGCGTGCGTCCTCTAAAATATGCATCAGTTTTACTGTCGTTTCGGCACTGTTGCTTTATTATGTTACGAATTTCAAATGATATGTACCAGGCGCCCAAAATTTTTATAGAAATGAAAGTACGGGCATACAGTTCTTTGGTATTACATGAAAATTACAAACGATAGTCCTGTAACCGATGTCTAATTGACTTACGATCTCTAATTAACGCCTGTTTGCATAACCTATGTATAATATAATTATATTCTCGAAGTCGCATATCCAGAATCCTTATATTTCATTTTTAAATATTTTCCTTACCCTGCTTCCTAGCTTCCATGTCCAAGTTTGAATAGAATCATTTTAATAAACTAAAGATTTTAGTCAGCAATTGAAATAAATTTTCAAACTACTTCTTAAATTCGTAAAAAATAATTATGTTGTACAATTTATATTTATTTTGTAAAGAAATAGGTAAGGGTAAATACGTTTAAGCAACTTTTGCCCGACATTAGACTAGAGTACCTACAGTAGATTTATCTTGTAAAAGTTAGAACCCCATGAAAGTTAAAGGCAACTACTTTATCCATTAACGGGGTTCTTCAGAGTTTTGAGTAAGGTAAAAAGAGGCTGGGAGAGCCGACGCATATTTTATGAACCACTCGTTTGCGCGGAATATATGATTACGAGTGTTATACGCAGCGCGCGTAGCGTTAGGATGAGATAAAATTAAATGAGTTATGTGTAACTCGTTAGATATTAGTATAAGTTATACGAGCTATATCATGATAAGTGATAGCTTACGCGGATGTGGCCTAGAATACCTACTGACCAATCCTTTGTCGGCAGACAAGGGAATCGTAAGTGTCCTGCTTTTGTAACTTTATTCGGGTTAGATACACTCCCTTAGAACACCTTCCTATGTTACCGATCAGAAATAAAAAAGGGAACCGAAAAATACTGCCAGTCTGTGGGATTATTTCAAGTTAGCAATTTGTAATTTGAATCTCAATATATTGAGCACCAATACGGCTCATATTTCAATAAAATTTATCTGACAGGGTTAGTGTCTTTTGTCTAACGATAATGATTGTGGGGGATCATACTAACAAATAAAAACCAGAGTTACAGCAATTTGAACTTAAATACTTTGTATTAAGGTTGACATTGTACGAGTATATAGGTACAAAGATATTTCAATTATATAAATCTATATAGGCTCTGTAGATAGATAGTATAATTATATTGAACTCTGTTTCAAATAGTTTTCAGAATATTTTTGTAGGAAGCTTTTATTTCGATGTATGTAATTCTTAATCCAACATTCAACACAAGGAAAACTGAATTTATTTACTGCTTTCTACATCTGCTGTAAGACTTAAGCTCATTTAAATTACTTCTAACAAGCTCAAAATATTCTGGGGAAGGCTGTAACCTAATTTTCCGTAACGAGTACCTACTTAAAAATAAGAGTGCGCCTTCGGTACAAACTCGTTCCATAATCTTGTGAAACGTTGGCAGTTGCTATATCGCACAACGGCCAGCGTTTATTGAGACGAATGGGCAACACCCTGGCAACAACCGTCCACTATCTTACTCCTTCGTATAATAGGGGCTTTAATTAACACCACCTCTTTGAGAGTACTACGAAATCTTCTATACTCTTCACACTAAAATTCTACTCTCTCAAAAGCAAACCGCGCCAGTCAAATAGATCTACTTAAAATGGGAATCATTATCAGGTCATGACAAACATAGATCAGCCAGATAGACATTGTAGACCCGAATGAACCTATTGGACAATAATCATGTTTTTATTATATTATCTGTTTTTTACTTGTATATTAATATACTTACTAGAGACCTGGTCTGCGCTTAAATTCGACTGGAATTAATTCTGGTAAAGAGTAACTTCACATTCACATAGTTTTAACCATTAACTGTCCATTACTGAACACGGACACCTGATCATGATTACGGTCTAGAGTCTAGAGAATACTCCAACACGCTGCTCCATGTACATTGGTGGAGGACTTAGTGACCAACCCCACTTTCGGAAGTTTTCATGCCGCTCGAAGGTCTCCGACATCGCTTTATAACGATATATTACACAACTGTTATCTACGATAACAACCGGGACCGACGGCTTTATGTGCCCTCATAAGCACAGAAATGTTCAAGCCCTGTGTTACAGGTACCCCGCTCATCCACCAAGACAAAGGATAGTGTTGATCAACAAAATACATTTTTAAGCAAATAATTAGGTAATACAATGCAAGGTAAATACGATACATTTTAATTAATTAAACCAAATTTTTTTTAACAAAATACATTTAAGCAAATAACTAATAAGTTTTAACTTTAAAACGAGGTAATACAACGTAAAGTTGTGTACGCTCGAATGTGCGCGTGTGTGTATGTATGGGTGTGTGTGTGTGTATTATTGTATGCATGCAGCATTAATGGTTGAGGATTAATTTAAATTGTAATGATTCATACACGTATTTTAATATATTGCATAAAAATTCCGCTAATGAAGGACAAACTATTAGTAGATTCGCATCTAAATATAAATGGGTCGAAACTGCTAGTCGACGTATTTAATTAAATTTGTAGATTTACGTCAGTATGCTCCAGTAGCGACCTAGCGACTGAACATAAGTGGAACTACATGTCTCTTTGCTGCTAAAAATACGTTTCCTTGCCCAATTACGATGATGGTAGCAACCGTTTTACAGCTTTTAACTCATGAAGCCAATTAACTTTTGTATTTTATTATATTTGAAATTTTCATTCTGGTTTAACCCCAGGTTCCGCTAGCTTACAGCTACGCGTAAGCGTACGTTCGTTGGTGTCTTTAAATAAAAATAGTGTTAATTAGTGTATAAGACACTGGAGGGTCGAAAACGGTTTTTGGTTGCACATTTAACGTTCAGCTAAAGCAGAAGACAAAAGATTGAAAATCATAAAAATTATCAATTTGTTAGATTTGGAAGTGACTTTTCTTGTAGGAGGAGGATATCAATTTACTTGCATAATAAGTTACAAATGAAAATATAATATTAATATGAATGTAACATTTTTGAATTCCCAAGCAACTAATAACTGAAACAATCATAAGTTCGAAAATTAAATTCGAATCCTGTCCCCAATATCGGGAGACCTACTTTCAAGTCACTAGTCATATATCTGTGTAATACCACTAGTCATATATCTGTGTAATATAAATAATAGTATTTATGTAATATTCCCGAAACGAAACATTACAAGCGACTCGTGTTATTACGCGGGGAGGCAGCGTAAAGAGACCGAATGTAACGAAATCAAGATATTTCGGTCGCGACACAAGCCCCCGGGACTTACGTCTGGCGTACTCATATCGCGCACATTACGAGTTTCGCTTTCACAGGGCGAGATTACACGCCTCAGGGCCAAGTTTGTAATTCTTGTGTTGTATTCATTTTTGTTCTACCCGTGTCAAAACTTTGTCGTACATGCCGTGTTGGCTTTCAATAGTCACCAGACTTGTAAAGAAGTTTCTTTACAAAACGAAATAAAAGGGAGTAAATTAAAAGGAAGAGCGTATCGAGTTCGCCCGGGATAGTACCACCATTCGCCACGATACCTGGTACCATTTCTACCGTGTATTAATTATTTTAACAGCAGTTGTGTTCCGGTTCTAAAAGTGTAAATTCAGGGGAGCAACACATCTGTGACCGAATTCGAACAAGACACCAAATTGACGTCACAAAATGAATTTGTCCCAATTACGATAGAACCGTATATAAAATTTTAACTGGGTCAGTCAATGTCTGTTATTATAATCAAATTTCGATTGCAAGTTGACAATCACATAGCAAGTTTGTTTGTTAAAATTATTGTTCTATATTTTACAGTCAAAGCGGTTTTGAGTCAAAAAGCGTTTTAAGTAATTTGTAAAAAAATGTAACGCGTTTTAACAGAATGGCCCAATTGAAACTTGAGTTTTGATCAGAATTTCATCCTTTATTTTTTCCCACTGGGGTTGATTTCTCAGAAGTGATAAAACTTATATTTCTTTATTTAAAACCTACACAATATAAGTTTAATAGAAACTCCGCCTATCCTGGATGTAATGTTCGCCGATTTGAACTATGAAACATGATTGCTTGATAATAGTCACAAAATCATTATATCTAACGAATTAGAAGACTTTATACGTTTGAGAGACCTTACTACTTGCATATTCGAAGTATTTTTGTATCAGACAGATAGTAAGACAATAACTACAAAAATATTGTTTCTCCTCCATGATATAGATAACAATGCCCATCTGCTTTCAAATATTTTTTTCTTTCTTATGTACAGATTTTACCTTTCTATTATTCATATAAATAGATACGTACCCTTTCGTCGTGAACATTCCACCGATAAGAACGAAATGGTTTGCATCGTCGTTCATCATCTGCACTGCAAAGGACTGGAATAGGTTGCCTGCGTCGGTGTTCGCACCAGCATATAACGTGGGAGTCTTCAAGAGGAGAGTGAATAGGCTTTTAATAAGTTAGTGCGACCAACATCTTCGACTTCATCGCACTTACCATCAGGTGGGATTAACAGTCAAGCATTAACAGAACGTATCTCATGTAAAAAAACGCATTAAAAGATAAATTTAATCATTTTTAATAGGAATCGTTACGCAGGAGAAAACTGATAACGAACGCTGTCATGAATAAATATAAATCTGTGCTTTTCAGATGTTAAAGACGAAAAATTTTGATCAAATAAAGACCACTTCAAGAATTTTATCCCCATTTACAGGCCTCCGACATCACGTTAATGGAAAATTGATTTTATTATCGTTCAACACACGTGCAGAGTTGACCTATTATAACTAGCTACTATTAGGTATAGCAGTTATTTATGGAAATTATAGTAAGGAAGTCTAATCAACTCATTCAACGTGTGGTTCCTTTTTACAATAAGGTATCCCCAATCGTAAACATATTCAGAGAGATGATTCAAAATATGATTACGTAATAGAATATATAAAAAATATATTTAACAAAAACAGTGTGCGCGTAGGTACTAGTAGTGTAGACGTACAAATAATTATTTACGATTTTTCGTTTATTTTCGTTTTTTTTTATATTTCCTTTGAGACTTCCTATTTCGAATCCCTATCCTATTTTGTTTCCCGACCCGACCCGACCTGACTTAAAATTTTTAAAATACGCACGAGTTTACGTATTTAACAATGTTACGTACTTCCGTGACGTTCCACCCCCCGTTGTTTCGCTAGTAGCTACGTACACGGTAAAAATTGACCGTGAAATTTATTGGAATAAGAAAAATGAGTCTATAGTTACACTTTAAATATTAGCTACACTGTAGTTGCGCTATCGAAAACAAACTATTAATACGTAGGTCCATTTGACACATTGTAATGTTTGGCAGAAACTCCATGAATCCTATTTAGTCCAATAAAACTAAATTTACGGCGACATTTATGTACTCCCATCGACTTTCACTTTCGTGAATGCGTACTGAACTGTTCTCACTTGTGTTGAACTGTTGTCACTGTACTTACATAACGTTCCAGGTTGTTGTTGACGATAGATCCAAAAAAGCGTTTACTAACATGTACTACAACAGTAAACCTTCTTTGTGACATGCCACATCGTTCTTGAAGTTATACTTCTTTTGATGCGTTTGGAAAAAGAAATGTGAGAGTGAATTTTTATAATGCGCATAAATCTCCTATAATATATTAAGCCAACAAGAAAAGTGCTTATTACCAATGATATTCTATGTAGAAAAGAAAAAGATATGTCCCTAGCGCGAATAAAGTGAAGCAGCCAAATTCGGCCAACCGTCGCACTTGTCATGTAGCTATCTCGGTCTCATAGGTTTCGTAATTATCTTTCGCATCCATAGTGAAAATAATGCTACAGGAGCGGATCAAAAAGTGCAATTCGCGTTGTATGATCGTGACGCATCAACATATAATAACATCTTTGCTTATTACCGGATCTTTAACACAGAAATGAAAACACGTAACAAGCACTTCACAGTTGATTCTACTTTTTAATAAAACTCTGACACTGTTTACGTCCAGCAGAAAGGATTGGGCGCTATTACTACGTAAGTTATTCCTGTTACCCACACCACGGGCATTTGAGTTGGACTCAAGGATGGATGGAGTCTCCTATCATTATTTTTGATTGTGCACAATAACAATTATCTAAGGAGACCCAGACAACCAGACTTTGAAAATCAACTGAAAGTCGTAGCAAGGATCTGTTTTATCGAACAAATCGGGTATCCTTGACAAGTCAGGGCTGAGTGCCAAGTCAGTCGTATTTGCCCCTTTGAGTACTGCTTAAACCGCAAAAATTATTTATTAACTACTGAGCTTTTTTATTACTCGCTCGAATAGTTTTGAGAAATAAATTCTTGATTTTTGCACCCAACATTTATTTCGCTAAAAGTCGACAACTTACGATAAATGGTCACGTATTTAGTTTTAAATACGCTTAATGTTTGTTTAAATATGTTTAGTAGGTAGCTACATAAATTATTTATTACTTTTTGGGCCCTTTTAATTAGATCTGTCCGTAATTTATTTTATCAAAGTGTTCACATTGGTTCTAATGACCCTTTGTTCTCCTTTATAAATGGATCTGTTGTATATATTATAAGTATATAATGTTTAATAAAACACTGCTACGTGCGTATATTATTCTTTAAAAATGGTACAAAGTGAAGAGACTCATAACTCAGAGGCACATTATAATGAGTAATTATCAATTAACATGGAATTCCGAGTAAACAACCATACTTATTTCAAAGGAAAATTTAAGGCAACTTACTTACTGTTACACAATAGCTTTCCCTCTATTTCTGTAGATACTCAAAAGAATACCATTCCAATTTTGTTATTCTTGTTTCCGTTATAAATTTTTCCTTAGTAAC
Source organism: Ochlodes sylvanus (assembly GCA_905404295.2). Lineage (NCBI taxonomy): Eukaryota > Metazoa > Arthropoda > Insecta > Lepidoptera > Hesperiidae > Ochlodes > Ochlodes sylvanus. Next base: position 12,202,281 of record FR990124.1, on the reverse strand, counting down.
AGCCAACAGTAAAAGTAAAATTGTTTTCCCGGTCCCAACATTTGTCAGTTCCCAATTCGACGAATCATGCGGCAAATGGACGAATGATTTAATTTTTATGTCTTGTATTTTTATAGGACAACGCGATATAAGTTTCCATTTACACTTATAATATACTATTTTAGCAGACTATTTTAATAGCATCGAATTTGGCATCTTCCCTGGCTGGCTATTACTAGACCATACTACCTATATTGCTTTGACAGTTTTTTATCATGACATTTGCAATGCAACCTTTCTCTCTTATAATCGCCCTCCTGTAAAGTTTTAAAAGTATCGTTGATACTGAGGAGCCATCGATACAATACCAGTAACGGTCCTCAATTTGCATCACGAAACCTATGCATTAGTATCCACACAAGTAAAATGTTTAAACATTTTTCCAATAGGTACATGAGTGAAAACTGCATCTAGCCTTTTCTTAGATTACCTACAATAAACGCAAAGAATAACTGACAAACCTACAAGCAACAATTAAAACTTGAAATCATTCTATGAAAATCTACCTCTACTAATAATTTTTTCTCAGATGTCTGTATTTCATCAACGTTATGTGTATAACAAAATTATAGAACTTTAATCGAACAATTAGTATCAAAATGAGATCGTTTAACAGACACCTGCCTTGCCTTAAGAACCCACTGTTATATGGAAATTCCCGTCACTCCCTTACCGGCTTCCTATAACACATGACATGTCCCACAAGACCTCTACTTAGACTCATCACCCACCGTTACATAAGCTATTATACTTACGTCACACATAAGCCTTATTTACCTCAGCGAGAAACTCAATAAGAGGCCCAGTCATAACTTTCCCGGGCACGAGAGGACAACAGATAATAGAACCCCAATATCTGTTAAAGTTCATGTTCAGCGGCTACGGGGAATCTTACTTTGTTTATTACTAAGCCTATTGTTATTTTATTCAATAGCTTTGTTTCCAACCAATCGGAACAAAGGAGCGAGGTGTAGTGTGCTCCAGTAGGCATATTGCGTAACTGTGTAGATAAAAACCTTGTTACGATTCACACCGTAATTTACTAACCTACCTATACCTTCCGTTGCGTTCCTACCTGTTTGCAAGTTACTGTTTGAAAAAATTGTTTCGAAGTGGATCGGACATCCCATTTTCATTTGTACACACTTTTTCCTTTTGTGTTTAATTCAGTGAAGAAAAAACAAAATGTGTGCAATTTACACGTCATGCTAGAAGTGAATCCTAAAAAAAAAAGGAATACTGTCAGTACAAATGTTGTTTAGTAATAATGAGTCAATGATGTTTTGCTTTGCTTACGTAAGCCGCCACTTTGCCGATGCTTCCTATCTCATTTACTCCCATCGCGTCATTTCCGTTTCATCGAATTCCAAATCACAAAGATGTATTCTATACAAGTATTCACTTCAAAACCCCTGAAAATCCTAAATTCCTGAGCGTTCTCTATTACGTTCTTAGAGGTGTATAAAGTCCAACAATACAACCAGCGTAGTGGGCTAGGGTCTTGAATCTTTTCAGTGTCAAAGCAATTCCAGCACACATAATGGACCAAGTTCGTGAAGTTACATCTTTATTTATTTAAACGCTATGCTGTTTGCGCGCTTCAAAAATACTAAGTAAGTAATAAGTAGCTCTATTAATTGATAAGAAACACAATTAACGGTTTTATCGATACCAAACGATTTCCACACAACATACTGGTATGAAAAGAAACCACGCCTCGTATAATCGATTTTCAATTTTAGCGAAAAGTATTCGAATCGAATACTAGGAAACACAGAAAGTGATTCGATTCGAATACTAGAGCATTCGATTCGATTCGAATCACTTCCAAATTCCAGGTGCTGGAAGGATTCGAATCTCTGTGCTTCGCTATCCTCAATTATGAAGAGATATTCGTCCCCTGCGCTCGAGCACGTACGGCTATGTATTGTGTCTGACTTTATTTGGGAAACAAATCACGCACCAACTTCGTACTCTGTCTGACGCTGAATTAATTAATTTTCCCGCTAACAGAGTTACCATACTCTACTTCACTATAAATGAGCTTTGTTTGACACTTCTTGATTAGTAGCCTGATTATTTGCCATGACGTATCGCCGTAATGATACCGTCTAAATTTATGCCAGTTGTAATGAGTGGATAACTAAATAAAGCTCCATTATTCTGATGAAAATGTTATTGTTTTGTTACAATTTAAGCCAATGCAGCTCGAATCAAACTGGCGCAATAACAAATATTTTACATTCCCTAGGAACTTAAGGATTTAGTATTGTCATTATTGTATATACGTGTAAGTTCTATAAAAAGTCAAATTAGGCTTTTACTTAGTAATAAGAAGTCATGCCCCAAGGGGGTTAAATTAAGGATGATTTGCATGTATGAAAATCAACTGCATTGCTTTATAAAAACTGGAACTAAAAACTTCGAATATCAACCCCATCAATTGATAAATAAAGGATAAAAGTTTATTTAAAAATTACGACGATTATGAAGCAAAGGAGATTATAAATATCTTTTGGATTAGATTTATACAAACACCTGTTTAAACTTTTAGTAATTCAACCCATAAGGTAGTAAAATCGCAGTATGCCCGAGTAGGTAAAGCAACAGCTGTAAAAATACAAGTAATAAGTCTGGTCGACGTACATTTATTGTAAAAAACCTGATTTTGCGATAAATAGTATCTAATACTGAACTTGATTCAGTCGGTTTGTTTACAAGGTAGGACAAGATGAAAAAAGCTGACTATATTCGAGAACAATTGCTTGCTGTCACTGGTTCGTGTTGTAAGTAAGAAAAGGGAAAAAGCGGGCTGCAAATGAGAAAAGGCATTACTGAAATTCTCATAACAACGATCGTCTCCAACTTCGCTCTGCCGAATTACCTACGATATCATAAATTGATGCAGGGCCTAATGTATGGCTCAGAAGCTTGGGCTCACAAGAGAAAACAAGATTTATTAGTTCTGTTGCGTGTATGATGAAACATTTGCTTTTTAGACATGTGCTCCATATGATGTGGAGGAAGGGCTACTTTACTCTAGTGGGAGTTTATATTGGATATAGGTATAGGTATAATAAGGGTAATGGCTTTATAAGTAAAATTTGGTAACTATATTGGGTAACCCCTGTAAGTCATCATCATCTTCCTGCCCATTTCCCAAATTTATTTGGGTAACCCCTGTAAGTATTATCTTATATTACACAAGTAATCCAATCTCGCTTCGCTTTCGTAAACGTATACCTTACCTCCACCGAAAACAATTAGTAGGTATTCATTGCTATCAGGCACAATAAAAATATCATGCTTATTGTTTTGTTTTATCGTCTTAACTATTTTCTTTATAAGAAACAAATTACAATAGAAACAATTAATTAATCAAAGAAGTAAGTACTTTAGTCACTTCTTTTGGATATCGCGACGGGCACCGCTTATTTTTTTGACCGACAAGCCTCAACAGTTTGGTAGATGTCCATAGTGATCCACGATCTCTAACCATCACTTGGCCCGTTAGCTCGTACATAATATGTACACTGCCTATAAATAACTTAAGCAATTACACGATCGCTAACAATTTACAAATGAAGGCATAAAAACTATCACAAGTTACGTAAAAGCAATAAATAATCTCCCATTACGCAAACAGTCCTACGTCTAAATAATTCCGTAGGTCGTAAGCGTAACTTAATCATTCCGCACGCAACTACTACATACTATATGCCCGGTCGCCGGTCCAACCGAATGATTTATACCAGGGCTGAGATAGGTAACTCACTAATTTAATGACACGCGCTGCCGTCACCCGGGTACAAAGGCAGCAACCAATGACCCATAATTTAGGTCGGCGATTCACGTATCTAGGGTTACTCGTATCATATGAATTTGCACCATTCCACCGACCGTTACTACTCCTCTGAGATATGGTCTCGCCTAAGGTGTAACTTAAGAATTTACGTGAGTGTCAATGTGTTAGTAAGTATAGTAACAGTTGCAGATACTGTCACACATGTCATTTTCAAATGTAACAATAGTTAATTCAAATGATAAACTTGACGAAACTGTAATCTAGTTGATAGTGGCCGGTCTACGAAGCGAGAGGCCCGGGTTTGATTCCTGGCCGGGCAATATTTATGTCACAGATAAATGTTTATTCTCGGGTCATGTGTGTTAGTGATGTGCTATTTGTGTTGTCCATGCCACCCGCACGGAGAATCCTAGGGCAGAGGTATGAGTGTGATAATTAGAGTGTGTGCGTTTTATAAACGTTTATAATTATTTCTACTTATACTTTAGTTTACTAATACTTTACTAATACATTTGAAACTAATTCCAATGAAATCTGACGAAAGTTATATTTTTATACTCATACAAACTTTCACGGCCCTACTTCACCAGTTGAGGTGAAAACCTTTACTTACCTACTTCCAATCAGTTCATTGGTACTAGCGTTGTTGCATTGTCTGTTAAATCATCATTAGATTCTCATTTAGTAGAGGGCAATGGCAATACTGAATAATATTTTGTACTACCTATAGCATGAACAGTGAATAGATACGAACTTAAAACTCACACTGTCTTCCGTGTGTGTTTACACTTCGTAACCGTCTCAGTCGGCTTTTGTTCTAAAAATAACCTCCCTGCGGTATAGCGACAATCTTGAGCCTCTTACATTAAATTTTAAAACATTTTAAGGTACCAAAACATGTGAATCTTTTCTTCAAAAGACAATTCAACTTTATCAGTAAAGATCGCGCCCTTGCTAATACGAAGATAAAAAATAGCAGATATAAAGCTGGAACGTATCGTAAATCAGTAGGAGAGGGAATTGAAACGTCGAGCAACGCGTAGATAGAAAATACAGTAGACGAATTGTAATGTTGTATTTCTTTTAAATCGGTAAAGAAAGGAGGCATTCTGTTCTTGACATGAAACAGATTAACTTTGTTTTTCATCGCCCTCTACTGGACCATTTTTACAGATACCGTTTATTGTGTCGACTTTTTTTATTTCCTAACGTCGCACATACTGTAATTAAATATTTATCTAGAATACTTTACAATAGCATTACTTATGATTTTGTGTTGTAAAAGTACATGTGTTATAAGATGTAGGTAAACTACCTACGTATCTGTAAAATTTCTTTCATTTTTCTTGTTACGGTCACGTCGATCGCTCGTCTACAATATTCTCAGTCTACGGGCGGGTGGCTGCGGGCGGCGGCGACGGCCGGGCGGCGTCGGTGGAGCTGGCGGCGCGTGCGCGGGCCGCGGGGGGCGCGGGGGGTGCGGGGTCCGCGGCGCAGCCTCCGGGTGCAGCACTCCGCCGCCGCCCGCCGCCCGCATCGATCTCGCCCGGGACCGCTGGCGAGCCACCACCGCGCGCTCATCGCGCCCGAGCGCGCTCGCGACACGCCGACCGCCCCGACTCCCGACCCGACCGTTCACGCTACCCCGGTGCAGGTTACGATCGCTTATGTAACCACTATCATCCGTATTGATAGGTTATGTGTGTGAGTGGCGTGACATCCTCGCCGACTGGCCGACTGGCCGACTGCTAGACGCAGCCCGTTCTCCCGCACCCGAGCCGCTAGTGCGCCGTTGACTCGTCGTCATCTGAATACCATGATAAAAAGTACTGGCGATTATGACCGCTGTTCCGCACACATACCCTACAGATGCAAAAGCCTTCGCGCCGTAGCCTCGGCTTACTTTCGTCCGATAAGCGCTCTTATCGTGAAGTTCTAAAGTTTATAATGCAAAAGCCCGACAAAACTTTAAAGGTCGCTTGCCGAGACTGAAAAACGTACCTCACTCGCTGTTTCGATTTGGCGCCATCAACTGTGATAATTTATTATTCATTGTAGTAAATCATTGTATGTAATGAAAGAAATACATCCTTATTTTGTTGTTTCATTGCTCATACCATTCACATACATTTTGAGATTTTCAGATTTCTTCATACTTCTAAAACTCTTGACATATTGAGAAAAAATATAATCACCTAACTTTACAATACATCTTAGAAGTCATATTAGATTTTTTTACTTTTTATTCTTGCTTATCTACTGTCATTAAGAGAAAAATAACTATATAATATACAAACATATACATACATAGTTATATAATATTACAAGCTCGTTCATATGAAATAATGATGCTCGTTCATATGAAATTCACATTATAAACATAACTATGATTTTACTTGCGAATTAAATTTTCTTTGTTACTAATTGCCACACAAGATAAAGCATCATATTCTATTATATTCATTAAAACATACTTTGTACACACCGATTTTATTAAGATCATCATCATAATCATCATCATCATCATCATCATCAACAACATTAAAATAATTAAATCATATAGATTTTATCTTAGCTATTAATACTCGTAGCTTTATTGTCATGCATGTTTTATATTCCTTTTTTATTCTATATTAAATTGAAAAGTATTAAATAAAAAAAATACTACTATAAAACATTTTTACACCAAAAAGTTCAAGTCATCTATCTAATCAGCCTACTCTTATTTTAACTGGCACTGAACCCTCTAAATTTCACGTATACTCATATCCCCATCATAACAATAGTTATTGAAGTTCATCCTATACTCCTTTCTCCAAGGCGTGGTTCCATTCAATAGCTAGTCTTTTATCCTACCAGTTACCTAGTGGTATCTAATTGGAACTTTGTGGTATGAAGAATACCACATAAATCGCGAACAATGAAATGAATTTTATTTCGAACAATTAAGTAGGTAAATAATATTTTTACCAAAACTTTTACCAAGAATTGTGATAATAAGTTTAGTTAAAGAATATATAGACAATAGATATCCGTTTGCTAAAACATTTACTTAAATCAAATACCTGTAAATTATCATAACCAAATACCTGTTAACATACATAGATAAACTGGTTTGAGACAGATAAATTATATCCTTGTGGAATTACCTACTACAACTTTAAAAAGTTTGTACTATGACTAACTATTACAAATAATATTATTAGCATTTCTTATTAAGATTTGTAAAAATATTTACAATGAGCAATTGGACTGTCTACGTTAATGATATTGAGCATGACAAGATGTAAGCATACACTTGAATGACCGCAGGTTCGTATATTGTTGTTAACACATCCGTGTTCGCATTTTACCGTAAATATATTAAAAAAGTCAATAAGGTGTCGGCTGGGTGTTTGCCAATTCACTCGTAGTTAGTCATCAGTCATCGTGCTTATTATCTATTAAAATAGCCTTCGCAGTCTTCGGGAGTGGTCGGTTTTGGATTTGGGCGCGTGTTTGAGTTCCCTTTTTAAATTTAGACAGTAATGTCCGGTGGCGCGAGCGTCGCGTAGTTTCGGAAGTTTTCAGCTGAGTGAAAATGTCCTCCGAAAAGGAGAAAATGGCCGCGGCCGAAAACAAGTCACCCTCCAACAAGAGCAACTGCACTTCGCCCGGAAAGAAAGGTATTCAGCATCGTTACGATCATTAATCTTAATCAATCAATATATATGTATTAAACTCTTTCGTTACTCCCCTAAGTTTATAAAAAAGGGGATAAACAAAAAAGACAGTTTTTATTTCTTCAATGGATTCACTTGAAATTAATGCATAGATTCCTCAAGTGAGCACTAAGAACGGATTTTTGGAAATTGGCGGGCGAATCCGCAGGGGAAAGCTGGTTTAAATATAATTATACGGTATGGAACTGAGTCTACATGTTCGATATTCTTGGTAATTTTTATGTTATGTCAACTATTTCATTGATATAAAACCCAAAATATTTTTTTTGAGTTGTAACAGCGTTACGCAGAAACATATTAAAAGAGCAGCAAAATTGTCGGTTTAATCATCAGTCGGCTAACATTCATGACTGTAGTTCAAATACTGCACATACCTCGTTATTTAACCGATGAGAATTCTTCATAGTGTTCTAAATGTAATGAAGTATTCCAATCTGCACTTGGAAGAGTGGCGAACTGTGACCCTATTTCTTTATGAAAGATAACCATCTCAGGAGTGGAACACTTAAGGAACAAAATTTCGATCTTTACCATCCCGGAAATTTATGGAATTCCTGGGAATAATGGACTATTACCTATACCTCTGTGAGTGAAGACCCGATCACAGCAGTGGGACGGTTATGAGTCGCGATGATGAATGGATTCCGGCGCGAGTACTATATATTTGATAATAAAATATTATGTTTCCCAAAGTGCAACGAGAGCAGGTGTCTAGTCCACTGTCACCGCTGTACGTGCTGTAAATTTTCTTATAATGATAGATCGATACAAATAGCAAGAGAGTGTGATTATTCCTCGTCTTAACTACGCGGCATTCTTTTTTAACTGTATACGAGCAATACTCACACGTACACAATATTATGGTATGCTGATACATGAACCTAGCTACAAGGATCATGGTTAACGCAAAACCGGGCACATTAGGTAACATTAACCTCAGGTGGTTTCAACCTTTTAGCGGTCCATTGTAAGACGCGGATTGCTCCTTGATTGAGACCTTGCGCCTGACCCCCCGCCCCCAAGTCAGGTACTCCAGTGCGGTTTCATGTAGGCCTACCTAATGTAAAAAGCGAAATTAAAGATTGTAGCAACCGTAATATAACAGTTATAACGCCGTAATATAACGCCGGATCGCCGAGCCGAGGGTCCTGGGTTCGATTCCCAGCGAGGCGGAAATTTGAATGATGAATTTAAATTTCCGTTCTTGGTCTGGGTGTGTGTGTTCTTGTCTTGTGTGTTGTCCATGGCATCCACGACACAGGGAATCCTAATGTGGGGCTATGAGTGTGTAGCGTTATTTATATTATTTATTAATTTATATGACGCAAAAAAGCGGAAACGTTAACACACACCTTTGACATTTTTCTGCGTCGCATGGTCCTAGTTTCGCTACGACCAATAGAAATTTTTGTACAGCGTTAAAATTAACCCTATTTTCATACATAATGTTCTGAATTCTCAAAAGTTTATCGGCTCTGGTGAACATTTTCTATTATGGTTGGGTATGGTATACAGCGTTCCCTATTTTTTGCGTCGACATGTGAGTTTCTTTTGTCCTACGAAAAGTCATAATATCCACTTATCAGGTTTCTTATTAAATATAACGTAACATGTAATACATAACCCGTACATATAATGTGAAGTAGTGATAGCCGTGTGGTTGAACGTTGGACTGCCGAACCGGAGGGTCCGGGTTCAAACCACGCACGCACCACTTATTTTCAAAAAATATGTGCGTATTATAATTTAATTACCTATCACTTGCTTCGGTGAAGGAAAACATCGTGAGGAAACCTGCACACCTGAGAGTTCTCCATAATGTTCTCAAAGGTGTGTGAAGTCCACCAATCCGCACTTGGCCAGCGTGGTGGACTATGGCCTATACCCCTCACGCTGATGAGAGGAGACCCGTGCCCGGCAGTGGGACAGTTATGGGTTATGATGATGATGATGACATATAATGTAATGGAGACATCAAAGATCACCGCGTTATATAATTAAATGGCATGGCATGTTAGGCATATTGACAGTGTTGTGTGATCAGGCAAGGTGAAGGAGAGATAATGCGGAAATAAATGGACGTTATCTCTTGACGGGTTTCACGCCTTTGCGCGGAGTCGCGGTGTCCGAAGCGGCCGTAATCCGTTTAGCTAACAATGCGGGGCAAGCCGGGCAAGTGTGATGGTATAAGTACGTTTATCCATCCGCGCTTTTATTATAAAGAGGTAAAGTTTGTAAGCTTGGATGTTTAGGCCAATATTCAAAACTATGCTGTTGATTTTGAAGTCTGTTGTCGACTTAAGAATGGACCTTTAAGATGTAATAGGCTTTATATTATCTCGTTCAAGGAAATTTGTCCTCATCGAAACGTAATTTTAAAAAGTAAAGCGGTGGTCTTAGCGGTACTAAGATATAGGTTTCACAATTCGAAGCAGAGGCGTGCTGCAAGTCCTACTTTTACAAAACTGTTTATTTAATTCGCAGATTATTATTCTCTGGTGATATAATTATGTAGTTGATTAACCAACCTCCTGGCTAGCTACCACCTTTCTAATATCTTCTTTCATTTCACTTCTTTCACAGAATCCTGTTAAAATATTTTCACGGTGAATAAAAAACCGGTCAAGTGCGAGTCGCACACGTACAGTTCGGTTCTACCGAGCGTAATTAACTTTAATAATTTGGTGATACAAAATAGAATGTAGCAAAACCCCACTTTTTTAAGGTTACTTGTAGTGAGTCATTTTTGGAATATAGCTTTTTTCATTTTTTTATTATGGTAGCGGCCACAGTAACACGCTTTCTGTAAAAAAAAAATATTTACGTATCTACTTATTTCCGTTTAAAAGATAGAGAGAGCCCTGTGATAGACACACGGTTCATTTTTTCACACTTCAGGTATGAACCCAATAAGTTTTCTGAAGCTAAATTATCATCTGTAGGTACTCGTTACAGGCAAAATGTTTAGCTGCGGATGATAAATGTCAAAGGTTGACCTTTTCAACGCGATTTTGTCAACATTCTGCCAGAACGAGACGGATTTGTAATTAAATACTCTATCCCTTGTCTGCGATTCGCTGTTATAAATAACTCAGTGGATCCTGACATTTTCTAGTTATGTTCGATACGCTGTACGATTAATTGATAGCTTGTCTTCAAAAACCCTCATATGGCCCACTCTTGAGCTCGGGGTTCTGTTCATCATTGAGATAGCCTAGATTATACTTCCATACAACTTGAAGCGCTCATAACCTTGCGTCGATCTTAAGTGATCGACAATAAGCAACAGTGGGCGCGGTCGGTAGTTGGATGGGTGACCATGGGTGGGTATCTCCTCATACCTGAGGAGGCCTAGAGCATACTCCATCACGCTGCTCCAGTGCGGATTGGTGGACGGGTTGGTGGCCAATCAAATTGTCGGAATTTTTTAAGCCGCCCGAAGGTATCCGACATGGCTTAACGACTGCTGCCAAATGGTAAAAACCGGGACCGACGGCTTTACGTGCCCTCCGAAGCACGGAAGCGCTCAAGAATATTTTGCAACTAGCGGTTAACGCACGATTAATAAAATATAAATAAAAGCTTTGATCAAACCTGTTATGATGTTCCTTTACCGTCACAAATACCACGTTATTTATTAAACAAAATTATATAATTATTAAGTTAGATACCAAATCAATTTTCCAATTACTTGACTTCATAATGTGCTTTTAAATTAAAAACGAAATGTTGAACTGGAGGCTATCTTGGGATTATACATAATAATATTTCGTTTCTCATTTGGGGACGCGTTGCTTGAAAATTCAATTTGAATGCTGGATCCGCTCTCTTATTTTTCTATGAAAACGTATGTAGTAGGTATAGTGAAGATAATAGAATACAGGGTATGTGATTGACTTGGTTTCTACAGGAGATATAACTATTGTTTAACACAATTAAATATTAAAGTAAGGCTTTACAGTTATGGCCCGCCCACACATGGCTTGGGTGCCTTGGACAACACACAAAGACAAGAACACGAATCGAGACCGAGCATATAAAATTAAACTTATCGTTCAAATATCCGCATCGCTGGGAATCGAACCCAGGCCCTTAGAACGGAAGTCCGGCATGTAACCATTGCGCCATCTGGGTCGAATGTTGTCTTCGTCCTTGCATTGAATCCAAAGCGTTGACACGGGGATTTACCGACTTGGTTTTTTGCTTTTGACCAAAAACACATCTGTGTTTACTTTAAATGGTTTTCTAATCATTAAGATAAAAAAGAGTTGATTCCATGAAATGTACGTTTAATACTAATTTATACAGGTTGTCTGGAAGAGATCGATGTTAATCGATAAGACCGCCTTTTGTGTAATTTCTGCTCATTATATTATTAATTTGTAATTTCAGGAGTACAACGTTAAAAATAAGTTACTCTATGGTTAAAACCTCCTGGCTGCTTCCTGACTGCTTATTATAGGTAGATAGTGCGTACAATATGTTATTGTTACATTCGTAGCGTTAATTGTACGATTATTTTGAAGACGATGCAGACAATGCAGCATCGAACCAAAGAATCATCTATGCGTTTACTCGACCTCCTAAAGTCTTGTTATGTCCGAGATTTGAAGGGTAAAATTTTGAAAGGGACGCAATCGTTCCACAATAAAAGCCGGTCTAGTTCTTAAGTTCAATCTCATAGAAAAAATAACTAGGACCAATCGTAAAAAATAATATTTATGTAATAGTAAAAATCCCGTTCCTTTCGTCGGAGTCGTCTCATCTGTATGAACACATTCAACCCCAGCTTAGGCAAGCGGATTACGCTGTCTATCTCGGCCACTGTGTTATTCACACCTTTTTTTTTAAATTTGCATTTCGTCCGTTTTAAATAAGGCTTATTATTATGCATTCGTCAGCCTACAAAAACTGTCCAGCAAAACTACAATTGAAATATTATTGTATTTAAAGTTTGTTTGAAAATATGAACCGCAGTTCAATATTGACTCCATTTTATTTTACGAGAAATATTTGTCCGTCCTCGATTTTACTTGAATCATTCAACGGAAGTCTCGTATGTAATCAGATTTTCCGCTAAATTTATCCTGCTTCGACATTCTCGATAGCTTATTCGCATGCCTCGGAATATTTTTCGATAGAAATAATATCATCAATAGTAGCTGTTCCTTAATATTTTGTAAATTCACTCATATTGTTGAGTATGTAACGCTAGTTTTTATACATATCTTACATACATCTTGGAAAATTTTACGATTTTTGGATCAATAGAAAAAACAAATAAGTAAAGTTGTTCTCTAACTTTTGTGGGTACAACTTACTGCATACAATTCATAATACAATATTTATGTAGTTATTGCTTATTTAATTGTATAACGTGGTACATTTATTCATGATAGCGAATTATTGAAGCGCTTATAGCCCGGCGGCTTGCATCGATCCCGGTGATCGACCGAGTTTCCAATCCGACGGGCACGGTCGGTAGTTAGATGTGTGACCGCTAGTGGAAAACATCTCTTGAGAATTTCTGTGCTTCGGAGGGTACGTAAAGTCGTCGGTCCCGGTGGTTGTGTTCTTGTCTTTGTGCGTTGTCCATGGCACTCACGACCTCACAACACAGGGAATCCTAGAGGTGATTGTGTGGTTAGATAGCAGTCGTTAAGCGGATACTTTTGGTTAACCACTAACCTTTCCACGTGGTGGAATATCCTCTAGGTCTCCTCAGTTATGAGAAGAGACCCTTGCCCTGTAGTGGGCCATATTATTAAATAATATATCTATTATCTAAAATCTCCCCGCGTCACTGTAGGCTTACGTGACCACTATGGGAACAGCTAGGATGGTACCAAGTGGATCATAATATATGTATGTACAATATCGTGAGTATCATACAAAAATAGGCCTGTCACAAAGTTACAGAAATTCCGCATGATGTATACTTGGGCATGATAATCCTGTCGTTGGTAGATTTATGTGTTAGAATTATCGGAAAACTTGTCACTATAAGAGTGTGATGTATGAGGAAAAACATCGCGAAAAATTTTCACAACCTATCACAACCCTTATAGTGTTATTTCCGTAGGGGAAAAGTTATTATTACCCAATATTTCAAAGATAGAATCTTTTGCCTTTCTTGACACTATCTCCCGTCAAACCCAATATTTCTAGGGATACTCGTAAGTATTTATTTTTAGGATAATTACGTTTGGATGTGATTTGCAGAAATACGTAACTAGTACGTTTTCAGAAATATTTCCGTAAAAGCCTTTCTACATAACACAGTATGATTTCTAAAATACTTTCACTATAGCAAATGTTCCAGTAAATTGAAAATTAAGTGCAGTTCTCGTAGCTGTGCAGTTAGATAAAACGGTTTACGACAATGCACTATTGTCGTAAACTATTTCACTTCGTTACCGTCGACGTTCAGGCGACAAAGCGCTGTACTGACAATAGCCAAGCGTACGGGTGACCATTAAAACCGTAGGTATAGTGTCACGTTCCACCAATGCGAAATATCTATAAAGTACCTACACATTTTTTGTAACAATTTAAACAAGTATAATTTTGTAGTTTTGATTTAATTTCATTTGATTGAATTTAAACACATCCGCGAAAATCATTGTTACTAATCTTGAAGAGATTTATTTAAAATTTTCCTCCGTGGCAAAGATTTGTACCACCCAAACTAGCTACTCTATTTCTTCTTAAATCAATCATGAAAAATTGAAATATGTTAGCACACTTCATCTTTTCCTTCTAAGCGAAACTAATCGAATCGAAGCGCAGCCAGTCGGCCGTATTGGGGCAACCTAGAATACTAACCCCATTCCCATGCCAGCAAACCAGGGTGTCGTAAGGGGCTACAGCCACCAGCTTGGGCGTAAGACTGAAGCCTGGCTAGCTACTAAACCCCCTTCTGCTTGAGTCAGCCGCCATTGTCGTGTTCCTCATCAGTTGAGCAAAGCATAAGAGATCGTAGGTGTTAATCTCAACAATGGATCTCACATTGGTTTGGCGCCTTTCACAATTTTTTCCTCAAAAGCATCTGAAAATTATAAATCCTCTTTGGTTATTTTAACTGAGTGTTCACATATTTTAGCCTCAGGCATGCGAACAAACTTGGAAGCTTTTACGTGTTAGAAAAATAACATGCCTACGCTCTTTGTTATTAAAATATTTTTTCTCCTGTTTTGACATTTGATAACTTATAATTCTAATCTTCTGGTAGATGCAAGTTTGGTGAATAAAATATAATATTTTGCAGTTATTACAGTAACAGTATTTTACTTTTGAAACAAACAAACAATATTCATGACCCAATTAATTGTGTTAATTGCAAATAATCGCAATAGTTACACCACCAAACCACGCTGGAGAACCAAACAAGACAGTTGAATAACACTTCAAGACTTCAAGAATCCTTAATTACGTGAAGAGATCTTGCCTAACAGTAGGCTGCTAATTAGATTAAGATTAATTAAGCTAATTAGATTAGATAAGATTAAAAAGAAGAAAATATACAGTAATATACCGATTTCACTTGCTGACTAAAAACACAATAAGTCGTTGTTACCAAGTTCGCCGTCAAAACTTCTTTGCCTGCTTCGTTACTTAAGTGTTAATACTGCATAGTGCCGCCGTGGATGCGCCTTTTCACCACTTCAGCCATGTTTTTGCGCGCTGAATACTGAAATGTATGGAAAAATGTGAAGTGGTTCTAATTAACTCCACTTCACGCAACCAAACCAGATCAGTTTGATTTACATTATACTCGTAGATATCTATTAGTATAAGCGTGATTCGGCCCATCGGAATAAACCATCACTTTAAACTGTTACAGCATCGTTTTTTTTATGCTGTAAACTCCTATAAAAAAACATGAAAAGTGTTAAGGGACACCCGGATGGAACGAAGTTCCGAGGAATTGTAAAAAAAAATATATGTTATATATATATATAACATATATGTATATACAGGGTGTTAGTTACTACGGCAGAAAGCAATCGATGGCCAACGTGGCCCACTACTTTAAGTCGTATGGCATACAAACTATATTTATTAATACATTAATTTGCCCACAAATTACAAATTTCATTCTAAATGAAAAAAAATTAAAATGACCCTATAAAAGTATGCCACTCCACTACGCTAGTACTATAAACGCGCGGCGCGTACGCTGCTATTCATTCATTAATCATTACTACAGTATAAGTAATATCATTACGAAAATGGCCATGTGTTTGTCGCACCTCGGGGTGGTTAATATTTTTCAAATCTCAATTACTAATGCATCTAGTACTATGTCGATATATTTACCCTTGATAAAAGAGAATGTAAAATGAATCTCGTCTTTTCAAAAAACTTTTAAATCTACCCAAATCGAATTATTCATTAAGCGTGTTGCAAAATACTACTACTGATTCTTCTTTGTAATCTTTAAATTTAATAGCTTTGTTTCTGAAATTGCACGTGTCGAAAGGCAACGATGACCACTTTACCGTCAGGAGGGCCTGTTCGCCTTTCTTTTGAAAAGACCATCGGCTAAGGCCTTTAGAAGAAATACTTAAGAAAAATAGCCGCAAGCAGTGAACCGTCTGACTCGATAGTCCGACCGAGGGTAAAGTTATTAAGCTCGGTAGGTCCTTTACGATCGACACGAGCCGTCTAACTATGCGCGCTGTAAATCCATCACCCCACAGGCAACTTCAATAAAATTTCCGTTCTTGACTTTTTAGTGTCTTTTATAATGTCACGTAACTTTACCGTTAATGTTTCTGAGTTACCGTTACCGTCACCGTCTGCTGTTAATATAATGTTTCAAGGTACTTGTATTTAGGTACTTCGTATAAAAATTTTAAAAATAAAAATCAATCAGATGATGTTATTTAATTTTCTTGTTTATCTACACAGGCACCTAAATCTCGCGTCAAGCTTTTATCTTCTAAGGAGAAGATGACTGACTGTCTGATATATCAACGCAGGGCCTAAACATAAATATGTGCACAAAGTTTCATGATGTTCGGTTAAGCCGTTTTCGCGTGAAAGCGTAAAAAAATTAAGTTAAAAAGTTAAGGTTTAATCTTTTCTTGTAGTTATTTTATCAAATAAACTTAAAGAGTAACATTATTTTTAAATTGATCTATTAATACTAGGTATTGACCATAAACAACCGTATAGTTTTGTATGCATTATTTTTTTATTTGCAATAGTAATTTTTGCAACTAATGTAAATAACATTCATAATACAATTAACCTACATAAAAATATAATTATTTGATCGTTCGTACAACGAACAACACACAAACGCATAGCTATCTCTAACATTATAATCGCATATCAAGTAGAAAAACAAGTTAAGCATAGATTCTCAAACTTGTCACGACGTTTAATAATTTTTCGTTCGAAAGTAATTAGGGCGTGGGAATCATCGAGCGCCATTTGGAAGCGAGCCAAAACTCTCGCACAACACCAGACCCAGAGACAAATCTAGTGGAAATCGAAACCCGAGCCGACCTAGCCGCCCTCTGAACTGCCGTCATAACTTAACATAGTTTGCAGCTTTTTATAACCGTTCCAATACACTCGAGACCCAGTGTAATTGGACCGAATCACATTACGAAAACGGATCCAATTACTTTTGCAATAAAAGTGATCTTAATCTGCTGTTTGTATGCTCGGTCTGACTTTGCACAGGTGGAAATCCTTCTCACTTTCTCATTGCAGTCCTAAAATACATTGAGTAATGGAGTTCCGTAACTTTCTGACTAGTCCAAATTAAATAATTTGCATAAAACACACACATCCCTAATTGAAATACATGTATATTATGTTCCACACATGAAAAGTGGTTACAAGAATCAATTCCTCCTATTGAAACCAGCACACCGATTTAAACCACCCTTTTCAAGTAGAAGAAATTGTGCACTCGAAGTCAGCAGCGTTGCAGTTCAAAAACTTTATTGAACGCTCCAGTAAATTCACTTCAAATCGCGCAGAAATGTGTTCTACCGTGAGTTTTACCTTTATTCTCGAGAATGTTGCAAACTCTTCGAATATACAGCTTAATCCGATTCAAACGGTGTAAATACCAGACATTGCATATAATATGTAGGTACAGCAAGCAGGGGATTTTTTATATTGCAGTGAAATGAATTAATTGATGTTGTAAAAAGTTTCCTTCGTATTCTAATGATATTGTAGCAGTGATTCATTGCCTGAAAAACGGATAAAACGACGTTTTCTAAAAATAAAACCTAGGTAAATCGATTTATCGCCCCCGAAAACCCTGCATGCATATTTCATGAAAATCGTTGGAGCCGTTTCCGAGATTCAGATTACATATTATGTATAAAGAATTGCTCGTTGAAAGGTATGAGATATTATAATTATAATAAACTAACTATAATATAAATTAAAAGAACTCCAAGCATATAAAAGTAGATTTCAGTGTATTCGATTCTTGTAATACAATTTCGTTGAAAGCTATTCCCAAAATTATTTATGCTCAAATAAATTTATAAATAAGCTATCCCAGTGAATGCGTCAATTTCATGTAAAGTCTCCAATAATTCTGAGTATTCGAGTCTGTTCCAAAGACTTTCTCAGGCCATGGATGAGCTTCTTACAAACTTGGCGTCCTTGTATCCAAATCTACTGACCCATAACTTCACTTAATTTCGTTTTTGTTATTCGAGGAGCAAATCTCGTTATCTTTTTAACTTGGTAATCGAATCTTGAAGCGGAACTGTTTGTTTTTATCGTCCTTTTGGCCCAGACTTCCATTCGATTAGATTACTCCTAGTTTTACCAGTTACCACCAGTTATGTTCATAACAGTAATACAAATATAAAATATTCGTATCAGAAGTTACGATACAAAATCCATTGATAAATTGAACGGAACGTAACTCCTTCATCCACCTTCGTTCTTCGTCCATTCTCCATTGTCCATTTTCAATTTCATGCCGAGCCGACCTTTAACCTATGCCACGGTAATGTTTGCTCATGCATAGTGGCGTAGACCTTTACCAACCTGGCTAAATAGCAACGTCTTAAGTAACGTAAGTGAGTATTCTTTTTATCTCGCAACCGCACTTGACCAAAGTTTTCTAGAAACGGAGAATGTCTATGTTGAAAAGTCTATGTTTAGGTAATACCTAACCAAGTCGATCTAATAAATAACATTGAAATAGCCAATAAATTTTTATATGCATGCAAGTTATTTTATGTTCAAGCCAAATTGTTTGTCCCCAGACCAACTTTTGAAAATACATCATAGCTTATATTCGATAAAACACAGGTCTATGTAAGTTTATCTTAAGCTTTTGTGTCCGTATTCATAACAATGGAAATTCTCGCGGTCTTCCCAAAGATAAGCCCCTTGAGCTGTCGTCCATACCGAAACGCCTAGCGGTAGAACTTCTACGTGGTGGTGGATTAGTTCGAAGTTCAACCCGCAGTGGAAGTTGCCGCTACACGCTTCTCCTAACTTATATTACGAGGCTATAAATTTTCGATAAACTATTCCGATACGGGTGAAAACGTAATGTGCACAATGTTACGCTTAAGACAAGACTGTCTACAATATGAGTACGAATGAATTACAATTTTACAAAAATATATTCATATTCTAGTTGTTACATGGCTTCGCTATGTTATTCTTAGTAACTTTTCTGCTGGAGTCGGTGACGATTATAGCAGCGCGTGTACATTATAAATAGCTCTTAGGAATAAACATTTTTCGTCATGTTTTGTATAGAGTAATATAAAAAGTGAAGGAGCACATAGACGCTCTAGTTAGATGGGTGACCGCTAGCAAAATTCTTTCGCTACCCTCGAGGTCATATTATAAAGCAATCGGACCTAATTGTCGAGTCGATGAACCATGTGGAAAACCTTAGTCTCCTCAGTTGAGGAGAAACCCTTAACTCTTGAATATTAGGTATCAGCATTCATCCAGCCATATACAAACCTCATCTGGCATTTCTTAACTTTGTCGATTTTATCAACGACCGATAAATACTTCGGTTAAGTTAAGGGCTTCGGATACTATTAGACTAACTTTATAGGTTAGATATTACTAGGTAAATATTTGATTTGTCATGACTATAAAAATAATATATTATGTAGGTGGTGCTGTAGTAAAATTTAATCTTAGAATTCTGTTCATAAAACAATAAGATTATTTTAATAAAATTCAGAACAACGTCTACTAGCTAGTATTATCTAACGACCAAATTTTAAAAATGATTTGACGCAAACTGAGAAGTTTGCTAACATGTCGGCCAAAATCGATATGGCAATATGCCATTCAGGCTTAACGTATAATACACCAGTTGCGGTACAATACTGTATCGGATTAGTTATACTGAGAACTTTTCGGATAGAATATTCTCAGCCCGAGGCATTTCCAAACCATTCTCGGATAGGAGATCACGAATACTGATACATTACAATGGCTCCGATCGACCCAATAATAATATATGCGGGGAATGTTACGCTGCGACAGGATTGAGACAACGTTTTGTTTTATCCCAACGAATTCAGTGAAACATTTTATTGCTGTTTTTGTGAAAGTCTTTGGCCTTAACCCTTTAATGGGCAAGGGTCTCTGCTCATCGGACCGTACTCCACCTCGTACGTATTGGTGGAGCAGTTATTGGCCAACCAAAGTATCGGAAGTTTTTATGTCACCCGTTGGCCTCCGACATGGCTTAACGACTGCTATCGAACGATAACCTAAAGATTTCCACGCGATATCTTCGCCAAAAAAAAGTATTATAGCTTTTGAGTGCAGTGTTTAAAGTCAATCCCCGCATTCTGAAGACAAATGCTACAACGCCCAAACCTAAGCCGTCACTGATTTTAAAAGCTTTTATTTAATAAACTTTGTCACTTCTTTTCTAGCCCTTTCAACTGACCTTTCTAACAAGCCAATATAATTTCATATTGATTGTAAGTTTAAGAGATGCAGTTTCGCATAAATTTTACTTTTCCTGTGTGTATTAGAATTAAAAAGGTGGAAAAAATCACTAACTAAATTAGAATTACGTCAGGATCATGAAAGGATAGTAAATAAGTGCTAGGATTAATTCCGTAACTTAAGTTCCAGCTTTACCTTCGTCCATCATTGATGTCCTTAATTGGATCTTCTGATAACACAATCGGATAATAAGGCACGAGATCGCTACAGAACATTGCTTAAATTCTAAGCCGACCATTGCCTCATAATTATTTGATTCACCAATTAATTTATCGTAGGTTAATTCGTTTGCAAGTAAGTACATAGTTTTTTCTGTTATTTTGTACAAAATACATCGTTATATCTAATGCTGCTGCAAAGCTCCTGTGGGTATTTTTGGAAATAGTTGGAAAATCCATAAGTGCACGCCACATAATCTCATTCATTACAATAAAATTGAGATTATTTGTAAATAATAATTAAACAACATCGAATTATACCGTGAAAAGTAATAGGTTTCTAGTCCTCAAAATACTGAAGCCTATAAAAAAAACCAACTCGATAAGTGAAGTATTTCGCTCGTTATCGTGACCACAAGATACGGATCCGCACATACAGACACACGGACGTCCAAGACAGAACTCTTTTAAACAATTTTTTAATTAGTTTAAATAATAAAAAGAGATTTAAAAAAAGTGTGAGTGTTAAAAATAGTGTTTTTTCTCAACATTTGTCTATTTATATTCACTTATAAAAGCAATAAAGAATAAAAAAAGTGACATTTTAAGTTGGAGAATCACTCGGTGTGCGTAAACTGACAGTAATACCCACCTCAACGCTTCGCTTATGAGGCGTGCAATTATGGAACGGGTTTCGCATTGCTGCTTTACCCATCAGATTGGAATATCTAGAGCTGTAGTTCGAGAGTGGAATGTCTACTCACGTAACTAGGAAAATCGCGCATGAAGGTTTAAACTCCTTTACATGATGAAATCAGCTGCTCTACTCTACGACCATACTGGTTATGAAAATGTTGCAGACAAGCGGCGGTGATGAAGGGCACGTCCAGTGCGTTCCAAGTCACTACCACCTTATCGAGTATTTAAGTTGTCATACCGTACAGTATCAACAATATTACATTACCCATTCATAGCCCGTCTAAATCTCACCACGTTAACCCCGTAATATAAGCAGGACCGGCGCGGCGGGCGACTGCCTTATCCCATCCGCATTATCGCCGTATCACACGAATATACTTATCTACTAATATTCCTATATATACTAATACCTATCTTATATACTACCTACCTTATATACTAATATACCTATCTCAGATGTCCTACGTGTTGGACTAGAGTTCCTACAAAGCAAGCCTACAGATATCAAGGACGGCAACGGAAGAGTGATTCTGCAAGCTCGTTTGTTGACTTAAATCCATAGAAGAGTTATATCTTAGATCCGTGAAAAATACAATTTAAGTAATACCTACGTAATAAGCAAAAGTACAAGTGTATAAATACAATTACTCGTTTATATAACCTGCCCTTGTTTATTATTTATTCATCAAGATTATCCGCAGGCTTATCCGCGCGTCTCTCAATTACTTTGAACGCTTTGGGCGTATTTTGTTTATCTTCGTGTAGGTCAAGTGGGATGCAAACTTAAGGGAATTTCTTAGCGAACAAGTTTTTATCATTCTTTTCTACGTAACTGAGGAGGACAGCTCCAATTAGGGCTTAAGAACTCTTTACGTATCGTCTTCAAACTTTTTGATCCTTTAAAATTCGCTTGCTAAGTTTTTAACTCGAAACTTATTGAAAATACTTTTATAAAATTTGTTGAAAATGCTTTTATAAAGTCAGTAAAAAAACAAATATACAAATAAACAATTTAAATTACTTTTAATTTTAAATTAAGTATCCAAGTACAACCATAATCCATAATAATATACTTATATTAATAATAACAACCAAAATGTGTGCAATTCACACGTGCTAAAAGTGAAACTTCAAAAAAAACGAATTTCAGTCCAAATATTGATGTTTTGCTTTGCTTACGTAAGCCACCATTTTGCCGGTGCTTCCTATCTCATTTTCTCCCACGTTAAAATGTGTCTGTGTCTCTTTCGTTTCCGTTTCGTTTCATTTGCGCGTCATTTCCGTTTCATCGAAATCCAAATCACAACGCTACTAAAGAAGTATTCAGTTCAAAAACTGGAACAAAAACATACCAAGAGTTTGGTATAGAATCCTTTTAGCATATTTGATGGAGGAAACATGCTAATTCCTCGCTGAGAGTGCCGTCTACTTGTTATGTAATCCTTCTCTGTCGTCACAGTTTCCATGAAACTTCGGTCGGCAAACCTCAATATTTGAAACTCACAATCTCAAACGAGAGAACAGGTTAAGCTGCAATCATTTTCACTGACAAATTTATAAATGAACTACTATCTATACAAGAAAAAACGCTTCTTGTAACATAGCTTTCAACAAGTTTTAAGTCATTTAAGAAGAAAAGAGCTGCCAGTTGGATGCCTGAAGTACTGCTGGGAGGACGAAATCGAAAAAGACTTTCAATAAGCTAACTCAAGAGCAAGATAATTTAATTTGCAACGAAAAATGTTTTTACAAAGGATTTAGCCCATACAAACCATCTGCACCCTTGTTTCCACGATAGCGGCCGCGGGACAAGGGTTGCGACCCAACAAAGTTGGATTTAAGTTAACTGAACGTAACGGAATTATATTCATTCATATACTTTTTTGAATACGTTATGGAGAACTTGTAGGTGTTACACAGATAAATTCATAGCATATAGCAAATGTCGTCTTAAATTGGATGCTGCAGCTACAGAAGAATCAACTTGACGGAAAGGGGTCAGACTCAGAAATCAGAACACGGCGTGGATATATCAAGGTCATCGCAGGTGGCCTTCAGTATAACACTTAAGTAAATATAGCTAGATAAAAACTTTATTCCAACCGGATGTCACATGATATCTCGGTATTATTACATCAATGTTTGTAATGAGTACATATTATTCGAATTCAAAGCTCTCAAGACTCGACGTAAATAGGTAGGTAGCAGTAGCTATTTATAATTTCTGAATACGCTAAGGGATGAAGGGATTTAACTCTTCAACTGCTGCCTAACTGTATAAATGTATAACCAATTATAATTATGGAATAATGCGGCTAGATTAGGATGAAAGCCGTTAATCTGCGTCACAGCGGAACCCTTTCAGTAATATATTAATCATCCTCGGATTATTTCTTGTCGGCGATAACTTTTGTACCCGAACAAAACTCTATGTATGTCAACGGTCACTTATTCTATCAATAGCAACATTATATAAACACTTCCAAGGGACTATGTTTGTTATCGCTAAAGAAATATATTTTATCTATTCTGTTTATACGAGTACAATTAACGCTTGACTAGGTAAAACAGATTGATTAATAAATCATTAATAATACCAAAAAATATTTAATATAAAGTTTTCGTATAGTTTATTTTTGGGGCTACACCTTTTTTAATAGTAAAATTAAGTTTCGCCTTCCACCATGCATGATTTTGCAAGCCCTTGAAAACAATTTTGGCACATTATTTGCTAAGAGACTTAGATACTATGAAATATAAAATTTCACAACAAACAAACGCGTTTAAAACACTTCTGTTAATTTTCGATATAGATAATAGAATCTTTGTTCATAACTGGCGAAAACTGAAATTTTAAAATCATTATACATCGAAGTTAATCCCAGTTTCAATGCTCTAACTCCAGTCACTGAACATTTATTATCCCGTCGTGATAAAATGTGCTTGGTTTTAACCCGTTTTCATTTAACGCTATTGTTCTCGAGACATGAACATTAAAGGATGAGCCGTGTAGACTCGTTGTTACAATAACAATTTCAGTCCATTGTAGTGGAAGTAAGTGGTAGTAAGAACACAATAATGGCTCAGAATGTCTAGGAAGAAAACTACTAATGCTTACACGTAAACACGTAAACCTTAAGTATACCTATATAAGCAATGCTTAAAAATTAAACAAAGAAGGTAATGAGGTCTCGATACCATCAGACGCATTCTATCAGACACTGCGATCAAAGTTAATGTCCGAGAATATATTTATAATACATTTCTTGTATAGGTGTAATTTATTTTGATACAATTCCTATTTATACGAAAAAACAACTTTTCGTAAGAATTAAAACTGTCGTGACAACTTTTCGTAAGAATTTATGCCGTCTAGCCTCCTTTCACAACGCGCGATAAGGAACTTCGTTCCAATATTGATAAGAAATAAAACTTGTTTGTTCCGTCATTTTGTGATATTTACGTTAAACTAACATTGACACATTAGAAAATAATAGTTTATTACTTTAGAACTTTTACCATAATAGAGCTATCTTTATCAATCATTTTTATTATTTTAGTCTTTATTTCATTTTTTTGGTAATTTACTTTACAACTGAAGTTTCCACGAATTGTCTGTTGTGCTGAAGATACCTTTCTGTAGTACTGGCCATATGAAACTGTTTATTTATGTTTGGTTAAGAGTTCTAATTTTAATTAGGTACATTTTATTTTTAAAACATGTAATTCTATTTTCAAACTTAGACCTTTGTTTATTGATTAGTGACAAGTTGTGTTACATTGTCACCTCATTTAAATATTCCGAGTAGGTAATTATTTAATCAGTTTAATCGTGGCAGTACTGACTCGCAAACGGTACGCAACATTAACGACACACACGGACGAACACAACACAACGCATGACCAGTTATTGGTTTGAACGCTTCTGACCTGGAAATTTTAATCTGAAAAATGAACGCCGTGGTCCCTCTCATATATATATTTTATCATTATAAATATGACTTTGCTTCTTTTGCCAGTTTTGTTGTAATTACATTTTATTTTGTAATATTACATAGGAAAAGAAAAAATTTAAGACAGCTTTTTATTATTTATACTTACTTAACAAAATTACTTTATCTTTAGTAAGGTAACCAGTAGCGAGATATTATCACAGAGATTATATCTAAAGACCTGTATTTCTATCTTTTATGTTCATAATATTGCCGGGTGATTACCGGTAATATTAACGGCTGTACATTAGCTGCCATTAATGAAACATGTTTCACAGTTGTTACGAAACTAGTAATGTTTGCTATCCATTTGCTACGACCATTAAGAGTTTAACTAGTTTGGTAACTTTTCGGTAATATCAAACACAGGCCATTAACTGCGCGATCTTCATAAAGTGCACAGAACACTTAGAAACAAGTTCAGAAAACAAGTTAAAGCTGTACTTAAAGTAAAATAAAAAAAATGTAGACCACAGTTAATGTGATTATCTCGCGTTAAGAAGTCTGATTAATATGATGTAGAACCATGTTAGCATATTTTTTATTCAGCCTATGAGCGGATCACTGTAAACGACCTGAGGCCCAAGTCTGCTAATTTAAAATGCATCGTGTCGAAATAACTATTTCGACATTTTGTGTACAAAATGTATGTAACTATTTCGACACTTGACACGCATTTGAAGCATTTATAAATTAGCAGACTTTAGCTCCTGTATATAAATATTCATATAAACGAATAAATCCCTTTAATCCTGACCCAAACAACATTTATTTCAATGGACAAAAACAAATTATTGTCTGATATTCATTTATTAATAAAATTGCATACCTGTAATCCACCACGTGCGAGGCTAGGAACAAAATACATTCGGGAAAATCCAATTAAGGATTGCAATTAAATAAAGCTGTGTTGTAGCTTCGAATGAAAGCCGCACTGGAGAGTTCAATAATTATAGAATGGAAAAGTTTGTATGATTATGTGATTGCCTAAAATAACTTTTGTACAGAGATACGCTTCGTGGATACAAATTGAACGATTGTTTTGCAACAGCAATCATATCTTTGTTTATATATAACTAATTTATCTACTATCCCGTAGCCTA
The DNA here is from genome assembly GCA_905404295.2 of Ochlodes sylvanus. NCBI lineage: Eukaryota > Metazoa > Arthropoda > Insecta > Lepidoptera > Hesperiidae > Ochlodes > Ochlodes sylvanus. The sequence goes on along the minus strand of FR990124.1, from coordinate 12,175,779 downwards.
GTTGGTAGTAAGCCTGCCTGCAAATCAAGGGGTCCAGGGCTCGATTCCCGGTCGGGGCAGACAATTATGTGGCAGATAAATGTTTCTTCTCGGGTCGTGGGTGTGTTATTCGTGTATCAGCGCGGGGACAATATAGGTAGTTGTAAGTGTTCATCTTAAGCGCTTCTGTTCGTCCTGCGCTTCGTCACAGAAACAATTCATCCTAGACCTCCGCAAATCTAAGTAAATACTACTTTCGCGGAGTTGAGTCCGTTTTCTTACGTCTACCTTACCTTACCTTACCGTCTTAACGTTCGTTTCTCTAAACTGATGGAATTTTCTAAGTACGTTCTTACGTTTAGACCTCAAATCTCGGTACCTCGTGTACACAATGAAATTCATATAACGAATTTATTAATTGAAGCCTGATACTATCACACTATCTAAATTTAAACTATCATCTTTCAGTCTAAAATAAAATTTAGTATAGTTACTAGAAAATGTCACGAGGCACTGAGTTAATTATAACGGCGAATCGCAGACGAAGTATACAATATTTTATTACAAATTCATCTCGTTCTGGCAGAATGTTGACAAAATCGCGTTAAAAAGGTCAACCTTTGACATTTATCATGCGCAGCTAAACATTTTATCTGTAACGAGTACCTACAGATGATAATTTTATATTTTTTATCGTTAGCTACCGGTGTTAGCTACTATGTCACTGGTTCAAATATTTAGCGCCCGTAATGAATATAGATTTATTAGGCTTTGATAATAGTTTAAAAATAATCAAAACTGTCCTACATTTTATTTTAGTGACCGCTTCAAGAAACTATTTCTTTAAATATAAATATTTAGACGGGATTTTTTATTCAAGCTTTAATTCTGATTGAAACAAAGCAAACACTTAATAATATCTACTTACAATAATACATCAGTGAAAACCACATTACACTCAGTTATACCGTTCCTTATGTTAGCGGGAACAAATACACCATCAAAAAAAATGTTAAGGATCTATTGCGTTAACTAATTGATACCCGCAGAAGGTAAGAGTATTTCTCAAATATCTTACATCTACGACATTGATCAGTTACAGTTATGTATAATATGTATTATTAAGTATTCAAATTAAGTTAAATTGCGCTTAGTATTTATTTTATTTAAATGCCGCTTTTCAATTAGAACTGAAGAAAGTTATCAGAGATCAAGTTACTTTTTATTTACGCTATATATTGTATATATCCCTTGTAAAACATGTTAGTGTTTTAAAAAAGTGTGTGAGTACTTACTTGTTATGATAGTGTACTTAGCGACCGCGAAATCGGCTTTCGCAATGTTATGGACTGTTTACGTAAAGAAGCCGTATCTGCGAGCTGTGATGACGGCGTCAATTCTCGTAAGATAGTATTACGAGGGCAACATTATACAGATATATCAGCACTTATTAAATGATTCTAAAACAGTTTAAAATAGACTACGTAGGAAGCCATAATGTAGTATTTATAAGCTTACGCTGAAGTGAATTAAAAACTTAATTTATGCGGATGTGTTTATACGTAGGTATCTTTATTATTGTTTTATATGTTTTAAGTAATTAACCTTACTTCCCTTCAGGAAACGTTTGTCTAGCCGGGAGTATACAGCATAAAGCAACGTGACATTATGTCAAAACACGTAAATAAAACAAATCGTACTACTTGTTTCGTCCTGCATTTATACAAAATTCATAAAATGAATATTATATTTCCCGTGAAGCCCGACGCTAGCCAGCCCTAGCTAGCCCCACCTTGCTTAAATCAGATGTCAAGTGACTAGTCTTGTTTCGGTTGGGAGCTTTAGAGCCAGTATTTTCTTTTCTTTCCTTTATTGGTCGGCAAAGCATCGGCCTTTTTTCTTACTGAAATCCAAGAGCAACGGTGACCACTAACCAGTATATTATAAATGCGAAAGTTTGTATGGATGTATGAATATTTGTTACTCTTTCACGCAAATACTTCCTAATGGACTAATGGACTTGCTGAAACTTTACAATAATATAGCTTACACATCAGAATAACACAGGCTATAAATTATAAAGATATAGTATGAATTATCCAAAATATATAACTAAATCTTTGCAAACGCAAGGAACGAGTTTCCCGAAGCGAAGCGAGGGCGGGTCACTAGTAATAAATATAACAATTCATTTTTCACTCAGAATTGACTCCAGACAAGAAAACTCCTCACGGGCATGAAATTGTATATAGGCATTAAATTATGATCTGATTTTCTGCGACTGGACTAATGATTGTAATATTATATACCTAAATAACTATAATTCGGATTATACAAATGTTTAACCTTTTTTGTGCGAATGTATAATATAAATATAGTGTATGTAATATGTTCGTTTAAGTTACTTTAAAATTACTTAATGTAATGCAAAATGTAATAAATATCATTGATATAATGTCTAATTAAATGATATTTCCTTCCAGGCGACACCGATGAGCATGGTCTGCCCAAGGATAAGGACAAAGTGTGCGACACCAACCTCTACCTCTATCATGTAAGTATTTTACTGCTACTGAATATTTTGGGATGTTGACTATTTTAGTAAGTATTTTAAAACCTTGCATGCAGATACCTAATATATTCCAAAATGTTTAATAATTTTCAATGTGAGTAATTCTTAAAAATCACGGTTTTGCCTGATTACGCGACGCAAAGTGGGGAATGTGTTTATCAGCCTATGAACGTATGTTTGTTTAATGTAGTGCATCGCGTTGCGTGAGCCGATTTTCATGATTCTGACTCCAATCGATTTGTCCTAAACTTGTAAGTGTTATTAAACATATGACAGTATTGAAAATTCAATACGACAACCATACGCCATGTTGTGTTAAAAAGAAAAATAAGTCGATGAACCATATTACGATGGTTATTTAAAAACAGCCACAATAACCACCTCGTACCAAATAATACACAAATATATACGTAGTGTCAAATAATACATGTAGTGTCAAATAATCCACACATGTACACCTAATTCACGCTGTACCAACCATAAAACACGTAATATAAAACATGACCCTATTTCTTTGGAGAGTGTATAACGGAGGGATTTGAATAGCAGCAATAAACTGTTTATAGTACACAGCATCTGCATGCATCTAGAATCGAACGAAGATAATTTCAGAGCGAGACCGGGGAAAATAGCATCATATCTAAACCGAAAGAAATGAACGTTGAATTTACATTTTTCCGTAGTACATTTTTAACAGTAATAGAATCATTTTTAAAATAGCAAACAATCATAGCTCAATCATTTGAAGTTGTGTCTCACACTTGATCAGTCGAAATTCGAATCTAGTTTTTTTTCTTCTAAATATCCATACAATTAGCTAACGTACTACGAGATAACTCGATTTGACCTTATATGAGCTGAGAGAGATAGAGATAGAGAGATGATAGAGTAAATAACTTTGTTGACTCTGTGAGCAACTAATCGCTATTGGCAATCCTATTTCGGGGTACCTACCGTATTTTACGTACCCTACGTTGTTATCATTAGATAGCTTCGAAGTCCAAAGCATGCAACGAACTTGCTCGTAATTTCGTATTTGAGAAAATTGCGCTCTGTATGTTGCAAATAAACCATGTACCAAGTAAAATAATGTGTTAACTGTTATAAAGCAGTTTATTTATAAAAAACATATTTAATTTCGTATTTGGTCACATGTAGCACAAAATAAATACTGCAACTTTGCTTCACGTTCTAAATCATAAAACAGAAAGTACTTTTGAAATTTTAATCCGATTAAAAACCAGGATCCATAAAGGTTCATTTTAATACACCTCACATCCTCCGAATCTATTGGAAACTAGCTGACTGCATATAGAGTCACGTGAACTAATCACGGAGATATATGGGATAAGATTGAGGTATCAGTAGGTATATGGGATTGGGATGGTTTACATTCACAGTGTACGGTGTTGGAATTATATTTGTAAAGTATATTATTGACGTGAATTGAAAAATTTTCGTTATACCCAATAAAATATATAGCATTATATGACTTCCCCCTCTTCCCTATTCAAAACTACTGACTATTTTATAATTTACTTATTTTATAAAATAAAAAAGTCATTACTTATTTTATGAAATAAAAAAGTCAGTTCAGTTACTTCACTAAAACAAATTTCGTTCTTTTTTATACGTTATACCGCACTAATCCGATTTGGCAAGTCCGGTATGTGTTACATAACGAAGTACTACCGTTACACGACATTTAACAAAACTTTGTTAAAATGTAACTACATTTTATATTGCTGTTATCGTAAAACGTGTCGTAAATCCCAGCTGCAGAATAACGATGAAACTTTCAGAGGTTCTCTCTACATTATTAAAAACAACCGTACATTATGGTGCAAATAAATTGTTGTGTAAGCACAGCCATCGTTACTCAGCCTCGTCAACTTTTAATTGCTTTAGCAATCTCGTTTTGAATCCAACATTCATTTACATATACCACTCATGCAAACCAATGCTTTTATTTTCTCCATTGTCCCTTAATGTCTGTAGGAAACTGGCTCTTTTGTTAGAGAAGGTGATGAAGTCCTTTGATTTATTTAGACAAGTCCCGAGAAGAGAGTCTAGTATACGTGAGTTTTACGCACGAAACCACCGTCTCAACTATTCAGTTTCCAACCGCGCCTCACGTTTCTTCAAAATTATCAGTTACCGTTGTCGCATGACTTATAAGATAATTTATCTACTTACCCATTGCAGGGCTCGGTCTTTTCATGCTTGAGAATGCCTAGAGCAAGCTTCACCATGCTGCTTCGAAGTGAACAGATGGAGGGATGGTCAATCCAAACGTCGGAGATATGCATTGACTACTGACTACTGACTGACTTCAGTCGCTAACTTATAACTATAGGAGATGCGTTTATTTGCTCTCTTTGCCGATTGTACGTACAAGTAGTTATATTATATTCCAAGACAATCGTAAAAGAGTGAACTCCAGTCGCGCGTCAGAGATGACGTCAGGAATTTCATTTTAAACTCTTTCTCAATTAATATTTCTTCAGCTGGCTATGTAAATGATTGAAATTTTATACATTGTTCAAAGAAAAAAAATGTATTCCGACGCGTCCAATTTAGTTAAGTGAATACGTGCTGACAATACAGCGATGACACGTAGCGATCGTAGCTGCGTAGCGTCGTAGCACTCTCGATCGTAGCTGTTTCGTAGCGTACAACATTTCCTTTTGGGTTCCATACGCCACGTTAACGCATTTAATTTAAATTGATAACAATTTGCATTTTATATTAGCTTAATTTAATATTCTTTTATTAAAAAATTATCTGTAGGTTTACAACCTTCACGTATTATTTGATGGAATCCAGACTACAAGTACAAGTTTGGATAATTATACGTTTCAATTGCAAGATAATATTTTTTTCATATCGTATTTTTACAAAAGCCTTTTTAACAATGGCAACTTAGTTTACAATATAAATAATTGAATTAATTTAATTGAACGACGAAGAAACTGAAAGTCCAATTTAACCGAATTGAAACAAAGACAGTATACATCTCCGTCACAGCCATTACAAGGTAAAGGAAATTGGAGATTCCGCGAGCACAAGGGCCCGTCAGTTTTAAATAATAAATAAATCTTTTGAAAATAAAGGTATAAGCTAAATAGAGTCCCGCACTAGCCGAGCGGGGAAAGTGTAATCCGCAGCCCAATCTCCTATATAATTCACGGTACATTTACGCGACCGGGTCTCGGCGCACTTACGTACTCTCTACGTGTATGAAACATATACTCATGGCAGTTTATGAGCAAAGTTCAAAGATTAACGTGATACAGCGGTGTATATGTTACTATGAATGTCCGAAGAGCAGTGTACCTAAAGACAGAATGTGGTATGACCAAAGCTCACTGGTGAAAGTCATTATTTATTATTTTCATGTGGGATTCGGTCATTCGCCGGAGAATGTTAACATACTTCACGCCGAATTTGTCAATCTATGAGGAAAGTTATGATGATCTTTTTTGTTTCTAATTATATATTGTTGTTATCTGTACCTACTTCTACAAACTGATGTGTATTTATATTTTGCAATCTGATTTATTTTATCGGAGATGCTAGCATATGGCTATCGAGTCTTCTCTATCCAAAACGCCAAGTTCGTCAATATACCCTTCGCATGTTTTTGGCTGAATCAGTATTCTGTACATACAATCCGAATTTGGTGTATTGCCAAAACAAAGCCCGGTAAACGTTGAAACAACGAAACAAGAAACCATTGAAGCGTAACAATACCTTCGAATTGGGCTAAGTATATAGGCAGGCAGTAAAAGAATTCGTGACAATGACCGCAGGAATAGCGGTATATTATTTTATAATTTCATTATCACTATTTAATTGCATTATAACACAATGGTTTTGACTTTATTTTAAATTTACATTCATGGTTTCCTTCTGATCGTACTCCAACTTGGCGCCGAAGCAAGAGGGATTATTCGCTTACACGAAATACTTATATCCTAGGACAAAAGGGCTTATTAAGCTACAAAAAAGGGGCTATAAATATTGCTGCAAGCTGTCGCTCATCATTTAACTTGATGACTTACGACCGTTGTCGGGGACGCTTCATGTGCGAAATAACGATTAAAAAAATGATGCAATTTTGTCTTATCTTGCAGGTAATATTTGTGATGAAATATTCTATAACTCTTTGTACTCGTAACATACAGAGGTATACACAGATTCCTGTGAGTCAACATTTTCGTATAAATAGGAGAATAATAAAGGAAATGAACTACATTCTTTGCATATTTTGTTCTATGAGCGCTCACGTACGTCAGTTTGCTCACATGCGAAATAGAACATCATGTAAATTTCCGTCAAAAATTTCGTTTTACACAACACAGCCCGCCTTTACAAAGTTTTTTTCGCATATATTATGAAAGTAGAATAGTGATCTCAAAACCGAATTTGACTTGCTATTATTCTATTTATTTTGGGGTTTACAGAATAGTCTCCGTTAGAAATTAGTTTCCATAATTGTTATTTAGTTATACTGAAGACAAACAACAATCAATTAAATTAAACAAAAAATGTTTTCAAAAAACAAAAAATTATTTCGGACTCCAAGTCAAACTAACAAACTGTCACGAAAGTTACATTGTCTAATTATTATTATAAATTATTTACATTACAAACTGATCAAGTTGCATTTGGAAAGCGTATGCCGAGGGGGATATTGGGCCAACCTTGATCGATTGTCTGTACTAAGCACCCTCACGGCGGGGCCGCTCTTGCCGAAGGCCGGACCAAGTGCCTCGTCAATACCAAAAGGAATGAGATGATGCTGCTTTAACACTCTCAAAGAAGGTCAAAAACACTTCACTAACAGGGTTCGTTGATTTAGGCACTTACTCTTTGTGTAGTTTACCTTGGCGGGAGTCGTCAGCCCCAGGTGATACTCAATTTCGTCCTCTTACGAGTAGAACCAGATTTTTCAAAAATCACTCGTGAAATCGTGAATCTGGCGTATCATACTTTTTTACACCTGTCCACCCTGGGTGATATATAGAAGCTGCGGTAGGTGTTATAAGATATATAAATATAATATACGACTTAACTATTCTACTAACATTAAATATACAATGTTAACGTACATAAGTAGACTAATTTATAATTTGCATGATAATTCTCGGCTAATAGTAATAGCTCAGGCTTGTCGCTAATCCCGCAATGAGGCACTAGTAAATTAAACGATTACCATTAATTATGTTTACACTATTATAATTCGACAATTACGTGGTATTTCAAATTGATTTATTTATTTTACACCTTAATGCATTTTCTTATTCTCATCTGCGAATACTTGTTGTTCTGATTAACCATCTTATAAATTTAAATGGCATAATAATATCGCAGCTTTCAAATCTACTCGTAAAAATATCATCAAAAACACACATAAAAAATACATTCGAATTGAGAACCTCCTCTTTTTTGAAGTCGGTTGAAAATAAATGCAGTACCTAGGCGCATTGACTTATTATTACTGTAATAAGTCAATGAGTAGGAGTTTAATTTAATATAAGCTTAATTTTAATGTAAAGTAGGTTGCTAACACGAGTTCATAACGGTAAATCATCGTTCATCACTGTAAAAAAGTTATCAGATCTCATGAAGAAAGTAGCAAGCACTACAAGGTATGTTTCTATCTAGCCGTAACTCTACAAACACTAGGTATATTCATTTCGTGAGTGTCAGACCACCATTCCTTCTTATGTAAAAATTGTATAACTTTTACTTTTTGTAGCGCTGGAACAGTTCACGAGACGAAAAGTATCCTAGATAAATACCCATAATATGAGCTAACATACAATGCCAAAATCATAATTATCTCAATCTATTCATGTTTCCACGTAGTACAGACAGTCAGACAGACAGACATATAGAGAGACAGACTTGAAATCGAAAAAGCGAAGTTTTATTACCAGTATATGGATATGCCTACACAGGGTATAAAAAATATAGAAATAACTGAAGGGTTTGCAATATTATTACCTTTTATAAAGATATTCCCAGTTATTACCCCTAACTATCCACAAAAGTAATATTATATTTGTAAATGGTTACCCATCTCGTATTCTGGAGACCTTTGCCCTTACGAATACTTCCTTTTAGCGGACCCTAGAGATTTGTTTTGCGTTAAAGCGTTCTACTTTCAAATGTGAAAATTATACTTAGTGGAGAATCTACTCTCTTGACCCAAAAGATATTTGACCTAGCTATGCGCGATATAGGAACTGCGAGGCAAAGTACAATACATATTATGAATTAAACATATTTCACCGTAACTTACTATATTATTACGTTTTGTTATGTTAAACCATGCACAAATGCACTATTTGTGTTAATACTTTATTTAAATATTAATCTTATAACTTCTTGACTGATTGAAGCCTTGCATGTTATATTTGTTTGGTCAAGATAGGTTTATGGTAATCATACTATGTATGTAGGTATTATACAAAATCTACACATGTACAAAATTAAAAAAAACATCTAAAATTAAAATAAATTTTATTTATTAAAAACTATTATTTCCAATTATATTTCTTTATACAGAGTTTAAATAAAACAAACAATTGATCAATTAAGTGATCTGTGGAGTTAATAACCCCAAAGTTTTAAGTTATTCATCACAACCAATTACAATGACAAAAATAATGGAATCGTGGGATAGCGAGCAATGAGAACGAAAGGATTAAGAAAGAAGGCTAAATTAATGACATTAAAAAAACTACTATATACGAATGAAAAGAAACAGAAAGAAGCTACAGTAATAAAGCTGATTGCGGCCGATTCCTTTTCATTGCAGACTTAGATTTATGGGCGTGCATTAGCCGTTCCAAATTGTTTTTTCCCTTGTCCCAATTTATATCACTTAAGGACCCCCACAGAGCAAAAGAATAAATTACCCCAGAGTAAATTAACTGGTTCTAAACTTAGTAATTTACTTTATGCAGTACAGTATAAAAATGATTTTAAACTACATATTATGTATATGAGTTGGAACTTGGCTGCTTTATCCAATTATTTATAACATTTATCATGAGTAAATATTGATTAAATTACTATGTACAGAAAGAGAACTACATAGCTTTTGTTTTCCAATAAAATTATTTAATACAATTGGCTAACAAAGACACCTAGGTACGTGAATGTCGCGAGGTAAAAATTTTCGCCAAATGCTAACAGAGTTTCGGGAAAAGCATTGTGAAATTATTTGCACTATCTGCACCTTATTTATCTACACTACTACCTCATGATGGTGGTCACCGTAACCCGTGGACAGTAACACCAGGGTATCAACGATGCGTTGCTGTCAAGGAAGAAGAAACATGGAACGGAAGCCGAAACAAGACGTTTCGTTTGGCTGCTGACTCAAGCAAGCAGTTGGTGGCTAGACAGCCGTTTGTAATAACATTGTGATAATATAATCCTTACGCAAATCCCTACCACACATCAAGGGTCGGATTCTGTCGGCTCTTACGACACCCTGGTTACCGGTATGGGATTAGGGTCAGCCCTAATAAGGCGGTAAACGTAACATTTAAACATAACATTTTTATAACGGGACTATAATCTCTTGTTGACAACAAATACTTTAAAAAAAACCTACTTGAATCGAAGTAACCATCGTTCATTCTAAAGATCACACGTTATTGCGTACAAATATCCTGTATCTTTTCACTACGATAACATATTCAATCATCATGAAATTATCGCTGATACATGGTATATTGAAATGGAATCGAAAACTTATCTTCACGGTTTCTCCAATATCCCACTCTCGTGCATTTCAGATCACTTTAGATTGTCGCACTGGCGCTGTCGATGGTTGCGAGCCAGTTATCCACTGTAGATGGCGCGTGAATAAAATACGATCGCTTTTGAGACGTTGGTGCATCTCAGCTTATCCCGCTTTACATTGAAAAGATAGCTCTATACACACCTTGTACCGTTACGGTGCTACTACCGATAGAACAAAATGATGTCATCTTCTATATTTGTGTACGACATGAGTCGTAAGACGATAACATGTATTTTTTTACAAGCTTTTATTTAACTTGCAAGCTGGATTAGAACTACCTTATTTTTCAGAGTTGTTTTGGATGTTGCATTTCTTCCAATAACAATTCATTTTTATGATAAGTATGACCTGATATGATATCGCGCTCAAGATTGTCTCCAAACCAGAGAACTCCTCGACGTTTAACAACACAGACATGAAACTTTATATACGCATTCAATTATGATAGCTCATTCTTAACTCCATCTTAACGTGACTGAAGTGCCCAGAGATATGAGAAATATTTTCAGCTTTCAAAAGAAAAGACACAATGAAATTTGAAATGTAGTCATAAAAGTTTACGTTTAATACCGTATGACATTATGATTTTTATAATGTAAATATAGACCGGTACAAAATAATTCAGCAGCCAAAGCTGTTTTTGAACTATTTATTTGACATATTTCCATTTACCACTCGGTTTAACTTTGAAATTTCACCGGAAAACCCATCCCGTTTTACTAAGCATATTATTCAGTGAAGCCTGAAGGTGTATTTCCGAAAATTTGAACCGTTTAACTTGTGATCTGAGTGAGTCGAAGCTTGCGAAATCGTACGGAACGATAAAATTGCAGGTCAAGGACACTTATTGGGCAAAGTTTTTGGGCTTTTGGATCGTTTTTTAGGGTTCCGTACCAAAATCGTAAAAAACAGAACCCTGTTAATATGCCTCCGATGTCAGTCCGTCTGTCAGACACAAGGCTCTATCTTTTGAACGGAAATAGGTAGACACCTGAAATTTTCATAGAATACGTGTTACTGTGGCTGCTATAACAACAAATAATAAAAGCGATCAAAAGTTAGGTCCAAAAAGGGACCCCGCTTTAGGCTTTAGCTTTAGCTTTAGCTTTTAAGTAACCTTAAAAAAAGGTGTTGTTTTATTTCATAAACCGTTCGAGATAGACACTTGAAATTTCCACAAAGTACGTGTCATTAAAGAAAAATAATAATAACACTAAAATTCCTTAGGAGGGCATACAAGAAACTAAAGCAATTCTTCGAACTTAGCGCTATACAGGAATAAATTAAAACAAAAAAAAATTTGTAATAAATCAACAAAACAATGTTCTAACTGTAATAAAACAAGAAAGATTTAACAAAAAAAAAGGGATTATTTATACTAAAAAAGTAAATTAATAAAAATATTCCCGGGGTTCGAACTCACGCCCTCCTGATTAGACGTCCATAGAACAAGCCACCGGGCCACGGCTACGAGAAATGTAAGTGTGAAAATATCAACAATGATTCATAATTATGAACAAAGCGTCCGTTTTTATCATAATATATTTTATACCAACAATATATTATTAATAAAACGACCAAAAATCTCTTCTTACTTATTTAAATTTTACTGTGTAATAAATTACTCCGCAAGAATTTCACCGTGACGCTTACTCCGGCTCCCAGCTGTGATATTATACGTTTTAATATTGCTGCCGAAACGTTTAAGGCTTTAAAGGCGTACTAAATATTAATCCCCGCTGTTTTAGTATTAATAACACTATAGCTATTACAATACCTGCCTTCTAGTAAAGATGAATAAGACTGGAAACAAACTATTTACGAAATATCTGGGGCCCAACTCTGCTAATGTGCCTACTACGAGTCAAATATAGGATTATTTGGTATAATATGAGTAAATGTATCACATCAGTGCACTCAACTGAGCCGGATGCTGTCCTCCCACACTTCCTCAGAGCGGCTTCCGCCGCGAGCCGGCGGCGGATGTTCCCTGTAGATCATTAGTTTACATCACTACTATTCTATTCCATTTTATATTCACCTCATTTTGACGTCACTACCTGACCCGCAGAGTTCGTCTATTGGTGTATTAAACATCTAATTATCTATTTACCTACCATTATATAATATCATTCTATCAAGTAGCTATTTTGTCCATAAACCTATGCACGTACAATGTACAGAACCTGCGTAAGTTCTTCAAAAAATGCTAGTAGCTTTGCAATAACACACTTTAAGCAAGTTTTATAACTCTGAGATTGTTGCTGCAGTGGCCATTATTGTAAACAGTTGGACTCTTAATCCACTGGTATGAATAATAAAAGTAAGTTGATTGCAGATTTAAAATAAATTACCACATTGCTGGCTAGAGGCCTTTATTTGTAAATGGAAATACCTGGAGCGGATCCAGCTACGCTTCGCTAGTGCAGATCGGCAGAGTTGTAACCCACCAGCGAGTTGGCAGTTAGTACTTCGCCTAAAGGCTTTAGTCACGGTTTAAGGAAATAAACGCTCACACGCTAAGCACATTGTGTGGGCGACAGGAATATACACAAATAAGAAAGCACACTCACCCACGACAATATCTTAATGCGGGCTTTATTTATGTGCGAGTGATAGATGAAATGAATGGTTGATTTTACGCCTTTCCTCTCATCTAATCTCACTACATAATATATAATAGCTTAAGTTAAAATATAACTCTGTAAAGTGCACCTGTGAGTGATTTTGTTAATGAAGCTAAAAGTAATACTCTCGAGAAGCGACTGCCACAATGCGGTATTTGTGACGTCAACCGCTTTTATTTAACAACACTTTTGAAAGCTATGTGTGCAGAATGAAACAGCTCGTATAAAACTCTTGTTATCAATGAAGTTATCCTAAACATAGCTATATTTGTCTATTATGAAAAAGCTATACCTCATTTGCATAAGTTACCGCTCGACTACGATCCCACCTGATGAAAAGTAGCAACGATATAGTAGTTCTGCAGGAATACGCATAATATAGATGAGCACCCGCACATACATACATACAAACACATACATTCATACAACATACATACCGGCTGAAATCATAATCTTTGGCCATTTTGGGGCAGCCTAGAATACTGACACCAATCCCATGCCGACAGACTAGGACGTCGTAAGAACCGACAGAGTGCCTTTGTCGTGCCGAGTGAGATGCCTTTGGCGTCAAGGGCTGCTTTACCTATAGTGCAAGGGGTGCGGTGCACCCGGGCGCCGGGTGTCAGGGGGCGCTGAGAGCCGCTCGCGACACCTAGACCTAATCCATTTCGCCTGCGCAATTTGATACAAAAAGGCGCCAGGGCATTGATTGAACCCGGTCGCTACATATGCTAGAACCGCCCCTATTTGGCGTTACGCCCTGGGCCACGGTAACCACTTACTATTAGGTGGCTCGCCTACTCGTTTGTCGGTTATTTACATAAAAAATACCTAACCCTCCTTTTGTCTTCGCCGCAGTCTGGTAAATTTATGCGGGCTACGTGATTCCGCTCTCGGTTTCAGCCATCAACGCAGTTTACTAACTTTTGAAGTAATAGAAAAGGTACTTTAGCATTTCTGATAACGAAGCGGCCTTCCTAAGATACTCCACTTTTTATGGATGATATAAAAGCTTAGTATAAAAGTATCTCATATTTTAAAGATTTCGCAACTTGATCACAATTACAAAGAAAATGTTTCGTGATGAAAATAAAAAATAAAAGTTGTTTGTCCTGTATTTTAATGCCGTCACAAGTTTAACTAACTTAATTACGCAGCGAGATCCGTATTCTGCACGGCTAATGGGTTAATGCCAGCGAGCTTAATAAGAGTTGACTTTATTTTATTTACTACGACCCTTTTAAGTAGCGCTTTATGCCTTTTTACTTATTATAAGTTAACTTCGGTACGGTTCGGGAAAAACAGTTCATAAACTTACTAACAGAGCTTACTTTGCATTAGTCCCGCAATGTAATGAAATTGCACCAAAATACTTATTCAAATTCTTACCAAAATAATATTTTTACAATTATTATTATTTGTTAAAAATATATACACAGTGAGCGACAACTGCAGAGATTGATTCGCTTCGGATACAACAAGACCTATTGCGAAAAAAATATCATGTGTGTATTTAGACACATAATTATGTACGCAAGAATGATACTTAATTAAGAAAGCAGGTATTTTTTCGTTCAAACAAATATTATCAACGCAATTACTTTCCTTATTATGTATTGATAAATTATTGTTTGATAAACATTTCAAACATAGCAAATGGACCTAAACGACATCACCGATCCACGTTATCGATTCTAAGCTACTTAATAACAATATTTTATATGCATGATGCGTTGCTAGCGTTTACAAGTAGACATGTGGGTGGAATTACATTTGACACAACATCACAACATAGGACATGACGTGACGTCCTATCCTAACACTACACGGGTCGCATTATCGAAGCATTGTGTTCGAAATTTCCGAAGCTTTGCCAAATTTGGTGGATTACCTACAGGCTTGAACAATGTTCAATCCATTGTCATGTTGCTTGTTACTCACAATTTTTCTTTTTTTCTTTAAAAGGAGGCTGAAGGGAGTTACACCTATATCATCTTTAGTCATCATCATCCAACTTGAATACACCAATTATTGTAACCTCACGTTACAGGAGGAAATCGAGGACCGTCCGCGAGCGGCAACGTTCCTCAGCTCGCTCGCCGACTATTCCAATACCATTCCCACCGCGTCCGCGGCAGACCCGGACACGCCCAAGCCCGCGCCGCCCGCACGCATGGGCACCCTCATCGGCGTCTACCTCCCCTGCATCCAGAACATCTTTGGTGTCATCCTCTTCATCCGTCTCACGTGGGTGGTCGGCACGGCGGGCGCTATACAGGGCTTCTTGATTGTACTGACGTGTTGTTGTACGGTGAGTGATATTTTTTTTATTCTTAGATTTTTTAAGTATATTTCTACGAAATTATTATATCAAAACGTTTAATATGCGGACATTCTGACAGAGATAGTGTTACATTGAGATCGGATTAGTAATACTCTGCTGAGTTTCATTGCGAATGGTTATTGCTACTTAAGAATGAGCGTGATAACGTTTATTTTCCCATAGTCGTCCGAGTCCGGTCTTCGCAACATTGATGCATATAGTAATGTTGTTAAAGTTAATGTTGTGTTCTCAGACGATGCTTACGGCGATATCAATGTCTGCGATCGCGACGAACGGAGTGGTGCCTGCTGGTGGGTCCTACTTCATGATCGGTCGTTCCCTGGGACCCGAGTGCGGTGGGGCTGTTGGCATGCTCTTCTATACTGGTACCACGCTCGCTGCAGCTATGTACATTGTCGGCGCTGTTGAAATCGTCCTGGTAAATATGCGATTCGTTAACTAAGGATAAAAGGATAGGAGGCTTAAATTAAATTAAATTAAAGGTCAATGAACAAGTAATTGTAGTTAGCCTACTTAAAATTTTGGAATCAGCGCACTAAAATGGTGATGATAGCAGAATAATATAGTAGAATAGTGAAATCAAAGATATACTATAAGTGAAGCTCAGTGCAAGCTGCAAACAACTAGCTCGTGATGAAATACAGATAAACATTTTTGTAGTAAATGGACCATAATTGTATACGAACAATAACTGTCTTAATTTTTTACAGACGTACATGGCTCCTTGGATGTCAATTTTCGGCGATTTCACAAAGGATCCCGATGCAATGTATAACAACTTCCGAGTATACGGCACCGGCTTGCTTCTCATAATGGGAATGGTAGTGTTCGTGGGCGTAAAGTTTGTAAACAAGTTTGCGACGATCGCCTTGGCTTGCGTGATTCTCTCCATCACCGCGGTCTACGCTGGAATCTTTGTAAACTTTAACGGGAACGACAAACTTCAGTAAGAACAAGTTCAATTCAAAGTTTCTTTCCTTGTAAATAAATAAAAACCCAGTTATAAACTTAATTAGTAGATGTTTACGCCGTTTTCTATAATAGTAGACTTTAAATATATTTAAATATTTCAGGATGTGCGTACTTGGAAAACGTTTATTAAAAGACATTAATATTAAAAACTGCTCAAAAGATGTAGGAGGTGAACTGTTCCAAATATTTTGTCCCAACAACACTTGCGATCCGTACTATACTATGCATAATGTATCCATTGTTCAAGGCATTAAGGTAACTACGTTATACGAGGGGAGATCAAAAAGTAATGATAATCAATATGAAATAAGGATATTTTAACTAAAAAAAAAAATTATTTCTCTACATAGTCTCCTTGCAAGTCAATACATTTAGTCCACCTTTTTTCTAAACCCATAATTCCCTTTGAAAAAAATTCTTTGTCTTGACACTCCAAAAACGCCTCTACGGCAGTCATCACCTCGCTATCGTCGTCAAATTTTCTGCCTCGGAAGTATTCCTTGAGCCGAGGAAAGAGGTAAAAGTCACTGGGAACCAGGTCTGGCGAATAGGGTGAGTGTTCGAGCAATTTGAATCCCGTTTCTTGAATGGCAGCCATCGCAACGGAGGCTTTGTGAGACGGTGCGTTGTCTTGTTGAAATAACACTAGAGCTCGGAGTTTGCATCGTCTTTTTTCTTTGATGACCTCCCGCAATCTTCTTATTTGGTCTTCGTAGTAAGAGCCTGTAATAGTGGCTCCTTTTTTCAAGTATTCCACCATTATAATTCCTTCAGCGTCCCAAAAAAGGGACGCCATAACCTTTCCTGCCGAACTTGACACCTTGAATTTCTTCGGCGTCGGTGAAAGGCTCGTTTCCAAGTCATTGACTTTTGTTTGTTTTCTGGATCAATATGATGGATCCAGGTCTCATCCATGGTCACGACACGAGACAAAAAAGAATTCTGATCCGTCTGGAACTTTACGAGATTCGCCCTCGAAATTTCAACTCGATTTTTCTTTTGCTACTCGGTTAACATTCTCGGCACCCAACGCGCAGAGACCTTTTTCATATGCAGTTCGTTTGCAAAGATTCTTTGAACACTGCCATATGAGATCCCTGTGACCTCAGCTACACGCCTTATGGTCACTCTTCGATCTGCCAATACGACATTTGCGACTTTTTTAACGATTTCCGCATTGACGGACGTGGATGGGCGTCCCTCGCGATGTTTATCTTCTGTGGATGTTCTACCCAGCTTGAACTCCTTTGCCCACGCCCAACTGTGGAATATGGAGGAGCAGAGTCCTAAAATGTTTCCACCAGGTCGCAGTGTATGTCTTTGGTAGACATTTTTTTCAAACAGAGGTACTTTATGACAGCTCTGATTTCGTTTTTCTCCATTTTGATGTTTACTCTCCGTCTGTTCGTATTCAAATGAATGTACCTCACGGAAATCGTGGCCTATTTATATGATATTTTTATGCTGAACTAGTAGATATATTAGGAAGCAAAAACAATTTTTTTCATATTTTTATATGCTCTATAAATATCCGATTCTCATTACTTTTTGATCCCCCCTAGTATGTTATTGGTATAATACAACAGAACTCTATTGAACATTTTGTAAAATTACTCATTTTTATACAGGGCTTGGCTAGCGGAGTGTTCTTTGACAACTTGCATGATTCCTTTTTACAACTTGGACAATATATTGCATATGGTAAAGAACCGGATGACATCGAACAAATGGAGAGGCCTACTTTCAATCAAATATACGCTGACTGTACAACTACCTTCACTATTTTGATTGGAATATTTTTCCCATCCGTAACAGGTGAAACAATAAATAAACAATTAATATTTCTTTTTTTATTGACAGTCTTATTTATCTATCGTCTTGTTTGAACAGGTATCATGGCTGGTTCTAATCGCTCCGGTGACTTAGCTGATGCTCAAAAAAGTATACCTATTGGAACTATTGGCGCTATCTTGACGACTTCCACTGTTTACCTTTCTTGTGTCCTTCTTTTTGCCGGAACTGTAGACAATTTACTATTGCGGGATAAGTAAGCCAAAACTCTTATTTATTTTTTGTGCCATAAGTGTCTTTATGTTTATATCCTTGTACATATCCAGTGGTATTTGTAGCATCCTCTCGACCAGCTATGCCTTTTCCTTTACCTTGTTTATCAAAACGTTCTTTGTGAGAACCTGTGTACTTAGATGTATCAGTCATTCTATCGACAACTTTTGAATTCTCTGGCTTAGTTGCTTGTGAAGTACCAGGAACTTTACATGCACTTAATTTCTCTTGAATTTCATTACAGTCTAATTTGTTTTCTTTAGCTAATGTTTCGATAAATTGAAGAAATGTTCGGAAATCAATTGTTTTAGATTTAAACCTTTGAAATAAAATTGCTGTGTCCGTAGTAGAAAGCTTCTTTCCGTCCAGTAGTTTGGCCTCTTTTAACCACTTGTCAATATTTGTGAGCGTTATTTGCTTCCCATCGCTACTTGTATTTCCAAACTTAGAATATTGTTTAAATGTTTCTTGAAGCATTATTTCTTTGTTCAATTTGTCTGCCATTGTGAATTTTGAAGATATTTGTAAGGATATTTTTATGTTGTAAAATTTGACTAATAAATATATTGCAATAACATAGCCATCTAGTTTTTAATGCTTTTGATTGTTTTTTCAGATTTGGTCAATCTATAGGCGGTAAACTTGTTGTAGCAAATATGGCATGGCCAAATCAATGGGTTATTCTTGTTGGATCATTTCTGTCAACATTAGGAGCTGGGCTCCAGTCGTTAACTGGTGCCCCTCGCTTACTGCAAGCTATTGCTAAAGATGAAATAATACCCTTCCTTGCTCCGTTTGCAGTTTCATCAAGTAGAGGTGAACCAACCAGGTAATCTTATAGATTTTCCTATTATTTTCGACATTAATATTTTTAATTTTTTAAGGGAGGTCTAATAAAAATTTGTTTGATATCCAGGGCCCTGCTTCTTACGATGGTTATTTGCCAATGCGGTATCCTCCTAGGCAACGTAGATATTCTTGCTCCTCTTCTCTCCATGTTCTTCCTCATGTGTTACGGTTTTGTCAATTTGGCATGTGCTCTACAAACTCTTCTTAAGACTCCCAATTGGCGTCCAAGATTTAAATATTATCACTGGTAAGATTTAATTTTTATTTAATTCATTGAATAGCACTTTTAACAGTAACGAAAAGAATAGAAGGCGATATGTTAAACTATTATAATTTTATATTTGTGACATACTTTTAGGTCCCTGTCTCTCGCTGGTCTGACTCTATGTATCTCCATCATGTTCATGACTTCCTGGTTCTATGCAATAATTGCGATGGGCATGGCTGGATTAATCTATAAATACATTGAATATCGCGGGTAAGTTGAATTGTTAAATCGCATTTAAGAAATTATTTAAAATTATCGTTAAATACAAATGATCTTAAAATACTTTATTTTCAGCGCTGAGAAAGAATGGGGCGATGGTCTGCGAGGTTTGGCTCTATCAGCTGCACGTTATTCGCTATTAAGACTTGAACAAGGCCCACCGCACACCAAAAATTGGCGTCCACAAGTACTGGTTCTAGCTAAACTGAACGATGACCTCAGTCCCAAATATCGGAAAATGCTTGCTTTTGCCAATCAGCTTAAAGCCGGTTAGTAAATTTAAGTTGGTATTTTACTAAATTTTAGTATTGAATAATAGTACATTTACTATACATAAGACGTATTTAATGAAAGTTGCTTGTGTATTATTAGCATCCTCCTCATCAGAAGTCGCGTCTATGTATTTCGCCTTCGCTTCAGTCGCGCTTATCCATTTTGTACCAATAAACTGTATATTTTGCAGGTTAAGTATTATTAAAGAACAACATGCTAGCCTTATTTGCTAATAATTAAGATTTACGAAGCATACACAAATTTATTCAATAATTTTTAATATTTACGCCATTCTACTTTTATTGCAGGAAAAGGTTTGACTGTGTGTGTATCAGTTCTCGGTGGAGACTTCACCAGACGTGCTTCAGAAGCAACAACAGCCAGACAAACTCTTCGAAAATGTATGGATGAGGAAAAAGTTAAAGGATTTGTAGATGTTCTTGTATCACACAGCATTGCCGACGGACTGAGTCATTTGTAAGTGCCTGAATATAAAAAAAACGTATTATAATTAAACGTAGTTCACGTAATAGCAGATTTCAAATTCATCATCATCATCATCACAACCCATAACTGTCCCACTGCTGGGCACGGGTCTCCTCTCAAAATTAGTGGTGCGTGCGGGGTTTGAACCCGGAACCTCCGGTTCGGCAGTCCAACGTTCAACCACACGGCTATCACTGCTTCACATTATATGTACGGGTTATTACATGTTACGTTATATTTAAAACGTTATATTCGTATATTCAAATTCATATATTATATTAATTGTTTTTTTAGTGTTCAAACTACGGGTCTTGGTGGTTTAAAGCCTAATACCGTAATAGTTGGTTGGCCTTACGGATGGCGTCAATCGGAAGAAGATCGTACTTGGCATGTCTTTTTACACACCGTACGTGCTGTTACTGCGGCAAGGATGGCTATGCTTGTTCCTAAGGGCATAAACTTCTTCCCTGATTCAACTGAAAAAGTAAGCAAAAACTAAATATGGCAGGCTTATTTTCAGATAAAAATATTTTTTATCTTTTATATATTTTTTTTATTTTTTTTTATCTTTTATAATTAATCTTGTAGGTTTCTGGTAACATCGATGTTTGGTGGATTGTACACGATGGAGGTATGCTGATGCTGCTGCCTTTCCTGCTGAAGCAACACCGCACCTGGAAGAACTGCAAGATGCGTATCTTCACCGTCGCTCAGATGGAAGACAACTCCATTCAAATGAAAAAGGACCTTAAGATGTTCCTCTACCAACTTCGTCTGGAAGCAGAAGTTGAAGTTGTCGAAATGGTACATATATCATACATGAGTTATTTACATGGTTATCTACAGTTGATTTAACTTTTGATATAAACAACCTTTTCCAGACTGACAGTGATATATCCGCCTATACCTACGAACGTACTCTGATGATGGAACAACGCAATCAAATGCTGCGAGAGCTGAGGCTTAATAAGAAGGAAACACTGGGAATGGTACGTACAAAATATGTATTAACTATCCAAGCGCAGTGTGCAAATCCTAACCAAAGCATAAGAACTGCAATGAATGTGATGTAAAAGTATTGTTAATAGCGTAATCACTTACACATCACATTTTCAATTGCAATTGTATTTGTATTTTGCTACCGCATTTGTATTGTACCAAATAAACGTGTGTTGTCGTCTGAATCTTTGTCTAAATGTAAACTACTAATGTGCCATTTGTCTATCGCTGCCAACACAGATGCAAAATTTGGTGGATTATCGTGAACAAAACGCAGAGGAGAAATTACCTTTGGTAAAATGGATACATTTACCCTCGATAAAGTCCACTTTGTATATGCATTTTAGCTGGAATTGTTTTCTTGTATAATTTTTATTAGTTCTTGCATTTTGAAATCATAGCCATTCTATTCTTACTAAATCAGTGTGTAAATGGCGTCTCTTTTTTGTAATGCTTTTGTGAGATTACTATTAGACTGTTTAATCATCTTCTATTTTTTCTCTGTAAGTTTTAAACTTGGCACTGTACCTTTCATCGTCATCCATTCCAACACGAAAATATTTAGTTAATAAATAGCTGTTATTCTATAACACAGTTGGCTTTCGGTGTTAAGATAACCTCTGTTATTTTGTATGTTTACTGTTATTTCAAGCTATCGCCCTTATTTTCTCTTAAAAGTGCACTCTGTTCTTGTCTTTAGAAATTTGATGTTTTAGATGTCTATGTGTTTCAATGTTGTCATCGTATTATAAAACCTGAGCTTAAATAGCATTCTTTATTTTTCAAGGACACAAAAGTTCAATTGACTCTTATATTAAATTACAAGATGCCTTCATTTTTTTCGTTATATGAATGAAAAATAATAATATCATATAGAGGACTGCGGCAATCAGCTTGCGAGTTTGTTTAGCTGTGTAGCAAACACATAAACACAAAAATCACCATCTTTACCGTTTTAAAATATTTACTTGCGCTCGAAAACAAATGATTTGTTTATACAAAAAAGCTTTCAAGAGCACGTTACAAAATATACTTTGTCCTGTTCTATGTGCTTTTCAAGCAACTTATTGCTTCTTCTGATCGATGAACTATTTATTATAGTTTATTAATTATTATTCCATGAATAAATGATGAACATGGACTTATAGATAACTGATAGATTAAATTATAACTTTTAAATAAGGAATAGAGAATCATTCTTAACATTTTTTCGTTATTTAAATACATTCCATATTGGCATTTGAATCGACATGATGATTATGTACAGGTGCAAGCTATAGTGGACCACCATCACGCAGATGTGAAGACGGCCAGCAAGGTTCGGTTCGCAGAGCCTGGTGGCGAGCCTCCCCCTGATGACGCACCCTCCCCCCCGCTCACTGATAGTGAGGATAAAGAAAAAGATGACAAGGTGACTATTGGCCTTTATTTAATTATCTAAACAAACAATCTTAATTAATCCAGAACTTAAATGTTGTCTAACATCTCATAAAACATGGGTAGACTAAAAAGAAATAAAGGTAAAATTGAATTATTAAAATAATTAATTAAACTTTATTAATACATAATTGGATTAAAACAATAAAATTTAAGTATTAATGTTATGATGTTAGACGCTTAATAAACTGAATTTAATTAAATGTTATTGACGCATAATGAATTAATTTATAACATAATGAGTGACCATAAATATAGGTAAACCGCTATAAACTTGACTCTCCTAATGGTTTGCGAGACGCGAGGAGGGGGTTATCCTACTTATTCACGGCTACACGCTTGCGAAATAATTACCGACATGTTAATTCAACCTAATAATTAATATTTGTGTATAAAAATGAACTCTACGTTGCCGACGTAAAGGAACTTGTTATTTAGCCGAGAGCACGACCGTCACGCGTCCCGCATGGCATGGGGGGGCCAAGTTTACGGCGGTTTACCTACAGCTTGTGTGTTTGGTGTTTTTAACATAGAAAAAGATTTGTCTTCTATATTATTATAATTATGTATCTAATGTAGAATCCATTACGTATTTAGAGTTATTTATACAAGTATTAGTTTATGTACATTTATAAGAGAAATAATAGTTTAATTTATGAAAGCATATTATTCATTTTTAAGTTGAGTGAATATTTTTTACAAGATTTATAATGTTACTTTTAGGTTTTATTTTTTAGCGTTTTCCATAATTACCATTCATCAGCCATCTCCAATCTCCATTCGTGTAATGGATATCAAAAAATCGAAGACTATAAAATAGCGACTACATTTAAATTACTTATATAATAAGTATGATAGTTATGGAAAACAAAAAACTATTGTATTGGTATGACCACTTATCTCTTACATAACGGAGATCAGTGGCAATATCCAAAATCGACCATATTCATATTCACAAAATTATACCAAAATATGAACCTAAAATGCCGTAGCAGACTTTGAATATATTGGTTTTGAATTCATGCATTATTGTTATTGGCAACTCGCATGATTAATAAGCCAGAATCGATTATTATCTTATCATTTCTCATTTTGGAACTGGTCGGTTTAAAAATAATGCTTTATATCTGCACAAACACAGACATTTCCTTTTAGTTTTATGTTATAATATTTAATTTATCCATCGTTTTAAGTAACCGTAATGAGTCCTAGCGAATTTACACACGGTGGTCATATGTTTAGCAATGAGTTTTTCACGTTGTGTTGTTTAATTTATTTATTTCATTTCACATTAGTTAAGAGATTGGATGTTTGAGTGTCCGTAGACAGTTACTGTTACAGTTTAAAGTGATATATGACATCCCGTGTTTCATTCGCCTTGAATCCGTCATGTGCAACGTTCGGATCGCGATTCAAAATTTAAATTTGGAATGGTACGACGAATTGGGATCATAGGACGAATTTCGGAGTAGCTTGTTGCACATAATCGATTCATTGTGGGACTCGCCTGAAACCTCGCAGTGTGAGGCGGCTCCCTCGCCTCCACTCGACCCGGAGAAGCAGGAGAAGAAAGAAGGTGCCAATGGAGACGCGATCAACGCCAAACCCATGCCAAACATAACACCGTAAGTCGTTTTATGTAAATATCTTATTGCTTAGAATAATAACACTATAGAAAGACAGTCTTCATACAAACGCTCTGTCTAAAGTGAAGCACTAAACCGAAACTTTCCCGAAAGCGGGGAATGATTCGGCTGCGGGTAATCATATGTTTTTAGCAATAATACATAAATAGATTTTCAGATATTTTGTGACACAATTTAACTGGAAAAATCGTCATAATCCTTTTTTTTTCGCGAGACACGTTTGGCGTCCGTTGACATGAGCTGCCCGGTGTTTGGAGCCATTTCTCCAAATAAGGTGTTTCAAAACGGCCGCGCGGACTTCGTTTCTATAGTGTAATTATTCTAAGCTCTATTGAGATTTAAGTGTCCTGTTTACTAAAATATGGGTACAAAGACGTAATTGGCGATACAAACATTCATACTCAAGACAAGATAAAATATTAATTGAAAAATACAACAGTGCACGTCTCACACGCTTATTTAATTAATAATTGTCTAAACGGGAAAACTATTCAGAAATAAGTTTTTGAAAACGAATGTCAATAAAATATAGCTAAAAGAGCTAATATAGAGAGGACATTTTTCTTTTATCTTTATTTTCTTTCCAGAAAGAAAGAAAATACACAAAAGGAATTATAGCAATAAATTGCGTTCTTTGTTGAATAGAACTCATTCAATTTGACTTAAGTACCAATAGACTAATTTGTTACGGACTTTTTAATTTTTTATTCCACAGTAGGTAAGTATTTTTCGCAGGAATATTTCTGTCACATTCACTCAAATCGTAAAATGAACCTACTGGTTCTAGCAGCTATCTTTGTACCTATTCATAAATGGTTCTAAGTAGGCTATTATTTATACGATTATATTAAAATAATTAATTGAAAGAATTTTATGTCATTTACTTCCTTAATTTTTTGCTATTGGTATCTGCAATTTGGCCGATGACTTCACATTTGGCTTCGTCTACCGGCTCGTATATTTAACCAATCGTTAAACCGATCGTTTTCGAGTCGTTAAAGTCGTTCCATATAAGTAATATTTTCTTACAGGAACCCTTTTTAATTACTCCCCGTAGATAGTACGACTATCCGTAAGCAAAACGAATCGTTTTTCGAATATAGGAATATAGAAACCGGGCATTATATTGATCAAATTGCACTTAGTAGTGACTATAAGGCGTCGTCCTAATTGGCAGCGATCGTACGATGGCGCGATGCGTTTTCGTCGTGCGATGGCTACAAACATACAGATTTCATCAAAGTATCCTATTTTAACCTCGCAAGCAATTGTATTGAAATACCCATCGCACGACGAGAACGCATCGCGCCATCGTACGATCGCTGCCAATTAGGACGACGCATAAGAGTAATCTTGTTATATAGTGACGAGGGCACGGTGCGACGCATGCACACGGCGGTGAAGCTCAACGAGGTGATCGTATCACGCTCCCACGACTCGCAGCTGGTCATTCTCAACCTGCCCGGCCCGCCGCGTGACACCAAGCTCGAAAGGGAGTCTAACTGTGAGTACTAAATACTTGTTTCTTTATTGAGCCACAAAATAGTGGTACAAATGGCGGACTTAATGCTAAATAGAATTCTCAGTTAACAGTGAATGGTTTAAGGCGGTACAATAAAACTTCCTTTTATAAACTACTGAGTATTTCGAAATTGTATCAGCACGGACACTAAAAATTTTGAATGCCAACAGCAACTCACAATTTTTGTATTGTAATACCGATATTTCGAACCAGTTACATGGATAGTTGTCACGGCAAGATTGCGTATCCGTTTGCATTTAAAATTCTTTGCCTTCACATAACATCTTAAAAAAAATTGTTCCCAACAAGTTCAGTAACGCTTTGACCATAATTTAAATTGACACATTTCAAACGTCGTCTCAAAAATATGTATGTGAACCAATGACATTATAAGTGTAATATATCATTGATGTGAACAGAGTATTGACACGTCTTATCTGAATAATTTAATTAGATTTTATATTAATGCGGTATGCGGTAGAAGTCCTAGGACAACCATTGAGAGGGAACGAACGGCAAAAACTTTGAAATTAAATTTTACTTTTAAATTGGCCAGCCGACGGCTATAGGAGACTTGAAATTGAAACAACGGCTATAGACTTAAAACTGTCTTGAGCCTTTAGAATTAAAGCCAATATTTTTTATATTATATGAAGAATAACATACACTTAGGATTGAAATAAAAAAGTACAGACTTAAAAAATCAATATCTTATTGATCAAGTTTCTCCTGGGGTCGCGGAGGTACCAATCGCCCTATTGAGAAACAATACTGTAAAGCAACGATCGGCAAACTTTTAGTAGGCGATAACAAGGTGAAAAATATAGTAAAGGCGCGCCGCACTTGTGATTTACACTGGAAAGTATCTAATGTCTGCCGATTTTTATTTGTATAAACCCGCGAATCAAACGCAACGCTCGGCGAAATTATACACGTGTGTCTAGCTCAACTTTGCAAGAAAACGTATATGATTACTTAAGAAATTACTTTGTCAATCAAACGAGCCCATGCCTCTAAAATGCGTCGCGTGTCTGTGCACAACGTACCTAGATTAGCTAGTAGACCGGGGTATTGACTCCTTTCCTTTTGTTGTGTGTTACAGACATGGAGTTCTTGGAGGTGCTGACGGAGGGGCTGGAGAAGGTGCTGATGGTGCGCGGCGGCGGACGCGAGGTCATCACCATCTACTCGTGAACGACTTACCACCGCCCGCTGCCCATGGCAATACTTATCTTACTAGCAGCGTCTATGTCGAACTATTAGTGCGAACGAGCGCCCCTTCGCGCCCTTATGATAAATATTTGTGATTCTCTTGTACTTTTAGTGCTCTGTTCTGAGTTCACTCGAGCGGGTCTTGTCGTTCCCCGATGTCCTCGTCGCAAAACGCTCTCGAAAGACTGCCGAGATGAATATTTACGTTCTATAGTTCGTTTTCGAAATGTATTTTCTTACGATTATTGGAATTATAGGTATATGTTCGTTTGACTTGTAAATTTTAGATTAGATTTAAATTTTGTTAAATTTGACGCTTAGAGTGATGATTTTTGGAATTTATTCACTGTTGTATAGATTTATGTATGAATACTATGTATGTATGTATGAATATTACTATATATGAATTACTGTAGGTATTTAACTTTAAGTTGGTTTCGTTCTTAATTTGTTAACTTAGCTGATAGTGGTCTCTTTATTACCGATCGCCATATCGTTTAATTTTACCGTTGTTATATTTACCGTTTACTTTTTTTCTATCGATGTTAAAAGGCGTAGTCACTTTATAAGCGTATACAAACCGTAAAATTTTATCTATATGAAATGTATTTTGTAAATAAATATTCCGTTCTAAGATTTTACATCTGCTCAACTTAAAATTTACCGTGGGACTGAAAACGAAGATATTGTCTATTATATTCATTATCCAATGTAAGCTAGAGGAGATTCTAAATTAATAAGATCTAGTCACACCGGCATTAGATACCTGTCTGACGCATGTGGCAAAACATTGAAATCTTCTGTTTTCATTTCCCCTTATCGTAGGTTCGACGCAATTATGTGCTGAATTAGTAAAGATCCTCCTTCAGAGTTTTATAGCGAGTGGAAAATGTTAAATTTACGGAAGTAAACGTGTTGGGATGTTCGAAACGAATGATGGTAACGGTGGATACAAACAAAAGGCGGTGATGTGATGGATGCATACAAAATGATTGAAAACGCCGAGTAAGGTGTATAAGTATTCTCTTAGATAAATACCATTAGTGTCTAAACTAATAAACTTATTGCGCACATTCGCGTAGTTAGATGATTTCTTACTGTGATCATTTATATAACATTTTTGTCATCTGTAATTCTACGGTATTTTAAAGCCATGTTACATATAGGAATGAATAATACAGTTCAACAACATACTTCCGAGATTTTTTCATGGAAGGTATGAAATTAATTGTCACGCTAATTTTAAATCAAAAGTCAAACGTGATTAATTGGTTTTAACCGATAATTAAGGCTTACTAACCGATACTTTACTTACTCTAATAATAATGGTCACTTCGATACCTAATTAGTAGATCGATTTCTAAATAAGTGATGGTTTTTGAAGTCATTTCCTTACAAGGGCGTGTGCGGTCTTGATCAATTAATGAAATTCAAAACCTTATTATATTTAAAATTTTAATAGTAAAGTACCCGCATCTATGTTCCTATATGTATATAGGTGCATACCGTAACTGTAAATTACTTTACCATGACACCATCAAACACTCGCAGTGTCGCGAGCAGTTACGTGACTCAAAATATAAGAAATCCATTTATAAAATATCCTAGTCCGTAAGTGATTAGGTTACTTAAACTTTCGTAATTCAAAATTTCATGTTTCTAGGCGATTAGATCAGATAATTATAAAATTCTAGTGCATGATACCACATAAATTATTAGATAGAAATCATAGGAATTAATAGTGAAGTTTTCTAATTTATTGCGACATATTTCCCTACGACAACACCGAGCTGCAATATTGTAGCTACTCCTAGATAAGGATAATGTCTGTCTGTCTATTATGTAGCTAAACTTTAAATGTGACCATAAAATATTAAATATTTTGACGCGAATGCCGAAATTACATGCAAGTTTTACTTATGAACTTTTAATATCTTATAAGTAATGCGTAATGGTAATTAAATTGTAATCAAGAGAATTTAAGGTTACATAAGATGGTATATAACTAAAAAAACAGAAACACTATCTAGTAAGTAATGTTTTAAAACGAATGCCTCTTCTGTAATGCAACAGTTTGAGGCTAACAAGTTCTTCCTCACTAATGAGGTCTATCCACCGATCTCTACAATATAATTCACGGGACAGTCTATGGTTGTAGTCCAATCCTCAAATGATATCCTTGTCGCAAATTCACTTTAAGTTCTCAGAGAGCTCCACCACACAGTAATTAATGCAATCAGAACAAAAATGACACGAATCAGTAGGCACAACAATATAACCAGTTAGTAATTCATTTAGAGATCAGTGGCTCTATCTCAGTCTTCAGGAAAAGCTCTGGTAGGATTGTAATTCTATTCAAGGTTAAGCTCATATATCCAGTCTGCTAATTTATAAATGCTTCAATTGCGTCTTGTCGGAATAGTTTAACACATTGTGAGAGTACCAAATATAAATTAGCAGAGTTGGGCCTCAGATTGCAGTAGGTACCCACTTAACAGCAGCTGAAGTGAATACCCGTTTGTTACTTGCATAGCAATTAAAAACTGACTCAATCATCATAATGTTGGCTCGATTACACTACACGAATTTGACAGAATGAGTGTATTAACTTAATGTAAATTATAAATATTTTCCCATAGTTTCCCTGGTAGACCTGTTACAGTGTGATACTCAGTGTGATTTTCTTATTGTGAGGGTATTGATCGAGAATGAAATATAACAGATTTCACTTAATTAAATTAAGTATAAATATGTAGCTTAAATTATATGACTATTTCTACTTATGTATTACAAATTAAAAACTATATGTACCGTATTAAATAATTTACATAATATTTAATTTAGTGTATGGCGTTACACTGATCTCTATAATTTAAATGTACTGGGCAGGCTTTATTTTACCACTTGACTGATTGGCTAATACGATACAGCGCCACCGTGCGTGATCTCTAAGGAACTAAATTTTTTTTTCAGTTTTTTTATTTTATTTTGCGAGTCTGTTATTATCCCCACAGGAGGAGGAACAAAGTTTTCGTGATAGGTACTTAAGAGGACGCTACCAGTGTCAAATAAAAGCACTTAAAGGTACAAAAACTATTTATTTTAAGTATATATCATTATAACCAGTACGCTGAAATTATAGAGATGAATGATATATTGTGTATCACTTAGTGATGTAAAATACAAGTACAGACGTATTTAATAGTCCTATTTTATCATAATCTTTATTTCAATATTAATATACCTACCACTACCAGTATTCGTAATGGAAAAAATATACCTAATAGTATCTATGGACTTCAAAATTTGTTCGTTTATACCTACTAATAGGTACTGTTGAATATAAAAGATCAAAAATTATTTACGAGTATTACTCATACTGTTTAGATCAGCGAAATCAGATATTGTAACATTGCCTTTGTCATAATTGGTTTTAGGCAACACTATTATCGATGACATTATTATTTTTTTAACACAGATTTTTTTCCAAGACCTTAAAATGTGTACCTACTACGGAAAGGTCCTTAGAACTTGTGCATCAGAACAATATATCAGATACTCAATCGGTGTTGTTTGTAGTTTTTTCTACAAAGCATACGTTTAAACTAAGCATTATTTCCACATGTTTCTCTTTTGCTTTTTATTCGATATTATATTTCTTCATCCAGTCGATATAGAGTTTTAAAGTAGGTAGATAGATAATGGCGTAAACTCGACGCCGTAGGGAGTATGTGCCTAGTATTATTTTAATAAAATTAAGTCAATGGTCACTGTTGTTATACGTTAGCATAATAAAGTGGTAATTGCTAAAAAATCTACAATTTGTGCCAAATATTAATTGAATCGTCCAACAATGTTCAACGGAAGGATACGAACTGCATTTCCTTAAAACAGAAAACTGTCATGCGAAGGAGTAAAAATTAAGATATTAAAAAATTCAGCAGTTACCTATGGCACGGCAATAGATGATACCCTCTACCATATTTTATGAAAACGAAATCACATTGTGTGGTAGATATGTCACGTTTAAATAGTACCTAATTGTAATGAAAGTGCACATAGTAGGGACCTCCTACTTGAAATAGGTTTAAAATCGTGTTCGTAATTTCAATCGTACATTTTAGCCTTAATTGAGAGTCTTAAAACATACCTTATGTATTGTACCTACGTACCTACCTATCTCTATCGATTGTACGGTACTCTATTTATTGGTGTAATAGAGTATTATTGGTATATTATTAACTACTTTAGATTCTAGGCTGTGAGCCAGCGTTAATAATTTCTTGACAATTTGATATTCAGGCTAGAGTTGCTGTGATACACGATTTGGCTAATAAATGATAGAGTATTCCTTTCTTGCGGTTAATTATCAAAGAAGACGGCATCGCCGATGAAATGTTCATAACGCCATATTATTATCTGTGATTTCACTGATGTGTAGATTGCACCTTTTAATTATTAAATTATAGTACCTACGTAATTGACTCAATAACAAATTTATGGGTCAATATAGTGTTTCGCCTCATAATGATGTACCTTCATTGTTCTTCGATATATGTATATTGAGTAAATTAAATGACTTTCTACACATTGTATTGCAATATGAAGTGTTGATTTCATACTCATACTTTACGGGTTCTATTAAGTCTATTCAAATTGAACTGTTTACAAGGTACAAGCCAAACGATGTTGCACGTTCAGGTATTCCAAACAAATTAATAGAGATAACCTACTCGCTCTAACAACAATAAAAATACCCATTCTTAGAAAATTTGAACGTTAGAACGAACATGAACGGCGTCATGAAATGTGATCTTAAATCTTAATTCCTGCGGAGCCAGACGAAGGGTATGAACATTACCCTTGCGCTGTTCCTACTTTCAATTTTTTCGCATTCTCGTTGGTTTGTACCAAGCAACACTAATAGAATGTGTGAGACGTTTCAGAGCAGATATCGAACGTTGACAATATGCTTCATTTCTTCTAAAGAGTTAGTTATGTCACCGTCATTAAAAAAAATAGCAGAACAGCAGCAAATACATTGTTTATTTATAATGGTGATCTGACACTAGATTGAAATGGCAACCTAACATGTTTCGATTTACGAATATAAAAGCTGTTTATGAAATAATTCAAATAATAAATTCTAGTTAATTAGCCAGGAGTACTTTTAAGAGAAAGATGTTATGAGTAAAATTAAATAAATTAATGATTAACAGAGTATTTTTATTCCTGATACCCTACCCGTATACCTATCTGCTAACGCTGCCTTTTTTAATGTGAATAGTCCACAACAGACTAGACGAGACAAGTTTTACTGATAGTAAGTGTTAACTATCACCCGTGGACATCAGTAACTAGAAAGAATAGAGTACCTAGATAGAAAGAAAGTTTCAGACAACAACTGTTTAATAACATTCCGTTTTGAAATCTTCATGTTTGAAGTATTCAGAACAGTTTTGAATGTTTCTTAGTACTATTGTTTTTTAAACCATAATCCCACAGCTAACTATTTATCTTCTTTATGGATTTAAGATAGCAAATGAGCAAGCAGCACCACCTTCTGCTGCCGCCCATTACAAGTTACAACTGTTACCGATACAGAACAAGACTCAAATCGGGACTACGATTGTTAGTCCAGTTAGCAGAGGGTGGTTAGTTCGTAAGTACGTATGAGGTCTCGGCCCGGAACAGATAAAATATGATACCGCTATGAGCGTATTATTAATATGTTAGTTATTATTAATAATATGATATACCTATTATTGTCAATTGAGTTGTGCCTCATGTGTAACATATCAAGTGTTAAACACACTAATGGTCTAACAGTAGGTGTAGGTATAATAATTAAATACGGACGAAAATAGACAAACAAAAAAATATAATTTTCACTGTTACATTTTATTACCTAAGATAACATTTTTTCTTGATGACTACATAAATAATTATGTGTTAAATACACAATAAAAATAATATACTTGCATATTAAAGATACCATAAAATTTATTTTCCAAAACTTCTTTATGATGAAAGATTTTGCTAATCTGTATAAACTGCTACCATAATGAAGAGCGCGACTGATTTTTCGGATCTTGATGTATAATGGTGTAGCTTTTGTAATTTCCTGACATTCTTTTGTAACATAAAAAATATAAAATATTTAAATTGATATCTACACAATGTTTTTAATATAAAACTGGCAATAGTATTTTATACAACTTTTATTTATTATCTAATTTTTTTCTACTTACAATGTATTCATGTACAATGTTTTCTACTTATTTTAATAATTGTGGTGTAAAACCACTTATACAAAATCACAGTTATTTTGGACAATAAAATTAATATTTCTCATTCTAAATAAAAATAATAAAACTATACTGTATTAACATAGTACATGGAAGTTGTAGTGTATTAAAAATGGGGTTCAGCATTCTTAATACCATCTTCAATATATTTTTTTAATGCATCATCATTGTGAGAAGTGTAAAACTGACTAAGCATCGAGTACTTCAGGCTTACAACTCTGAAACCCAATGTTTTTAACTGTCTCCTTTTCATGACCTGTGGCCCAACGAGTCTTTCAGAGTTAAGGCAATAATGGTCAGGTAAATGAATCAAAATTGCTACAAGCTCATTTCTTGCTGCCTGTGACATCCAATTATATGTTTTACTGCCCAACCCAACAGGGTGTAACAGCACATCTATTAAAAAGGTCTCATCTGAACAATAGTTTGGTATAAGACTACCGGCTGATAATTTATCATCACTGCCAGCAATTGTTACAAAACTATCCCAAATCTTACCCACAATATTTCTTATTCTCCTGTCATGAACTATAGGCTTATTGCACTGGTCCTTGGGTAGTAGCGGACCAGCATACTCCTTACATTCCAATGTCATTGCTGTGTCTATTAATTGGAGCTTTTTCATTATTTTGCTATCAATAATTTTAGATAAATATTCAGCCAAGTATGCTCTGGTTACCACTTTGAATGGATATTGTTTGTTATAGATAAAGGCCAGAATGATAGAACTTAGATCATCAGCATTAATTTTTTCAAAATGTTCACTGACCATTGCTTCTGCTACTTTCCAAAATTGAATACTGCTACTTGGACAAAAATCTAAATACCCTATAGGATATATAAAAGATTTCAAAAAACTGTGAGAAATTTCTTCTCCGTGCATTACAAAATATTTGCTGCATACATCTAAAATTTGTTGGTTATATATCTGAAATTGCAAGCAATAATTTAGAACACCAACAATAAGAACATGCGACTCCACTCGCAAACCTTTGTGTTTCATATACTTTTCAACAGCTTTCTCTACTTGGTCATCAGAATAGTTCAGTCTAGTTAATTTAGAAACAATGTCCAAAAGAGAATCTTCATCTAGAGTATGAATATTGGTGTTCAGCCATATCCCGAGAACTGCAAATGATGGAAGGGAAAAATATTTCTCGTGAATAAAAACTGCTAAAATATCTTGCATTGCGGTTACACTAATTTTACACCACAACTCTGATAACTTTTGCTCCAATAATGCAAGTATCATTTTTTTACTAGCCTTCAGACCTGGCAAAACTGTGAAAACTTGTACAATATTCTTTTCATTGATATCTCCTTCTCTTTCCAAAAAACCAACCCATAACTTATCAATTGTTTGGCAATATTTTGCATCAATATTGTTCTGTATCAAAAATAAAGCAAATTCGCATAGTTGGTCCACAGATAGTCTATTATCCGTCACTCTTATCAACAATTCATCACAAAATCTATGTTTATAAGGCTCCATCACTGTAGACTCTGTTTTCAAAACATTTAGTATTGTCTGCGTGTCCTCTGTCTTCATAACCACTTTCAATAATTTATCTAAAATCGCACCTTTTGCGAAGTTTATATGGATACTACTTGGATCTACTACAATCGAATTCGGATTTTTTTCTAAATCATAAATCCGTTCTATGGCACCCAAAGCAATGTTTGGAGTTATTTTTGTACATTTAGTAATTAACGTAAATACGTCACGTAAATCCATGCATTGTTTAAATTCTGCTTGTATTAAATGATAACTAAGAGAATCGTTGGAATTCTTCGGGGGTACTGTAGTAGTATCGTGTTTTATACTTGTTATATCTTTTAATTTTCTGACTATTACGGGAAGTTCTTGAACGTTATAACCATTTTCAACAAGTATAGTGCTGCTGCTGAAATCAGCATTGTTGCCAAATTGATCATCGCTATATCTTCTCACCAGAAAAGAATACACAGAGCCGGATAGCCACTTGTTACTATTTCTGCTTAACATTTTAATCTTAGAGTTTATATATTATGTCTTCCATAAATATGTAAACATGCGTATACTGACTGACTTAACTTAAAATAACGAAGATAAACAATGCAACATAGAATAATTTGATTACATTTTACTGCGTAAATTGGTTGTGTTGTTAATAAAAAATGACTTATAAATACATTGTCATAATTGTCATGTCAATGTTTACATTTCTCCGGACTTCAGACAATTCACTCTTTGAGTTCTTTGACTGACACTGACAGTGACAAAGTTACTCTATACTCTATGGACAGTGACACTAATGTCACTGTCAATCACCAATGACCAATGAATAGAGCCCGTGATTTTTTTTGCCAAAGCACAGAGTACTGAGAGAATATAATTATTTTGTGTCCATAACCTATCAATACCTACGTAGGTACCTAACCATACCTAGCTATGCCAGAAACTCATGACCGTAGACAGAGGAGAATAATGTAGACATCTGGTGAGCGTGGCAAACATGGGATAGCACGAGAAAATACGATTGTATGTGCGTAAGAAAAACTCGATGGTCAGCTGTCTGTGCCTTCCTTCAAAAAACTATTACTATTTTCATTTTCAATGAAATGAAATAATGGAAATAAAACCATTAAAATTTAAAGAACAGTTTTTCAAACAATAAAATCAAATTAATTACAAATTAAACACTAAGTCATTTTATAAATATCAGCCGTAGAAATTCAATCTCAACAATAAACAAACAGAAAAATAAGCTTAATAAAACGATTCGATGGTTCCTTGCTGTGATTTTGAGATGAATTTCTAGACGTGTGTTATTTACTCCCCTACACCTTAGTAAAACTAGTATGATACATCTATTTTAGAATCACACGTATACGTATCTATGATCCGGTTTTGTTATCTGTGATTTCTGTGAATGTCAATGTCATATTGTCAAGTCAACATGAAGTTTCGCGGATTGTCATAAGTCTCGTGACCCAATTATTTTTCTACTTTTTAGTTTGGTTTGGTTTGGTTGGTTGGTTTGGATTGTTTAGATTGTTAGTTACGTTACGTTACATAGGTTTATGTGAAGAGAAGAATAATTTTTAAATAAGAAGTAGAAAAATATCTCAGTGTAAATTAAAAATAGATTTTCGTCTTGAATTTTTTAATAGTTTAGGTATAGGTACACATTCAACTTTCTTTGTTACTTTGTATGAACCTAAAATAACTTATTTTTTATTGAAATTGTATATTTCCACTGCTTTGGTAATAAAAAAAGTGTTTAAATATTAAAGACACTTAATTAAGTATTTTAAGAAACGCTAAACAATATTTATTTCTGATCTTTTTAGCATTTGCCAATACCTCTAATTATTTTAATTACAAGTAAGCTTGTAATTGCATAAACGTTTTCTTAAATTTATGCCTAATTTCATTTAATTTAAAATTTAATTCATCCAGTAACGTCAATGTGTTAGTGTTTTCCTTTGATAAGCCTGATTATTTATACTTATCTTATCATCTTGATATGTGATTACAGGATTCCCACAATTTTATTACGTTATAAGGAATGCCTGGACCAACTGAGGTAAATAACTCCATATTAACTTAAATATTTTTACTTACTAAGTATCTGTATGAATCATTTTCACTTAGTACCAGATTTAATAAAAAAAAAATAATGCATATCCAAAAAATATTTGTATTATTTCATTTGTTATGGTAGTCACTTGAATCTACAAATAAAGTACAAGTGTATACTTTTTAAGTATTTTAATGGATTCTTTTACACATATTTATTTACTATCAAATGAAGCAATTGATAATAAAAAATATTTATTAAAAATCTAATTATTTTTAAGTGGATCTAATTTATTTGCCTCATTAGCATAATTATATTCATAATGCTTATACTTCCTCTATATTTATGTCTCTTAGATTTTAATTTAACTATAATGCTACAGCCCGCAAAAAGGTTGGCTTTCATTATAAATTTGAAATTTTGAATACTTAGTTTCATACCACTAACACAGAAATGATACTAAACAGTTACCATGATTTTTTCACATCTTACATAATTTTCCCTGCCGAAAGAACTCTGAATCCAACTGTAGAATAATTATACATTTTGAACAAATGTATCATTAGCAGGTAGGAAAATCTTATAAACAGTGCATGGCTGGAGTTAGGGGGATTTGAGTCAATCAAGACTTAACACTGACGCTGTTGTGTTTTTTCCATAGCCAATTACGATTGCCGTAGCTAACGTTTTATAAAGTTCCTCTACATACTAAAAGTAACTCGGGATATTCATGTGCCTTTGAGTAATACTAAATTATGTAAAGAAATATTATACAATAACTATCTGACAGCAGATGTTACGCAGTTGACAAATTTATATTTGCCTTACATTTTAAATGTAAACAGAAATTAAGAAGGTAATGAAAAATAAGATAACATACTATACAAACAGCAGGTACCTAAATTTTATGGATTACTACACAGAAATTCCACATGAAACTTAATTTAATAACAATATTTTTTTGTAAACAATTTTAAACAATCTTATATATACATATCTTTCTACCGCCCGCCACGGTACTTAGTACCATTTCTACTGTGTAATAATTGTTTTAACAGCAATTGTGTTCCGGATAGAAAGGTGTGGAGCCGGCTACACTTTTTAGAGGCGACCATCTGAGTCCCCAAGGGTAGCAACACATCTGTGACTGAATTATAACGAGACTCTTACTAACATTTACTAACTGGACTATTACTAACGATAACTAACAGGACTAACATTCACTAACAGTCCCGGTCGCAGTCCTCATACTTACAAACTAACCAACTAATGTTCTAACACCGTCACCTAACCGGACTAACTATCCCATATGAATCTTGTTCTAAGTCGGTCACAGTTGTCATGGGCGGCAGCGGAAGGTGGTGCTGCATGCTCGTTTGCTGCCTTAAATCAATAAAAAAAAAATATATAAAATTCTCGTGTCACAATGTTAGTTACCATACTCCTCCGAAACGGCTCGACCGATTCTCATGAAATTTTGTGTTCATCTATTTTTCATACCCCTTAATGTTAAGAGTTGTCCACCCTAGATTTTTTTTTTCATTTTTTGGTCAAATGTTCACTTCCCTACGCCCGCCCCTCAAATTTAAATCGCGCTTTTTGTATCTACATATATGGCGGAACAACGTTCGCGGGGTCAGCTAGTTGTCATATAAAATTGTGATGTCGTGATTCCTTCTCATACTGAGATGTAACCCTTATCATTGTTTTTGAGACAATTAGTACCTACTAGTAACTAGATGATGTAGATGGATGTAGGAGAAGTTGTGTTGTGTGTATATAACTTTATTGTTAACTATTTTGTGAGATTTGAAAATTAAGAGAAACTTAATTTGATAAGTCATATATTAGTTTGCACAGACTTACAGTAGGTACTTACGTATAAATACCCACTTATTGTACAATGCAAACAGTTTGAATTTATGGCTTGATAGTCGGATGTTGTCCATTAACTTGTTCGGCCAATAGAAATGTTCCGAGTACATCAGTAAACTAGATGTACACAGTTCAATTAACACATGACATGGGGCACACATGGTGCACAAATAGAGACGGCTCGCTATACGAGGACAAATCACGATCCTACCTTCAGTGAGCTACGAAGTCACGATAACATTAAGACTTTAAATTTATCTCTGTGATAAGAAAGCCGTTTACTTTGTCAGTAGTTTCTTTTTAATTTTCGTATTACAGTTTACAGTTCGACATTTTTAACATTTTTAAGTGCTTGTAACTATCAAATTACTAGAAACAGGTTGTTCGTAACGTAATCATTCTAATTAGCATTTATTTTACTGTGTTATCGATCTTACAATCATTTGGAGTGAGGTTGCGTCACGGTAATTGCATATCTAAAATCAGATTTTCATTATCATTCCTAATCTAGTGCTCGTATGCCACTCTTATCTGCATTTTCGATCAATGTCACTTAAAATATATGGCACTTTGACTTACAGTTTGATGCTATTACAGATGGGTCTGCAACTGAAATGGGGTATAGCTGGCGTCGGGATGATAAGTCACGACTTTCTGACTGCGCTGGCGACGCTGCCGAGCGAACAGCATACCGTTATTGCTATAGCTGGCAAAGACCTAGAACGGGTTCATAGGTTGGCAACGCTCCACAATGTCAGCACAGCTTACGAAGGCTACGAGGCACTCGCGCAAGACACCTCCATAGGTAAAGAATTATGTAATTTCATTCCAATTCGACAAATTCCATGACCATAATATTACGATATAAGTTATGATGCGCTACTTGGATGCTCGATTTTCCTTCTCGATTATGTAGTTATAATGTTTTTTCTGTACTAATAGCATGCGCTATTATATTTTACTTCATATTGGATATTTTTTTACAGACATAGTTTTCGTCAGTGTCCTTAACTTGCAACACTATGACATAGCTAAATTAATGTTAGAAAACGGCAAACATGTATTATGTGAAAAGCCGATGGGAATGACATACAAACAGACTAAATCCTTAGTGGATTTGGCGCGCGAAAAGAAACTCTTTCTCCTTGAGGGGATGTGGTCGCGGTTCTTCCCTGCTTACGACGCTTTGGATAAGCATATAGCTGCGGGTGGGCTCGGAGACATCTATCACATTAACATTCAATTCGGTGTGGAAATTAACGACATAGAGAGAAATCTGTAAGACCCTTCATTCATTCATTATTCCTTAGCTCTTGTATAAATCATCTCTTTGTTTCCTATGCGCTCGTTTCCTCTGTTATTTTTTTATTCATAATGTATGAAGCTCGTTTGCCAAAAAGTAAGTACACGGTATGAAATGTTCTACGAAAATTTTATTGTTTAATTTAATATTATTTTATTGTAGTAATTATTTCATAAATTACCATAAGCGCAACACTGGTATAATAGTAAACACAGTTTTCAATGATATGGCAGTAAAAAAAATTAAAAATTTCGACTCTAACATCATGCAAACAGGCTTAAGTTTTTATAATTCGGCAATCAACTTTGTAGAATGAAAGACATGGGCGGAGGCGCAGTGTTGGACCTAGGAGTTTACATGTTGCAGTTGATACAGTACGTCTACAAGGATCCCCCAACTGATATAATGTGCACTGGCCACTATAGCAAGCTCGGAGTGGACGAGTCGATATCCTGCTCGCTCAAATACAAGGACGGGAGGACCGCGACTATGTCGGCACACACGCGAGCCACCATGACGAATAAGGCGGAGATTACGGGAACTAAGGGGACAATTACTGTGAGTACCCAATATACAACTAATCTCTTAGTTGACATTCATGTTATGTATCACGCACAATGTTATTGTGATTTTCTATTGTGATTATCTATTGTCTTCGTAAAGTGAATAGGTGTCCGAATTTGAAAGGTTTTATAAGATGGATCGCGAGGATAAACTTCCGTTTAGAACATACCTCCGATCGATCTGAAATTTGGTATACTTATGTAATTTGACGTGCTGATCAAGAATATCATAGTCAAAATACCCGCAAATTTGATGTTCAAGGTCAAAAGGGCAAAAAAATCGAATTTTTCGACATTCTTTTAGTAGTAATTATTAATAATTCACGACACATATTTGAACCTATTTTTCACTTTGCGCGCAGTTCGGGGTACTCATCATAAAAAAAATAACCTTGACCCTATTTTTCACTTTGCGAGCGGTTCGGGGTACTGTGACCAAACCTAACCTAACCTAACCGATAAATTTATCACTTTAACCTCGACTTTCGGTAATTATTAATAATAATAGATAGTTATTAATAATCTTCAATTATTCACTCTTACCGTAACATATAGCACAAATATATATTTACGGCAATACATGCGAAAAATGACGAAAAATTAGATTTTTTGCCCTTTTGACCTTGAACATCAAATTTGCGGGTATTTTTACTATGATATTCTTGATCAGCACGTCAAAACACATAAGTATCCCAAATTTCAGATCGATCGGAGGTATGTTCTAAACGGAAGTAGGTACACCCGATCGCGATATCGTGATGCTGTCTACTTTGCGAACCTTAGAAAGAAATTCATACACAAATTAAAACAATCGCCGATACACAATATCATGTTGTTTCTGGGGTGTTGGGAATGAAATAAAATGTAATGTTTCGACATTTAAAAATGTACGAGCACTTATACTTAGGTTATACATAATTATGTCAAATATTTTAGAGTGTTCAATCAAATAAATGTGTAAGGATGGATCATTTTTTCATTTCTCTGCAGTCAACCTCCGCAAGTAGGACAAATCTAAAATGACGACTTAAGTCGTCTTGATTGTCTCAAGTGTTAAAGTCGCTTGTACAAGCGTTATCTCACGATAAGGGTTTACCTTCAAAAATATTTTTTTTCGTTGAAGGTTGATAATTTGAATACTCAATGAATCAGGAAACTAAATTGAAATTGTCCCAAATGTTTTATTATAGTAAAGGATTTGATGACAACATAAATAAATAACACACATTTACACACACACACGCACACACACACACGCACACACACACACACACACATATTTACACATATTTTTTAAATGTTTTTAAAATTTATGTGCTACTTACGTAACACAGCAAGGCTTCTACTTTCAAGTTGAAAATGTCATAATTATATTTGTTGTAGTTTATTGTCATACAGTTTCCCCTCCAGTACATAGTTATTGCACCCCGGCTACAGTTCCATTAAGATAAATTATTAGTTGGTTTGAATGAAATTTGAAAAATGGTTTTTATAGTATAAATATTATATTAAATTAGAAAGATGGTTTTTATCGATAACTTCCGTCCCGGCGAAGTTCGCACCGCCTCAGAATCAATAAATGTTGTGTTTAGTTTTAAATTAAAAATATACCAGCAGCGCCACCTACCGGGTCCAATTGTGAATGTTTCCGAGGTTTAATCATAATAACCGGAACGAATTAGTTATTTAAACGATGTTTACTGAAGCGCGGAATGTTCAGTGTAAATTGCTATTAGCCATCACCTTGATCGCTTGTTCACAAGGACAGATAGTGTTTGACAATTCGAATCGCGGATGTAACGGCCCTTTGTGCACTCTGGATTTAAATTATAAACTAAGTTTGCTGTTAAGATCTTTTTTAAACAGATGTTAGTAATATCAATTACAGATGCATTATCGGCCAAGATAAAAATATAAATAAAAATAAACGCTAACACACTCATTACCGTACTAGGATTTCCTGTGTCACGAGTGGCATAGCCAATACAAAAATCATTCAGTAATCGTTTATGTAATATACGTACGTAATATACGTATGTAAAATACGGGATGTGCCCTGCGCTTCCAAAAACTGTCCACGTATTAGGTATCCCTGTGTGCATAAAGGAGTGCGCACATTACAACGACTCCACGACCGACCGACGCCAACGCGACTAAAACCTTGACAAAGCTAACATTCAATTATGAGCCTTATATCTTTGAAGGTAAGGTTGAATTTCGAACTTATACTTAAAAGCCCTGTACGGCTCGCCCTACACCCATAGCCGTTCCGTTTCGAGACCAACGCGTCGACGTTGCGTTGACGACTCACCGTAGACGAGTAGTCCACGCGTCGACCGACACAATGACGTAATGTACCTAGAACGGAACGTCGGAGTTGAAACGGAGTGGAGACGGAGTCGAGTTGACGTCGATGAAGCGTTGATCGCGGAACGGAACGTCGGAGTTGAAACGGAGCGGAGTCGGAGTGGAGTTGACGTCGAGTTGGTGTAATGTGCGCACTCCTTAACACGCACACTACGCAGCGCGCCCGTCTAGGTCTTGGTTTATTTGACGACGAAAAAGTAACACAATGATATCTCGCTTCCGCATAAGTTCATAAACTCTCTGTAATATGATTTTAAGGACAAAGTTTAGAAATAACTTCATTATAACAACACAACCATGTATTTATTCGTTTCATCATTTATGTTTCTTTTTTACAGTTGGAGTATTTCTGGTGCCCCACCGCACTGCACATATCCGCAGCAAATAGCACCGAATGGACACTGCCCAAGGGGAAATACAAGTTCCACTTCCATAACAGCGCGGGACTCAGCTACGAAATACAAGAATGCTGGGACTGCATGAATAAAGGTGAGATATAAATTTTAATCTCTCTAATGGCCCGGCGGCTTGCGTCGATTCTAAGTGATCGACGGAGTTAAGCAACAGTGGGCGCGGTTGGTAGCATCAGGTAGCAGTGGTTGAGTCATGTCGGAGACCTTAGGACGGCATAAAAGTTTCCGACGCTTAGGTTGGCCACTAACCCCTCCACCAGTCCGCACTGGAGCAGCGTGGTGGAGTGTGCTTTAGGCCTCCTCAGGTATGAGGAGACCCGTGCTCAGTAGGGAGCCATTTAATGGGTCGAAGCCAAGAAGCCATAGATTTTAAATTTACGTAACTCATAGGGCTTTAAGATTATTTCAAACCGATTTCCAAAAAATGGGAAGCTCTCAATTCGACTGCATTTTTATGTGTTTATGTTACCTCATAACTTTTAATTGGGGGCTTATTTTGATTATTCTTTTTATATTGGAAAGCTGGTGTATGTCAACATTTTTTGAACAGGCTTGCTGGAAAGTGAGAAGATGAATTTGGACGAGAGTGTACTTATAGCGAAGCTGACGGACACCATGCGCGCCCAGTTGGGCGTCCTCGATGACGCCATTTAGCGTCCCGGACTCCCGGGGCACCCCCCACCGCACCGTGCCAGTAATACTTATAGGTTATATGATAATTGTATATCGGAGATACACTATCTTAAGCAACATCTATACATCTATACAAATAAATAAAATTGGGAGTGTCTGTTTGTAATATTAAAATAACCGCTTTTTACTAAATGCATAATGGATGTATACACGGTACATACACCCAAATAACATTTTTTACAATTTTTGTCTGTCTGTCTGTTCGTTTGGGCTAATCTCTGGAACAGCTGGAACGATTTTGACGGGACT
Source organism: Ochlodes sylvanus (assembly GCA_905404295.2). NCBI lineage: Eukaryota > Metazoa > Arthropoda > Insecta > Lepidoptera > Hesperiidae > Ochlodes > Ochlodes sylvanus. The sequence goes on along the minus strand of FR990124.1, from coordinate 12,131,151 downwards.
TTCACTGGCAGATATCTGATGTAAATTTAGAAATTTAATAATTCTTTTGTTAAATAAAAAATAAATAAATATAACACTAGCGCGCGAAAAGTGGGACAATGAAATTTTGCTAATTTTCTCACTTTTCATGTGGCTATCTGTATAATTGTATAATTATATTTTGGTACACAGACAATAAAGTGAATAAATTAACAATGTGTGTATAAGTTGTAATAGATAGGTATTTATGATATTCTTGCGTTTTACATATACTTATTTATTACACCATAAATATTGAGCAAGAAAAGCATGATACAAGAAACCTGAATTGAGCTTGAAGTGATATGTATATTGCGACGATATTATAACGGGGATTGTAATTCAAAAAATATTATATTATTTTCAACGGAATTCAAATAGTATTCTGCATTGACTTAAGATAGAATATCTCCTATATGCAGCCTCCTACATTAGCAGACGTACAACGATGTGGCTTAATATTTTTCGCTTGTTGTGAGCTCGTTGTGTGTGATATGCACAATTATTTCTGAAATATCTTTACATTACAAATGCTCCATGAGTAACGAAACACTGTGAGAAAATACGTTTAAAAGTAATAGAATGTAAGAATTGTTTTATTTTTGTGAACAACGATTTATGTTAATTAGGTTGTGTTTAGTTATTGAAGCGGTTCTAGTTACTTTATTAATGCCCAGTGGTCAGTGATAGTAAAATTTTGTGAGTTTGTAATCTTATTGCAATAGGTTTAAGTACTATTATTATTACTCTACTCTATGTCCGGCATTTGACTTTGGCTTTAAGTTGTAGATAGTGATTTGAGAAAAAAGTTTGTCTTGTTCCAAAGCATTGCAGATTTCAGCCAGTTTGAATTTCACTATAATAATTGGTCTAAATCTAAAATTGGTCTCTACAACTAGTTTTTGAAAGTAATGGTATGATGTCCATTTGTTAAATCCGTTAAATTAATAGTTTCGGGAGAAGAATCGGCACGAAACTCCCAAGGAAATAATCCATGTTTATTGGTGAACAAAACTACCACCAGGTAAATACATTTATATTTAAAAAATTACAACTTATGTCGAAAATAAGACCAATCATAGTATGCAATAAGGAAAATATTTACATCGAAGTGTGCTTCATATTGTTAATAATGTATTCATTGTGATGGTAAATTGTGGCCTATTTATACGTAACTAATAATAAAATACAGTATTTATTTACCTCAACTAACTGTGATTAAAGTGTGTTGTGACACCGTGTTGTTTATGACGTTCAATATACTTATAATATGCTCAATAATCGTCTCGTTTCCTTCATTTCCCTTCCTACATAGGCTTATTCGTAATTAAAATAAAATAGCAGAGGTGTTATTAAGAATATAATAGGTGGGGCAGGGACTGTTAGTGTTAGTTACTTCTGTTAGTTTTTTTTAATGGAATTAAGGCAGCAAACGAGCATGCAGCAGCACCCCTCCGCCCGCGGAAGAAAGATGCAGTATGGATTACCAAATTGATTCGAAAAAGTCCTTTTTTATACACTGTGGTCTTATAACGGTAAATTTAGAAAATATTGCTGGCCTCATTGATGGAAAACAGAAGAAACCAAATGGTTCTCCATCGTGATGATTTTTTTAGTCCATTTCTGTTGAGAATGTTATGTCAATAAAAGCATTAGTATGCATTCATGTAAGTATAATTTTTAAGGTAATAAAAAAGACGACGAATGACTGCGTAATTGTCAACACGTGTAAACCAAGGTTTTAATGAATAGATAACATCTGATCATGTAAAAGACGTAGGTATTATAATATATTTATTTAATAGTACAATCTGTGCAAGTTTATAAAAAGGATCTGCAAAGCCCGTGTAAGAATATTTGGGGTGTAAGGGACTCTCATATATTATTTCCATGTCATTAATCCATGCCAACCCTGCCCGCCCGTGGTGCACCTTGCTCGACGGACGAGGCTGTGGAACCCGATGTTACTCATGCACAATACAATAATAAAACCCATATAAAGTGTAAAAAATATTTTAATAAATTCATACAATGTAAAATAATGAGATACTATCATAGCGACTACATAGAATTAATATGGCTTGTAATGGGCTTATAATATATGTATAGACAGTTATACGAGGCTAGATTAAACTGCAAATGCGTAGTTAGGCACCAATGAACCAGCAATAGGTATTATTAAAAGAATGAAATAGACTGATATGACTAGTCTCCTCGATGGCTTTACAGATTTTACTGTATCGTCGTCAATGTCAGTCAACCATATTTTTTTACCTAACAGGTAATAAAAAGGATAAGAAGTATACCGCAGCTATTATTTTTCATCATCGAACATTTTTTATGTATGCAGCGAATGGTTTTCACAAGTAAATTGTTAGTGAATATCTAGTTGTTGAAGGAGTCGAAGACGGTCTGTATGATGCGCGCGCCGGCCCGCAGCTGCTCCTCGGTGATGACGAGCGGCGGCGCCAGGCGCACCGTCTGCCCGTGCGTGGTCTTCGCCAGCAGACCCGCCTCCAGCAGCCGGAGTACCACTTGCTTGGCCGGGATACCTTAACACATACATACCATACCATTAATAATATATTATATAAAAATGAACTGCTGATTTTGTTGCTAAGCGCAAATCTCGAGAACAGCTGAACCGATTTCGCTAATTCTTTTTTTGTAATATTCCTTAAAGTACGAGGATGGTTATTACGGAGAGAAAAACTTAAAAAATCGCCTGAAAAAATCTAAAAACAACACTTCGATATTCCCATACAAAATATTCGTAATAATAATTAAAAGTCAATTTGAACTTTAATACCATACCATAAAGTTTAAGTGTTAGTGGAGGGGTTCCGGGAATAGCAGAATAAGTATTAAAAAAATTAAAGAATCGACTGTTAGGCGGTACGAAGTTCGCCGGGCCAGCTAGTGGTTATCATAGTTTCGCCATGTCCGTCCATCTGTCCGTCTGTCCGTGTGATTAAAATATCTATTTCCATCTACTTATTCGTTGAACCACGGGCAAGTCGATTCAATATAGTTCAACTATCAAAGGCATTATTTAATACTTTTACTTACTTTCGTGAACATCAATGGCAAACATCAGTCCCCTGCCTCGGATTTGGGTGACCATGCCCTTGGGAATCTTCTGCAACTCCTCACGGAGAATCTCGCCCATTCTCGCTGCGTTCTCTGGCAGTTTCTCGTCCAACAGGACCTGATAATTCACACCATGTTTATGTCGACATTATCGCAGAATGTTCCAGAGTTTTCTGGATATATTCAGAGAATATTCAAAACCGTAGGTACAGGTAATAGAGGAAATTTAAGATATAATATACGAGATATTATTATGTAAGAAAAACCCAAACTTATCAAATATGAGATAATGAAAGCAGCACGACATCGCAGTGTACGTCCGTATTTGCGTATGATAACATTCCATTGTTTAGAGAGGACAAAAGGTTGCGGCACTGACCTTGATGGACTCCATGGCAACGGCGCACGCCAGAGGGTTTCCGCCGTACGTTGAACCGTGAGTACCTGGTTTTATAACCTGTAACAATTTGTATTACGTCTAAATATACATACATCAAACGTTACACACACGTACGACAAGAGATAGAGCTCGACCGGGTTGAAATCCAACACATTTCGCGCGTCTAATCAAGTAGGTGTAACTTTGTAATTTTTGCACCTTTTGATTCAATGACAAAAAAATTGAAATTAGTAATTTTATCTCAAGCAGTAATTAGACATAGGCTTTATTTGCCAAGTTCTGGCATATTAATTATTAAAGGAACGAGTTACCACATATGTTGTAACGATAATACAGTGTAATTAAATAAAGTTATTTTTTAAAAACCTATTTTTCGTTCGCCCGGATTTAACTAACGCCACAATAATTTTATCCATAAGGTAAATATTTGGGATCCGGGTATTGAAACCAAAACTTTCAGCTGACTTGAGCACCAAACCGAACAACCCGAGCGTCTAGACGAAAGCATCTAACCAGTACCTACAATTATCGCTGAACCTAAGTATGTATAGCTGAAGATATAATACTGTTAACATACTGTCAAAAGAAACTCACGTCCATAACACTATGGTTGGCCAAAACGGCTGAGATGGGCATCGCTCCCCCACTGAGCGCCTTGCCCAGGATGAGGATGTCGGGCTTCACCCCCTCGTACTGCACCGCCAGCAGCTTGCCCGTGCGACCTGCGGCACAGTGACATTTAGGTAAAAGGCATGTTCACTTCACTGTAGTAATGTGCGGCCTTTGATTAGTGTGTCTTACATTTCTTTCAATCTGTAGATTTAAAAATGTAAGTTTTTGATGGAATTAAGATTGGAAACGACATGCAGCAGCATGCAACATGCAGCAGCCACTCTTTCACTGCGGTCCATGATAACTGTGACCTACCCATAATAAAAGGGTGGTTAGTCAATTGAAATTCCTACAAACTATGAAACACTACCCTAGTTGCAGATTGATGTAATGTACGTTGTAGTAGGTAATCTGAATATCTCTGATTGGTGTGAGTCAACATATGCCTAGGTAACTGTATGGAATGTGGTCTTACCCAGACCAGTCTGCACCTCATCAGCGATCCACAGCACATTGTATTTGGTGCAGAGTTCGCGCACCTTTCGCAGGTAGCCGTCGTCAGGTATCACGGTGCCGGCCTCGCCTTGAATGGGTTCTACCATAAACGCGGCTACCGTCGGGTCTTGTAGGGCTTTCTGTAAACGTTACATAATGTGCAATATTTTCAAAAATACTAGGTACCTAATTAACACAAAACGCGACGATTCGCTAGCAGCTACTGAACCTCTACGTACATAATCCTTTGTCTGACGTAAGTGCAATCATCATCATCATCATCGCAACCCATAACTGTCCTACTGCTGGGCACGAGTCTCCTCTCACAGTGTGAGGGGTACAAGCCAAAGGGTGGCAAAGTGCGGATTGACGGACTTCACACACCTTTGAGAACATTAAGGAGAACTTTCAGGTGTGCATGTTTTCTCGCGATGTTTTCCTTCACCGAAGCAAGTGATAATTAAATTCTAATACGCACATAATTTTTGAAAATAAGAGGCGCGTGCTGGGGTTTAAACCCAGGCCCACCGGTTCGGGAGTCCGATGTTTAACCACTCGGCTATCACAAGTGCAATACCAACATTTAATTATACGATACGAAACAAAGTAATTGAAATTGATATAAACATAATTTATTATTATTATTGTTTTCAAGCAATAAAGAACATCTATTAATAGCCACAGAACAACACAACAACAATAGTTGATAACCTATTGTCAGTGTAGGTATGCTTTCTCAGGCTCTAATTAACAATAGGTATAAGTATATCGATCACCAGTACTGAGAGAAAATGCGGCAATGAACTCCCAAAGATAACTGAAAACAGTAAAAGATAAAAAACTTAACGCTACACGCTCATAACCCTGCAGTGGGATTTCCTGTGCTGTGTCGTGTCGTGCCATGGACAACACTTAAGACAAGAACACACCCAGACCGAAAACAGAAATTTATACTCGTCATTCATTCCGCCTCGCTGGGAATTCAACCCAGAACCCTTCGAACGGCTTGGTAACCATTGCGCCGTACAACCTACTGTAAATAAAGATATTCCTTCAAGCACGCTTGTCTTTGAACTGAGGACGAGATCTGTAATAATTCTTTGCCATTTGTGTAGTTACCTCGAGAGCTGCGACGTTGTTATATGGAATAAGTTCGAAACAGGGCATGTAAGGGCCATAGCCTTCGTAGCAGGACGGGTCAGAGGACGACGACACGGCGGACAGGGTCCTGCCCCAGAAGTTACCTTCAGCGAATATAATCTGGAATAGAAAAAAAAACGGTTGTCTGTAAGGTCGGTTTACCTGATAACGTCATAAACACGTTGTCGCGTATTAAACATTTGTTATAAATAATGGCTTCCGTCGAGGTGGGCGGGGGTTATTGTAAAAGTTCTCGAAGAAGCTCGCGTAGCGGCGTTCCAGTAGCAGAACTATTCTAACTGCTAGCGCTGATGACAGCGGAATGGGAAACTTTTTCGTGCGCGCTGCCCACCAATTATAAGACGTTATCACTTCAACAAAATGTGAAGCATTTTCAGAACCAGAAGGTTTCTTAATTCTTTGTCAGTACCGACATAACTACCTCCATCAGATCGGGTGACGTGAATACTAAATCTATGTACAAATACTACAAATATGACAAATAATAATAAATAAAGATCGTCGCATTTGCTCATTCATTTGTACGTTACCTTGGCTTGATTAGGTGGAATTTTCTTGACTTGGTAGCCCCACTTGCGGGCAATCTTACATGCTGACTCTCCTCCCTCTACACCGGTGTTCATGGCCAGTAACCGGTCAAAACCAAACAGTTCTGTCATGAACTTTTCGTATAAGCCTAGTTTATCCGAGTAAAATGCCCTGAAAACAACATACTTGTAGTAGGTATACCTATTATACCTACTATGTTTTAGTAGGAGACTTGGATAGGGAGAGGTTACCTATAACGCATGTCTAGAACATTATAGGTACCATAGTAATCTTTATCGTAGCTAGGGTTGCCAATGCCAACTGCTCGGTTTGGCGGGACAGGTCCGCACTTTGGGCCTTCCATCCGGTGTAGGTACTTTTTAGCTATGTATGTCCGCATTTTTATAATATTCAGCAAATTTCCCAGAATTGTAAGATTTCAAGTAGCTAAATTATCACCAACCGATTGAATAACATACCTTGAAACTAGAGTTAGTTTCTCAGCCTGTTCTTTTAGTGCGTTTATGATTCTGGGATGACAGTGACCTTGGTTAACGGCTGAATAAGCGCTTAAGAAGTCGAAATACTTCTTCCCCTCCACATCCCATACGAATACTCCTGTGAAAAAACAAAGAAAACTATTTTTTACATTATTCTAAGTTAAATTTTAATTATTTTAATTATTCTAAATTTTAATTATTCTAAGTTAATATTTCTTAAAAAATATACATACATAATATATAAAAAGTATGTAAATGATCTAGAACTAGAAAATCTTAAAACAACTTCGGCCGTGTTCAACAGTTCAGCCGGTGAAGCTAATGTGACAAGCTTTCAACCCCTCCATATGCGTGGCATGGGTGGCGACTGGCGTGTCAATTATAAAAAAACCCTGATTAGTAATGGGCCAAAAATTTGTTTAAACTAAGTAAGTAAACTAAGCAAGCAAAATACGTCAAGTTTTACGTTTAGTTCATGAAACTAATGAAGAACGGTGACGAAATTCAGTTAATGGCATGAAAAGGTTATCACAGATATTATTTTTAACTTTTCTCCACATAACAGCTGTTAAATAGATAAGGAAGTCATAAATATTTACTATAGTAAATCTTATCGTTTTTGACAAATATAGAACGCCAGTTATGAAATAAACAGGAGAACTTACGAAATGGCATAAATATGACCTACATGACTTGGTATGAACTATCATGGACAGCGCACAGATTTTATTATGCTAGGTACTCACGATATATATAAAAAGTCTAAGACTAAAACTTATTACGGGATATGTATCTTGATATAACAATTATATTTCCAAAATTTCTTATTAAAACGTCCCGATCACATAGTTACCTACATATTATGCTACATATTTAATGCGGTGTTAAAACAACACAATGATAAGTGTTCATTTTTTTCTTGTCCTACGTCGCTCTCATAATAAAATAGAATTTCAATGCAACCAAATGTAAGAGTTGCCGTTCTTAAAGACGAAAATGATGTAAGAGCACATTCAATTTTATTTAATCTTCGAGAGATACCTGACCTGCACAATATTATCATATAGGTAGGTGTTATGTCAAAAGTAGCAATGCATCAATAGGTACCTACGTATGGTAATATGTCAGAAGTGGTTTTCCAAATGGCCAACCTAAAACTTTAATAGGTATTTACGTCTTCTTGTATGTCTTCGATTTCACCATGTTTCCAAATAAAATTATTTCCAAAATAAAATAACCCCGAATATACCAGCGACCGAAAAAAGCAATTTCTAACCTATCCAGATACTTGAACAGAAAAAATATGAGTAGCTACCTTCTTACCCAAGTATAAGTACTTATATGAATGTAAAAGTATATACATATAAGAAACCTACAGTAATTGTCCTTTGAGTACGTTACGATCGACAAAAGTAAATAAACACAACAACACACATCCAAATAAACTGTCTACATCTCTTGATTTACTTATATAGAAACTACGGTTAGCATGATCCAATTTTTAAATAGCGCCATCTATTAATAAATTATTTAACTAATATGAATAGATTTTTATGTACTTAGGTCATTGACATGTCAATGACTTAAGTCGAATTTAAGTGACATTAAAAAGTTCTGCTCACCTTCGCCCCGACATAGCGCCACTGGAACAGGTTCATAGTTCCGGCAGCCGTACTTATCTTCAAGTGCGAAAATTTCTTTGGAAGTCAATTTGCCGCTGGCCATTTTATTTTAATATTTGTAATCTGAAACGAAAACAAACAAAATGTTTGTTATTTGGTTTTCTTTCTATGCACTAACTAATCACTGTAACTCATAGTGTTAACTCATAGACTTCAAACAATATGTAAACATAATACTTATTGCGGTTTTTTAATTCCGTCCAAACATAAAATTGAAATACTGAGTTATATATTTATATATTCATCCAGATACCAATTCAATTTTTAGGTACCTTCCGCGAACCTAAGACTAAAAAATCACCAAAGGAGCTTACGATTACGATTACGATTTTTAACTCTGCCTACAAAACTACTACATATATCTACATAGTAACTTACATCAAAAATCAAAACGTATGTTACAATTAATACCTTTTCGAGAATAATACACAATAAACTTTTAATTTGTTTTATACAATCAGTTATTGAATTAAACTCTGAAAGTAACTTCACTCTGTGTAACAAGTCACTCTCTGTATCAGTGCATAATGTTAGTCCACGCAGCTCCTTATATATAGCACTTGTTCGAGATAACGAATATTACATGTTTGATGAATTAAATTAATTAAATATTTTTTATGATTAACAAGCATTAGAACAACAGTATTATACGGTTAAGGCTTTTCTGATAAATAATACTTACTATTCTAGTTAAATCCTGAACGGTTTTGCGATAACATTCCAGTAAAATCAAACATAAACTTACTTGGATCTAGGCATATCTAGTATCTACCGAAGAGTATCTACCACAAATTGCTAAGATAATTAGGAAAATGTTATGCGTGTCTGAACCAGATTAAGTTAAAATTATCTTACAGCAATATTTGCTGACTATACAGGGTCAACCGATATTGAATAAGTACCTATATTCTATAATTGTTTTGATTCAATTATACACACATTATCTTCATGTAAATAATGAGTATGAATAATATCTGATACATAAACTACAATAACTTTAGCACAATATCACTGCGTTAAATATAGAATGAAGAGTTGCGCGAATATTGAGTACGACAAAAACGTAAGCTGTTGCTAACCTTGACTTTGATTTATATAATGTATTCGCCTAAAATAGAGTTCTGCACGTACCTATATAATATATAGAAATATACGTCTCTATTCTCTACAAAAGGTATTAGAATAGTAAAACACTGGTAGGTGTGTCCGCGACAAAAATTTCCTTGCGACTGTCGCTCAAATTTTTGTACGTAGGTAAGTACCTACGTCTGAAATAAAACATTATACCCAAGAAGATATGGAAAGTTACGGACCACGATACAGCACAATTAGACCCATTGTCTCGGCTCTCCGTGATATCATTATATCCCATAAATCGTGAAGCACCAATTAATGGAAATTTCCAACGCATCCGCTCGGCGGACGATAAGGAGTAAGAAATTTTATGTAAGAAAGCATTTCAAATAATAATATTATAGATACATCAACACCCCATACTTCTTACGTTAAGGATAAACGTGAAGTCATTAAGATAAAAAGCTGAGCTTTACCGGACAATACCGAATTTCCCACAGGTTTCGCAAATGGGTCACCTGGGTAGCTGGATATGGGTATTTTTCTATTCGGGATGTATCCAGGCTTTAGGTCATCATACATAACTACAGTAATACCTCGCTTTACGCGACCCCGTTATGCGCGGTTTCGCCAATTTCGAGTTTCGCGTTAAAATTCCTCGAAAGATAATTTTTTAGTCATTAACTTCTCTTTGTTCGCGGGAATGTTTCTCTGAACATTCTGACTGAAGAATTGGGGACTCCCCGTCGTTCTATGGGGTCCCTCGTCTCGTTCGTTTCGTTTGGTATTGGGTGGTATAGTATGTGTTTGTTCCGCCATGTTTAGCTCGACTGGTTGGAGATAGGTACATAATTTAACGTTAAGTCAAAAATGCCGCCTATAAAGACAAAATAGCGTAAAAGAGTAACTTTGGAATTGAAGCTGAAAGTGTTAAGAAGAATAGAAAATAGAGGCAAAGCAACAGTTCGTATTTTTTGTGCTGTTTAATCATATACCTCGATATACGCGAATTTCCAGTGCCCAGGTCCAGGGCCAGTCGGCTACCGACCTGTCGTCAAGTTCCTTGTTCATGAGGACTCATAAGCAAAACAAATATTGCATTAGAATAGGACCAAGTCTAGTTTCGAACCCAGTCTAGTTAGGAATCACGGGTGAGATTCCCGGCAGGGACGGGTATTTATGTGTGACAGATAAATTTCTCGAGTCATGGGATAATGGGTGTTAAGCTTCGTACAAACTGAGGCGAATCCCGCGCGGGACGCGGGACACGATTCGCTCGCGCCGATTGCGTCAGCTTACTTGTATGGACGTGTTTACATTGGCGCGAATAGTCGCACGAGCTGCAGCGAAATATACGCGGGATAGTGCTTCTATGCGCTGAGTACTTAGCTCATGGACCAATTTTCTTCTTTTTTTCCTCACTTCGTGAGATTCTTCTTCGGTTAGTGCTAATAACAACGAAACCTCAGCTTCGAGATATCGAAAAAATGTCTTTTGATAAAAAGACATTTTTTCAAAAGACATTTTTTCTTGATGTCTTTGTCAATGTCTTTTGATAAAAAGACATTTTTTCCAGTTGAGAAACCAAAAATAATAACCACAGAACACAACTAGGTACTCCAAATAATAGCACGCGGGATTCGCTTCAGTTTGGAAGGCTAAGCGAGCGAGCGATTCGCGCATATTCGCGTCCCGCGTCCCGCGCAGGATTCGCCTCAGTCTGTACGAAGCTTAACTGTTTTGGTCCTCGACCTAGTCATTATGTACCATTTAATAAAAAAAATGATTGTAGTGTGTTAAAAATATTCTTATTCTTTAAAAAATTATTTTCAATCAACCAGTTTAGGTGTTCCAAATCAGAAACAGATCTTTCAGACTTCTTAAAGCATGTTACATTGTAAAGATTAACAAAATTACTCCAAATATAGTTTTTCTTATTTCATGCACAAATCATTATTTATAATAAAATAAGCTTATTGATGTCTGTATGTGGAAAACATTGGGAAAAGTATTTATTAATGCAATAGATCACACAACAATGATTGTTATATTTTTTGTTTGTTTATGCATTTGTTCCTGCTAATGCTTAATTGATTTAAATGCAGTTTTCACTGATATTTATATAAATTTCACTGATATAGAAATATATTAAATAATATAAAAATATTTCAATTTAAATTAAAAAATCCCATCTTAATAGAAATTTCGATGTGGGTACTAAGTTATAGGCTTCCTGAAGCAAAGAGAGGATAGTTACTAGTAAGGAAATAAAATATTAATAAACAAAATAATTTAATTCTAATAAAGTATCTCACTTACATTTCATGATGACTAATATAAGCTAGACCTACATAACCTTGCAACAAAATCATTGTCCACTACAATGGTTTCTATTTCTTGTACTTATCATCAGGATCTCCGCCATGATATTCCGCATATGTTGGAAAGGACTCCGGACCTTTCTCGGGTGTTACTGGCAGACTGCCTCCTTCAGCTAATCTCTTTGTTTCAATATTTGCTGCATTAACTTTTTTCATCTCAGCAATGGCAACATTCTGTGCAATTTCCTCTTCTGTTGGTGGTTCTGTCCTGCAAATATGGTTTTGATAATGTGCTGCTGCAGTACATACATACATGTGATAGATGTTTTTTAAAAGTAAAGACATTAGTCATAATATATGGCACAACAATCACCATGCCAGACTGCTGTTCAAAGGGTTTGATTGGCATAAATTGATTGAGATGAGTTTAAATTTCAGTGCCTGGTCTGGATGTGTGTGTTCATGTCTTGTATATTGTCCAAGGAATCCATGACACAGGTAACCCTGGTTTGGGGCTATGAGTGTGTAAGCGTTAATTATTATATTACCTCCTCATGCGAAGCCATGCCTCCCATTCAGCAGGAATTGGGTCTTGGAAATCCAAGCCCTTTGGAGGGTCATACCAACGTACTGGTTTCCTTTTACCAACACTGGGGTCAGCTGGTACTTCATAGTACACATTTCCTATATAATCTTTACCTTGAATGTAAATTATGTATATAAGACATTGTGATTATTTAGATTAAATACTCATTTTCTAATATTATTCTTGCTGTAATAATCGCTATTAATTTTACTATGCGATAGTTTTTCTATAAACAACCAAAGAAAGAAATTCGTATTAAAAAAAAAATAAGAACACGTTAATATTTACCTACATTGTTGCTCTGTGTTTTTCGGGGCTTCAGAGAGTTAACCAGATTCCTAAATACTATACGCCAAACGTACCTGTATTCACCATTAGACATCTAAAAATATTAATATTTATTTAAATAATGTGAATCATGTTCGATATAATATATTATGTAGCAATAAAATAATGATCCTTTACTTTTTAAACCTTTAAACACTAGTGAAATAAGAGTGGCGCAATACAAATTAATACAATAATATCCTCTGATCCGACTTTTATTTACAGTAGTTTTCCACTTTTCCTTTTCATTTCATTATAATTCATTGACAATGTTTTATTTATTTTGTCTTTGTACTGTCATGATGACAGATTGACAGTATTGATACTATTGACAGTGTCAAAGTATCATCATGCCATGCATGTGTCATATCCAACGATTATAGAAAATTAATTAATTAATTCGTTGGTCATATCAATGAAATGAATTCAGTCCAGCCCAGTAAAAAAAGGGAATCGAACCCAGGACCCTCGGAATGGCGATCCGGCGTGTTAAGCATTGCGCCATCCGGGAATAATAAATCCGGCGATAAATATTTATTTATCGCACATTCTATTCTTTTTTCCGCTTTTTACGTGATAGCTGTAACGTTACTGCTAGCTAGTGTTGCCGCTACCACCATAATTTTTGTGTCCAACGACATGATGACAACCGTGTGCACTTGAAGGCGTACGTGAAGCAACTGTCCAATCCGGTAGTCTGTAGCAAGATCGGATTTGGTCCGCCGGACCAAGTTCGAGCGTGTGTTACAGCTTTAAGTCAGCAACTCCAGCAAGCTAATGATACTAATGCTAAAGCGGCCGGGAAACGCTGAAACGCTCGATTAATTTGTCAAATTACGTGTTTGGCAAAATATTTGACGAACTGGTTTTACGTGCGCGGTGATATTTGATGAAAACGTATTTATACGTTTTAAACAAAACGTATGTTTGAGCGTTTATCGGCCGCTTAAATGCTAGCAACTTAATTTACAGTTACTTTTGCAGCCAGGTGACGTCCTAAATCATAATCCCAATTCACTGACGGTCGCCGGTCGTTACAATATTATAATTTGCCATCAGCAGCGAAAGCCATCAGTCATTAAAGGAATAATAAAGTAGGTATTTTGACTATTTTGTAAAATAATCTGTGGTTCAATGATTGTTGACGTAAATGACGTAACAATTTGACATTTTAACAAAATGAGTACTTAAAACAAACTAACGTCACGTCACTTGTATTGTATTCTGTTCTGTATTGTACATCAAAATCAATCATCAAATAAAAAGCTTAATACAAGAACGGAATCTATAATATTTTTACAGTTTTAAAATTCAATAAGTGACGAATTTCCAAAATTATCTCATCATGGCGAAAATGGCATTTCAGCACCAGGCCGGAACGGCTATGGAGTGTCTCAGCGTAAGTTTAGACGACCACTCCCAATTTTCGTTTTAGATTACAAAACATACTTAACACAATACCTTTTAATTATTCAACAGATACCCATTACACTTCAAAAAGAAACTGGGGTCGATACGGAGGGTCGAGAGGTAATGAAATGTGGTTTTAAGATTGGAGGAGGAATCGACCAAGACTTTCGCAAAAGCCCTCAGGGCTATACTGATAATGTAAGGGTTTGAAGCCACTTTATACCGTTCATTATAGAATATTATTGTATTTCTGCTAATCTAAACAAATATTTTTTTTTTATTTTAGGGCATCTATGTAACAGAAGTCCATGAAGGTAGTCCAGCTGCTAAATCAGGGCTGCGAATGCATGACAAAATCCTGCAGTGCAATGGATATGACTTCACAATGGTAACACATAAAAAGGCAGTAAGTTATATAAAAAAACATCCGGTTTTAAATCTCCTTGTTGCCAGAAAAGGTGTTACTTCAACATAACGCATTCAATTGAATAATCAAATTAAAAGCAAATTGGATGTCAGTATTTAGAAATGATTTATTGATGTTATTTATTTGTTAGAATATGTTAATAGATATAAGTTTATATGTTTAAAATGTATTGAATACTTGTTTGTGTAATATTAGTATCTTGTGATACGCAATGACCTTGTAGTAACTACAATGGTATGAATGTGTAAGACAATTTTACATTTGTACACAAGACATTGAATTGTATGTATTTACAGACAGATACTCAAGGATTTACAAATTTTATTTTTATAATATAATTGTATTTATACAGAATGCCTATTGTAATTATTAATTCTTGTCTAAGTTAAGTCTTAAGTTAATAATGTGCAAAAGTATATTTGTATTTGTCAGTGTTATAACTGTGTAGTACAAATCACTACCCGAATTATGTTTACTTAAAACATATTTGAGACAGTATATGATTGTTGCAAGTAATTTTAAAGACAAAGTACATAATATATTGTATACTTTACTTACCAAAATATTGTTCATGAACAGAGTTTTTACTTTCAAGCTATTGCATAGCTTTTATCGCGGGCCTTGACCGTGGGGACCGAATCCAGAAATTCCGTAACGAAAAAACCTAACACCCCCAATCAGCGCCATCTAGTACCTTAATACTAAGGTATGGTACGTATGTTTTCTACAAACTAGATGGTGCTATTCTGATATAACTATATAACTTCTAATAATTATAATTGCATAAGTTGTTTAAAGTATTATCTGCAGCCCATATTTCAGTTTCATTTTCGTTATTCATTATCAGTTTCATTAGCTTGCTCTAGTGATGGGTTTTGAATTGATTTCTTTCTTTATATTTAATTTAAAAACAAATATCTACATATTAGTTAAATTCAATACATACATAAGTGAGTTACCAATGTAAATTTTTAAATAAATAGTAAAATTAAATTAAAATGCATGTAACCCCATCCAATGAAATTTTATTAACACATTTGCCGCGGCAATCATTATTTTCTATGGAAAAAAACACGATGTATACATTCTCCGCAGCAAACATGTTAATTCAGATAATAAATTAACAGATATAGTAAATTAAGATATTTTTTAGTAAAATAAGCAATATATACATCTCCTGTTGAGATTACTATCAATAATATGAAAATGAGATCATGTTAAAGGTACTATTGGCAAAATTACTTTATAATATTAATGTACCTACTAGGCGAAATATAAACTGAAATTTGATTGATTATTTGGAAGTGATTCAAACATAATAAATATATAAATGAAATTTAAATATTGCCCATTATTTATTAAGTTGAAATGATCCATCACTGTGTGATATTATCTATACTAGAAAAACCCATATGAAACAGAAGAGTAGAAGCATGTAAAACCAAACTTTTTGTCCTCTTCGGGTACTACAAATAAGAGAAGTTACACAATTTCTGACTAAACTTGTATTGCTTTTATTAGTGTTAAAATAATTCATTTAATGGAAATAACCACTTGAGTGTTTACATTTTTAATATTGTTGATTGTTTATCAAAACGTAACTTGAGGGTACTGCAAAAGCATACCAAAGACTAATAGTAAAAGAATGAACCATGTTAATACTATCCCCTGCCATATGATGTAGCGGTTTTTAATGACTGCTGTATCTTAGATTTAAGAACACTGGGTAATGGAACTTAGAATTTTATTGTATGGTTAATCTGGTATTGACACAGGTAGCCAAAGCATTTATATGACAGATTTTATAATACTCTGTATTGCAAATTTGAATAAAAATCATCTTTATGCATGCACCATAATATTAAATAATAAATCGATAAATCTATTTTGGCTGTCATCAATTATTTGTCTATGATCTAATTTTTTTATAAACATAATTTTTGTGCTTTTTCACAGTACTCCTAATGTAATTAAAGGTTGTAATAATTGATATTGAGTGTACGTGTGTCGAATCTTAAAACTTTACATTATTAAAGTGTTACACACACACAGTTTGTAAGTAATGTTTATGTGGTCTTATGTACAGATTTATTTATTAAAACTGCTAATAAAGACATTTTATTGTATAATGATTTAATAATAAACATGAACACCTGTATAGTGGGTATCAATGTTTTATTGTATTATTTATTAATCTTATTAAATTTCATTTTTAAATTTTGTATTCTGGTGGTGGGCATTTTGGACATTTATCCAACCGACAATTAAAACAAGACTAATATATTTTAAGATTTTTCAAAAACTCCATTTTACCTAATCTTCAGTAAAGTAAATGTCATTTTTACTGCTCATAAATTTGTTATTGATATAATAAAAAATGTTCATATATTACCTATGAATTTTTCATGTTTTACCAAATTCACAAAAAAACTCAAGCCACAAACAATATTTATTTAACTATTATCTAATGACAGTAACAGAATGCATTTATGTACCAGGATCATTTAAGCTTTGGATGGTGGCCAGTCCCATTGTCCTTTGGGTGGTTTTGCCATAAGCGGTTCCCAGGGTCTCCAGTTCAACATTTTTCTAGCCAGATTCAACTCATTCTCAGCTTGTATGATGAGTTCTTCAGCTTGGCCACAGTTTATTTTAGCTTCTATCTCATAAACATCCCTTGTCTGTAATGAAACATCTTATGAATTATATCTGCAGTATGGCACAGCAGCATTTCAGTGAAAATGGTGAAGATACCTATACAATAATTTATGAATTATTGATATTGAAAAGGTTTCTCATAAAGGGAAGTAGTGCACACATTTTTTTAAATATTACTTGGCTTAGAAAACAATGATCACCTCTTTTGAAATAAGTTAACATTATACAATAAAGAAACCAGCATATTAGATTGTCCTTAATTAAATGTAAATTTGAAAGTGATCAGTATGGAGAACCTTTATATTGTAAGAGCAGAGAAGTAAAATAGATAATGGGTTATGATGATGATGCATAACCCATTATCTATTACTTCATGTAAAAGAAGTATGAAGCAGTTTCCAAATTAAGTATTATAAAAAATTAAAAAAATAAAACAATAGTAAACGCTTATGCACTATGATTCCCTTGCGCAGGTGGCACGTATAACACAAATTTACAGTTTATGTATTACGTAAATATCTGCCTTGGCCTGGAATCAAACCCGGGACGGGACCCCTCACATGGTAGGCAGGGTCACTACCAACTAGGCTACGGGATCGTCAACCTGCCAATACCTGTTGCAATACTGCAGCTCGCTCGCGAACAATTTGTTCTGTATATTTTCTGTATGCCGCAGATTCTGGCATCTTTTGCAAAACTCTTAGTATTTTACCATAGAGAGCTCCAAGGGTATGATGGGGATTGGCAGCTACAGGCAGGCCCATGAGGCCAGTAGTCTGAAAAAAAATTGCTCTTGATTTAAACATCGATATTTCCTAACTTTAACAATTACTTTATGAAAATAGTTTATTATGTCATGCAGCATTACTAGTATCGTAGTATGTAATTGATTTAATTAAACATTTATGAAAATATTGCGGACTTGTTATATAACATTATATAAATTTGGATCGTTGTTTGTATTCTTAACCTTTTTTAAGACTCCCATTTTCTATCCCTTGTAATAAAGTAAGGGAGCGCAATTTTTTATTGGAAACAGATATTCTTCTTTTCCCAAAATAATATTTTCCTTTTTGCTTGAAGCAGTTTGACATTGACAGTTGACTTCTATCAGTTCTATCTATGGAATGCATAGAAATATGACACCTATGGAAGTGACATGTCAACAAAAATGCGTGCCACTGTTATGTCATCTGGCCTCCAAACATAGCGGCTTTAGTGCTGACCTATAACTCATGACATCAACTACTCATGACCTATAACTGCACATAAGAACCTTGCTAATTATAATGTAAATCTTCCTTTATTTTCCCGGCAACATTAACAATAACCAATATTTTTAATGTTATTTATAGCGTACCTGTGTATGGTTTAAGATGGCTGATTTGACTATGACCACTACTTTTTGACAAGACAAGTACCGGCTGAACTGACTGACAATGTCATTGGGGTCGGTAAACATGGTGGATTTTTGGCCTCATTTATCATGGAAGTATGTAGTACTTAAAGAACAATATGTCGTGTCCCTACTACTATACGTCCATGATGGAATGGAATATTGTTGATTGATTGATTCATTCATTCAATAGTTTTGACGTTTCTGGCAGTGTTGCCAACTGCTACCTTCAGTCAGTCAGTAGCGTGGACAGAGAAGAGTATAGACCAAACCAATGGATGCTATCTATCGCATTCACACGAGAAAAGAAACAACAAAGTAAAGACTAAAGTGAGCATGTTCTCTCAAAGTGAGTATGCCTAATTGCTTCAAATAAGCATGATCATAGACAATATTGCAAGGAGTTTTGTATGGAGACGTGCTCAAAGCACGCCCCCTTCCACTCTGTTCTGCACCGCTTCCACCCAGGCACTCACACTGCAGCTAGCATGGTCGAAGACGCACGACTGTTGATTTTTGAGCATGCTCAAAAAATAAGAACGCTATTTCAACCAGGGCAAGTGCTCACTAAAAGCATGCTTTCGTGCTTAAGCCGCTTAAGGTGTATTGTACCTTAAGGGTTGGGCTTATATCACATTTAAGAGATGTTATAACAGTAGAGTTGTCAAATTTTGAGAGCTAGTAAATAAGTATCGAGCGATTTGGTAATATTAAATTTAATTTATTTTCGACATTACTGTGGGTTGGAATGATTCTCATAAACTACCTACGTCCAAAGTACGTAATATCTGTTTATATGTGTTGTGTATGTGTGTGCTCTATACAACCTGTCTAGTCTATGATGCATGGGTCAGTCCGGTCAGTTCTTTGCTGTATTGTATAAGTCTATGCAGTCTATGCACTGTGCGGACAGTGCCTTACTTTATTGCCTATATTGTCAAAAAAAATCACGCACTTGGTTGGTTGAGTTCATAGATTGGTTGAGTTGTAATACTTGTAGTTTTTGTAATATAAAAATCCTAGAATACTCGGTTTAATTTGATAGCTGTAATTGTATATAATAGTTAACTATTAAAGAATTTGTTATTAATGGAAAAAAATATACTGGGGCTCTAAGTCCCAAGAAAAAGGTGATTTTATTTGTCTCTGTTAAAAGTTGTTTTGTCACTATGTGCAAAATCCTGGAATAGTGAAGTGAGCTCATTGGAAACTGGAAATTCACCAGCACTTATTTCCATGAATGAGCTCTAAATTTCTTCTTGAACCTTGTTTGCAATGAGAATATTCATTCATATCACTCTTTAACTACATCGCAGAAAAATTTCGGTACTAAATTTGATATGATTTTTATCAAATGATTTTTAGTTCTAAAATGTTCCCTATGTCGTGGTAATCATTACGCAAATGCATATAAGTTTTCCTAATCTATGATACATTGAGTATATTTAGCAGAACTTCGCGATTATTTCACGGCATTGCATATAAAAGAAAATGTCGGTTATTGTAGAACAAGTGCTCAAGATGGAGACAGTGCCAGTGCCGGCTGCAGCTCAGGACAGCGCTGCTACAAGCCCTAGTAGTGTGAAGGGTGAAGATGGAAATGCTCCTCAGGGTAGTGGCCGTGCTTCCCCACCTCCCAACTGTGCCATATGCCTTGGTACCTGCAGAAACAAATCCTTCACTGATTCCTGTCTTCATCAGTTTTGTTTCAAATGTCTACTTACATGGAGTAAAGTAAGTCATCATTACTATTAAAATAATAAGTATAAGACACTCTCCATTTAAAATACTAGTATTACTATATTATTCAATCGTAAACTATATTTAATATATTGAATTGGAAAATTTATATAAAAAAACTATAAGTGATTGATGTCTGTACTTGGAAAATATTGGAGAAAAACTTTTTTAGGTGGAAAATATAAACATGATTGATCTTATAATAATGATTGTTAGATTTTTGGCGGTTAGCTTGTGAATTTGGTTCCATTAATCTGATAGTTGGACTAACCAATTTAGTTGCAGATTTCACTGACATTTTGTAGTGACTTGTAGGTAAAATTACGTGTTTGTTTTATTTTAGAATTAACATTTGAATGAGAGTAATCAGGAGAAAGTTTTCTAATGAAAACATGTTTTTTACTAACAGTTAAGTACTAAATTATGGTGTACCTTTAAACTAAACCAAAGCGTATAGTATTCTTTGAAATAAACCTTCATAAATAAAAAGATGTGGGCCGTCACGTGATGGCTGGCAGATGTGAAACATCGAAAGGGTTTTGTACAAGTAGTGGGCATTAAAGTGCAGATTAGGAAAGGAACTAAATATGGCATGATTAAAAAATTATCAAGGGATGGCAATACAACATCGAATGATTGTTTTCAACACCGTTTAGCACTGATGTAGCATTAATTACTTAAATGTAACCATAGATGTCACTGTTCGTACAAGTTGTCCTCATTATTGGATGGCATAAACGTTAATAAATTATTACCATCCAAAGGCTACTCCATGCATTTGTGGTGGGGTTCTTTTTAAACTGTCAATGGTAAGAATATCAACTATAATTTTCTAGATTTTAGATCCATATTTTCTTTACGTAAGTGTTGCCATCAATGAGTTATTTAATAAAGATTTTCAATTTAATGGTAGATGGCGCTTTAGATAATTATATAAAAACTAGTGTGAGCAAGAACATTTATAAATTAAATCTTGGAATCGGTTTATGATGACTCTTTTGAAAATCTCCAGAAAATAGTGGCCAGTCTCTCAGTTTGTCTATACATTCAACTGCTTCTTTTTTCAGGTTAAAGCTGTTTGTCCATTGTGCAAGCAAAACTTCAGATCTATTATCCACAATGTGCGCTCAAATCACCAATATGAAGAATACATGGTTGAACAAAGGCAAAATGAGGACCTCACCGACAGGATCGATATTGACGCCCTTACCAATGCATCGCGAACATTTAGATACAGGTGATAATAATAATTTTAATGCTACCAAGTCATGCGCTTTTGTCATCATCAAAGTGCATAATTATCTCTCTCTCTTTCAGCATGTGTTCAAGTTTTTCTTGTGCTATAGAGATCACTATATGCTAGTCCATTCTGTTGGATGTTGCCAATATCCAGATTAAACTTTAATACCTATCTGGCTAGCTACCAACCAAACCTCTTGAATGCAATTGTAAAATGTTTTTTTCGCTTACCAGTTGCAAAGCTAGCTGTTGTAAGACTAACAAGTTGATTAGTAGAGCCTGTTGTACTGCAAGTGGTCATATACTGCAGTACATACCTGGATGCTAACACCTATTCGGTCTACTTATTTGATGGTTACTACTATTAAAAATATAAATTAAAGTGAAGTTGTCAAAGTTTAACACTGCGTGTGTTGTACTGAGATGTTGCAGACACTGCTGAGTACCACTCTGTCGCCATTAATTGCTTGTTATTGCGGCATAGTTTATAGCAACATAATTGGGCATCTATTACATAAGTATACATGACCCCTGTTGCGGTTTGTCTGTGGTTTTGTACGCGCTAACCTCGGAAACGGCTTAACTGATTTGGGTGCGGTTTTAACTAATGTATGGCGGTAAGTGTCACTTAATATTTAGTGTTTGTTTTGTTAAAATCAGTTCATAAATAAAAAAGTTAGGTCAGTTTAAAGATGCTTTGCAATTTTCGAGTGCGAGTACTAAGGGGCAGGTTTTCCGAAACGAAGCGATAACGAGTTAACTAGTATTCTAATATAAATATAAATGTGTTGCAGGACAACGTTGACGCTGCCGCGGCACGAGTCGATAGCGATCCAGCAGCTGCTGCTGCAGCACTACCCGATGATGGCGAACGTGTTCCCGGCGCCCACGCGCCGCCGCCGCACGCCTAGCCTGTTCCGCCGCACCGTGTACCGGCACAACCTGTGGGCGCGCCCGCTGCCCGACTTCACCGGCCGCTTCCGCGACTGCACGCCCGAGTTCTACAGGTGAGCGTACTGAGCGTCCACAGGTATCATCTAGCGTCAGTCAAAAAGTCACTATACTGGGTGATTTTTAATTCACTTGACATACTCGAGGTCATGAAAGAACATGGTCATAGGTAATGATTAAAAATATAAAGTCAAAATTCGACACGATAATTATTTCAAAAATGGCAATCAAAATTATCTAAAAATACTCTGAATGTATGGTAACAGCTGTGTAAGTACGACGAGCTGAGCGGCCGGGTTTATGAACTTTAGTAGAGTAGTTTATACCACGCACTCAGTATGTCTACATTATAAGTTTATATTGAATAATATCGTGAAATTTTAAGTACCCTTTTTAATTACATATTAGGAATGAGAATCGAATACCCCCTAATAATATCGCAAGTGTCTTACGAAACACCTTGAATACATAATAGTGTTTTTTTTTATGTAATTAATATTTTATACTTAACGAGCATGCATCGTTACCCTTCCAGTGCCGCCCATGACAACTGTGATCGACACAGAACAAGAATCAAATGGGGACTAGGATTGTATTATATATATATATACATAAATATATAGACGATAAACGATAAACTTGCATCATTCAGTTAAAATTAGTTTTATCTTAAATCATTATTAAAATTATAAGCTACTTTGAGTATATGTTAACCAAACATCCTTATCTCATGCCTAACTAATACGCGTAGGATAAAACTAAACTATCTGATATAAAATGTATAAGTATTTAAAATAATATTTGTGTTTTTATATTTAAAGGTACAACGACACACAAATGCACAGATTAATGCCATGGCTGAACAGAGAACTTGTTTATTTATTGAACGAGAACGAGGGGCACATAACTTACGTGATGGCGCGGATACTGGAACTGCTCCCGCAGCACCACATCAACTCCCCGGAGTTCAGGGAAGCGATGCAGCGGTTCTTCGGCGACCGGACGGAGCACTTCCTGCACGAACTGTACTGCTTCGCCTCGACGCCGTACGACATGACTGGCTACGACCGCAACGTGCAGTACACGACGGACTCCAGGGTGTCGACGGTCATCAACGAGGTGATATCGAGCAGCGACTCGGAGGCGAGCGCCGACTCCGACATCGTGATGATCTCCAGCTCCGCCCCGGCCGAGCCGCCCGCGGGCCCCTCGCG
This sequence comes from Ochlodes sylvanus, assembly GCA_905404295.2. Taxonomy (NCBI): domain Eukaryota; kingdom Metazoa; phylum Arthropoda; class Insecta; order Lepidoptera; family Hesperiidae; genus Ochlodes; species Ochlodes sylvanus. The sequence goes on along the minus strand of FR990124.1, from coordinate 12,107,322 downwards.
CGTGCCCGCGCCCGTCTACCCCCAGAACTACATTCCGGACCCCGCCGCCAACAACGTCATTCCCATCGAAACTATATCGCACTCCGACACCGACGACGACTCGGAGGTCATGGTCGTGGGATACATCAAGCCGCCGCAGGACCGCACGCCCGAAATAGTCGACCTGCTCGGCTCGGACAGCGACGTCATAGTGCAAGACACCCCGAATCCGGAGACGTCGCAACATTCAGAATCAGAGAATCGGCCCGTTAATCTCGTTAAATTAAGTTTAAAGTGGCAAAACAGGGACACGGAGACGGACAGCGACGAGAGCTTCGTGCCTCCGAGCCCGAGACACAGGAGGAGGCGCCGGAACCGCTCCAGCGAGACCCCCGATTCCTCCTCGTCCAGGAGCTCGCACACCAAATCCAGTCGGTGCACCCCTTCGCCCCCCGGCGATGAATATTCCTCGCAATCGTCCGATACCATCTCGTACACGCCATCCATTACGCCCAATCCCCCTTCCCCCTCCTCCACCTCCTACGACGGCGCGACGTCCAGCTACAGTCGAGACTCGAGCGAAGAGAAGAGAAAAGTTTCAAAGAGGAAATCGAAAAGAAAAAATAGTTCCGAAAGAAATAAGAAGAGAATCAAAAGGAGCACGTCACGGCCACATCACAAGGAGGCTAAGGTTTCCCAAGGGAGCTCTGATAAATTAAGTAAACGTAAAACCCACTCCGGTAAAGGAGTGAAATCTTCGAAGAAGAGTAATGACTCTTCTAGTTCCAAATCCAATACAGACCAACAACAGACGAGTGACGATCAACCCACTGCCAGCACTAGCGGCACCAGTAGCAATAATAGGTATAATTCGGACAAACCCCACAAAGCTCGCCGCTCGAGCAACGAGAGCAGAAGACTGAAGAGTGTTGTGCAAGTTATTAAAAGCAAGAAATCAACAAACGCACCGAACGGAAACAGGAAAGTGTCAAGTTCAGTTCAAAGTACAAGCGCTAGGAGGCCGGACGCGGGCGGCTCCAGCACGCCCCCGCTGCCGCTCCCCGCGGCCAACGCCAACAGTGACTCGCCGAGCTCGGACTCGGAAGATAACCTTCCCCTTAACTTGACAATTAAAAAATAAGTTAGTTGCTGGAGTCAGCGGCATGCCGGCACCTATAATGCTATGCTAGCTAGCTAGCTAAGTAAATTTAAGTTATTTCTTGTTCTTGTTTTTATTTTGATCCATTTAATTCTAATTAATGTAACTTATTGTAATATAGCACCTGTTACTATAATTCGTTTTGTTGTCAATCAACAATTACAACTAGATATGGAGTTGTAGTACAAAAATACTTGCTTACTAATCTCCCTCGCTTCACGCAACCCCGAACACTCGAAAAAATGTTAAGATGGAATTCTTTATTTAGATTTTTTTTTATTCGTAAACCGATTGATACATTTCAAATTCCAAATGATCTGCGTACTGGTAACACATGTTAACCGCATAATGTATGAATGAGTTTAAATTTCTGAGATAAGCGTAAAAAAACGCACACAAAAATAGACTAGAATCTACCTTGTACAGACATCGAACTATACGATCTTTGATTTTATTTTCACGAGAATAAGAAACAATAAATTATGAAAAATTAAGATGTGTAACTCTAGTTGTAATTGTTGATCGGAAGTTTGTTGCGTATTGTACTGTGGTCAGACATCTACAGTATGATGTCTTATTCGTTATAAAATTGTATAATATGAAAAATATCTGTAATTATTATGAATTTATTGCTTTTAGAATCAAATGATGCTGTTTCGTATCATTATAGCTGTCTACTTTTTCATTTACTAGTCTAGTCTAAACTCAATATATTAATTATCAATTCTGAACTTCATTCTAAAATGAGAATGATAATAATGTAAAAAGAAGCTTGAATTTACCAACTGGTTACAAACAAATTGACTTATAACTATCTAAGCAAAATAATTGTCATTTAACGATTATAATATTGGCACGCGTGAGGCACTTAATCGAGTAATCATACTCCAAAAATGCCTTACATCATTTTGGAAAAGTGCTGCTATTCTTACACTGCTGGACCGATATTAACCAAACAGCTAAGAACCACAAGGAAACCGGCTTTCAAATGAAAAAAAACCGCATCGAAATCGGTCCATCCGTTTGAGAGAGCTACGATGCCACAGACACACACGGACAGACAGACATCGACGACATAACACCCCTCTTTTTGCGTCGGGGATTAAAAATTGTCTGTTGAATCATGATATATTATGTTGGTTCCAGCTTAAAGTTTCTTTTTTACTATGATCCTTAATTAAATTAAGCCATCAGTTTAATTATTGCCTAATTTAAAAATATTTTTTGGGACTATCCGTACATTATGTCTCAGGCATTTCATGATCCCCTGGTGTGATGTCAGATATTTTGCAATTTTAATCGTTTTTGTTGAGAGTTTAAGCTTTATTTAAAAGCATTAATTGTAATTTATAGATGACGTCACACATGCACTTATGAACTTTCCAGTTACACTATAGATCCCCTGTCTTTAACGTGACGTATTTTAAGCATGGCCTGCGTATGTCTTTTGATGGCATCGACCCATAAAGGTGATTCGTTCGATGTAGTTTGTGGAATAAAAATGTCCCTTTGTGTTCTTTACGTTGTAGGTTTACATCACTAAAACGTGCAGTAGCTGTAATTTGGTTGTTTGAAATACTATATCGATAAAATCACCTTAACATTTCGCTGCTTAAAAACAAAAGAGTCACAACTCAAAATTTAGTGTTTTTTTTTTTCAGTTTTTTTGCTTTTTTGACTCATTCTTACCGTGATTTTGTGTCATTCAAAGAAGATTAACAGCAAATAACTCCCTTGAGTTCATATTTTTTTCAACCATATAAATTAATATTTTGAATCTAAGGCCACAAGTGGAAAAAAAAATTTACTTTTTATTACAAATAATATTGTGTTTTGGCACCAGACAAAAAAAGAAATAAAAATTCCGCAATGACCCTTTTGTTTTTAAGCAAAGATTTATTCATTGGAGTATTTTTTACATGATATAACATTAAACATTAGGTGTTAGATTAGGCCATCATCTACTTAGATCACAAACGACCACTTATTGATTTTTATACCATTAAAATACAGATAATTTTTTTTTTCAAATATAGTAATTATATTGAAGACATTGTAATATCATCACATGAGATTTTAATGCATTGTTGTAAAATATTGTCTTTTATTTTTATACGGGTATTATTGTGCATGAAACTGGCCCCAGAAATGAGAGATCCTTGTTCTTTGTAATTTTTTTTTTTTGCTGTAGCAAATCCACAGGAAATCATTGGGTACTGTAAATATATTCGCTTTCATATAATGTATGATATAATGTACATCTCTTAAAACTATAAACTACCGGCATGTATTGCTGACATCTGATAAGTTTTTTTTTTATTTATTAAAGGGAATTTGTCGCTGGGCGACCTCATCATCCCGTACAGAAAAAAACAAAATGAAAAGCAATTAATTAAGTCACTGTCCTTGCGGGACAAACTGGGGAAAAGGCTGCTTAAAATATTTTCAAACGCGGCTAGATTTTTAGGATAAAGTGCGGATTTATATGGTAAATCCTCTGTTAAACAACACAACACGAGCGATAGTTCACAAAAAACTACAAAAGCGATTGATTGTTTTTACTGGGAAATAAATAAAAATAATACAAAAGCAGTAATATTATGAGGTAAGTTTATTATCATTCAGAATTACAATATAAGATAGTCTGGATGATCCTCACTACTACAATATTATTAAAATTATAATCTAAAATATATATCTTACAATTGTATAAATCCTTGTAATATTGGTAATCTGATACTCTGTAATGGTTATCCAATTCACTACCTTAATTCAATGTACGATAAGACTTCCAAGTCAAAAAACATTTTATATGAAAATTATATACTGGCGATGACAAGCAAATGTTCTGATAATTTTATAAAGCTTCTTAGCAGGCTTTAATGTCGAATATCTTTTGTTCAGTGTCAAAATAATTTCAGTGTTATAAAAGTGCGTACAATATACGGACGGTTTTCTTTCTATAAGTTGAACCAAATGTTCTGTACGACGTATCATAGCAGAAAATTCATTTAACCCTATGCGTATGTTACGCAAATTTTATTTTTGTTTTCTTTTTATCGCTCAATACCTGCTAGCATTGACAAAATAATCATGATTATCTACCTCGTTCAAAAAGTTAAATTGGCCGACTATTGCTCGATAAGTCACACAATGTCCCACACCACGGAATACAGAAAGAAGTGGAAGTGCGAAGTAGGCGTGGCACACGGACTAAGGTCGCGCGGAGCTCCGCGTAATTGCCGGACAACACGATGTCAACTTTATTTCTTACAGTTTTACGTATATAAAATTAGTTGTTACGTAAAATTTTGGCACCTAGTGGTGGAAAGAAAATCTTTACAACTGTTATGTTCTTAATTGATAAAGGTAACAAGACACCAAATATGGCAAGGAAAAATAAAAATTAAGATAAATCGTTAAGGTGCATTTTCAACTATAATGAGCCGGTTTGATAGACTATTTGAAGTTGACAAGTACCAACCAATAAAAATGTAAGTTTCTTAGTGTGAATAATACGATTAGGGATTTACTTGTGTTTATTTTGCTACCGTGGTTTTCTTATTAATCAACACTTGTACCATTTCCACTTCTTTCTGTATTCCGTGTCCCACACCATGGCATAGACGAGGACAAGAATTATCCCCACTTTAAGTATAAGGTATGTACCCTAATTTTATTATACCACTTTGTCTTTGCTTTCCAATATTGAACGAAAAATCGAATTTATTATTGTGTATACAAGGAATTCGAAGTATGTATTGAATTTGGACTGAAGTTACGTGCAGGAAGACTTGTTTACCATATTAAAATATTGATCATCTCTGTAGGTACATATATCAATCAAGCTTTATAAGCCACACAACTGTTTTAAATTTAGGCCTAAACAATTTAGGTTTCATTTATATCTACATTATTCACTAAATCTATTAGCGTATTTTACGCAGTTATAAGCAAAAATATAATATTTTTAAAGCCTAAAACAACCGATGTATAAAAATATTTATGAACGCTAGTAAGTCTGTATTATATTGCAGAATATTATAATGTCTAACGATGGATACTTACATTATAATTATTATAGGTATCAATGCATTCATATTACAATTTAGATGTTATTATGATGCAACATGTGTTAACAGTGGGTTATCGCAGCGACGTATTCTACCGACTTTATACATAAATACTAGGTATAATAAGCGGCGTATAAGTTGAACTATGTCCTTGAGTGCGCAGTAACACATTTTCGGGTCTCAAATCTCAATCGAAAAGCGGGACGCGGGGCCGGTACGTCACTCGCTCAGTTCGCTCACGCGCATGCGCACAGTCGCTTCCCGTCCCTCTCCACCTGTTTGTCTACAATAGTACCTGCGCAAACGGCAGCCATTTTGGTTCAACTTATGTGCCGCGATTTATATAATATTGATAAACCGTAAATTAATCTTTTTGTAGCTCAAATATGCTGTCCCTTTTTGTCATACGTGTTTTAAATGCGTAGGTGAGACAACATAATATTTAAGTCACAAAAGGTTTGAATATTTTTTATGAAAAAGATCCTAAAGTACATACATATATGTATATTATATAAAGTTATAAAGCTCGATATTTTCAATTTGTATGAAATAAAGCCGTACTTTCATCTCTCCTGGCAAATATTCAGCTGTGAATACAAGGACAAAAACAAATTCTTCCGAATATTTTGCGATTCGTTCAACAGAGTACCTATATCCATAATACGCCAACACATTTATCATACATGTTAATTGATTACATAGCGTCATTGAAACCATCACACGTATTGCATGTCAATGTGAGGAACGATTACATATTATTTCATACTGACCAAAAGCTACCTATATTTAAAGTATTATATACCACAGAATTTCATTGTACAAGTCAAATCTAAGATTACAAATATTTCGTTTTATTTTTGACTAGGTATTTTATTGATTTTTTATTTGGACGTGAATAAGTAGAGAATTTGGAGAATATCCATCAAGCATAATTAAAGAAAAGTAAATTATGGCATAAAGGGTACTTACTACTATTTCATTGCACTGTGCATCTTTTACTTTAAGATTAATGTAAAAGTTTGTGTTATCTAAACTAGTGGTTTACCTATTGACAACTTATTTTCGATTTTTTCAATCGATCCAATATGTCTGGTCAAGTACCTATAATAAATAAAATTTGAAAATCAATTAACTGGCCATCGTTTGTTGAACTATTACGGCTAAATTCGTTCGATATTTATTACAATGATATTTGTTATCAAAAGCCATTGCAGTGCCCAGTCGAGGTGTCACTATTTTAAACCCCACCCAAAAAAATTGTAATCACATTGCCCTCTCGTATTGGGCATTTTTCACAATGCCCTATTAATCACTTGGTCCATAAAATATATACGTGACCGTACTACTTGATACTCGATTGAGACTCGACAAATTGATTTTTTTTTTTAAGTCATTCTATTCAGCTACGAGTATTACTCGCTCGTACATAATATTTTCTTGTCGACTACAATCTAAAAGAAAATACTTGCGAATACTTGTAATACTCGTAATCATTAAAATACAGAAATATTTCTGAAATGCCAAAATTTCTTTATCGCCTCCATGCGAAGAGGGCGTTAAATAGCCCGTCACGACTGTATACATTTATAGTAGTTTGGTCAATAAATATAAATAAATAAGTCGTTGAGTCACGTCGGAGGCCTTCGGACGGCTAAACAACTTCCGACACTTGGGTAGAACACTACCTACCGAGCACTGGGGCAGCGTGATAGTGCACGTTTAAGCTTCTTATATACGAGAGACCTATGACCTATTGGTGCAATGAACGTTGCGTTTGAAGAGAAACAATACAACATCCCACCATCGTTCACCGTCCGTTCTCATTAACCATTCTAGATCTAGGGGCAATAAACAGCTACCTGACGGCGAAATTCTGCAGTATTAACAATCATATCTCGACCTCAACTTCATAATATTGTTACAAGGATAGCATCCTCGATTCTAAAACTAAAAATATAATAATACACACGTATTGACTCGTCGTTTTTACTCCGTTGCCTGTTGATAAAATATAACTTTAACGCCAGAACGCAGACCCGGGGCTTGTGCCCTATAGAAGCTGTGTCTAAATTATTATTATAACTGTGCTGGTCGCTTTACAATAAAACGTTAAGGCCTGTTCAATATGCTCGATATCCTCTACCGCCGCCGGCAGCTCTATTATGAGCTTTGTATCTTGTTGCGCAAGGTTGACTTTCGAACGTATACTTGGAAGATGTGTACCACTCGCCCCACACCCATGAACGGAACGGAACGGTCGGAGTCGGAGTTGAGTCGACGTCGAGTTGGTGTAATGTGCGCAGACCTTAAAGGTCCTCACTTGTAACCGTCACCGGACCGAACGCGTGTTATTTTCATGTTCAGCCATTTCTATCGAGTGTTCAAAACGGCTTGCTCTGGACAGTTACACTGTCGCGTAACAAACGCCTTACACACAAATGTTCACAATCCGAGTGAGTATGTTGGTTACAAAATGTCGCTGTTTGGCGTGGACCGAGCTTAAGAATGCCGCTTTACCATCGGATACCGCTACCGCCGGCGGTAGAGGATACCGCATATCTATGCGTCATATCTGAACAGGCCTTTAAGGAGCAACAAAGATATGTAACACAGTTATGAAGGTTTCACTTCTACCACGGTGTCCATGTGTTGTGGGTGTGGCTTGAACTCGACCACCTCCTTCCATACCAATTCTGAAATAAAACATTTTATATTATCAATAAAACCCAAGGTTACATCTTCAATACACGAATAAGAAAAAATGTACCTGCTACGAAAGAAAAAACACTTGTGTTTTTATCTATGTATATGCAACAAAAGTAATTAATTTTATTGCATAAAAATACCAAAGGCGTCAAACATTATTAGCGTTATGTTATACAAGATGCTAACCCAGCTGAATGTAAACACGCAATTAAGCTCTTAAGACGACAATTATTGACGCAAGAAACGTACGGACGTACTTTCTTTTTTTTCGGCTGTCAACGATGCTGCGTTTGGTGTTAGATGTAACAGGTGCAACAACCATTTCGTCTGCTCGTATGTGAAAATCCTATCACAAATCACATAGACGGAGTGTACTGTCAACCGAACAAAAGCATTACAAAGATACGTCACCTTTCCACTTGTCGACGGGCAGGTCCATGTCCTCGAAGCTCTGGTCGTAGGGCGCCGACACCGGCTCGTCGCTGGGGTCCGCGTACTGCGAGAGGTACTCGTGCGCGAGCGCCTGCTCCGCCGTGATGCGTCTGCGACACAAACAAAACACATCAGCTATCATACGTGACGTTTATCGTATCGTATCGTTTGGGGGGGGGGGGGGGGGGGGGGAGTTGCAATCTATATACAGAGTTAGACATAGACCTCCCCAAATTGGCGCCACTCCGACCGTTCTATCTATATACATAATGTATACGTCTCCCTCGGCAAGTCCTGTTTCCTGTCGACTATAAGTGCGTTCCACTAAGCACTAAGCGATCACACGCTCGAAACGTTCCCTTTTCTATGGAATAATAATTTGCTTGAGCATTGAGATCATAGTGGAACGTTGTGTGCATAGTGGAACGCGCCCTTCATGGAAGGGATCATGTGGCAGTGAGCGTGGTGGCGACGTACTTGTCGGCGTCGAGCTCCAGCATGAGTTCGAGCAGGTTGACGGCGAGCGGGTTGGCGCCGCGGAACACCTCACGGAAGTCGCGCCGCTTCAGCGCGGGCAGCGACTGGATGTAGTTCCTCGCCTGCAAATTACAAATTTATCTTATTTTATCTTTTTGAATGCAACTGACAATATACCGGGGTAGGTACTCTCCTAGCCTAGCTCATGAAGCTTGGTAACTAATAATACAACAAAAAACCCGTATAAGCAGTGATGATAATTAGTTAGTGGCGACAAGTTGGAGCTCAGCAGCTCCCCAGTCAAGACACCTAGCCTCGCGTGAGATCTAACTTTCCCAAATTTTTCAGAATTAATAAATAATCAGCATTGTAATTAGTTCAGCAATCCGTACGCGCCCAAACCTCTTAGATATATTTAATAAGGTTTGAATTGTTATTTAATAATATTCATAATATTGCAATTTTTACATTAATGCAAGCAATGTGCATCTAATAGTACATGTCATGTCACTATCAATTGATCCATACCCTGCTTACCAAAAACAGTTTTGCAGACTAGGACATTTAAGGGTACATACATATATAATATACAAACATGTACGGACGAACATTACATGAAAACGGACACAAACATCTTAAAACATCAAATTATATTTATGACATGTACTGGCGATATAATGAAAAAAAATACTGATAAATTTCGCCTACACGAAATATCCAAAGTGAAAATTGTATCAGTCAAAGCTGCAAAAATAACCACAGTGACTAATCGTTAAACAACTAAAATATTTATAACACAAGTACCACTTGACTAAACAAATTATGAAGCACAATAGGAATTTTATTGATCTATGTCTGCGCATTTTAAATTTACAGAAACAAAATTGTAAACAGATATTTTACAATGCGTAACTGCAAGCTCAGACTGTTAGTGTATTGAATAAATTGTAAAACATTATTTTTTATTAAATAAAATAAGCTATAATTATTAATTTTGCGAGAATTCCATTAGTATCCTTACCTCCTCACTTATTATTTTGTCAACCGTTTCTTTTTCGGGTGTGCCGCACAAAAACAATATCCTCGTGAGATGGTCAATTTCTGAATGCGTAAATGTTAAGGTTACAAGCATCAAACTTACAAAAGCGGAATAGACAAGACAAACGACATCACTTGAAGCACGTTAATATCAAGCGGTTATGTGTATTCACCCCCAAATAACTTGCACGGGTTAATCGTTGGTTGACCAACCACTGTTTACATTGAAGATCTCATTAAATACAATTTTATTATTTTTATTCAATGTTATTTATACCGATATGAATTTCAATAGATTAGTCAGTTTTTAATACTTTTTGTATGTTATTTTGAATTGAAATAAAATGACTTGATGATCTTAAAATACTAATGAAATAATCCTTATATCTGGCTTTTTTTCATTCTATTTTTTTTCATAACAATTAGGATAACAGAATCCCCTAGTGAACATGTCAATTTACTTACAGATTCTGACGATATTTTCTGCATGAATTCCTGGCCAGGTGTGCCCAAAATCTCCATTATCAAGTTCAGTTGATGGATATCTGTCTTGTCAATTAAGGTCGATAGGATGATAGTGACTAAAGGCTACAAAAACTCTCACAGAAACTACATTACTTGCGACATAGGATGTATAAATTGACTTGAATACAAAGAAATTAGCAAAAATACATATTAATACATTACTACATAATATAATAAAATAAATATGAAAATACTAAAATGAGTTCTTTTATGAACCTTTTCAATGCAAAAATGAGCACACCATCATAAATCAAAATGTTGTACTTTATTTGATGATATATGTAATCATCAAACTGTGGTGTCTTTTTAAGAAGGGAAAGTTTTATAATATGTAATATGTATCAAATGATAAATGGCATTTCCCTGCACTGCGACATATATTTAGACCAGTAAGTTCGTATCATAGGAAACAGTGGAGTTGAAGTAAAAAAAAATTATGATAGCAAAATCACAAGTATATAATGACAAAAAGGTACCATACCATTAAGTTATAATAAGTTGTGTTGCAAATAAATATTCATGTATAAAAGTTACACTTCAAGCAAATTAAGCACTTACTCTGTTGATACCAAATATAATAATTATATTTTCTATATTAAGCATCAGAAAGGATACGGTCTGAGCCGGGGAAAAGGGTCCTGCCCGTTAACAACTCAGCCATTATGCAACCAACCGACCAGATATCAACAGTCTGATTGTAATGCATCCAGTTTAACATAATCTCCGGGGCACGGTACCATCTGCATAGAAATTTATTATAACATTTATTAATAATAAACTAAATAACAAGTAAAAAGTTGACTAAGACATTGTGTGTCACATATAAACAGCAAATTTTTGTGGATATTTTGGGGATCATGCGCATAGATTTTATACTAATGTACTTCAGAATCACGTGGCTAAGTCTTAATCTATAGGATACACACAATATCATCAATAAATATAGTTAAGTACAAATAATACCTGGTAGCCACATAACCCGTCATTTCAGTTTCAGTAGGCCTAGCGAGACCAAAGTCTAGGATCTTGAGTTCACAATCTTCATTCACAGCTATATTGGAAGGTTTTAAATCCTAAAATAAGAAAGTATGTAATATTATGTAATCACATGCAGTTACTGTGAATGTCCAAAATTAGGCAATTTTGAGAATCAACTAGTGTATGTTGAATCACCAATTTCAATGGTGTAAGTGTCTTATAGTTGCCAAGAAAATTTATTAAATTGGTCATAGTCTGGTGATCGATAATATATACCAATGGGATTGGCTGGCTACAACCCATTAATGGCCTTGTGGCGACATCGCACACACGTCACACGGTGACGTCACGAAGCCTGAATCACGCTATCGAAGTTTTCTACACCGCTTGCATATATACAAGTTCCGCCAACTTGGCAGTTGAGGCTTTACTGCCTCCCGGGCATGACGTCTTGCCCGGCCGGAGATCTCCCTTTGCCAAAGCCTACTACTGAGTCTCTTCTTGTGATTGAGGAGGCCTAAAGAATACTCCACTATGCTGCTCTAGTGTGGATTGGTGGAGGGGTTAGTGGTCTACCCAAGTATTGGAAGTTGTTATGCCGCCCGAAGGCCTTCGACATGGCTTAACAACTGCTATCTATCAATAACAACCGGGACCGACGGTTTAATCTGCCCTCCAAGGCACAGGCAGTGCTCAAGAAATTTTTCGCCACTAGTGGTCACCCATCCATCTACCAACCGCACCTGCTGTTGCTGAACTTCGTGATCCCTTAAGATTGACGTCAGCCGCAAACAGGATATTAGTGCAGAAAGATTTTTGTTACTATCCTGGAGCTGAATAATTTGTTGGAGCGATGGTGCAGTTTGACTTTCCAAAAGGGTATGTAAAAAACCAACTTTGAATAAATTTAATTTAATTTCACTCAGGTTGTTAAACTAGAGACCTGATAACGAAATCAAACATGGCAATTATGTAAAATATGTACACACCCTGTGAATGATTCCAGCTGAATGAATATATTTAAGGCCTCGAAGAATTTGGTACACAAGGAACTGAACATGGTCATCAGAAAGCTTCTGTGTACGAACAATATTGTTCAAGTCTGCTCCCATCAAGTGTGTCACCAGATAAACTTGCTGAAACTCCTCTAAGTTCCTCTCCGGACTAAATACGTCCAGCAATCCTAAGATAATAGAAAGACAATAAGGTATAGCAATATAATTATATCTCGGTGAAGCCTTGTGGCAAATGAATGTGTGCCTTGTGGCAATTGAGTAAAAAATGTGAAAGGTTAAAATAAAGCTCATGATTGTCGATACCACATTACAGTTACCAACAATAATGAACAGAATCAAATCTTAGGTGCACAAGAATAGCCCCGATTTCTGAAATACTTACCAATGACATTCTCATGATTCATATGCTTCAACATGCGCAGTTCTCGGTAAGTTCTCTTGGCATGCACCGCAGACTGAAAAGGCCTTGCCAATTTCTTTATTGCCACTTTCATATCATGCAGGGTGTCAATAGCCGAGCTGTAATCAAGCAGCAAATATAACAAATATTATTTTACACCACTACATAATCTTTTTATCTGAAGATGAGATTAAATTGTAATTGATTAATTATCTATCACATGCTGTAAGTCTTTAAATTCCTAAACAGTTGCTATTTAAATGTCAAATGTTTATATAGATGAGCCAACTTGATCGCATCATAACGAAAATGGACCTTAAAGTGATTGATATAGAGATTTGTATAGTTTTATCTTAAATGCAAAATTTCTTTTGGACATCAACAACAAGGCACAAAATCGAATAATGATTTATATCCTGTCACCTTATTTATGCTTATTTGATTATGTAGGTTAAAATAAAGTATAGCAGTGAACTAAAATATGAAATGTTCTTCACAAATCCAGTCCACCCACACATTACCGAGATTAGAGAGTAAGACATAATGTAGAAATTCCAGTCGAATGTTAATCTTTTCAAAAATGCATTAAAAATAAATATTGGAACTATGCCAAACGTTTTCATTAAAATACGTACCAAACTTGACCGTAAGCACCAGAACCTACAGGTGTAAGCATTTGATATCTTTCTGGGACAATCCATTCTGTTTTATTAATTTCCACTGTATGAAAACGAGGCATATTGAAATCAATATAAACGCAATTACTGCGGTTAATATTACAAAATCTTATTCAAACGTAAACAGAAAACTATAATATCCAGAAACAATAATTCAAGAACCAAAAGACGAATTAACTTTCTTGACATCTATCTATTCTGCCTATTTATTGGATTCATTCGTTGCGTCCGTGTCTCAATTGATTTGACATATTGTAACGTAATCTTGTCTAATTATGTCAACATGACAATATAAAAAATAGCATGAAGCACAGACAGCGCACAGCCCATAGATAATATACTTAGGTACCTATATCTTATACAGTAAAATAATTATAATAATAGCCTGCCCGCTGCGGGCAGCCCGCACAATATAGATACCGGATAGCGCACCACGGGCTAATCGTTTCTTAGTTGATAGGTGTGCGCAAACCTACCTACCTATTAAGATTTACTTAAATTTGACATTTCCATTATCTGTGCACTTTTTTCATATCTTGACTTAATGTTGTCACTTGTCAAAAACATTGTGGAATTTGTGGATTGCCAAATATCTATTGTCATTGTCAATGTCAATATTGTCAATCTCAAAGGAAAGAAAAGAACTGGCTAACCACCAGCTTCAGTGGAATTAAATTTTATTTATCGTTTAGAGTAGAGAAGATATAATATTATTCGGACATGTCGCAAACTGCAGGCGTAAAGCCCTTCGCAATAGCAGGTCGAGTGGCATCGGAGAGAGAAAGATGCCTTGGGATGACTGACGCCGAAAGAGCCTGGCGTAGACAATGGCTGAAAGATCAAGTTTTGGCTTCCAATGAACCGTTGTACGTTGAAGAATATTGGAGAGAACGTACTAATCCTATTCGCCGCTTTTATCGTAAACCTCTCGACGTTATATACAAGAGCCTCATACCAGTGCTGGTATGATTACATAACCTGTACATTTGTTGCCATCATTACACTTGATTGAATCAAGTGAAATAAAACTTGCGCTTTAATTTATAGGGCGAGCAACGTGCTATTAACTACAGATACATAACGGGCAAAGTATTTCTAATTGCTTTTGGTGTTATGGGTGTGCACTACTACTTCAAATACCAAGGAAATGTAAGTCATTGTTTGATCCATGTGTCACAAATTATAATGTTTTTTAGTTTGTGCTACTATTACATACATGATTTCTTTCAGGATTGGACTAAGAAGGGAGGTTGGAGAGTAGTAAGATCTAAACCAATGGTGCTGCCTGGCCAGCCTGGTTTTCCATTTAAATCTGAGAAAACCATGGCGGACTATGCTGACAGAGGCTTCAAGAATTCTAGTATTTAAATAATTTCCTTTGATGTAAATAGATGTTCAAATAATAGTGAATTACCAATATTTCAGATTTTCTTTTAAATCTCATATGCACATGACGTGGCTGTGACCTGTTTAAATAATGTTTTCATTTAAGTTTATGAACTTTATGTATACAGAACACAATACAATAAAAATAATTTTACAAAACAAAAAACCAACTTTAAAATTAACAAGTACTAAAAGAAGTGAAATGTGTGCTAGGACACATAGTACATGTGAAACTTCAATAGACAATTGGCTAATTGAATCGCAGCAAAATTTTAACTGGAAATTTTACATGCAGATTGTTAATGAACTTCTAGTTAATGCTTGACTGCAATCCCACCTGATGGTAGGTTGTGATAGTCTTGGATAGTAGATAGTGCAGTAACTTAGCCTATTCACTCAATTTGAGTACACCAACAATAATCTAACAGGAACAGCAACATTGGCAATTCTTTAAAGACAATGTGTTTCTTGAAGAAAATCAGTCCAATCATGAGCTGAGGAACTTATTTCCAAACAAAAAGTGTGAGTAAATAAAATAACCTACATATTATGCAAAATGTATTCCTTCTGAATTAAAAGCATGCAACAGTTTCATGAAATCATCACAGTCCATAGTCCTTGCCCTCATCTGGTCTGCTTCTGCTGCAATTAATATATCTTGAACCTTTTGTTTTATATCAAAATCTTCTGGTATTTCCTATAAAAAGAACAAAATATGTATTATATATGTAGGCGACTATGATTTCCAAAACATCATTTTTTTTTCAATTAAATCAGTTGATCAATATAGGAACAAGCTAATAATCTCATGAACCTATGTTTATTTTAATTTGAGTAGCTGTAATGTAATATGCCATGGAATTATGCTTCCAAATAGCAATCAACAGATAATATGTAGTAGCAGTGACTACTATTAAGCTTTTACACAGTGATGTGGTTGTCTTATTTGATAATGGTATGTATTATAGTTGGATTAACTGATCAGAAAGCTAATTTGAATGTCTTTCAAATCTTCAAGTGACCATTTCTCCATATATTTATCTGCACTGAAACATTGATGGATTACAGCTGTATCCTCAATTACAGAGTAGCTCATATTAAAGGAATATTCAGAAATTCACACCATTTTCTGATGATACTCAATATTTTTTTATAGTTGAAATAGAATACAATAATAATTATACCTTATTATGTAGGGAACAATGAACTTTGTAATTCTTCTCTAGCACAGCCATAGTAGTACTGTGTTTAAAAGCAGCTGACAGTGTTTTGTTCTTCCTCACAAATGCTATTCTAGTTAGACCATCCCATTCAACAAAATTGATCGGCGGTGGTGGATTCCTTGGCTCTATTCTCACAACACTTGATTCTACTTTAGGTGGAGGCCTAAAATTATTTTTACCGACCTATAACATAAAGAAAATATTTTGTTGAAATTCCAGAGATCCTGCCAAAAAAAATAATAATATTAGAAGTATAACTTTAATAAAACTAACCTTCATCAACATATCCACTCGAGCTAGTAACTGTGTGTTAATAGACAGTCTACAATAAAGTTTGTCACCAGGCTTTGCAACAAGACGCTGGGCAAACTCTCTCTGGAACATCAGTACAGCACATCGGAAAAATGGCCTATGCAGTAATAACTTGAAAACCAACGGAGAACTTATTTGATATGGTATATTTGCAACACATATATCAAAGAATGGTAATTCTGTTTTCAAGACATCTCCAACAATAATTTGAAGTTTGGCTTGGTAAGGTGTACCTTGGACTCGTTTCTGAAGCTCTGCGACTAGCCTAAAAATTAAAATGGGGATGTGTGAACGCAATATAATTCTTATAGACAGCAATTCTAGACATAACTTGAGTATAAGCACCTGGTGTCAATCTCACAGGCCACAACTTTTTTCACTCTATCCAGCAGCTTTATTGTCATGTTACCAGTACCTGGACCTATCTCAAGCGCTACATCAGTGGGCCGCAAACCAGCTTTGTCTAACATAGAAGTTATTATAAGAGGATTTTTCAATATATGCTGGCCAAAGTCTTTATTAAACTGAATACCTGTAATGAAATTTTTTAATCAAATTTAATTCTATTTGTTTAAAGTTTAAAAACTTAAAAAAATATATAAAAAAAAGTATGTAAGTACTATCAAAACATAACCTCAATCAAAAATACCTTGCTTAGCTATATCTTTGTGTATCCTAGTTTTCTTCTCTGCTTTTACCTTCGGCATTTTTTAAATTATCAAATAAGCAAATGAACAATTCACCAAACCAAAATTATAAACAAGGAAATGCTCCAAAACAAAATGTCATATGTTCAGGAGGCCGTAGGGCGTAGAGTAAGTACTTATTTAACCTAACTATAAATTTAAATTGACACTAAGACTTTGACAACCGCTAATGTCAAATGCAATCAAATGTTGCACGTTGTTTTTAGCTTTTAGCTTTTTAGTTTGTTTTTAGTTTTTAGCTTTTAGACGTTTAATAAATACATTCCATTATTTTCTCGATGACAGCTCCTGTGAAAACTTTTTGAAACTCCCTGTGAAAATTTTATAAAAATATGACGTTCACACACGTACAAGGTTATACCCTTATAGTATGCCTGATTCTGAGAAACTGATAGGGATGGGCTATATCGATAAACGTAACACGTTAACAGACCCGATATTTTTTTACAAAATGTAAGAAACCAAACTACTGCCGGATAGTTTTGTACAAATTTATTAACTAATATTATATTTCATTACAAGATGTTCCACGTATTTATTCTTGATTGATAATGCCAACTACTTTAAAATTTTCGAATTTGTTGTAAAATAACTAGGTATATAGGTGTAGGTACTCGACAAAGAAACGAAATAATTATAACAACAGGTAATGTTTCTTTATTAATGTCTACCCCTGCTGGGCATCGAACCTGCAAAATAGTTCTGTTGATCTTGGTTATGAATTATATCGTGCCAATTAAAAAACAGATTAAATGTAGTGTCTAAGTCGTAGACAGAGAAGAGTATATGGATGCCATGGATGGCGTCTATTGCACAATTACACAAGAAAAGGAATAATTTAAGCGGCCGGTAAACGCTCAAACCTTAGAATAATAACACTATAGAAAGATAGTCTTCATACAAACGCTCTGTCTAAAGTGAAGCACTAAACCGAAATTTTCCCGAAAGCGGGGAATGATTCGGCTGCGGATAATCATATGTTTTTAGCAATAATACATAAATAGCTTTTCAGATATTTTGTGACACAATTTAACTGGACAAATCGACATAATCCTTTTTTTTCGCGAGACACGTTTGGCATGCGTTGACATGAGCTGCCCAGTGTTTGGAGCCATATCTGGCTCCAAATAAGGTGCTTCAAAACGGCCGCGTGGACTTCGTTTCTATACTGTAATTATTCTAAGGCTCAAACATGTTTGTCAAATTTTACGTTTAGTTTGTACGTTTTCATCAAACATCACCGCACACGTACAAACAAGTTTGTCAAACAAGACTTCATCTCTTCACTTTCAAAGCCTTAGAATAATGACATATAGAAACGAAGTCCGCGCGGCTACTTTGACAACTAGAAATGTGAGTAGTTTATGTCACCAAACGCCGGCCAGCTCCGTAGTCTTCAATGACAATGCACGGCAAACACGTCTCGCGGAAAAAAAATAATTATGTCGATTTGTGCGGTTAAATTTTGTCACAACACATTTGAAAAACAAAAGACGTGTAATAACATCACTTTTCACAGGTAATCTTTCAATATTTCATAATATCTTTTATTTAATTAGGTTTAAATAAAAACGTTTTGTTTCAATACTCAGTGTTGCCCAATTGTGAAAATAAATTTTCCAATTTTAAGTGACGAGTGATATACGGCTTAGTCGTGGAGAAGTATATTGGAGGCCAACCAAAAATACACGAATATGTTCAAAACATTTTAATAATGAAGATAAGTACATTACACACTTTACACAGGGTGGATCGTGTAGATTGCGTGAAAATGCTGTCCCTGTTAAGGTATAATTATTGAAGTTGTTATTCATTATTATTTTAATTATTATTATTAGTTATTATTATTTTAACATGCCTATTGTCAATGTCATTTCATCTTAATTTTATTGTTGTTTTCACAGATACAATAGTTCACAGATATAATATAGTCCATAGAGTAGTAAATCAACAAAGCCCATTGTTTTTTGTTTTTCCACAGAGTATATTTAATATTGGAACAAAACTTATTTACTCAATGCTGTTATTAAAATATACTAAGTTCCTGTGTTCATGCTTATGTTCAGATACGTAAAAGATATGTAAAAAAATAAATAGTAAAAAAAAATGATGTTAATATTTTATTGTATTCGTATCATATTTAAATAAACATCTCGTAATATAACAATTTTACATAACCATACCCATAGCTATTTATGTAGGTATTATTGCTAAAAACAAATTCTTATCAGCGGCCGAATCATTCCCCACTTTCGGGAAACTGCACTTCACCTGGCAACCATTAAACAAGTATAAAAAAAAAGAAAAAAGAAAATTAGTGCTTCACTTTTTAAAGAGCGCTTGTATGAAGACTGTCATTCTATATGTCATTATTCTAAGTTCAAAGCAGTTTCCGCCGTGATGAGAAGTCAACATTTCTTGAAAAGTTTATTTGAAAAAAAAACAACATTTCTTGAAAAGTTTATTTTATTTGAGAAAAGTTTAGTTGTCAGTTTAATTGACAAACATGACTGACTTTACTCCTTCAATCAAAATTATCAAACATTCCGCCAAACACGTAGTTTGCTTGACAAACACGTCAAACATGACCGCGACTCAAATATTTTTCCAAACACGTAGTTTGACATATAAATTGTCAAATTATATGAGTGTTTACCGGTCGCTTTAAGGCATCCATTTAGAATTGTAAATTACATTTCCCGCTTAGCTTTTTCCCTTGAATTGAATCAATTATAATTTTAATATTCATAATTACTTTTATAAAAGTGTTAAATTTTGATATCTTAGGATCCCAGATCCCAGCTCCTTGCCGTTGTCATATTTGCTCATTATGTTGTTTTGTACGAGCTTTAAAATGATATTTATTTTTCCTTATGGCAATACAGGCGCGTTGTTGGCTGTTGGAAAATTAAACGTTTTTAATCTGGCAATTCTGTATCGTCAAATTTTGGCATGGTTGATCTTTACGGGACCGAGTGAAATAAAACCATTTTGTTAGAATTATTATGAAAATGGAGTGGAAACCTGAACAAGAAGGATTAAGACAAATTTTAACACTTCTCAAGGAGTCACAATCACCAGACACTGCCACTCAGCGTGCAGTCCAACAAGTATCCTTTTCACAATTTTCACATCGATGCTTGCTATCGGCATTGAAGCTTTTCTTTTATTTCCTCTGTTTATTTTATAATTAACGTGTTTTTATTGCTAAGTTCTTCTGTTATTACTTATAAATCATTGCTGTTTGTATAGGCGTGTGATAGACAACCCCTCCACGCTTCGTATAAAATCGATTTTTCCGACATGACAGTCATTGACAGCTTTCGGTTAATTATATTTTCCATAACAATATAATATCAGAAATTGGAAGAATTGAATAAGTATCCAGATTTCAACAATTATTTGATTTTCGTTTTGACGAAACTCATAACTGAAGAAGAACCTACAAGGTCCTTGAGTGGATTGATTTTAAAAAACAATGTAAAAGCACATTACAACAGCTTTCTGCCGGAGGTAGCGGAGTTTATAAAGCGAGAATGTCTGTCGGCTGTCGGGGACCCGTCGCCTCTGATCCGCGCTACTGTGGGCATTATTATAACAACAATAGCCAGCAAGGGAGAGCTAACCTCTTGGCCGGAGCTTTTACCTGCCCTTTGTCAGATGCTCGACTCTCAGGACTACAATGTTTGCGAGGTAAATGTTACCTCTTTTAATTCTTATTATTTTTTTACTGTTATGTTTTGCTAAATATTAATACTTGATTTTTAGGGGGCATTTGGTGCACTTCAGAAGATATGTGAAGATACAGCCGAGTTACTTGACAGTGATGCATTAAACAGGCCTCTGAATGTGTTGATTCCTAAATTCCTACAGTTCTTTCGTCACTCATCACCTAAAATCAGATGTCACGCTATTGCTTGTGTGAACTACTTCATAATGGGTAGAACTCAAGCTCTCATGTTGCATATAGATGCATTTATTGAGGTTTGTCTTTTATTTATTTGGATAGATAAAGTTGTAAATGCTGGACCCATTATCTAACATGGTGATTTTTTTTAGAATCTCTTCCACCTTGCGGCAGATGAGGATCCAGATGTTAGAAAGAATGTTTGTCATGCATTGGTATTGTTGCTGGAAGTCCGACTAGACAGACTCATTCCACATTTGCCAAACATTATTGAGGTAAGCCAAAAATACTTTGCGGCCAAAGACCAGCTGATCAGATGTTTCTGTTAGCTCCCTATTTCCATGGATGGTAGAGGATTTCTACCAGTTTATTCTTGTTACGAAGTGCTCTAAGGAACTTTGTTAAAGGAATGTTGTTTAAGTCTACAATTTTATATAGATACTAGTATAATATTTCTAAATTGCATTCTTCTATTCACAGTATATGTTGGTACGTACACAAGATCCTGAGGAAGGGGTTGCTCTGGAAGCCTGTGAGTTCTGGCTTTCGCTTGCTGAACAAAATGTCTGTAGAGAGGTAAGAAAAATGATTTAAAAACTGTTCATGTTTATTCAAATATAAAGTAGAAAAAAATGTATTAGCTATAATTTTATGAAATACAAAGAGTTTATTTCAATGATTAGTAATGCTATGTAGCACATTTAGAACTAAACTTAAACTAGGCATGCTCCTGTGCTAATCTCATTTCATAATATTAAACACTTTCTGAGTGTAAACAATATGAACCATTACTAACAGCAAGCATGCAATGACTTAACATTGTTGATTAGATATGGAAACTGAGCATTAGATAAGGAAGTATTAACAAGCTGTTTTGTAAACCTATGCTTTGAAAAACACTTCAAAGAAGATTTGATTTTATGTTTGAATTGTGTTATGATGGATCAGAGTTAATTTTGCTTAGCGGTACAGAACTCTGTGTGTGTGAGTGCGACTCGCACTTGATCGGTTTATATCATAGTCATAATGAAAGAGTTGATTATTTATTTGTAACTAATGAAAATACCATGTGAAGATTCTTAATAACACCCTTTACTAATTGGACTAACCATCCTAGTCCCAATTTGAGTATAATTCTGTGTGTGGCACAGTTGCGATGGATCACCCGTGAACATATTAAACCCTTGATATGCAAAAGTCCAACTCTGGTCATACCACCCCAGGTGCTGGGTCCCCGGCTGCCAGCGTTGTTGCCGGTGCTGGTGCGTGGCATGCGCTACTCGGAGATGGACGTGATCCTGCTGCGCGGAGACCGCGACGACGACGCCGACGACGCGGAGCCCGACCGCGAGTCCGACATCCGACCCAGGTTCCACAAGCCGCGCTCGCACACCATCAAGCATAACGGTGAGAGGCTGTTGATAACTTCTTGTATTTTTTACTGGTAAATCCGGCCTCGGTTCGCTACGGGAAAGTTACTTCTTACCTTCATAAATATTAAGTACATATATATCATATTAAAGATTAAGATTAAAGATTAAAGATTTTATTGTATACAAAAAACAAATAACAATAACAAAATTGTACGTAAACAACTGCAATAGTAAAAACTGTGTCGCAGTAGTTTACGCCCATCCCGAAACATTAAAACAGGAGTGTTAATTATATATATATTGTTAATATATCAGGTTCTAAGCGGCGTATTAAGATAAAACATGTGCCAGTTTTTTACATTTTCAAAATAGAATAAATTTAAAAGAAAAAATTATAAAAAGTAATAGTATTCTTATTTATCAAAAAAATTTTGCATCTAAAATTGCTACCTTTTAAGCATTTGCTTAAAAGGTTTCTTCTTTAAACAATTATTCGATCAAGCTCATCATTACAACACAATGCAAATAAAATTAAGCAGGCAATTCAAACCATAAAACTGGCTTTTTTTTGTAACAATAAATTTGTTCTTTATTCAAATTAGTATAATTGCGGTTGTGTATCCCAGCGGGGGGCGGGGACAGCAACATGTCGGGCGGCGGCGACTCGGACGACGAGGAGGAGGGCGGCGGCGACGACGACGGCGCGCTGTCCGACTGGAACCTGCGCAAGTGCTCGGCGGCGGCGCTCGACGTGCTCGCCAACGTGTTCGGCGCGGACCTGCTGCCCGTACTCTTCCCCATACTGAAAGAGACACTCTTCCACGACGAATGGGTTATAAAGGTATGGTGTTTTCTTGAGTTTGTCTGTTTTTGCGGTTGTATGTCCAAATTAAAAAAAAGCTATTATTTTAAATTCATGATGTAGGTATAGTTATTTATAGGTAGGAAATAAAGTGTATAAAAATGTATTGTTAAGAATTTGGCAGAATAGAGGCTATTTTATTTTATTTTATGTCCCATACAAATTAGTCTCATACAAATGAATGCTGAAAAATAATGATGTTGTTCATTAGTAACCCAATCACTGTTAGTCGTTTATAAGTTAAACAATCACTTTACAATTAGTTGTTGATATCGTAACGTGTTATAGGAGAGCGGCATCCTGGCGCTGGGCGCGGTGGCGGACGGCTGCATGGGCGGCATGGTGCCGCACCTGCCGGACCTGGTACCGTACCTGGTGTCGTGCCTGGCGGAGCGCAAGGCGCTCGTGCGCGCCATCACCTGCTGGACCCTCTCGCGGTACTCCCACTGGATCGTGTCGCAGTCCCACGACCTGTATTTGAGGCCAGTCATGACTGAGGTTTGTGTTTGGCTATTTAACTATTATATTAATTTGATTTTGACAAACCTTTTGAGTCAAATTGCGCTATGGACTTTACATATTTTTGAGTTACACTCGTGTCCCCGCGTTAGGATTCCCTGTGTCGTTTGTTAGTGATATATACAGCCTAAGGCTTAAATTGGTCTTACCGGTCCACCGCTAGGTGGCGATGCTATATATCAATCGACTCAACTTTTGATTCTGAGTCGATCGGCATGACCTTCAGCGTCCGGAAAGGTCAAATAAAAAAGTTGCTAGAAAACGGTTTTCTCGATAGATGGCGCATGTTTCATCGGTTTCTCATGTCAGCGCATGCTCAGCCACTCCTCCCAACGCATGCGCAATTGTATTCTGTGCTTTTTTCGTCGAAATCGCTATTTGAGCGAAGCGACGCTAGACTTACTTCAGTCGTCTGTTAGCATTCATTGCGTTTGGACGTACTTTTTGTATTGATTTTTCTTTTTTTTTATGATGAGTACCCCGAACTGCGCGCAAAGTGAAAAATAGGTTCAAGGTTATTTTTTTTATGATGAGTACCCCGAACTGCGCGCAAAGTGAAAAATAGGTTCAAGGTTATTTTTTTTTTATGATGAGTACCCCGAACTGCGCGCAAAGTGAAAAATAGGTTCAAGGTTATTTTTTTTATGATGAGTACCCCGAACTGCGCGCAAAGTGAAAAATAGGTTCAAGGTTATTTTTTTTTTATGATGAGTACCCCGAACTGCGCGCAAAGTGAAAAATAGGTTCAAGGTTATTTTTTTTTATGATGAGTACCCCGAACTGCGCGCAAAGTGAAAAATAGGTTCAAGGTTATTTTTTTTTTATGATGAGTACCCCGAACTGCGCGCAAAGTGAAAAATAGGTTCAAGGTTATTTTTTTTTTATGATGAGTACCCCGAACTGCGCGCAAAGTGAAATATGTATAGTATCGCCCCCTAGCGGTGGACCGCTAAGACAAATTTTTACCCAGCCTAATAGGCTCAGTAAGGTTTTACGTAAATCTAAACCTGATATCATTTGCAGTTGCTAAAACGGGTGTTGGATAACAACAAGCGAGTGCAGGAAGCGGCATGTTCGGCGTTCGCTACCCTAGAGGAGGAGGCTTGCACGGAGCTGGTCCCTTACCTCGGACACATTCTACAAACACTTGTTTACGCGTTCAGCAGATACCAACACAAAAACTTGCTCATACTGTACGACGCGATCGGCACCCTAGCCGACTCGGTTGGCCACCATCTGAACAAGCCGGAATATATCAACCTCCTGATGCCACCGCTCATCACTAAATGGAATGTGTTGAAGGACGAAGACAAGGACCTGTTTCCGTTGCTCGAGGTATGTTTGCTCGTTCACTAAAAATTGTGTATTATGTGTTACGGTGTGAACATTAGAGAATTGTTTTACAGTGCTTATCGTCGGTAGCGACAGCTCTACAGTCTGGGTTCTTGCCATACTGTGAACCGGTATTCAGGAGATGTGTTTCACTTATTGAACAGACACTTAATCAGAATATTGTGAGTATTTTTTTACTTTTATATTAATTAACCAATACATGGCGAATTTGCGGTATTTTCGAGCCGATTTCGCGTGTCAAAGTAAAGTGTGGGGTGACGAGAGTAATTTTGGAGCGATTATCCCGTCACACGACTCGCATAAGCACTCCATCACAGCATATAACGCGCTTGCCGTGTCAGTTACACTATTAAATTGCTAATGAACTCGCTACATATATAGAAGTAAGAAAGTAGAAAGTAAGAAGTAGAAAGCTAAAAGCTTTGCTTGATTGTATGTCCTAGTCCATTACTTGTATATAATTATGTCTAATCAGTAACTATTTATTTCAGTAACTATAGATTTTCAATCTATAAGTTGGTAGGAGCTATCACCAACTATTGCCACATAACAATATTATATATTGCTTACAGGCAAATACACAAAGTCCGGAACAGTTTGAAGCGCCCGACAAGGACTTTATGATAGTGGCCCTGGACCTGTTGAGCGGGCTGGCGGAGGGCCTGGACGGGCACATCGACCACCTGGTGCAGAACTCGAACCTCATGCAGCTGCTGTACCAGTGCATGCAGGACTCCATGCCCGAGGTATACCTTGTATGTCACTCGCTTCACTTACCCGGGGGCGCTTAGGGCTGACTCGTCTGTTGGTGTTGTGGAGCTATTGTTGTATTCAATTAATATTATAATTAGTTACAACTATCTGTGTATTCATTGATGTCTGTTGTAGACTCTTGGTATTGAAAAAAATACTGCATGCCTAACATTGTCTTAACATTTTCGGTGTCTTTATTTATTCTAGTAAATTTTTAATGTAGTCATTGTTATTCGCATTTTATCATGCTGATACTTACATATAATTTGTTTTGTGTATTTTGTGAACAATTAACACAGATACATATTGATACTGTAATGGTGTAAAACATTGCCATTCATTTTTGTTTAATGAACATTATCTTCATATACATAAATAACTAGCATCTCCATCAACTACTAACTCATTTGGGTAATGGGAATTAGATATGTTGGACGTTGTACAGTAAGTGATTTGCGACTTGTGACGTAGGTACGTCAGTCGTCATTCGCGCTACTGGGAGACCTGACGAAGGCTTGCTTCCAACACGTGCACCCCTACATCCCGGAGTTCCTGCCCATCCTGGGCATGAACCTCAACCCTGAGCTAATTTCAGTCTGCAATAACGCCACATGGGCAATAGGCGAAATCAGCATTAAATTAGGTGAGCATTATTGTGAATAGTACCGTAAATATATTCATTTTTTAAACATGTGCCTAAGGTGTTAGATTTTGTGCATTTTTTCTTTAATTGTAATTATGTTAGTATGAATTAAGGTAACAAAAGATATGAAATGATGGAATTTCTTGTTCAACCAAACAGAATATCGTGAAGTGTGTTATTCAGTTAAAAGTGTTATATAATAATGTGATACGTTCATTTTATATGAAAAACGTTTTTCATATTTTACTATTATACTAATATTTATCAATATGTGTAGAAAGAGAAATAGATTACTGAATTTCATTTACAGGACCGGAAACATCAAAGTACATACCACTTGTTTTGAGCCATTTAGTGGACATAATCAACAGGCCGAACACTCCTAAAACACTACTTGAGAACACAGGTAAGTGAGGCAATTAGTGATGCAGTACACATTACCAAATACTCGATACATACAACTGATGAACTGATCATGCAAAAATTGATGTCCGTTTATATTATTTGCTAGAATGTTTTCTGTAAAAGACATTTTTGGTGGCAGTCATGTAATGCTGTGTTATAAATATTTACATATATATACTGTATTTGTTCTCACTGCTTCATTATGGTTTCCCACCCTTCATCATTAACTTGTTTTTATTATATATACCGGCCTTCACTGCTACATCAATTATATATATTACTAATGAGTCATAGTGTAATAATCTTACTTAAGTAATAGAATTACATAAAACAAGTTATATACTATAATATTAGTATTTATGTAATATTTTGAAAACTACATCTAGAAGAAAATTATGTGGACACTGTAGTATTACGCATATTATTTTCAAAATTGCGGTTACCCCTGACACTTTGCCAATAATAATATATTGTTAGAAATAATATACTTAGATACTATTAAATATTGATTCGAGGCGGTGGATCGGCAGTTATAGTTTAATCCTAATTAAATTCAATCCATTATGATCAATAGTTTAGCATCAGGATATTTAGTAGAAGTTTGGTTTGAACCCACTACTGAACACGAGTCTACTTAACATAAGTAGAAGTATGAAAGATTAGTTTCAAATTTCAGTAGACACAAAATTGCAATGATAATTCGAAATGGATCATTGATTTCATATCTCTAAATATAGCTGTTAGGCTGAGATCTATAGACGATACTTAGGCTGAGATGTATAGACGATACTTAGCCTGACATTAGCGGTCTTAGCTTATGCTAAGCACAATCTCAGCGTGACAAGTCTATATTATACCAAATCGCAGTCTTTGCAAAGCAAAGCTTTTCGTAAGTAAAGTCTGAGCTAAGGCTAAGTATCGTCTATAGATCTCAGCCTTAAAGTTTATCAAATCACCGAAACCATAATTTTATAACAGAACTTGTAATCGCCATCGCTTTGCTTTGGCAAATCTATGCCTTAATACCACATGCGAAAAAAATGGACAGACAGGACTCTTTAAATTTACGAGCTCTGCCCGCGACTTCGTCCACGTGGAATTTAACAAAAAAAAACTAAAATAAAAGTCCCGTCAAAATCGGTCCAGCCGTTCCAGGGATTAGCTCGACAAAAATTGTAAAAAATGTTATTTTGGTATATGCACCATGTTTACATCCAATTATGCATTTAGTAAAAAGCGGTTATTTTAATATTACAAATAGACACTCCAATTTTATTTATTTGTATAGATTTGTAAACTTTTTGTCTACAAACAAAAAATCTTAAAAGTATTGTGATGGAATCTATTGCGTTTTTTTGATTTTTTTAATTTGATCCAATTTATAGTGAACAACATTGGAAATGTTCATAGTTTGTGTCACACCTACAATTCACACCCTTGCCAATTTTATTATACTTAGGAAGTGTAAGTACATTTTTAGTCCCCTACCCTGCCGATCTTTCGTCAGAATATAAGTTTTATCTATGCATATATTGTCTGGTATCATTTTAGTTACTGGGGATTTTTGTATATATATATTATATGTCGTTTTACACAAAAGTAGTGCCATAGACTATATAAAGTGTGTGCCTGAACATAAAGGTGGCCCGGGGTGCGCGCAACCCGGCGGCCTCTGGGCCATCGTTTATGTGTTATAATTATTTATTTAATAGTTATTACTTAGTACAAAATTGTTTCACAATTTTTTATATTTGTAATACTAATTTGTTGCTGTTGACTTATGTAATTTAACTATGTTTTGGATGGTTTGTTGATTTGTTTTCTTGGTTTTGTTCTCGGTATGTCGTGGCGTGTAGCGATTACTATCGGTCGGCTAGGTTATGTGTGCCCCCACGACGTCGCACCCGTATTACATCAATTTGTACGCCAGTGGTCTGTAGTCATTTTTTTTATTATTACTTTATATTATTATAATTACGTTCAATATTTACTTAATAAGTTATTAGTATTATTTTTCGATCGTGGATGGTGTTTGTTCGTGGCTTATTAATCTGTTGTTTTACCTGATTAGTTGTTCTTGTTTATGTTTCCCCGGCATGACAATGTGATACCGAATCTGTTTATAGTACGGCACACTTGGAAACAAACTATCACTGACTTATGGGGTGGTATTTATTTGATCATAATTATTATTTTCAGTGGTGTATTTTATGTATATTGAACACCATCCGCTTTCTAAAATAGTTTAACTGCTAAATTTTATATCAATTATTATTATTTTACCCAAACTGTGTGACAAATCTGGCTCCTCTTGCTGGTGCTTGGTGTTGTTACTATAACTATAGTGATGGTATTGCATTGCGAGATCGGATTTGTTTTCAGTTTGGAGCGCTCATAAATAAGTGTTGATATTTTTTTTTTTGTGACGATCACTTATACAGTCCTTCATTTTATAAATATGATTAAGTATAATATCCACAACACACTTTTTTAATTATTTTCAGTTTGCTTTATTATTTTTAGTGACTAAAACCATACTAAATAATTTGTTGCACCAATTTGCTGCATTTGATGTTCTAAGAGACCTCGGTACTCATTGTATTAGGTGATTGACTAAGTCGCATCTGATTGGTTTGACGACAATATCTAATGTCTGATATTTATTAAATCTTGTGATAAATTAAATAAAACATAATTGCATTTAATGCAGCGTAAAATTGCTATTGCTAGAACGTATAAAACATTTTTAAATTGTTAAAAATACGTTATACAGAAGATTAAACATCTTTAAAGTATGACATAATATTTATGTTAATTATTTCTATTATAATATCCCAATCGGAGGCGATTAGTAAAATAATTTGTTAACGATGCTTTCTATGAACATTTTTTCGAGTTTCATTCGGTCGTAGAACCACGAGTATCGAACCGGTTCGGACTTCAAATCCGCGCTGGTTCGACGCTCGAGTGGATCGCGGATGACTAACCGCGGTGGTCGGTCGGGGCGCTGCGCAGGTGCACCTCGCTGCGGAACATCCGCGACAACGACGAGAAGGACTCGGCGTTCCGCGGGATCTGCCAGATGATACAGGTGAACCCGGGCGGCGTGGTCTCCGACTTCATGTTCTTCTGCGACGCGGTGGCGTCCTGGTCGCACCCCAAGGACGACCTGAAGGAGATGTTCGCAAAGATCCTGCACGGGTTCAAGAACCAGGTGGGCGAGGAGAACTGGCGCCGGTTCGCGGACCAGTTCCCGGCGCAGCTCGGCGCGCGGCTCTCCGCCATGTGCGGCATATAGACCCCGCGCGGGTCTGTTTATATGGTGAGTGTTTATTGGTGTACCAACGCTATGATCCGCGTGTGGGCTTTATCATATCAGATGGAGACTATTATATTTGTGTGTATGATATAAATTGATGTAGTAACTAGTAGTAAGTTACCTGCCTGCTACAGATTACAAAGTAGTCTGGGATATGAAGTGGTATAATGAACAAGAATTGTTTCAAAAAATTACCATAACATAATGTAATATCGGTTGCCTATAACCAGAGTTATTATTGTGTATTAGATAAATTCTAATTAGTTAAAATGTTGGGACTGCTAGCTTCAATCAAGGCAAATTTTCTACCACAAAATAATCCCGCTGTACCAAAAGTTGATAAAAAGAACTGCAGTATAATTTGCTTACTATACGTGTCGAGGGCCAGTCAAGGCCAGTCGTGCACTATTTATTTAAAAAAATACCTAAATCTGAACGTTTGTTGCAGGGGAACCAATGTCAACACGGGTCGGGAAAACATTAGGGCTCGCCCGCCGCCGCCTCTAGTGCCAACGACACCACACAACGACTGCCCAGGAATTACCGGAACACTGACAGTTACACATCCCACAATAGATCGTTCGATAGTTCTGATTTGTACCTGAACGTTTCTGTCGAGATCGAAGGTGCGACGCGGCGGAGACACGTCAACTTGGAGGTTGTGAACCGAGGCGTTCGGCTTCACTTAACGCACATTGGCGGGCTATGAGTACATAGTAGTATGTATGTCATGGGGGTGCTAGGCTTATTGTACTCGTATCGTATCGTAACGTAGTGGTCGTGAGTTGTAAATGTCGCACGCTGCATGCTTGCGTGTTGTTTGTTCGTTGTTTTGGGAACGTGTTGCGCAGTGACTCGCCTGTAGTGTGGCGCGGGCTCACGGCGTCGTTTTAACACTGACTTATCGAGCCAGATGGTCGAATCTACTTTAATTGCATGAAATTAGTTTTAGTCGATAGTTTTGTAATGATGATAAGGCGATTGATTTGTTTGCTCTAGAAATTTAATGTTTCGGAGTGTTGTCGGGGCGAGGACTTGCGCATTTCCGATGTTCTGTTGAGGCTTGTCGCATTTCTTGTGTTGTTTCTGTTGTCCATCGAGGCAAATTCGCGATTTTTTGAAGATGTGTCATCTAAATTTTTTTTCAATACTTTTATAGCTGTCCCAAATTATGTAAGATCACTTTTAGTATATTCTTGTATCGTAATTGAGCTATGGGCATAGTCAGGTTAAAATTTCGATGTACTTATAACTCAATTTCAATAGTTAACAAACAAGACGTGATTTAAATTATAATAATCTGTTCGTTTGGAGAATGGAACATAATTTTCGCCGCTACCTGACGGCACCCAAAAATTGAGCACAATTACTTTAATTCATATGACCCAGCGTAGTTTTCCAAGTAATATATTCCTCTAGTAATTTTGATGTGGATTTAAAAATATTTCAAGTATTAGTCCGTTTAAGCAATTTGATTGCAAATAATATTATGGTATACCTGTCGTATATTTAACTATGAAAAATTAACATTTGTAACTTGTTTCAACAAAGTCACTCATTATAAACACACAATAATAACAATTAACACACTCATCATTATAGAACAAATTTGATGTGTAAGCTCCATAAATATCGGCAATGGTGCCAACATATAATGGACTCGAACATGTACATACATTTAATTATATATTAATTGGCTACATGGTAAGTTGTATTCACATTACGAATTAAGGGACAGTTAAAACGAAAACTTATCACAAACTTAGAAAAGCCTCAAGAGTCTGGTATCAAAATTTTGTACATTTGAGTTATATGTAACTCGTGTAACGCTGTGTCGGACTCGTGTTTTATTTGTTAAATATCGTTGATATTTAGATAGCGTCTCATGTAGGTACTAGATATTAAACTTAATACGTCAGTGAGCTAGGTACAGAACTCTGTCAGGAGTTGTCCACTGACACTACGTACACTGCTCAAGATATGTTTCGCTCGTGTTTCATACGTTATCATTACTAACAATGAACTTCTATTCTCTTCACTTCGTTTCGTGTAGTGTTTCTTATAAAATTTATTGTAGTATTATGAACGATATACGTTAGGTATATATAAAATGAAAGCTGCGATAACATAAAATACATGTTTGTTCTAAAAAGCATTTATTTCTCTTGTGTTAACTAGGCCTCTTCAAACGTTAATTTAGTATTTGCAATCGATGTTTTTTAACTACTATTTTGATATAAATTACAAGACTTAGTGAAATCGAGAATTTAAGTGAACTGTGATTTGTGACTGGTTCATTTTGACTAATATATGTACGATTATATGTGACGGTGTAGATATTCTGCTTTGATAGATTTTATGTGGGCTAGATTTCTGCTATATTATATACCAAATAGTATTTTTACGTTGTATTTTGTTTTAATGGATTTGTATGTGTTAGTTGACTGCTAAACAATATTTACAATGTCGACTGGCCGCACTGACGGCCGGGGCCCACTACGTCACAGTCGGGCCCCGCGAGTACGCATTGTCATTGTTGGTTTAACGGGGCAACTTGGATGATTGATATAAACTAATATTTATGTGTATATTTAATAAATAATATTATGTATATGTAAATACATTATTTTGTTGTATATTATTGTATGCGAGAAAAATTGTTACTTTTTGTTTTATAAAAGCTAAAAGTCTGACTTTAACCACTTGTTATGTGTCATTTTAGTAATTTCAGTTGAAAATTAATGCGTTAGCCATCGCACGAATATTGTTAGGGATGAATTTTCATAATAGTTTTCCTATAAGATCGATTTCAATTGTATCTATCAATTAAAATATTGTTTTATGATTCCTTGCTATGTTTTATTATATAATAAGCTTGAAAAATAAAATAACAGAACAGACGATGAAATCAGTTAATACGAATCGATTGATGCACTATGCCATTGCACGACAATTCGTCCCTTTCAACCGTTCGGTGTATTCGTAGTGTTCTGAAAATTATGTAGGTGGTATTTAGCCGGTTCTGCAACCGTAACTGCAACGTTGGATTTATGGTGGAATTGTAAATCACTTTCGGGGATATTGTAAATTTGAACATTCCTTGAGAGATAAATCTTTATTGGCTTTCGTTCACGAGATCTTTATGTAAAATATTTAGTCACTTGCAAGTTTTTTATCACATTTACAGTTTTTTTCACTAAATTGCGTGTATTTATGTATAGTAGATATTGCACCTCGGTCCCTGAAGTCCCTTCGGTTCCATGTCCCGAGTCCCTTCTAGTCCCATTCCTTGTCATGTGCCAACGAAGCCCGAGTCGTGTGCGGTCGAGTGCTCACCGTCCGATCACCAGCCGGGGTCCGGCGCGCGCCCGCCTGCACGGCGCGACGCCGCGTTTTATTAGCGATCACCTCTATAACGACGGGAAGTTTTGCACTTCGACCCCATTTTGACGTTTGTAAATGGAATCTTGACAGCTTGTAGAGCTCTAATTCTTCTCCTTGTTAATCTATGGTTCAAAATGTGTGAGATGCGAAGAATCGTTGAGTTAGTAAAAGTTGGTGATCGCTCATAGAGCGGCGGGGCCGCGCCGGCGCCTCGGACCCGGTCCACAAGTAAACTGTAAAGTAGTGCACCACTGCCTCGGATTATATTTGAGAAACTTTATTTATTTTTAAGTGAAATACATTATATAAATGTTACGGGTCATCTCGTAATTTATTTTTAAGGTAGTAGATTTGTCGTCATATTTTTTTTTATTGTACTAGTTTTTCCTAAAAAACCGTGATAATAGCTGACTAAGTGATTGCGTGTTTGTGTGAGGGAGAGCGAGGCGGCGTTCGTGAGGCACGATTCCCTTCCTCGAGGAATATTATTGAATATTTTAGTCATATTGTATTAAATGGCACTCCCGTGAGTGTCGTCGATATATAAACGCTTTAGGGATTATATTTTTGTGTTGTGCATTATACATTTGTATTATATTTAATATATGTATTGAAAAGCAGCAGTCCCTCGTCGAAATTCTTATATAATTATACCTACTATTTTTATGCAGAGAAATTTATTTTGTACATGTTCATAATTATTTATTAAATAAATAATAAAAACAGCAATATGTTGGTACAAAAATTTAAATTTAACACACAAAAATTTTTTGACAGTGCGTAGTCTGTTCGAATGCGAATGCACCACCTCTCGTCAACTAGAGTAACTCCCAGTACCTATTATTGAAATAAAATAAAAACAAAATTACTTTTTCCAATAGATACATATATTAATGATAAGGTTTTTATGTAAAGTAGAAATTAAAACTGAATGCTTTTTACAAAATTTTAACGCCAAGTGTTAAGTATAGTTAATGTTGGCTGCAATTAATAAAAAAATCAAAATTGTCCTGAATACTCATGATGTCCCTTATTTTTTGAGTATGTATTTATATTTATATACCTAACTATTATTTTGTTTTATTGTTCTCTATAATGAGCCGTACTTATAATTATTATGATCTATGATATAATGTTCTCATTTCACACTTACTGTTCCTTAATTTATTAATTTAGTTACGCTAAACAAATTACTGTCACCATCGGTTAATGTGAGAGACGTCGACGCAACATCTGCCGACACATCCCGTCGATACACCGTGTTACTGTTGTGTGCGGACCTTGCATTAGTTGAGTTATTGAACAGCTTCAAGTGAGTGCAGTAATAGTCCTTAAGATATATACATTTAAGGCTTGTTTTACTATGTCCATTTAAAAATACTAAATATATTCACAGCGACATTTGTATGACTGGAAATAATAATCGAATTTAAATAAATATAAAAAAAATATACTTATAGGAGGCTTTTTATTTAAAAACTAAAATTTGGTAAAACAAGCCTTAACACTTTTAGCAGTTATAAGCAGTCTACAGACGCTACCTCTTGGAGAAGGCCTAATGTAGGCGTTATGTCCACAAGATAAATTTTAATTTTGTAAAAATAAATATGCAGTTGTATTCTGTACTCACTGTTTGGCGAAATTGTACATTGTGTAGGTATGTCGCGACGCAGTATATCGATACTGTTGACGAGTTGTTTACCTAAGTTCTGGTTGTAATATGATGAACAATGACCTCACCATAGACATTCTTTTACCATACATTTCGTTAATAAAGCACTTATTGTTCGAAAACATGCATTTTATTTAACAACTTAAACTTTATTGTAATAACAGAACATTACACATAAAGAATGCCTACTTTTATACCATACTGTCGCGTAAATTAAAAATAAAAGAAAAAGAAAATTTGAAAATAGAATTTATAAAATGTTTTCGACGCTAAATTAAAAGAAAACCTTTGAATTTGGAATGATTGAAATTGGTGATATATAAGGCGATTCCGGCCAAGGCAGAGTCAGTCGAGTCTTGGTAGCGAGTCGGGAAGCGCGCCAGTGGGAAGAAGACATAGGAATAGTGAAGTGCCGTTTCGCAGTACAGTGTCGCGAGTGTGAAGTGAAGTGTGCAGGGAAGTAAAGTGTACAGTAAAGTGTATAGTACCGTGTCGTGTGTTACCCTTTTACAGTGAAAAATAAAACATCATCTATTGAAGCCGGCCTTATGTTTTCCCATCCCCTACCCACGGCTGTGACAACTGGTGTCAGAAGTGGATGGGAAAGATGCCGATCGTGCCGAGGAACGAGAGAGGGGTAACCACCAGAGCGGGAGCTGCAGCGGCAGAAGAACAGTCGCAAGAGGGGCCTAGCACCGGAGACGGCGCCATGGCGACTCCGGCCGTTTCACCGCCTGCGTCAATGGACATGGGTGCGCTCCTGCAGCAAATGACGGCCATGATGCAGGAGCAAGCTCGCCGCCAAGAGGAGCAGGTACGTGCAATGCAGGAGGAGCAAGCGCGCCACCGGGAGGAAGAAGCACGCCACCGGGAGGAAGGAGCTCGCCGCCGGGAGGACCAAGCGCGCCGCCAGGAGGAGCAGCTGCGTACAATGCAGGAAGAGCAAGCACGCCGCCAGGAGGAAGAAGCACGCCGCCAGGAGGAGCAAGCTCGCCGCCAGGAGGAGCAGCTGCGTGCAATGCAGGAGGAGCAAGCGCGCCACCGGGAGGAAGAAGCACGCCGCCAGGAGGAAGAAGCACGCCGCCAAGAAGAGCGTTTACAGGAGCTTCAGGACGGCCTTAGCA
The DNA here is from genome assembly GCA_905404295.2 of Ochlodes sylvanus. Lineage (NCBI taxonomy): Eukaryota > Metazoa > Arthropoda > Insecta > Lepidoptera > Hesperiidae > Ochlodes > Ochlodes sylvanus. The sequence goes on along the minus strand of FR990124.1, from coordinate 12,070,920 downwards.
AGGATCTGGTAGCCGGGATCCGGGCCAACGCCTCTAGGATAGAAGTTGTGAAAGAGGAAGTCAAGGGAGAAATTACGGAAGTCAAGGGAGAAGTTACAGAAGTCAAGGGAGAAGTTACGGAAGTCAAGGGAACGCTTCAACAGCTCAATCAACGAATGAAGCTCCTGGAGGTCGGGGGTTCCGTAACCACGTCCGTAGTAACTTCCGGTAGACATCTGAAGGTTCCTCCATATGACGGAAAATCCTCTTGGGCTGCCTTCAAGCTTCAACTGGAGACAGTCAAAAGGATCTGCTGCTGGAGTGACCAGGAGTCGCAGTCAGCGCTGATCCTAGCGCTACGGGACGAGACTCTCTCCGTGTTGGAAGCACTCGCTGGTGGGAAAAAAGAGGTCTCTTACGACGAGCTAGTGAACGCGCTGGAGACCAGATATGGCGACAGTCACCTGGAGCATGTATATCGAGCGCAGCTTAAGGATCGCATTCAACGGGTTAACGAGACTATACAACAATGGTCCGTTGAAGTGGAGAGACTGGTACGCAAGGCGTACCAGTCGTCGCCGTCCGTGGTTGAGGATATGCTTCTACAAGTATTCATCGACGGAATACGGGATTCTGAGGTCAGGGCCGCCGTACGACTTGAACACCACGCCACCTTGAAGGAAGCAGTAGCTCATGCTCTTGAGGTGGAAGCTGTGCGACATGACTTGCGTTCTCCGAGGCTGCGGGAAGTTATAGCAGCGGATAACAATAGACGGCGACCGTACAATCCCATGTGTTATGAATGCGGAGAACGAGGTCATATACGGAGCACTTGCCCTAAGCGTGAACGGATCAATTTCCGACGGCAAATGGATGCGGCGGAGGAAAGCTGGAGAAATCCATCGCAAGCTGTTAACAGTAAAGCCCCGGAGATCGTTGTAAAACAGACGAATGATGGAAACACTCTTGTGATAGACGGAACAATCAACGGACAACCTTGCCAATTAACGTTAGACACGGGAGCTTCGCGTACAGTTATCAGTAACCTCAGATTTAAGGACATCGGAGGGCGGTACATTCGAACGAAAGGAAGCCTCACGTTAACGACTGCTACCGGTCAGCGTATCTCAACCCAAGGTGAAAAAGTTGTGGCTATCAAGATTGGTGACACACTTTATTGGCAAAAAGTCATTATAGCGAACATATCTGATGACTGCATTATTGGTTTGGACTTTTTACAAAATCATCAATGCAACATCGACTTGAAACAAGGCGTTCTAAAACATGGAAATGAAGAAATTCCAATGAAGGGGGGCAATTTCGGAAAAGTGCTATGTTTGAAGGACACCATCCTAAAACCAAGATCTCAGACATTAGTTCCTGTTAGACTACCGCAGATCGATGGAGGAATACAGCGAAGATGTGCCATCATAGAGAGAGGAGTCGTGGGCTCACCATGGATACCGGCCAGGACTTTAGTGGGAAGCGGCTGTGTTACGATGGTACCTGTATTCAATCCTGATGACGATGAACAAACAGTGGAAAAGGGAACGGTTGTCGGAACCTGTGATGAGGTAGCCTGGCTAAGGAAGTGCGAAGAAGGACAACAGCGAAGAGTTCCGAGTCAAGAAGAAAATGTGGCAAAGCTTTTGGAAGAATGTAAAGATAATCTTACCAAGCTGCAATTAATAAAAGCAAGAAATTTTCTATTACGTTATACCGATCTTTTCTCGAAAAACGACCAAGACATTGGCAGAACTGATTTGGTGAAACACAAAATTGATACGGGTAATATAGCACCCATACGACAGAGACCACGACCTGTTCCGTTTGCTCGTGAGCAAGAAGTTGAAGACATGATTCTGGAGATGAGGAAGAACGGCGTTATAGAACCTTCGTCAAGTCCATGGTGTTCACCGATTGTATTAGTGAAGAAGAAAGATGGATCGACCAGATTTTGCGTGGACTATCGGCGAGTGAATGATGTAACGAAAAAGGACAGTTATCCATTGCCCAGAATCAATGACACCCTGGATTCACTTTGTGGAATGACGTGGTTTTCCACCCTTGATCTGAAAAGTGGATATTGGCAAGTTGAAATGGACTCCAAAGACAAGGAAAAAACTGCGTTTTCGACTGGAAAAGGCTTATGGCAGTTCAAAACCATGCCATTTGGATTATGCAACGCGCCTGCTACATTTGAGAGATTGATGGAACATGTGCTGGCAGGTTTGCTGGGAGAAACCTGCTTAGTCTATTTAGACGATATCATCATAATGGGGCGTGATTTTGATGATCATCTCAAGAAACTTGAAAGTGTGTTCACAAAGCTACGGGGCGCAAATTTGAAGCTGAGTCCGAAGAAGTGTTCATTCTTTCAACGTCAAGTGGATTACTTGGGACATGTTATATCGGAGCGAGGTGTTGCAACTGACCCATCCAAGATAAGTGCCGTTAAAGATTGGCCGACGCCGACGGATAAGTCGCAAGTGAGAGCCTTCCTAGGGCTGTGCTCATACTACCGACGCTTTGTCAAAGGTTTTTCTGACATAGCTAAGCCATTACATCGCCTAACAGAAGAGAAACGAGCATTTTCTTGGGATGAAGACTGCAAGCAAGCTTTCCAGAATCTCAAAATGTGTCTATGTGAATCACCTATTCTCGGATATCCTGACACAGAGGGAAGATTTATCGTGGACACTGATGCAAGTAACACTGGAATTGGAGGTGTTCTTTCTCAACAGAGAGGAGATCAGGAAGTTGTGATTGCCTACTTCAGCAAATCTTTATCAAGGCCGGAAAGGAATTACTGCGTAACCCGCAGGGAATTGTTGGCTGTCGTAAAGACCTTGCAACATTTTAAGAAATATTTGCTCGGTCGTAAATTCTTAGTAAGAACGGATCACGCCGCATTAAAATGGTTGCTGGAATTCAGGAATCCCGAAGGACAAGTGGCCAGATGGTTGGAGCAACTGCAGGAGTATGAGTTTGAGATTGAACATCGTGGTGGAAGAACTCATGGCAACGCAGACGCCCTGTCCAGGAGACCATGCTCTGAAGACTGCAGGCATTGTAATCGGCAAGAGGAGAAAGAGGAAATAAAAATTCAACTTATCCGAACGGATTCTATCGATTCAAATTGGAGCAATGACACCATGAGAAGAGCCCAAAAGGATGATAAGGATCTTCAACCGCTCCTAGACTGGCTGGAAAGTGGAACCCCTAAGCCGAGATGGTCCGAAGTGGCCAAGTACAGTACGGCCACGAAGAGTCTCTGGGCACAGTGGGAAAGCCTGGTACTCCACAATGGATTGCTCTGCCGCAAGTGGGAGACTCCTAAAGGCAAAGATTGTCATCTTCAGATGGTGGTTCCAAGAGCAAAAGTGAACGAGGTGTTGAAGACTTACCATGATGGTTCTTCGGGAGGACACCTGGGAATAAGAAGAACTCTCACTAAAATCAAAGAACGATTCTACTGGTTGCATTGCCGTGACGATGTGGAAGACTGGTGTCGGCGGTGTCAGAGTTGTGCAGCCGTTAAGGGACCGCAGACTAGAAGCAGGGGTGCAATGAAGCTGTATAATGTTGGGGTTCCTTGGGAAAGAGTGGCTCTTGATATAGCTGGACCGTTTCCAGTCACGAATGCTGGAAATCGATACATTTTGGTAGTGATGGACTATTTCACGAAATGGCCAGAAGCGTTTGCACTACCTAACCAGGAGGCTATCACCGTGGCAACGAAGCTTGTTACTGAAGTGTTCTGCAGATTTGGCGTACCACTAGAGATGCATAGTGATCAAGGACGGAACTTTGAGTCGCAAGTTTTTCAAGAAGTTTGTAAAGTGATGGGAATACATAAAACTCGGACGACGCCTTATCACCCGCAATCTGATGGAATGGTTGAGAGATTTAATCAAACGTTGGAACGGCATCTGGCAAAAGTGGTGGATAATCATCAGAAGAACTGGGACGAGTATATTCCACTGTTTCTCATGTCCTATAGGAATGCGGTTCATGAGACCACAACAGTCACTCCGGCGTATGCTAATTTTGGAAGGGAACTGCGACTGCCAGCCGATTTGCTCTCGAGTGCTCCACCGGATACACCAAAAGAAATAACTGACTACGCAAGCGATCTACGCAACAAGATGGTTGACGTGTATGAGCAAATCAGAGAAGCAGGATATAAGGCCAGCGAACGAATGAAAACCCGCTACGACCGACGGGCCAACGGGCCTAGCTTTGAAGAAGGAACCCTGGTTTGGTTACATAACCCCGTTAGACGAAAAGGGAAGTCTCCGAAGCTTCAACCGAGTTGGGAAGGGCCTTATAGAGTTGTGACTAAGATCAACGACGTCACTCTCCGAATTCAGCGTACTCCTCGCAGTCCTCCAAAGATCGTACATGTGGATCGGTTGGCACGATATCACGGAAGCAACGATGATCGGGACGATCATGTCTTGAGAGGGGGCAGTGTCGCGTAAATTAAAAATAAAAGAAAAAGAAAATTTGAAAATAGAATTTATAAAATGTTTTCGACGCTAAATTAAAAGAAAACCTTTGAATTTGGAATGATTGAAATTGATGATATATAAGGCGATTCCGGCCAAGGCAGAGTCAGTCGAGTCTTGGTAGCGAGTCGGGAAGCGCGCCAGTGGGAAGAAGACATAGGAATAGTGAAGTGCCGTTTCGCAGTACAGTGTCGCGAGTGTGAAGTGAAGTGTGCAGGGAAGTAAAGTGTACAGTAAAGTGTATAGTACCGTGTCGTGTGTTACCCTTTTACAGTGAAAAATAAAACATCATCTATTGAAGCCGGCCTTATGTTTTCCCATCCCCTACCCACGGCTGTGACAATACTATTAAAGTAATATCTATCATAACTCCTTGCATCTTGGGAGTTGATGTAACATCTACAGCAATAAGTACCTAAAATCATGTTTTTTGAAGTAAAACTTCTATATAGACTGACACATAGGACTTTTCTGTAAGGAAAAAACGTTATGGTCGCAATTACAAATTCAAACTCAAAAACTACTGAACGGATTTTCATGCAGTTTTTACCAATAGACACTCGTAGCTACTCAAATAAACTGATGAATCCAAGTATTTTTTCTTCAATGTTAGAGAACAATAATTAGATTCAAAAGAAATTAACAAAGCTTTTATGATTAACATATAAAAGCACAATTACTTATTTAGGTACTTAAAATGGTTTTACTTACGTAAACTCCTAAATCTAAACAAGAAAAAGTAATATAAAACTACATAATAACAATAAAATTTACCTCTACAGCTACTCTATTTAAGAGGTCTATGTAATCCTTGGATTTTTTAGAATAAACCAGAAAGTCTACTAATGTCTAAGTTACAAGAAGGAAAAAGCAACACTACCTACATGATTTGTGGTGAACCGATCACGGTCGTTCCAAATATTTTATCTCTGGTAAATTTAGTAAGTAAAGTAATAACAAATAACACTCTAATGTATGCGACTCTTTACATTTGCTTAGGTAACTTTATCAGGATTGTAGACAGTTACAATATTGGGAGATTGGGACCGACCATATATCAGTAAATACTTATTACTGAAAAATAATTTACTGCACACCGATAATAGATTCTATAGAGAAAGATATCTTGGGGCGAGCGGGTTGCGGGGGTGGGGCGTAGTTGGTGAGCAGCGCCGCCAGCAGGTGCCGGCAGAGCGCGGCGGGGGTGGGGGGCGCGGGCGCGGGCGGCAGCACCTCGCGGTCCAGCGCCGCGTCCGCGAACGCTCGGCGCCGGCGCACGCGCTCGCTCCACACAGGATCGTTGGACACGAGACGCATGTTGCCTGTTGAAACAACGAAAATAAAACTGACTTCAAAAATTGTTCATTCGATATCAACTAGTAATGAAATGAGAACATCATCTACGTAGACGAAGTAAATTAATTAAATATGTACGTATTATTAGGGATAACTCAAAAGCACTAGCTTTCGAATCTTATCATCAAAATCGGCACACCCAGTAAAAAGTTCTGAGATACTTAACATAACAAAATGCAGTCGGCAATTGAAAACCTACTCCTGTTTTTGAAGTCTGTTAAAAATATCCATGGACAATGTTTTTAAACAATACCTATTCTTAGTGACGACCTGACGACTGATACTTTTTGAGTGATTATGCAGTTACAGTCTCCGGACGCGCGGGGTATTCGATAATGGTAACCTATTGTCATGCACACGCGCAAAACCAAAATACGTCACCTACCGTACAGGCCGAGAAGGTTTGCTCTTCTATTCTGTGGCATTTCTTTCTATTTTGACCACAGTGCCTAGCAATAAGTAGGTAATTAACTAACTTATATAACTAAAAGTTTTAAATGTAAGTTCTGGTCATTGATGGGACATGACACCCAAACAACAACAACTGATTGACCAAGTTTGCAATTGGCGATCGCCTAGAAATATATTATGGCCAGGTGATAGGATCTCAAGATAGGTAGGTATAAGCAGTAAGGTAAGGTAAGGTGACCATTACAATTACCCTCCAAAATATCACGATCACGATTACCACGACTAGGTGCCTACTGCCTACTATGCCAAGTCTTACTTATGGAAAAAGAAGAGAGCAATTGATTTATGTACCTATTTCATAACTACTGATATTCTTTAGCCTTTATATATAGACCGCGGTCACGGCGAAGGCGAACCGATTGATAGCGACCGATCATAACAAGGTGATTACCGCGACGATAAATCAATCAAACAAATCAGCGAAGTACAAATTATCGTTATGATGGAGATAATTTAATTGTTCTATAAACAAGCAAGAAATGCATATCAAAAACAAAATAAACAATCTCATAACATTCGTTAAAATGATCTTTTTGGCACCCGCCGAGCGCTCGGCTCCGTTCAGCTATCATTCACCCGGCGGAAAGACATGTTTACAGTCAACAGTACTGCTGCAACCCGACACCGCGACAAAGAGCCGCCTCTGCGTTTTCGTGTAAAACAATCTTCACATTTTTTACAGCTCATAAAAATAGTTAAAAGATATTTAACTTTTTTTTTAATAGTCAGTGAAATGTTGCCGAGGCTTAGATGACAGCTTTTGTTCTGTAATGAAGCGGAGACATTTAGAAGCGTCGTTAGTTTTTATTACGCCTGTGGTGTTCTATTTTTAATTGTTTGAAGAGTATCTTTTTACATTAAGAATATATTACTGGACGAATACCACGCTTGCTAAGCTGTTAATGTCGACTTCTGAAGTAGATAGGTAGATGAAAAGGTTACAAGTAGAATGCGTTAGATATATAATAATATGTAGGTACGTCCTACTTCCCTACCTACTGCTTATTTTATTTAAGACCTGTCGACAATTTTTTTGTGTACCTACCTACCGATACTTTATTGGATACTAATTCACACTTTCTGTATGATTACAAAAAATATCGTAAGGTAGCGTAAGATTCGTGAGTGACAAAACGGCGCGATGCGTAAATTCAAAATACATATAACTTTAACAACGGACGATGTTCCAAAGTAAATATTTGTCCAGCTAATTCGCATTGAGCGGTTCACGGGTGAGAAACGAAACACACGACAGTGTCGGCTCATTTACAACAATAACAAAGGAGAGTGAGTGAGGCTCCAGAGTTGGGACACCCAGTCACTGAGATTTTAACGGTATTGTTATCCGTTTTGATTTTCAAAGTTAAATTTATAGTTCGTGTCCCTTTTTGTCTTCATTTTGTTTATGTAGAATATGGTGAATTTTATTTAAGTAGGTACCTAATATTGCCGAGCCTAAAACTCATATCTTGGAAGTACATAGGTAAGAAGTACTTACAAATGATGTGAACGTAGAAAAGAAAAACAAAGCACATTTTATACCACCTGGTGCAATGTTACTCAGAATGAAACACCAGTGCAGGTCAGAGTTACCGACGACTTTTTCCAGAATAAGTAACTATTTCCAGAGACATAGTCAAGTACCTACATACTTACCACGTTTCGAAACGAATGTAACCGAAACGCCGTCACAGGTCTCACTGTCACAGTGTAAATGTAATTGCTAAGAAGCGTGTGATTGGAGGTGGTGACCACTCATCGCCTGTTTTTGCTAACCTGCTTAACATCTGTAATAGCAGTTGAAGGGAAGAGAGAGAGCAGGGGCGTTATCAATACTTTGTAAACTAGGGGAGCGATATCCGCCTTCTGAAGTAAATCCAGTTAGAACACTGTAACACGCAGAAAAAATATCCATACAATCCTTTTTATCCACAATCCTACTTACTTACCTATCCACTTATCCGAAGTACGCAATAATTGGACAAGTGGAGAGTTTCCAACTAATTCTAATGTTATAAATGGCTCTAATGACCCATTAAACTAGTTTTACAATAATTTTACGCTGGCGTAATAAATCCGCAATGTCGCAAAAAGCCTTGTATTACTGGAAATTCGTTCGGAAAACATCAATCCACATTATTATTGTCAAGTAGGTATCATAAATTCGCATGTCCCGAATGTCTCCTGTTATTTTTTGTCACAATTTATAAACAACGTATGTTCGCTACTGATCTGAATATATGAGTTTTTGTCAGTTGGAATGGGACGAAAATGTTTATTGTGACAACCCTGACAGCTGTGAAGTTGTTTTTTTGTTCTGCTAGCATTAAGCAATAAACACGACATTTCAATTTTAAATTTGGCGTGTCGTCATAGTTAAATGTTTGTACATGCGTATAACCTGAAATTAGGGGAAGTGTAAAGTGGGCACCAGCCTAAAGCGAGCACCCCCCTTTATGTAAATCAACCTATACAAACTGAACGCTGTCTGGTGTCTCATAGAAGTCATAGACCTATCGTACCCCCCATCCCGCCACAGTCCGTAGCAGTCGTAGTTCCGTCGATGGACTATAGGGCACGTGGAAGAAAAAAAAGAATTTCCATATTTTTATACAAATAAAGGGAGGTATTTTATTTTATTTTATTTTATTTTACTTATACCTAAGATCACCGATGCTTTCTCGGCCAAGAAAGAAGGAAAGAAAGATAATACTGGTTCCCAAGCCCTCAGCTGGAACACGAAGTCGTTAGGTATGCTAGCCAGCCGGGCTTCAGGCCACCGGGCTACCACCAGGCTTAGGAGGTAGGTACTTTCGGGATTAAACTGGAGGGTGTGAAGTCCTGGATCTATCAAAAGAAAGACAGGGTACCCTAATCTCGTCTAACATAAAACACCCCTACAATCCCCCCTTACGATGGTGAATAAATATTAAATAAAATCAGGGACAGTACATAAGATAGAGTTTTATAGTTAAATAAAACTTTAACTTAAATCAACGTTATTAAATCAACAATATGTTAATTACTATGTCACCATTAGTAACTTTGCAGTCACTGTATACTATCTCATTTACTGTCCCTTCAATCAAATTTAATCTTCAATTCAAATTAAATTTAGCGTCTAATAGAAATATAATAAATAAAAGTAAATAAAAATAAAAAATAAATAAAAGTTTTACTTACCTATGTTATGGGTAACATAGGTACGTTTTTCTCTTACTTAAGGTGTCCGTTTTGGACCCCCTTCCCCGAATAATTAATTATTAGATTTGATATGAATAGAATGTTCGTAACAATAGAAATTGAAATTAACGACATCAAATCAGAGACACTTCACATGTTGCTTTGAATCAAGCGAGCAGTGGTTTGAACGTTGGACTCGTAAACTGGGGGAGCCTGGATATGGGTATATGAATCTTGCGCACATCTCTAATTTTCATTTAAATTAAGTGCACATCTGAGAGTTCTCATTAATGTTCTCAAAGGTGTGTGAAGTATGCCAATATGGACTTGGCCAGCCTCTATACATATTCTTATTTTTTATGCCGCGACATGTTTATCACGGCACGGTGCCGATAAATTTCCTACACGAAAACGTTTAGTTTGATAATAATCTACATCCAACGAACAGCCTGTCTTCCCTAGTCACTATGTGCATACCAATCATACCAACAGTCAAGAAGAACTCACCGAGTGCAGTGGGATGTACTGGAAAAGCGCGCGACAGCTGCATGCAGCGCAGACGCGCGCGGTAGGCCCGCTTGCGCGCCGCCAGCGCCGCCGCCTCGCCGTCGCGCGCGCCGCCGCCCGCGCCCGCGCCCTGCTGTCTGCGGAGTGCTACCTGTCGCATAATACAATAAGTACTTTGTAATTTTAACGGATTAATACAAATAAGTAAAGTTGTAAGAACATTCCATCCCAAAACTTCACATAACTAATTTTTATTATGCAATCGCTCTATTTTTTTGCCTCCTTCATTGTGTTTTGATTTTTGAATTTGGAACATTCCGATTGTGTGGAGCGTTAAGACACAGTATAAAGATCATAATATATACTGTGGTTAAGAGTAGGTATAGGTATTCTTAATTTTAATTTGTACCTACCAACTTAATTTATTATTTCTTTTTATGATGTATCTTTTACATTACAAATAGGTATTTGACAAAGTTGTAGGGTTTGTAAATTGTAGTTTTTAGGCTTGTAGAGTCACGCCTTGGAGACTTATGAGCCTTGGCTTTTCATGATATTTCATGTGATAAATTTTTAAAAGCGAAAGATTGTGAGTCTTGGGGAACCTATTTGGGAACCTACATGGAATTTTTTCGGTGGGATTTCATTTCCTTTTGAAGGATGCTCTAGTTAAGCTATTGCATAGCTTTTATCGCGGGCCTTGAGCGTGGGGACCGAATCCAGAAATTCCGTAACGTAACGGAAAAACCCTTACACCCCCAATCAGCGCCATCTAGTACCTTAATACTAAGGTATGGTACGTATGTTTTCTACAAACTAGATGGCGCTGTTCTGATATAACTATATAACTTCTAATAATTATAATTGCATAAGTTGATAAAAAATGCTATGCAATAGCTTTACCGCGGCAGTCTCCGAGTGCCACATTTTTTTTTATGGACTGAAGATAGAAGACGAGCATGCAGCACCACGCTTCCGTTGCCGTCCTCGACAACTGTCTGACCCAGAACAAGACACAAATCGGATGTTTAGTTCAGTTAGCCGAGGGCGTTATTAAGAATGTCAATACAATACAAAGTAGCCTACCTATATTTCTCAGTTACTAAACCCGTTTGCACGTTTTTTTAATGCACTAGTAGTAGTTCCCGTCGCCTTCGGCGGTGTGCAGGGAGTGATGACGTAACATACAAAGTCAATGCCGAAAAAAATACGAAAAGTAAGTTTTTAACGAATATTTTGATAGCCCATTAAACGTGTTATGTTTTTGATAATGTGATAGTGTTCCAAATATACTTACAAGTGAGACGTTACTTTAACCGGAACGTTGCCTGCAAATGCAAATATTTTGGAGACTTCTTGTATAGTCAAGTGATCGAGTTTTGGTCAACAGACTACCAGAGCAACCTTTAAAATAAATAAATAAACTACAGATAGAACAGGAACCTGACCTACGGCAGACAGTACCTACCTACAGCAATCGGAATTGTGGAATAGGTACATTGGACGTCATTGCCGAATAGGTAGGTATGTCCCAGCATTTTATTGAAAAGAAGAAGAGTTTAGAGAAATTTAGGCATTGCAGAAAAAGGCATACCAAACAACAGCTTTCTAAGTCTTTGGGAAGTATATATGTACCCTAGAGATTTTACTGAGGGTACCTAATGTGTTTAAAAGTCTTTGTAGGATTGTAGGTACGTTTAGGTGTTTGTATAAAAGTAATAACACTAAAAAAACGAAAAATAACAAAAAACTCACTTGCGCAGCCATGACGCGTTGTCGCTCGAGGACCAGGAGGCAGCCGGGGCAGCGGCAGTCGCGCCAGCGGCAGAGCCGTTTGTGCCCCTTGAGGCACGATATCACGCCGTGATTGCGGCAACGCGCACACTTCGGTGTCCGCATCGCCTTGCGCCCGCTTCCCTCAGCCTCGCTCTTACTAATTTCACTTTGCATTTTACCGTTTTTTCATCTTCCGATCTATAGGTAGATCAACTATCTAAACGTCTTACATTTTCAGAAACTGTATAAACCACTGCAGTTTTAGATAATTGTTAATATGTTTCGTAACCGCAAAGTTCTGAAACACGTATTATGATACAAGTGACTGCGTACGCGCCCTCGCGCTGAAAAATCTTTTCAGAGATTGACGCCGTGCAAGTTTTTTCGAAGTTTAAAACCGTCGGCGGCAACCGACGCCCCGCCCAGCGCGCACGGTTATTGGCGCGAGCTTTGGGGGCGGGAGCCCACGCGGTTCGGCTAGCTTTTGAAATGAATAGCTTTTTTTGGCTTCCTTACACAATAATATAATTGTAGTAGTGTAGTAGTAGTTACACAGTATAGTGTAATACAACTTAATCTATATATTTGTCCATGCATAACTGATATCCTAAGCTACCTAAATCAGTTCATGTTTTATGATGATGATGTTGATACCTATTGATGATTAGATGGTTAAGATGAGGATGACGCCGAAAAATGAGTGCTGCTAAATGAGATTATTTGCCCATTTTGCCGGGACTGTGAACTCCGATAACCGTGGGAAATAATAAAGAACAGGTTGGATATCTGCGTTCAATAGGATCCATAATCTAGCTCTAGGTAGGTACCTATGTACCTTTATGTGGATCCGTGAGATAACACATTTATACAGAAATATCTTATTATAGAGTTTTTTATAACGTAGGTAGGTACGCCACGTAATTATACACAGGGTACTTGTCAATGTGTTGTCCATGACACCCACAAGGGATCCTACTGTGAGCCTGAGTGTTTTACGTATTGCGTAACAACATTGAAATAATTATAATTATTTTAAGTTTGTAAAAATAAGTGACTACTTGGAATATTGCAGGTAAAATGACAACGTTGTATCGAGAGCAATGTAACCAACACCCAATCTCGGACGACGATTGCCAATTAGATCTCCAATTTCATCCGCTCACCGCTGTCCGGCGAGATTTATTCCATAACTTTATTATTGTTTCTAGAATTTCAGAATCTCATCATGACTTTGTATTACCTGCGGCAAAACTTGATGGACACTTAACTATATTGCTTTGTTATGTAACTAATTCATTACAAAGTGATAGCTTAAAAATTAGAAGTGAAAAACTTTTTTTAAAACGAGCTTTTTTTAAATGCGCTAAAAGGAATAAAATAAACTTTTCCTCAGAGAAACCTTTCCTTAAAAACTAGTCCGCCATCTTGTGTGTTCCGCCATGTTGGATTTAGAGTGACGTCACATAGCTAATTATGCATTATCATCCAAACTAAACGTGTATAAAAAATTTTAGCTAAATCGGTTGAAGATATCTGCTTCAAAATTGATTTGCAAGATTTCACCCGAACATACAATACATCCATTGCAAGTTAAATAAAAGCTTTTAAAATAAGATTTTTCAGTTTGTAAAATTTATTAATATCAACAAACATAATTATATGCACTTATATTATGGAGGTATCCAGTAGTTAACTTAAAATATCCTAAGTAAATAGATTAATTTATATAATAAATACCTAAAAATGACATCAACAAAATGATTGTTTCAAAATCCAGGCATTTATACAATTTTACATCAATAAGTTTCAGTCAATGATACAAATGAAATGAAACAAGACAGAAATTAAGATACGTTTTTTTAATCATGCCAAATGGATTGCATTAATTGATAAGAGAAGAGAGTAATTTGATAGCAATCATATTAAAATGACGAAAATATTGTCACATTTAACCCTGTTCTATTCAATAAGTAGGTAGTAGGTAAGTATATAATTATGTATGACCAAGAAAAGCGGCGAGAGTTTTGAGGGTAGTTGGAGGTGTGTCACAGGTTCGGGGTGAATTACACACGGCTCATGCTACCACCAGTCGGCAACCGTATCTACGCTTTATAACATACTCGTACTATACTTATCTCGTCGTACTATACTCGTATCGTATATACTTTTGACAACAAAAAATTAACTTGACAAAAACATATTCCTTTCCCAATTGAAATCCTCAGTGTTTACAAAAAAACAAACACTAATTTAGTATTGCAAGATTGGTAACAGTTAAAAGCGTGAACTCAATACATTCATCGGAACAGTGCATCGTTGTTGGGTGCAATTATTTGCGCGTTTGAGCGCACAAGGCGAGCCAATGATGCGCGCGCCGCGCACAACACGCGCTGTACGAGTTTCAGTTACGCGCGCTCGTCATTCATTTTGCGGATGACTGCATTTGATTAGCCGGTGCGGATACGTATTCGTTTCGAAGCTGTACCCTCATAATTAAGCATGCTTGCTTTTGAATCTATACTTATATAATAAATGAAAAGATTTTTTGTTTGTTTCAACGCGTTAATCTCGAGGAATTAACCGTCGATTTTGTAAATTTCAAAAATATATTATCTTAGTGTCACAAAACTCTATAAATCTGCGCCAGCAAAAGTCGACAGTATTCTTAATTTTATGTGAAAACTGCTGTCCTTATTTAAGACCATTTTGATTTTCTTGCCCACCATTGACTTACCTAATAAAAAGTCAATGATGCATACTATAATTTTCCCTGTAATGAGAAGTTTTTTGTCACCATACCCGTAGCTCGTATCAACAAGTCAGGCAATTCTACACCAGGCCATATGGTAAAAACTATTGAACCAATTTTGATGAAATTTTTACTATTCTATGAGTTTAAATAATTGTAATCAAATAAATCTGTGGACAAACATACATACACACACCAATACATTTGTTTGGAAGCCCGAATGAATGCTTTCCAGTTCTAATAATATGATATACGAGGTAGAATTGTCAACGTGCCCAGTAGTGGGACAGTTATGGGTCGCGATGATAAACACAAGTTACAAAGGCACTTTATGCTACAACAAAACATATGGTGAGTGTGGTACTAATTTCTTTTGAGCGAAACAAGCATCCAACCATTGTTCAGATACCACCACAGCGCCAGTGTTTCTATCGACTTCCTCCGGGCCGGTACCACCTCCCACCACCACGTGGGTAACATTCCCGGCGGTCGACTCGCACAACGTCGCGCCGTACATTCGCGCGCTCAGAGCGTAAAACGGTTCCTTCACATGTATGGTACACTGACGCAGAAAAGATAATGGATTTTCAGCGCCGAAAAGTATCTCGTCCACTTGTAGCATTTCTCGTTTAGTGAGGTATATTGCTGGTTCCTGGAAATAATTTACAATTAATATATACACGCATAGATATTTAATCAGTCGATTATCAATTGTCAGTCGTCAATTTCAAAGTTCGTTTTATTCAGTTCGCTATTAGCTAGCATCATGATCGCGCGTAATCATATATCATGAATATATCATTATCAATAAATTTAATTTCAAAACAGTTATTATCTTATCATATCAGTTAGCACGCTCAGGACGAATACTTCCCCTTACATGGTCCTTCGAGCCGGATTGACTTCTTGAATATCCTAACAATATCTACCTCCATGGTAAATAACTTAGTCTATTGCTTGACAACAGATTCATTCATACAAAAACATACAGTATTTTCCATTTTGTCGAAGCACTTCCGCAACGTGTCCTCATCCGTATGCTCGGTGTAGCTGTCCCCGAAGCGGTCGTAGTGCACGCGCAGCGCGAGCCGCGTGCGCGGGTGCAGCGCGAGCATGTGCAGCGGCGCGGGCGCGCGCGCGAGCGGCGCGGGCGCGGGCGGTAGCGCGCGCAGCCACGCCGGGTCCGCCACGTCCACGCCCTGCGACAGCGTGCGCCGCACGCGCGGCGTCAGCTTGCCCGCTATGGAGCACCACGTGTCCGCTCCTACACGATTGGCGACGGCGTTTTAAATAAAGTTCTGTGACCGGTCCAGAACAATACTCAAATGGGTACTAGGATAGTTTCTCCAGTTAGCAGACGATGTTAGAACATTAGTTGTTTGGTTTGTTAGTTCACGCCATCGAAATGATAAATTGTAAGCTGCACCTGGATGAATTTTTAGCATTTACATATGTAAATACCAACAATTTCGCAAATAAATGTTCGTTCGTCATCGTTTACGTTCAATACAAAAAAATAATAACTCACCAATATTCTGCACATGTATGCCACTGTGAGACTCTATAATCTTAATGAGTTCCGCCTTGGTGCAGTCCGCGTCTTCGGACAGGACGCATAGTTTCCGGCCAAGTAGCGCTCGTGACGTCACCAGCACCTCGCCCTCGGCCTTGGCCCGGAACTGCGCCCCCACTTGGACGTTGGCGCTCCGCTTCCGTTGTATTTTGATGTCCGCCAAGCTATTCCCGATTTGTTCGGCGTTCACGCGTTTCGTACTTAACTTCACTACCGGAGCTTTACTCTGACATAATAAGTAATTTTTTTACGAATTAATTATGCATCATCAGTAAATAGACTCCCAAGTTGTAAATTCAATGTCATTCATTTCTCGCACGCGGAAACGTGCTCTGATAGTAAGTGGTCACCGTCACCCACAGACATCAGTACCATCAAAGGGTCTGTGTGTTCGACACTGCGACCAAAACACAAAAACATTTCACGTTCGATTTTCGAAAGGTGATTGGGAGCTAGCCGAACGGGTGACAAACTAAAAACCATATGACTGTCGTCGAAATTAAACTGGACTCTACTCTATGTTTATAACTATAACGGTCTCGGACTCAACATATAGGAAAGAATTTAAATATGAGCTTTATATCGTGTTACTCACTGTTGAATTTTCAATGGGCGCTCCACGCGCGATTTACGCGTCGTGTACTTACGGCCAACCGAAAATCCAACCTACCAGTAGGTAGATAGGACAAGGTAATAATTACAGAAGCGAGTTGGTTGAACTCGTCGAGGGTCATGACGTCAGCGACTGGCTTGTCGGTCCGTATCCTCGTGATGCGCGGGAACCGCAGCGTGTACTCCGCGCCGTAGTCCCTGCTGCGGATCAGCTCCGTCGCTCGCACCTATTGAAATCGTTCACAGTAACAAAACTTGTAGGTACATGAAAGATATTTGAGAAAATATAATGTTAACGCAATGTAACTACGATTTTTAGGCATAGAACCGTCGGCAGTACTATACCTTGTAGAATGGCTGCTATATGTATACAAGTGTGTGTTAGAGTCTATGTGTGTGCGAGTGTGCGCGATGTATCTATTTATTTGTGTCACCTCCAACACCACCGAGTGGTCGGGCAACAGCCAGAGGTCGGGCTTCTCCTTGTTGAAGTATAGGCAGGACGGCGGCGCGGCCGTCCTGCTGGGGGTCCAGTGTTTCTCCAGCGCCAGGCACACGCTCTCCCGCTCGGCGAGCGTCAGCCCCGTGTACACCCGGCCCACGCACACCCAGCGCCGGAACTCACCTACATCATGACCAAACGAGTTGTATTTTATCCACTTCAAATACGAACGTGATTTGAGAAGTTTATTCTGTAACTGTTGTATAAAACATACGCCGAATTTGCCCCGACCTGGAATCGAACTCGAGACCCACTAAGCAAAACTATAGCCAAGTCACATGAGTAGTTAAACCGTATTCATGTGGCCATGTGGCATGGCTATAATCGCGGCGTACACGGAGAAGAGTATAGAGTTATAGACCTATGGGTGCCAATATCACACTCAAACAAGAAAGAGAACAACTTACGCCAATGACACAAAAAAACGAGACAAAATGATACGATGTTTTGTCTCACTTTTTGTGACGGTTTTTTCAAGGAAAGCACAGTAGTTTACAAGTCAATATGACAGCTGATGTGGAACATTTCTTGTGCTACTTACAATTGTACTTTGTCGTGCTATCTCATGTTGGCCACGCTCAGATGTCTATATATCTATATCCTTCTCTGTCTACGACTACAATGGTGTAAAGTTGTAAACAAGCCATAGCACGGTACCGGCGCCGCTGTCGACGCACGCAACGTGGAAGCTGCGCGCGCGTCCGCGCCTCTTGTCCGCCGACTCGTCCGCGCCCACCACCACCAGGTCCAGCTCCGTCATGGTGCCCTCCGTGTACTGCGGACAAACACTAGCTACCGGCAACTGGACATAGACACGGTATGGACTGGATTGTTTCTAACAATAACTGACAGGACTATCTAACACTTAACAGTCCCTGCCCCAGTCCGCATTCGAGTAAGTCATATTAACAAACTCTAGCGTTCTAACAGTTACAATTTTTTTAATACTGGCCGCTGAATAGGGGCACCGCCTATAGTAGGATTGGTAGTTAGACGAGCAATAAGTAGGTACTCTATCCGAGAAAGCATTTAAGTATCAAATGCAAACCGCCAAAAATCGACTAGAAGGGTATTGTTTTCTAAGCGACGTTAGGCTATATCCACTGAGTTTTACGGGTTTAACCAGTCTTCCACAATATACTGATGAGCTCATCTGAACTATATTGAGGTGAGGAATAAATAAATATAATTATATGTTATAGACACAATGTCTCACCTCAGGTTTAATCTTATACCAGCCAGCTTTATTCCTGTTAGCGATGTAGTAGGAGTCGACGTCCTTCACCACAACACCCTCGGCCTGGTTCTCTATCGCGGCGTTGAGGGCCTGCAGGATGTCGCCACTGCAACAAATGCATCAATACAAAAATGGGTAAATCGAAATAGAATCCATATTCATGGTGTGTGTTTATATCTAACAGCTGGAGCTAGCTACCATAAAAAACTTGACTAAGAAGTGACTAGTGTTGCTATTGGTTATACCTACCAAATTTCTAAGAAATCCAAAGTCTGAAATGACTGCCAACTTGATAAAAAGAAGTAAGATATTCTGTCTTTCTTACTGAAAGTACTTTTATCTACTTATCAGCGCAAACTTGTATCTACTCTAATTTGAACGGTGGACAAGGGACATTCGCGAAATGTCTAATTCTAATCAGTAAAAAAACTATATTAGAAGCATTTGTACATACTTTTCTTTAACAGTTGCTCTTTCACTGTGATGTATCACTCCCTGTACGGTGGTGAAAGCAGCATCCAATAATTTGAGTCGCTCCTTTAGACACAACCCTCCCTTCTCCGGCGGTCCAACTAAAGACTTTCCGTTGTAATATAAAATATCGAATACACAGAAACAAGGCTGATACACTGACTTCTCCGTTAACTTCTTCACGTCAAATGCCATTCCTTAAACAAATATTTCATAAATCATTTACAAAGTTCAATTACCTAATTCAATTAATCCAAGTAACGAGAAGTTGAAGCGCTCATAGCCCGGCGGCTTGCGTCGATCTCAAGTGATCGACAAAGTTAAGCAACAGCGGGCGCGGTCGGTAGTTGGATGGGTGACCGCTAGTGGCAAAAATTTCTTGAGCGCTTCCGTGCTTCGGAGGGCACGTAAAGCCGTCGGACCTGGTTGTTATCATTTGGTAGCAGTCGTTAAGCCATGTCGGATACCTTCGGGCGGCTTAAAATTTCCGACACTTGGGTTGGCCACTAACCCCTCCACCAATCCGCACTGGAGCAGCGTGGTGGAGTATGCTCTAGGCCTCCTCAGGTACGAGGAGAGACCCGTGCTCAGTAGTGGGCCTTTAATGGGTTGTAGCCAAGTAACGAGATGGATTCATTTAAAGTAAGCTTCGATAAAGCTTTTTTAATCCACCTAAGTATAGCATCAACCAAATGTACTGGACCTTCGAAGGACAAAGAATTTTTGGATAATTGATCGCTATTGCCAAAATTTATTGAGAGGTCGTGTGCTCCAAAAGACATGCTTGGTTAATGCTTGTTTTAACGGCGTAAAAAGTTAAGAGGAAATACCACGCGAACCCTTTTTCAAATTTGGGATTTTTTCACTCAATATCTCTGTCGCGCTTGCGAGCGGCGTGTATGTCAGTGCGATAGGGACAACTGCAGCTCCGTGTAAAAACCCGAGGCAAAAATCATCAAAATCGAGGTTCCGTTCTCGACTAATCCCCCCGCCAAAACTAAATCAATCTTAACGAAATTTTGGAAATTGAATGGGAAGGAGATATTCTGTGTCGGACCGTTTAGCTTTTTGTGCTAATTATTATACAATTTGTGTACTAGGCGTTTGTTTGCGGCATATTTATTTGGCCGTTTTAAGCGCTGTTTGAAGTAGCCTAAAACTTTTGAAAACAAAAATATCAAAAAAGTCAAAACGTACCGACATAGATAATGATGATATTATTCTTGTGTGAAAAAATTATTGATCAAAAACCAGCGAGGGATTAGTCGAGAACGTTTGTATGGAAAAATGACCCGTAGCATTTCCTCTTAAGACTTTTGAGAAGTTCCTCAGTTCTGCAATCAGCACTTGAACAGCTTAAAGAAGTACTTACCTTCCAGCCATTCCCAGTCATCGAAAAGAGACGCCAGTCTATGGGAGACAGTAATCTACTTCGTTGTGATAACGTGATCTGTCATATTGATTCCCGGTTCGCATGTGGAGTGTGCAATGTCAAACAATTACCAACCAATGTAACTTAACATAAATACACAGTATATAATTCGTGAGCATGTAATTACGGTAACCCCGACCAATGCATAAAGTCATACCTTTAGATCCGAAGTATCGAAATTGTTTATTCCATCCCATCATTTCGCCATCAAGTATGATACTTTTTACGTTCTCCGAAAAACAACCATTTAGATGAGGAGTCAACAGTCCAGAGTCATATGTCTTCCCATACTTATCGGCGTATCTGTGACCTTTCCTCGAAAAATATTCAAATACTCCATTTTCCATGTGCATCTAAGAACGAAATAGATATAACGTAGGTATAATTAGATGTTTACCAGCACTAGGGATAGGTGGCTAAGTGTTAGTCTTTAGGAACGAGCGTGTCAATAGCGACCAAGAGCTTTGTAACAAGGTAGTTAGTATATAGATATGCTATCTATATGCTAAAGTTTAGGATTAAACATACATACCTGAAATCTTTCTCCGTCGAACTTTTCTTCTATTAAATGCGATTTGTTTGGTGACAATTTAAAACTCTGCGTGATGTTGAGCCTTTCACACAGCATTGGCTTTACGGCATAAAATAATTGGATCCCTAGCTCCACCGGACGACTTTCACCATCTGCAAACTCTTCGCATACCTTGGGGGCCAAAAGTCATTTTTGTCATATTATATTTTGTGATAGACTTGTCATCTCCGAGGAACATTATAATTAAGTAATACATAATTATGTTACTCTGGTGCTTTTAACGCCTGCTACATGTAAACTTGTAAAGTATTAAACCGTCCGTTTTTTAAATTCAGGTCAAGCACTGTGTCAATAATTCATTGTCAATTTCTGGTCGTGTTGGAGCGGCCTAGACTCACAGGACTCACTCATATAGTGAACAGAGTATACTCACCCCAATCCCATGCTGACATACCAGGGTTCAGGGACCAGACGGCAGCCGGCCCCCGCTTGGTGGTAGGCCTGCAGCCCGGCTGCCTAGCTCTGTCGAGTTAGCCGCCAAACGACTTGTCGTGTTCCGGCTAAGAGCTTAATTATATATTATGTACTGGCTGTATTTTCTCCTCATCCTTTCTTTGTCGGCAATGCATCGGTGATGGTTTTGTGATGGTGATATTCTTGGGCGACAGTAACCACTTAACATCAGGCTCACCGGCTCATCTGCTCGTTTGTGGTCTACCCGGGTTCCAAGTTCCTTATTAACTACTTTCAAAATTAGTTGTGGGAACTGTAGATGTGGTACTAACCTACCACACACCTGCTATTCAAAATACTTATACTTAATTATAAATGTAGGTATATACTTAAATTTCACGTAGAAGACGTGAAAACTGTGTTACATACCTTCTTTAAATCGGCACAGTTGTCGAATAAATCGGGTGCATCTGGGTGGAAGGCTGCCAATATCCTGTGCTCGCTCATTCCCAGCCTCATGTCTTTCAGTATAATCCGTAAGAACCACACAAACTGCTCAACGTTTAGTCCTTTAAATGCGGAACTCAATGCAAAATCCAAATTTGCTGAAATTAGTTATATATTATTTGAAGTAGGTAACTACTAAGTAGTACTTATAAGTTATAAGTATTCCAAAAAAACATTTCTACGTAACGTAAATGTAGACTTTTAAGTTGGTAGTTAGATATATGATTCTAACAAGACAGTATATGATTCAACCATTATTATTTACAAGGCTTTATTTATTTATTTTATGCGGATATTTCAACCTTTTCATGATTATGAATAGTAACAACTTGTAGAGAGCAGAGATGGGAAAAATGTAATCAGATTACGGATGACGACGTAATCTGATTACATTTTTCGCGTATCTAGTAGAGAGTATCTCTATCATAACACCAACGCAATGTTTGTAAGGTCTACCCACGGATTACTTGGCTCTATAGCATAGTAACGTAATAAAGGTACGTAAGTATTCTTACTTTTATTTCCCTCCGTTGGTGCCATTTTATCTAGGAGGTCATTGACGTTACCTATTGTTAAACTACTTGACTTCTGTGACATCCTGGTTTTCAGAACAAAATAGGCAACGCCAGCGAAGTCACCATCGTTTGTGGTATTCGGCACGGAACGAAAGTTTAGTAATTTTTGAGCGTCCAGCGACTGTTTTGGTAGTGATAGAACTTTTACCAAAACTTCCCCGAGTCTCTTCTCCTTCAAATTGTATGGATTTCTTTCTCGATCACGATGTGGTAGCAACAACCTTAATATCGGATATAAGGAAGAATTCTGAAAAGATTTGTTCCCGTTGAACCAAAAAAAACTGGCGCATGTTTCATCTAAGCAGCTTAGAACCAGAGATATAAAATCATATGTCAATGTATAAACAATAGTAATATGTATAGGTACCTACCTAATATTTGTAAATGTAAAAAATCAGTTCAGCTGTGGATACTATATTTTATGCGAAATTTTCATACTTGGAGCACATACTCATGTGCCGTAATTATTACCTCAGAAAAAAGAACGTTAGAACAAAGAACGGTACAGAACAACAGAAAAAAGAACTTTAGAAAAAAGAAAGGTTACTACTACATTTTCTCATTTTTCAGGACAAATTAATCAACAATGAAATAATTTACCCACCTTTTGATCTGTGATACTAGACACTTTTATGTTAATATCGTTGAAAAAATTTGTCAATACTTTGTCTTGTTCATGTTTTTGTTTTCTTTTTTTCTGCAACTGCTTTAGCAATATGCACATATCTTCAAACTCAATATCATTAGCGGGTACTTTTTCAATGGGCTGCATTTTTATCACAATTTATTTCTGGGAATGTATATTTTATCTGAAATATTTAATAGGAGCCTAAAGTACTTTTTAAATACCTTAGGCATATGTATATAGGTATTAGGCATAGGTGTGGAGCCGGCTACACTTTTTAGAGGCGACCATCTCAGTCCTCAAGGGTAGCAACACATCTGTGACCGAATTATAACGAGACTCTTACTAACATTTACTAACTGGACTATTACTAACAATAACTAACAGGACTAATATTCACTAACAGTCCCTGTCCCAGTCCTCATACTTACAAACTAACCAACTAATGTTCTAACACCGTCACCTGACCGGACTAACTATCCCAGTCCCCATATATGAGTCTTGTGACGTTGTGACGGTGACGTTCTAGATGGCGTGCATGCTAGTATAGCTCATGGTGTTTTTATTAATTAAAAATAGAAATACCTATAATTGGATTCAGTCTCATACTTTAAAGTGTATATAAAGTTCAGATTAAACAGTGACAGTGTTATTTAAACAAACAATAACGAAATAAAGTCAATATTTCAAAATTAGAAAACAAAAGTGTTAAGTTAATATTTGTGTCAAAAGTATTATAAATAGTGAATAAAACTAAAAAACATAAAGTACATAATGTAGAAAAACATTTAAGTGATCAATTTGACAATAGTGAAGTTGAAAAATGTTTGGAATATATTTCTAAATCAAAAAATTGTCTCAATCAAAACCGTTATAAAAATATCTGTTATAGCGACATCTCGTAGGACTTTTATTTACTACTAAGTAATGAACTAAGCTAAGCTATCATAGTCCCAAGATCCTAATCGACGTAACAGCTCCATCTATCGAACATCTAAGAAACTACTACATAAACTTGTCTCCATTAGATACGGAGTAGCAACCCGCTTTCCTAATAGAGGTCACTACAATATTGATTACAAAACGTTCCAATAATGTCTACAAAAAAAGATGATAGTCAACAGAGCAACATAAAAAAATGCATGAAATGTAAATCCGCGCTGAAATCTAATATAATACTAAAATGTCTTACATGTTCCACTAATTTGGACTTAGACTGCGCTGGAATTACAAAAAAAAAATATCAAATAATGACAAAGGAACAAAAACAAAATTGGAAATGCCGCAATTGTCTAACTAAATCGACAAAAGATAATGAGAATAATTACAGGACATGTGCTAAAAACTCACCATCACCAAATAGGGACAGTAAGGGAATAACCTCAGATTCAACTCGCAACAGCAACCTTGATTGCTCAACTTATGAAAAGGTGACTCTAAGAAGAAGAAATATATCACATACAGTTGATTTTCCTATCCAAACAGTTTCTGATCATGAAGACAACTCTTTCGGGTCACTGGATTCAAGCTTAAGGAGAAGCTTACCAGATCTTTCTACTAGGTTTAATGATGAGGTATTAGAATTAAAACAAAAAATTCAAGAATTAAGCCTTCAGCTAGAGAGCGCTCATCTTGAAATAGATAATTTGGTCCTAGAAAAAAATGAGCTACTATCGAAAATTTCTCAGCAAGAATTAAAAGTAAACACTCTAAAAGCAATGTCATCTCCAAGTCCTGCAAGAATTATTAAAAAAAAGAAACAGAAATCAACAAACTGTACTTTAAATAAACAATCCACAAATGAAAATAGTCCAATAATAGTCACTCAGGAAAACCAACCAAATAACAAGACTATCCCACTAATAAATCCCGAAGAAATCCGGATCTCGAACATAAAACAATCAAATACACAAAAACACATTGAAACCAAGCCAAACGTAACTAACAAAACAATCTACGTCTATGGAACACAACAGTGTGTTGGTCTTGGTCTAGAATTGCTAAAGTCGAGAGAAAACTCCACTTATGAAAAATACAGCATATCTTCATTCACAAAACCGTTTGCAAGCACTGAAGAAGTTTTAAAAGGATGTTATACTGCTCAGCCTACTGAAAATGATAAAGTCATAATCTGTGTGGGTGAAAATGATACGAATCCCGTTAAAATAATAGCGGAATTAAGTGCAGCCCTAAAGAACATTAAAAATTGTGATGTATTAATTTTACAGGTTATACAAAATAGATACCTTAATGAAAAATTATTAAACTCGAAATTGCGTTTACTATGTAATTTATATAAAAATTGTCATTTTATACAAAGTAATTTATTTTTTGGAAATTATCTATCTGACATTAGTAAGAAAATTAATTTTAAGATTGACTACATAGACTACGAACAAACGCATTTAAATCTTAGCTGTTTAAAAAGACGCCTGCAACTGACTCGTTATTGTAAAACTAAAGCTATTAATAATACCGTGAGAACAAAACAAAAATCGATTTTAGATTATTTTCCCTTAAAACAAAATGGTATAGCAAAATCACCTTCCATTGAAACTTTAAAGGAATCCTCCTTTTTTCGTAAATAATACCACAAAAAACCTGTTAATACTCCATCAAAATATAGCAGGATTCAGCAGCAAGAAGGACATTATGGAGGTTACTCTACAGGAATTAAATGAAAGCAATAAATACATAGACATAATCTGTTTAACGGAAACTTTCATAAAACACGGAGAAGAACTTAATTTAAAACTTAATGGATTCCATCTGGCCGATAGTTATTCAAGAACTCTACATAAGCGCGGGGGAGTCTGTATCTTGTGTAGAGATAATATAGCCCACTGTAAAATACCTTTCTTGAAAGATTTACACCAAGACTTCTGTTTTGAAGTATGTGGTATAAAACTCCTTGACATGGGATACACAATAATTTGCCTTTACAGAACACCAAATAGCAATCCTAAAATATTCTTAGAAAAACTAGAATAGCTATTGATATATTTTCGTCATAAAAAGAATACTAATGTCATCATAACGGGGGATTTTAACATAGATTTGCTAAAACCTGAACATAAAATCTCATCCGAATTTACCAGTATTACAGAAAACTTTAACTACACTATACATATAAAAGAACCTACGAGGGCCAAAGCTTGTCTGGATCAAATAATTAGTAATGTACATAACGCAACAGGGCAAACACTAAATCTAAACTTATCGGATCATG
Source organism: Ochlodes sylvanus (assembly GCA_905404295.2). Taxonomy (NCBI): domain Eukaryota; kingdom Metazoa; phylum Arthropoda; class Insecta; order Lepidoptera; family Hesperiidae; genus Ochlodes; species Ochlodes sylvanus. Next base: position 12,044,640 of record FR990124.1, on the reverse strand, counting down.
ACACCGGGCAACTGCTAACGGTCCCGCTGAAAGAAAAAATACTTATCCCAAAAATACAATACACAAAACGTAGAGATTTTAGTGCAGAAAATATTAAAAAATTTTGTGATAGTATTTGTCGTTTACCATGGTCAGAAATTTACAATGAAACTGAGACGAATAGCGCATTTAACAGTTTTCATGAACTCTATTCCTTGTTTTTTCAACTATGCTTCCCTATAATCCGAATAAAGGTTAAAAATAAACAGAGTCATATTCCCTGGCTTACCAAAGGTATAAAAAAGTCGGCCAAATCTAAACGACAATTAAGGTTTCAATATTACAAGAAGCGCACTAAAATTTATAAATCTAAGTACATAACATACAGTAAAACGTTTAAAAAATGCATGCTTACTGCACAAAAAATAAGCAATCTAAAGTTCCTAAATAACTCAAAAAATCTATGCTTGGCGTCGTGGCGACTCATAAAAAATAAAATAAACACTAATTGTTCTGACAAAACTATTAATAAAATTAATCATAATAATTTATTTATAACCAATCCATATGACATTGCTAACTACTTTAATAATTATTTTACAAATTTCACTTCCACATTAATAAATACAAATACCACGAATATATACAAATACAAAATTGACACTAATAATGCATCGATTTTTCTTCATCCCACAACTGCAGAAGAAATTACAAAAATTATCATGAGTCTGAAAAACACGCCTTCAGTTGGATATGATCATATACCAACAAAGATAATAAAAATTACATGTAAGCTGATTGCACCAATTCTTAATCATATAGTAAACTTATCATTTCAAACAGGAGTTTTTCCATCTAATTTAAAAATATCTATAGTTAAACCTATATATAAAAAGGATGATAAAACTCTTGTAAATAACTATAGACCAATATCTATTATTCCGATATTTTCAAAAATATTTGAGAAAGCTATGTACACTCGAATCTCTAATTTCATTGAAAAATATAATATTCTTACCCCCTACCAAAATGGTTTCCGAAAAAATAAATCGACAACTCTTGCTGCGTTCAATCTTGTCAATAGTATTTTAGAGAATATCGATAAAAAAATAAAAACAACTAGTGTATTCATTGATTTGAGCAAAGCATTTGATTTTGTTTCGCACAAGCTACTTTTATGGAAATGCGAAAAATACGGTATACGTGGCTGTGCACTAGACTGGCTTAAAAGCTACTTAAGCGATAGGCAACAATATGTGGAAATATATAATGTAAATCCCATAAACCAAGAAGAGGTAACAATTAAATCAGATCTAAAATATAATAGGATTGGCGTCCCTCAAGGAAGCATACTAGGACCTCTTCTTTTTGTAATATACATTAATGACATAATAAAAGTGACAAATGACCAATGCTCATTATTTGCCGATGACATTGCCCTTATAATTCCTGACATTAATAAAAATAATTATAATTTGGAGATAAATAATACTATTGAGAAATTAATTCATTGGCTTAAAGACAATAATCTCGAAATTAATATAAGCAAAACAAAATATATACAATTCAAAACTAAGAACTCAAAAACTACTAACCTTAATGTAATATACGCTAATCAACCTATCGCTGAAACGAACTCAATCTCATTTCTAGGAATACAGCTAGATGATCATTGCTCTTGGAAGGAACATATTGACAAGCTATGTTCCAAAATAAATCGTTTTGCGTATCCATTATGGCGCCTGCCAAAAATTAGTAACCTAGCAACTGCTCTAAAGGCCTTCCATGGCTACGTGGTATCTAATTTAAGATATGGGATAATACTGTGGGGAAACTCAGTAAACTTCAATAAAGTGTTCCTTGCACAGAAACGCTGCATCCGCGCTATGTGTGATGCTCCTCCGGACGCTAGTTGCAGGCCTCTTTTCAAGGAATTGAAAATATTAACTTTGGCATGTATATATATTTATGAGGTATGTGTATTTGTAAAGAAACATAATTATCTATTCGAAAGAAAAGGTGACTATTATAGTTTTTTGAGCAGGCATTCTAATAAATTAAGGCTTCCACCATCAAGAACGGAAATGCGCTCCAGAAATTCCTATCACATGTGTATAAAAATATATAATCAATTACCAGAAAATTTCAAACACCTGACTCTAATTCAATTTAAAAAACAAACACATGTATGGCTACTGGAAAAATGTTACTATACTGTAAAAGAATTTATGAGCGAAAGAATAATTAAGAGAATGTAATTGTAATTTATATGTAATTAAATAATAATCAACTGATTTGTATGTAAGTAAATAATTAAATAATTGTATGTAATTAAATAATAATAATATCAAATCTGACTGAATCCAATTGAACTATATAATTTTAATATAAATTTTAAATTGTGACATATGTACTTATTTATTATAATTTCTGTTATTTTATATCTAATTAATTATAAAAATTGTAAAAATCTGATCTAATCAATGAAATAATTTGCACGCCACTACTGTTGGCAAATGTGAGCAACCAGAGTACATAATTAAGAGCATTGTAACCACATTTTTGCAAATAAATTATCATTTATCATTTATCATTTATCATTTATCATTTGTTCTAAGTCGGTCACAGTTGTCATGGGCGGCAGCGGAAGGTGGTGCTGCATGCTCGTTTGCTGCCTTAAATCAATAAAAAAAAAGGTTGACAAAGTTATAGACGTAGGATATTAGGTAGTGTGTAGTGCCGTAGTTCATATAGTAAGTACAGGTATGTAGAGGAACAAGAAAATAACGCACGATAAAAACCTCAAAAATGCGCATGCTGTTCCAATTCTTAGCAGAGTAGACTACATTTCGAACTAAGAATTGAATGAATTCACATAAATGGTGTTGAATACTTTGTTAATAATATTTTCTAAAGACAAAGTATTAAGGATATTATAAAAAAAAACATCAATTTTTTCATGTAAGTATTTTATTTACACAACAAGATATTGAAACATATATTTTCTTGCCATTTCTGGAGACTGGTCTTTGTATAAAATATACAGATTATATGCAGCCTCCTTGGTTAAATCTATAGAACCATGTTGTGGGCACTCTGCAATAGGCCCACAAGCTAAAGCTCTTTCATAGTATTCCATAGCTAAGTTATTAATATTTAGCATCTGATAAGCCCTTCCCATATTGTAATTAGTTTCTTGATCACATTTCCTTAACTGTTTATAAGCTTGCAAATATGACATGCCCTGCAAAATTAAGTGATGATGTTTATCTACTGTTCTTTGTGCAGCCATTACTAATATAGAAATTGCTATGAGAAAGGCTGATATGGGCTGCCTGAATTTCTCATGATACTCCAAAAAATATTTCAAAGCTACCAGATATCTTCCAGATGTCAAAAAATTGTTACCTAAGAAGAGATTCCTTAATATATTTTGATCTTTAAGGAAGAGTCTAGAGAGGAATTTACAATGGGTATTTTCATCTAACAGGTTTATAACTAGATTTAACAAGTTCCAAGCACGAGTGCTTTGGTTCTTTTGTACAAACTCTCTGATGAACCTAAAGGCATTCTGATAATCATTGTTTAGCAGACAAGCTTGAAAACAGTAGAATTCAATGTCCAAACGATATGTAGGTGCTTTTTTAGAAAGCAAAGCACTGAATGATAATCTCTGCATAATAATATATTGTTTATGTGTACGAGCTATTGAAATAAGTTCCTTAAATAATTCCCATTCTTCTTGTGGACTGAGTTTAAATGTATCCGTTTCATCAAACTGTAAATCATTTTCATGATGTGGATTTTCTCCACGCAAGGTACGGAAATCATGAATGAGTTCCACACCTCCTTTAGTTCTACCAGCAATTTTAAGTTCTTCTAGATGTCTAAATTTTGTGAGTGATTTTGTTAATAAGGTTTCTCCTACTTCCAAGTATTCCAAGGTTCTGTTATACTTTTTTAATGCTAAACATTGTTCGTATAGCAGACTGGCATTGACTACATATTTGTAATCTTGCCGTAAGATATTTAAAGCATCCTCTATTTGGCCATTCTTCTCAAGTATAGCAAACAGTTTTCTTCTAGCATCTGGATGGTGTGGAGCATGTTGTAAAACTTTGTAATACGACTCAACAGCATCACTTTCTCTTCCCAAGTTGTTTAAGCATTCAGCATGCTTTAACCAGACAGCCCCAAGGTCAAAGCTCGTATTTTTGACCAAGGGTTCCAACAGCTGCATTGCCATCTCATGATGTCCCATTGATGAGAATGCTTCCTCTATATCCATATAAAGATCCCCAGCTTTCTCTACATCATTGGTTAAAAAGTCACTAAGCAATGTTTGCACTAGACTCAAAGCTCCTAGGTGTATAAAACAAATTAATAATTTGCTTTTGAAATCTATAGGTAAACTGTTAGGTATACAACAATTGAGATAGTTTGTTTGTTCCTCAATTTCACCATCATCATTTTTAATAGTTTGTATTTCAGCTTCAATCTCAATTCCCACAGTAGCTACAAATACATCAATACACTTTTGATACTGCTTCATTGCAATAAGTAATTCCAAGTAAATATTTATGTCCTCCAACGTAAACAATGAAGAACATTTATCAAATGCAATACTCATGACATTAATGGCACGGTCAAGCTCCCCAGAGCTATGGTACAACGTTACTGCCAGTTTGGCATATTTCATTATTATTTTTCCCTCTGTTTGCGGTAATGTAGCTACAATTTTATGATAGCATTTAACACGTGTTACATTCAAGTTGTTCAGAGGATATTTCATTTCTTCTAGTGAGTTCAAGAGATCTAATCTCTGCATGTGAATATTAATATTATGAGGTTCGGCCTTAATAGCTTGTGTATAACAGAGCATTTCTTGTCTGTAGTCTTTTCTTTTCTTCAATATTTCAGCAATTCGTAACCATTCATTAGCATCAGATCCACCAAGATGAGCAGCTAATAATGAAAACTGAAGTGACATTTCCTCATTGTTCTCGTAAATATGTGCTAAAGTTTGATAAGGTTCAGGAGCCGTTGGCACTTGTTTGATGATCTCATGGCACATTTTTTCAGCAGTTTCAAAGTCTCCTCGCACAACTCGCAAGTTGGCCTCACCCATCAAACCTGTCAAAGCGACAGATAAGCGTGTATATTTACGACGCCTTTGGGATGGTTTACCGCTGGTGTTGGATGTTAATTTGGTTTCGTCGTCGCTCATTTGGTTCAGCTCAGAAACTGCATCTTCTTCTTCTTCATCGTCTTCACCATACCACTCACTCGAATATTCGGCGAACGACATTTCGCCATTCAAAAATTTATTTGTTAATAAGTTTTCGATATTCATATCATCTTTTCTATTCTCATTAGATGGACCGGCTTGCATATCGTCCATTATTATACGAGTAAAGGGGTAAACCATAAAACCAAACAACCTCAACCCAACGACTGCAAATTAATAATAATATACAGTATATCCCATATATTCACACAGAATGAGGTAAGTATTAATAATATTCTACTTACTGAAACTTAGTACAGTACCGAGTGCCTTGGAGCCTTCGCTATTTGTTTATATTTCCATTTCTTTATCCCTTCTATTTTGTTTCTTATGGATTTATTTCATTTCCTGATAATTATCTATACCTATCAACTATCTATATTTCAATTCAAATACAAAAAAAAATGTAGGAAGTGTATTCTATCAATACTATTCAATAGTTTAGTATAAATAGTTTTTAATTTAATGTAAAGAGTGAAAGAGAAAGAGTAGACCTAGACTGTAAAGTGACACTGATAGTATACTGACTGACACAAGGAGGTGACACTGACACCGTGACGGAACTACTGACAGAGGTCAGAGCAAAGGTAGTGTTTATAAATCACAGAACACTATTACTCCTCTATGCTCTTTGGTCAGAGCATGGAAGTATGAAACCTATGGAAGTGACATGTCAACAAAAAATGCGTGCCACTTTAGTGCTGACCTATAACTCATTACATCAACTACTCTACTCATGACCTATAATTACACTTATGAACCTTGCTAATTATAATGTAAATGTTCCTTCATTTTCCCGGTAACATTAACAATAACTAATATAAATAGCGTACATGTGTATGGTTAAAGATGGCTGATTTGACTTTGACCAGACAAGTACCGGCTGAACTGACAGACAATGACATTTGGGTCGGTAAACATGGCGGATTTTCGGCCTCATTAGGTAGTAGTAGTAGTACGTATAGAATAGAAATGTGGTGTCGTGGGACACCAGGTAGGAACGAAGTTCCTTCGGCTAATGAAGGCAACGGCGAACGAAAAGGAAAGAGGGATAAAAAAATAAAAATTAAATGTGGTACTCGGTGACTGCCGCGGTAAAGCTATTGCCTAGCATTTTTTATCAACCTATGCAATTATAAAAATTAGATGAATAAATCTTGGATTGTCGCCATCTTGGATTTCTATTTTGACAGCACCATCGACTTCAACACCCTCGAAAACCACGAAAACGATACCCATGACGAAAAGTTGATAATTTCGCGCAGCCGCCATCTTCGATTTCTATTTTGACAGCACTATCGGCTTCACCACCCTCGAAAACCACGAAAACGATACCTATGACGAAAAGTTGATAATTTCGCGCAGCCGCCATCTTGGATTTCTATTTTGACAGCACTATCGGCTTCACCACCCTCGAAAACCATGAAAACGATACCCATGACGAAAAGTTGATAATTTCGCGCAGCCGCCATCTTGGATTTCTATTTTGACAGCACTATCGGCTTCAACACCCTCGAAAACCATGAAAACGATACCCATGACGAAAAGTTGTTAATTTCGCGCAGCCGCCATCTTTGATTTCTATTTTGACAGCACTATCGGCTTCACCACCCTCGAAAACCATGAAAACGATACCTATGACGAAAAGTTGATAATTTCGCGCAGCCGCCATCTTGGATTTCTATTTTGACAGCACTATCGGCTTCAACACCCTCGAAAACCATGAAAACGATACCCATGACGAAAAGTTGATAATTTCGCGCAGCCGCCATCTTGGATTTCTATTTTGACAGCACTATCGGCTTCACCACCCTCGAAAACCATGAAAACGATACCCATGACGAAAAGTTGATAATTTCGCGCAGCCGCCATCTTGGATATCTATTTTGACGGAATTATCGGCTTTAGTACCCTCGAAAACCATGAAAAATTATTTATTTATTTATTTTATTTATTTCATTATTTCGTTACGGAATTTCTGGATTCGGTCCCCACGCTCAAGGCCCGCGTTAAAAGCTATGCAATAGCTTAAAAAAAAGGTATTATACACTACTCGCTTGTGTATGCGACTGTTGCGCATGCGCACGTCTCATTCAACGCTTTTATTCCACGCATTTTTTTTCTTACGGTTTTACTATCACATATTTTTCAGTTCGGTCGCCGTAGCAAAACCTATCCCCTCCAAGCCTGCCGTAAGGAACTTCGTTCCAACAATAAGTCGTGTCCATACTATAATACGTCCCTGGGTCAGAGCAGTCAGAGCTTAGAGTTTATATTACGGCGTAATATATACTCTAACAGCCTTATTAATAAAAATCGCTTACTCCAAGCGTCATCCGAATCTACACTTTGACTAGTTAATTCTTGATTAACCTAGTAACAACTTCGTAATTGAAATGCTATTAATAAACATGGAGTAGCGTCGGATGAACAATACATTTCTTAGTCCGGGTTTAACGAGTAAAATATGGCAACCTTTAAAATTTAAAATTAAAAAGAGTGAGTCAGTGAACGACTTCATGCATTAAAATGACACTAATAGCTCATATTTTGGAATTGACAACTTCAAACTGGACGACAGTTCAGCTTTCAAATTTTAATTTCAAGCGCCTACCTAACGGCGGCTCTACACTCCCGCGAGACTGCTAACCGAGTGCACTCGTACGAGAGTGTACTTGGTAGCGCTATATTCCCATACAAAAGATTCGTAATCAGCTAGTCTTTTGACTCCGGATCAGCTAGTTAAAAATAAATATTTTAATGAATAATTAATTTTTTGTCGTCATATGTTTGTACGTTCATATAATAATTAGCAGCGCATAGTGCAAAAGCGGATGCGATTTCTAATACGTCCATCCTCTCGACGTCCGCAACTGCAACTGAGCCTGACGAGAGATTACCCCGAGTGCGCACGTCTCGGCCGAGTCATATCGAGTGCTCTCGCACGAGAGTGTACAGCCGCTATAACTGTAACATCGCTCCTCGCAGTTTGTTACTTGTAAAATTTAAAATTGATTTACTTTAAGTAGGTATTTCGTTTCGTATTCCTTTATTTTTTTATTAAAAACATCTATCCATCATAATAACAAGTAAAAACGAACAGAACCAAAACCTACGAATTTATCAAAGGTTATAAATAAATATCATAGACGTTTAGAAGGCGTCAAGTCAACGTCACTGTCGTCCATGCACGCCTAATCGGTCGCTAAACTATGTAGCGACACGGACTATCTTTGATTCTGAGATAAGACTTGGAGTAGCTTACTTCTTCGCTACTACATGTTTATTAATAATGAATTTAATTAAATCTTATTTACGACAAGTTTTAAAGTTACTCTTGCTCTAGTCTATGTTTATTAATATGGCCGTAAGAGTCAGAGCACATCAGCACAGAGTATGAGAGTAGTGAGTACTTTGCATGTTAAAACTTCAGGTAGGTACCTACTTAATCATTTGGGCTATGCATTGACATATTATGCTATGTGTATGTGACAATGTCGTTTTGCCGCCAAAACTCCGCCGTTATTTTACAACGTTATTCTAGATTCTCTAATCGGATTTTTAATTAAACGGAGCTACCTGACAGTAGCTAATGTCACTTTTTATTATAATGATGCCATATTTAAAGTAATAGTGATGCGTTCAGTTCTCGTTCAATCAGATGATTGAACAACGAGTGTCAATAGTTAATCATTTCAAACTATAAAATAATAATATTTCTATTTTACAATAAATAAAATAAAAGTGCTGTGATATAAGTTACTACAAAACATTATTAACGTCATCAAGACATATGTTAACCCCAAAATTAAAACGGGTTTATTTATTATTAGTCCTTTCAGAGCTATGTATTCTGTAATACCTATCATACAGAGAACTTTTAAGAATTCTGCTATGAAACTCGTTTTGACTAAAATTGAATTGGAGAATATAACGGACTATTGCCATCAGCAAGACATTATAGGCAAATACCACGATGGTAAAACTAACCATCGCGGTATAAATGAATGTTACTTGGCTCTGTCACGCAAATTTTATTGGCCTAGAATGCGTGAGCATACATACATACACGCATACGACATATCTGAAGAACTGTAAATTGACCACAAAACAGTTTTGACCCAATTGAAAAAAGCTGGGTACAAAAAAAACTGGATATTTGGTTGCCAAACGAGCTCACTGAAAGAAACTTAATGAACCTTGTGCTCATTTGCGATTCTTCATTGAGACGTAACGAAACCAAGCCTTTTTTGAAGAGATTGATAACTGGTGATGAAAAGTGGATCACGTACAACAAGAACGTGCGAAAACGGTCGTGGTCAAAGGTCGTCCAGGCTTCACAGACTGTGGCAAACCTCTAGTAAACTCGCAATAAGGTGATGTTGTGTGTATGGTGGGATTGCAAGGGCATTGTTCATTACGAGCTTTTACCATCGGGCAGAATTATCGATTCGGTTCTCTACTGCCCACAACTGATGAGATTAAAGCAAGAAGTTGAGAGAAAACGGCCGGAATTGATCAATAGAAAGGGTGTTTTCTTTCATCACAATAACGCTAAACCACACACATCTTTAGCCACGCAGCAAAAATTAAGAGAGTTTGGCTGGGAGTTGTTAATGCATCCGCCATATAGCCCTGACCTTGCACCTTTAGATTTCCATCTGTTTCGGTCTTTACAGAATTATTCAGGCAGTGTCATGTTAACCACAAGAGAGGACTGCCAAAAGGACTTGTTGCGGTTTTTTGATCAGAAGTCCCAAAATTTCTAGAGCAACGGGATCATGTCTCTACCTACAAGATGGCAGAAAGTTATCGAACAAAATGGTATATATATACCATTATTATATGTAAATAAACTTTGAAAAAAAAATGTCTTGAATTTTTATATAATATGCGAAGAAACTTTTTCCCCAACCTTATATTTTATACATCTATAGTTTCAACTACATGATGTATTGAAAATAGGACAGTCTTACAAGTTTCCTCGCAATGTTTTCCTTAATGTTTAAAACACTCAGTATTCAGTATAGGTAGATATATACTATATAAACATAGTCGTCGAAAACTCGTTGGTATGTACAAAGCACGACTAAAATTCGAACCCCGTACCCGATATCGGCAGTTCGGCACACTAACTATTCACTAGACAATCGAGGCAATTTCATTCATTCAGGAGGTTTTTCAATCATTCACTTTGTCACAACACTATTTTTATTTCATTAAAAACTGACAACACAGTAAACTTCATTGGACTCCGTCTAATTAAAAATTCGACTATAGTGGTGTGTGCCGTCATCTAGTAGATTAACTATGATGTGTTTGTGAGTTTACACTGAAGCCATCCTCGCTAGCATATCATTCTGTACCTATGGTTCTATTCTGTGTTCATGCTCATGTCATCAAATACGATGACAATGTCAATGACATTATGACATAATATTGTATTCTATTTCGAATTTTCGATTTTCTGTACTAAAATAATTTACTCTATGTTCTACTTTTACTTTCTGACTTCTGTTCTCTGTTCTGCTACTGAACTGAAGTGAACTCTGAATCTGAATGTGTTATTGATTGACGTTATTTGTTGTTTATATCATTTCAATTCATAACAATAACAGAATCGCTCTAAATAAAACAACCCTAAATGACTGACTTTGGATAAAATAAAATAAAAATTATATTTTCATCAATTGCAAGGTATAGTTAAGTTTATGTTTAATAACAAGTTGTATCCGTGATTGACCTTTTTTTTTAAACGTTTCTTTTGTTTTAACTCACTATCCAATCTATCCATTGAGTAGTTACGTTTTCTTTGTACATTAATAAAATATTGTAGTTATTTAAAGCCAATAAGGGACACCTAGTGTTGAGGCTCTGATACGATTTCCTTATAAGTAGAGGCTAAGGCGAACGTGTATGTATATATACATACTTTGGATGGCTGTAAGTTGTAAAGTAAGCAGTAAGTTGCAAATATAAATTAGTCATTCACAGATATTACGTCTAATGTGGTTTCTTTGTTTCGAGGTGTTTGATCTTTGGTTCAGAAATTGAAATGTGTGAAACACTTGAAACTGTTAATGAGCAGTATGTTGATAATGAAAAAGAACACAATGTATTGGGTGAAAATGAATTTGAAGATTATGAGTCTGATGAAGGTTATCTAATGGATATGCCTGTGGAGGTAAATTTTATTAATATCATTGAAGATATGTGGAATAGTTAACCATTTAATATTTATGTGGAAAGTAAAATAATATTATAAACGTTATAACAATAATAACTATCTCGAAAATTAATGTACACTTGTCATATTGTAGCAGAAGCGCTAATTATTTATTTTGTCCATTTTCAGATAATTTTGAAAATATTAACATTTCTAGATGTAAAATTCTTAAAGGATACTGTAAGTAAAGTCTGCAAACGATTTGAAGATATTCTATCTGATGATAGCCTTTGGCAGTATTGGGTCCATAGCAAATTTAAAGGTTGTTACCCACCAATAACAAAATTAAAGGTATATGATGAAAGTCCTATACATTGGGAAGAAGTTTGTATTGAAATTGAGGTTGAGAGAAGAAAATGGGAAAATGCAACTCAAAATTTCAGACATATTGTTGTGAAAGATGTCCATTATGCATCTGTTGATACAGTGTTGTTAATTAAGGTGGGTATTAGGCAATCATTATGTACCTAACATATTGTGTAATTGAAGAATGACAAAAGTGGTAATTAATGTTTTCAGGGAGGTGAAATGTGTGTGTCAGGAGGTAGAGATCGAGGACTTGCTCTGTGGAATATTATGGACTTCACATCCATGGAAAATATAAATGATTCCGCAAACACAAAGCCTAAATGCATCATTCATGATGCTCACTCGGGCTGGGTCTGGGATCTCACTGCACATAATTTAGAAAACACATCAATCGTTTACTCAGCGTCATGGGATAACACAGTTAAAGCTTGGGACTTAGCTAAAGGATTACGTAGCATACAAACATTTAAGTAAGTGTGATTATTTTTATTATGTAGATACATTGTTTTGAGTTGGGGTGGTTGTTAGTTATGTTGTAAGCATTTAACATTGTCAAGAGATGTGGCACCTAGGTGATATGTTACCCCCATCAGTGGGTTATGTTCCGTGCCAAATAGTTAAAAAATGGAACCCTATTAATATGCCTCCAATGTCTGTCTGTCCGTCTGATGGTCAGAGGGTTGGATGTATTGAACAATAATAATAAAAACGTAAATAAGTGAGGTCCAAAAATTTCCCACTTGTCCCTTACAAATGGCTACAACCCATTAATGGCCCACTACTGAGCACGGGTCTCTCCTCGTACCTGAGGAGGCCTAGAGCATACTCCACCACGCTGCTCCAGTGCGGATTGGTGGAGGGGTTAGTGGCCAACCCAAGTGTCGGAAATTTTAAGCCGCCCGAAGGTATCCGACATGGCTTAACGACTGCTACCAAATGATAACAACCGGGACCGACGGCTTTACGTGCCCTCCGAAGCACGGAAGCGCTCAAGAAATTTTTGCCACTAGCGGTCACCCATCCAACTACCGACCGCGCCCGCTGTTGCTTAACTTTGTCGATCACTTGAGATCGACGCAAGCCGCCGGGCTATGAGCGCTTCAAAGCGCGTCCCTTACAAATAAATCTTTCAATTTACAGTTGTGGCATGTCTGCGCTTTGCACCGTAACCTGTGATAAAATAGTTCTAGCGGGTTTATATTCAAAAAAAATCCTCTCATTTGATTTGAGATCTGGTGCCTCTCCAATAAATTCCTATAAGGCGCACAGAGGTCCAGTTTTATCTATGAACTGTTATAACAATATGATTGCATCTGTGAGTGAGGATAAAACATTAGCAATATGGGATAGAACTGCAGGAAAAGTAATTAAAAGTGACATAAAAATACCAACTGATAAAGGCTATCCAGTTTGCATCAATTGGAAAAGAGGCGCACTGTATATTGGAGACTCGAAAGGGTGTCTGCATCTATTCAATCCTGAAAGCCTTGCATTTGTCAAATCATATGAAATATGGCCAGAATCTTCTGTGACTGAACCTCCAAATAAAATAGCAGGCTGCCATCAAAGTGATGGAAATTTAATAGTCTGTTCTGATAGAGGGGAAATTAAATTTCTGTATAACTGTAGCCCCCCACGATCATATTCTGTTATTCAAACAAGCACTTTTGATGTCACTCAGGTAATATATAAAGTATTTAAATAAACATGCAATTCTGTGTAACTTTTTTTATGTAAATAACCGACACACAAGCAGACAGGCCACCTGATGCTAAATGGTTACTGTTGCCAGTGAACATCAGTAACATGACTCACTGATGCACCGTCGGCCAAGAAAGAATAGAGTACTAGTAGTTAAATACTCAGCTAGGATACAGCTGAGTCAAGCAAGATGGTGATGATGGTTCAGGGAAAGATAATATTATGAATTACTTAGTTATGATGTTGATATTATATTCCTTCCGCATATCCACCGTGCTGGCCAGCTTCTATCACCTTTTACTTGACCCTATTCTGCCAGCATATGATATGATTGGGGTCAGTATTCTAAGCTGCCCAAATATAACAAAAATTAAAAATTCACTTTAAAACTGTATGAAATAACAAAATTTTCTTTTTTACAGTTGCGGTATCTAAATGGTATTTTAGTTACTGGCACGTGTGATTCTGCACTGGAGTTCTGGGTTCCCAAAGATAGATAAATACGTTCATCTTTATGATTTTTTTTTATTGCAAAGAAATAATGAAATTGCCCAAGGTATTATTTTAGTACAGTTTATAGAAATATTTACAAGCTTACCAACAAAACAGTTTAAATATTAATATTTAATATAAGTCAATAATGAACATAATGTATGAAAAATATAGCAACACTGATAGAAGACATATTCTCAAATCTTCAGCTATGCATTTTTGTCTTGCATAAAAATGAAAAATGAAACTTAATAATAAGACTGACGGTCTCCCGATCAAGTGTAGGTACTCGTAGTATAACTGTTAATAACGCCATACATGATTATAATTGTGAATGAAAATGTGGCACTTTAATTAATTTGATGCAGCTGCGTTTTTAAAAGGTGATGCTATTGATGCAGCCCGCGAAATTTGTTTTTTCTGAATTGCTGAATTTATAATGTCGTACTTTGATTTAAATGCGATTTGCGACCACGTTGAAGGTGGTTGGCTAAAAAAATTTAAACTTATTAAATCTCACCTAGGCTGCTACATCACATTTGTAGGGCAGACTGATTAGGAAAACGTGTACTAGAAACGTTTATTTGTACTGGATCGGAAATGACTGTATTAAAGTATGATTAGAGTCTTAATGACAAAGTATTAATGTTAACTGAAATAAAAAAATGTAAACGAAGGTAGGTATTGCTAGTTTGGAATAGTTAATTTAAAAACGTTTTTAAAAAGAAGCTTTTGTATTGTATTGTATTCTACAAGTTAAGCCCCTTATTTGATACCCACATTGTTCAAAAATATACCTTCTTAGTTTTTAAGTATTTAAAATATTGTAATAATTCCAGTTGAATAGAGAATATTTTTCTACAGCCGATGCCACAAAGTTACCTCAGGACATGTGTAAATAGGCAAACACGTTATCGTCAGAACACGGGGACTTAAGGTGAAACCGCACTATGGCGGTGCGGGCTTTTGTAATCTGAATACAGGACACGGCGGCAGTACACGAAGTTTTCTCTTCAATAGTAACGCAGAGTTCACAGGAACAGCACGCATCTTTTGAAGTGAAAACTTCTATAGTATCGTTGTGAATTGGACTTCTATGAAACGGAAATGACGCGCAAATGAAACGAAAACGAAAAAGACAGACACATTTTTTCGCTACAGCGCTAACGCTGTTGTTTTAGAGCAATAGTTATGACATCAAACCAAAATATTTTTTTTACCTTCTAGCACGGTGAATTGCATATAATTATATTGATTTTTATTTGTAAAGAGCCAGAACAAATCGAAAGCCTACAACGCAATCTATAAGGCGAAGAAGACAACCTACCTTTTTCGAAGGCTTTTGATCGACCTTGATGTTTTGAGAATTTCAAAATAAAAGTTCTACGATTCGAGATAAATTTAAGCAAGCAGCAAGCAAGTTATAAAAGCTCACAAAAAAAATATATAAATATTTTCATATAAATAAATAGGAATAAAATTTGTTGGAACGCGGCCTCTACGCCGCGCCACTACAGTACGGTTTCACCTATACGAGGAACGCATTTTAGATCAGCGAATAAAAAAACGTCTGTTAAAGTTGTGAAAAGTGTATATGATCTTTTGTTTATGTACTGTGAAATCGATCGTCGTAAATCAAATTGCTGACAAAAAAATATACTTTACGTTTTAATATTGCTATAACTCCAGATATTTATTTAAATTATGTTAAAGGCTTATCATAATGTGCCTGAAATGCTTAAGGTGACTAACATATTTAAGTCGCTCTGGATTAATACTGTATCCCTCTAAATGGATACCAGGCGTGAATAAGTTGATAAATCTTGTCTTGTCTAAGTGCATATATTTTTTTTACATCATACTTGGCATTAATATTGTTTGATTTATGGGGTAATTCACAAGACTGGTGTGTGCTATTATAAAATACCTATGAACTGATTACTGAATTACTGATTTATTCACCCTATAAAGCAAACAATTCTAATGCCAAGTACGATGAAAACAAAATATATGCAAGTCGACTTATCAACTTATTCACGTGAAGGGGTTACAGTTCGGACCAAGCCTTTCTACAGCGATTGTGTTTATATTATTAAGAAATATTGTTTTAATTTGTGGAAGGAATATTTTGCCCAACGGTCCCAGGAGAAGGGAATATGGTATAGGACTGTGCAGAGTGAGCCATTGTCAGTATCTTGGATTGATAAATGTTCATTGAATAGGTATAATATTGTGATGGCCCTAAGACTGAGAGCGGGGCACATTCCATCAAACAAATTTGCTTTTTTGATGAGTAAAACTCTTTCACCTAACTGCCCGAAATGTCATGTTGTTGATGATATATACCACGTGTTGATGGAGTGTGCACATAACGAGTCGTACAGACAAAAAATTTTTAGCAAATATAATGAAATCGCTCGATATGATGTCGGTTCATGTAATAGTTTACATAGTTTAGTTTAGTTAGCATAGTTAGCATAGTTTAGTTAGCTTTGGCTAAACCCCTAGGGGATGTCACCAGAGCACTATGTAAGTTAGCTAGCATAGTATTAAGGCGTAGTAATTGATTATAAAATAATTCATCAAACTTGTTACAGAGCGACATTGTCGATCTTCGACAAAGCTCTTTAAATAAAGAAAAAAAAAAAAAAAACTTATTCACGCCTGGTATCCAAATAGCTTTCCAATTACCTACCGCATTGTACGTGACCATTTTTTTTTAAACTTAGAATGATAGTAAGCTATCCTTAAAAGATAGGCGAATAGACAGACAGACGCGGCGGGCGACTTTGTTTTATATGTTATGATAGGCTTGCAATATGGGATGAAATTACAAAATTTGTGCTAATTAGTAGGAAGCACAGTCTTATTGCCATCATTCATTAGCAAATTAACTCTGTACTGTAACTACTTCTCATAAAAAATGTGCGACGACCGATTTTCACATGCTAAATATAGCTTCACTTTTGCGAACCGATATAACAGGCTTCTAGGGATTTGAACAAAAAGAATTATGTAAATTGTAAAGACAACCTAACAGATAAAAACCTGTATTCAATAGTGAATTTATATATTTTATGTTGTATCGTTTTTCATAAATTTAATTTAAGTTGTATTAAAGAAATACAAAGTAATGAAAATATATTTTACACCCATTTCTGTTCAATTTATTAAATAATGTAGGGTAGCTTATATTGAATTCTTACATTTAACATACTACCTGTATGTATTTATAAAATTTTGTTTATAATTATATTAATAATTCATTAGGTATGTACATACCTGTTAACTGTACCTTTTTAATTATTGTTGTTCTATTTTCATGAGTGTTTTCTATTTTCATGAGTGTTAATATTGTGTTTGTCTTAATTCTTTAACTCTGTGATATACATTCAACATTATTTAATTAACTTATTGAATATGCATGCAATAAATAAATATTTCATTATACCAGTTTAACTTATTTTTATTACTTTCAAGTAATTTCTTCTCAAGTACCTACGCGGAAAGTGCGAAACGATCTTACTATATCGGTGTTCCCATAGTACTCTGGCATCAGGTCCTTCAAGAAGCGGTTCCATCGATTTATTCTTAACCGGCAACGCGTTGGTGACGCTCCTGGTGTTACTACTTAATGTTAATGGCCGACAGTGATCATTATACATGAAGAGATCCGTCTACTCGTTTGCCTGCTCCTGCTCCGGCATAAAAAAAAATGTTGATTGTGATTTTGGCGCACGATAATAAGTGGTGGTGATATTAGTCGTGATATTTGATTATATTTGTGATAGACAGCAACCTACTATATAATATATTGAGTATATGAACAAGCCCTCTTATGAATCACAATAATTTGTATGGAGATTCCAGTCCAGTGTCTGAAAATACTGACCAAATACTGATTGTGTCCTATCTGTATTTGTGGTGTCGCCCAACCTGGGAAAATCTATGTTCAAAAAATATTTAACTTTCTTTAATTTCGGTCAAAACTCCCCACAATTATGGCAATACCTCTTGTTTTTTTTTATGTTCAGAAATCTTAATTTGATGGATTGATTCTATTCAACAAGTTTTATAAGCTTAGTTTGTATAAATAAATGTGTTTTCATATTAATTTCCCTTCATTGCGTTAGGTACTCTAAATATCCATTCCAAATGTCCAAGTCAGTCTATAGGAATAATTATCTTTAATTGGTATACCAAAAACTCAAATTCCTTGAGTCCAAGGCACAGCTCTGAAGCCTAAAACTAAAACAAAAGTTTTAAAAAATGGCTGAATGAATGTTGTCCAACTGTCAAATTTAGTGAAATTTCTTTTATTTTCGCCATGACCTGTAATTATTTGTGATTTGTAATTTCTAATGGGTAGTGTTTGAGAATATTGGATTTTATGAATTAAAAAAAATTGCATCATGAACGGGTTAAGTTTCAGTGAACTCTGTTGCCTGTTTTGTTGTCCGCCATGCCCAGGTAAAATCGCAGCCAAGCTCGCATTTTTACCTCCGGAGCCCACGTATGCGTTCACACCCGACGAGACTGGATCTAAATTTTCCTTAACACTTACCGAGAGAGCAGAATGGCAATATTCAGAACGAGAAAAAGAAAACATAGAAGGGTTTTACTCCAGAACTTCCAGGGGCAACAGAATAGCATGTCTCTTTGTTCGCTGCAGCCCCAATGCTCGATTTACTTTATTGTTTTCGCACGGAAACGCTGTAGACCTCGGGCAAATGAGTAGTTTCTATTTAGGCTTAGGTACTAGAATAAACTGTAATATATTCAGTTATGACTATTCTGGCTATGGTGTCAGTGGAGGGAAACCTTCGGAGAAGAATCTTTATGCAGACATTGATGCGGCGTGGCAAGCGTTGCGGACTCGGTACGGCATCAGCCCTGAGAACATTATATTGTATGGACAAAGTATAGGTACGGTGCCAACTGTGGATCTAGCGGCCAGGTATGAAGTGGGTGCTGTTGTTCTTCACTCGCCGCTCATGTCCGGCATGCGTGTTGCATTCCCTAACACTAAAAGAACATGGTTCTTTGATGCCTTTCCTAGGTAAGCATTTCAGTTTATTGTTTACTATTTTATTGTTTTTAATACAAACAACAAAATACAACATTCACTTCTAGTTGAAGTACAAACTAGACATTCAGAATGATAGTAGCAAAATGTAATTTATATGTATTATGTAAACATACATACTGCTAACATAAATATATATTAAAAAGTATTTCCAACGGTGGAAGAATACAATTGATGGTTAAAACTTATTGCAACATAATAATTTTTCTGTGATTAATAATAACTAGGTATGTTATTAAAGTAATAAATGTGTTTATTGAGACAAGAAGTAAAACACAATTAATACATATAATTACAAAATTGATAATAAAATCACTACTTTGTTGTGATAATACTGTTTGTTTGTACTCTATCGGCCAATCATGCCCTCAACATTCTCCTCAAACATTTTTTGTCCACTGCTAAAGTCCCTCCTATCCTCCATCCACCTAATACTTTTATTTATTGATTACTTTCCTCTTTTTCCAAGTATGTTAACATGATCATTAGGTTCTTTGTTATTTTCTTGTGTGACTTTTTCCTTACCTTTTTAGCCTTTAGTCAGACTGAGAAATATATTTTTGCAATGCCTCTGTTCTTTCTTTGTAACATAATTGAGCCTATCTTGTTCCTAATGTTGTATATAATTGGATTTAATTGACCTTAGAGAGATAAAACAATTACCTGTCTTGAACTTTTTGTTTAAAATGATTCAAACAATTTGTCAAATGTAATGTTACTGTAAACTTGAGGTTCATTCATAATTGTTTTTCATACAACTTTGCTTCTCCTCTTATGTTATTGCTGTTATAAGGAAGTCATTTACTAAAAATTGATGTCACACAATGTAGAAACTTATGACATTAGTGTTGATGGGATTGTAATGTAATTTATTTATATGTATAGTGCTTATTCTTACAATCTTATTCTTGTATAAATCTTACATCACCACTAAGGTTGTTCAATGTTTTGCTTCATTAATTCTTTTTTATATAAATAGTCAATAAACAAGTGATGAACCACCTGATGGTAAGTGGTATACACAATACCAAAGGTAAAAGTAGGTAAAGTAAGGTAAAAAATGATGAATGTGTTCCCAAAGGTACAGAAATACCAAAGTATTGAACTAGCTTGTACAAAGCTTAACTAACAATAAGAGGGGTATTTCCCAATAACCTTATCTGTTGTTCAGCAGGTGTTGAGCACGGCTAGCAGGGGTTGCTTGGACTGTAAATAGAAGGAGCCCTTACATCCCAAAAAATACTGACCCCTTTCTTATATTTCTTTGCACATCTTCCTTTCCTCTTCTTTTCCTTACAAAAAAATCATTATAATTAACATGAATCCTAATAGTATTGATTTATTTGTCATAAAATATCAGATTGCGATATTTAGGCAGCAGTCAGATGGCCACAAATTTTAAACATTTGAATTGATACAAAAGTAAAAAAATTAAAAATTTATGTTTTGATAACTATGTTTTTTTATTACAGTATTGATAAAATACCTAAGGTTACCTCTCCAGTTCTGGTAATTCATGGAACCGAAGATGAGGTTATAGATTTCTCCCATGGACTAGCTATATATGAACGCTGTCCTCGTGCAGTGGAGCCTTTATGGGTTGAGGTATAGTATATTTTTATGTAATTGTTAAAAACCAGTATAACACGTTGGGTAATGTTATGAAGATCAGAAATGGTGGTGAAATATCTCTAGGGCTCCTTGATTATTACGAGGACAGACCACTGCTTTGTACGATAGGATTCGTACGATTACGATAATGAATTGATAAATGATACGCCTTTGTCGGAGCCTCTACTTAAGCATTCAGGTTCATTGACCCTGATCACATTTGCATATTTTATAATGCCCACCAATGTACGCTAGTATAAAGCCAACGCCAAGTAGGTGAATAATACGTAAGTCACTACATAAGTTTTGAGATAAAGAAAAAGTTCCATTCGTCTGAATCAATTTTGAAAACATTTTGTCAGTCTTCATTCGACAGGTCATAAATCTCTTCATAAGCAGCCACGGCTTTTCGGCGCTTGGCTTTTATTTTTTTCTTTCCTTATTGGGAACAAAAATAAATCACAGAAAGCTAAGTGTAGTAAAGCCATACTGTTCAGTTCTAAAAGAAAACGACGATGTACGTTTTCATCGTGTCCAAAAAATATTAAAAACCAAGTTTGTCAGGTATACAGTCCTACTGGAATATATACATATATCTACCAGTAATACATGAATCGCAAGATTGGTATTACACGAGCAAGACGGTCACGGCTCACGGTTGTTTTGTGTATTTAGTACGTAAATATCAAAGCCTGAAATCAACCTTTGCGTCATTGGACGAGTATTACCGGCTCCAGTGAAAATATTTTACCTACATAAGTAGGTACATGCTAAGTTCGGAATACGAATTGACTCTTCGGTTCGGGCTAAAACTACTCCAGTTCAAAAAGCGTGAAAAAGAGTTCGAAGATAGATTAGAAAGTTCAACTTATTTGAACATCCAGTCGTCACATACATACATGATTGATCAATGATGTACATATTATGTGACGAATGTAACGACGCGCGACGGCTGAATCCCTGAATTCCCTGATTAACTTATAACTTTAATGGGAGGATTCTGTTGGAGATCACTAATCAATATTTGTACCTAACATTTTCATTATAAACACTTAAAGCTATAACGTGAAATAAACGAACAACCCACAATTGCATAATGCATCGCTTAGTTATGCACTTGATCAATTTCTGCATCAATGCCCCTACTGATATTTTACTTTCTCTTTTATTTCATGCTGTCGAGACACGTAATACCTATATATATTTACCTAATAGGGATTATAGTATTTTTGCTTCATACTAGTTTAGTCTATCATCTGTAGGTATATGTACTTTATATTTTATATGTATGTACCTACCTACTATGATAGGTTTGCAACAAAAATTAAAAGTATAATTTGATGAAGACTGAAGTCTTTAATGTCTAAATAATAGTTAGGCGAGTAGTACCATACAAGAAGTGAAAACGATTATGTTTAATGTCTAATATTTTACTCAAATTGCTCTGCTCTCTTAAAATGTTATCAATATTATACCCAATAATGTTATCCAGGAGAAGAATGATGTTTGAATAGGTAATATTCAAAGCAATATAAATATAAAATTGACTCCCAAATAACTATATTATTTTCCACACATGATGATGACGTGATTATGTATTAAGACGGCAGCTCATTTATGGGGTTGACATACTTACTTAGTATGTATTTCTTAATTTCTCATTTTAAACTCGTTTAATTCAGAGCAAAGCATTTAGAAAACCTTTGCTTTGCTTTTATGGTTATGTTTTAGGCTTAGGAATCTTAGGATCCATTACATATTTGGGTAAGAAATAATTATCAAACCTATAATTGTGCCTATAGTATAAAATTATAATTTGCTCGCAGGGCGCTGGACACAATGATGTGGAACTCTTCAACCAATACTTAGAAAGACTGAAGAGATTTGTTTCAGTGGAACTGCTCAACTGACAAAGACTGCCGGCCACTGGCCAAACTACTCAAGGTGAACTTTATTTTACTTAATGAGGCGTATATTATGATTATTAATAATGTTTAATAGCGTTGCCGTTAAGATATGCATATCTTAGACTAGACTGAACAACTAATCGAAATATTAACCTTTCGTGCTCTGTGTCATAAGTGGAATATTATATTAATAAATTGCTATGAATAATTTTATGATGTAGATTAACTGCTGGTTTGCAATGATTTCCGTGTACAAATAAATCATCATCATCACAACCCATAACTGTCCCACCACTGCTGGGCACGGGTCTCCTCTCACAATGAGAGGGGTATCAAATGAATATGAATCATAAAATAAAAAAATGTCAGTAGTGTTTATTTTTCTTAGTCATTATTTATTTTGTTGCGTAGTTCTGCATTTTTAGTGACGGTTTACATTTACAATACAGTAACATATACAATTATTACGGTTTTTATAGTTCGTAGAACAATATTACGTACGTCTGCTGTTATACGAGTATGACCTATTAGCTTAAAAACTATGTTGATATCACTTTATACGTTTTTCTTGGTGTTTAGGCTATTCTATTGGGGTGAATATTTTGAATATAAAAAACTGGTTTTACTGATATAGTGACTGCAGCTTAATTTAAAGTTTGATAGTCTTGGAGTAGGTCATTAATTGTTCTGAAAATGGGTGACTCAGTTTAAGTTGGCTGGTCTTTTACTAAATGGTTTACAAAGAGATTTTCTACATAATAATTTAACAAATTAATTCTATCAAATTTTATGCCCATAGCGGAAGTCTGTTCATAAATAATTTAATGTAAACACCTCATCTGCAAAATTTTCAGGTGAAGAACAAAATCCCGCTTCGACACTGAGTTCCGGTACTTCTAGTTCGGCGACGGAAAAATTGCTCTAGCTAGCGGGGGCCGGGCCTAGCCGGGCCGGCCCCACCAAAAATAATGTAAACGGCTCAGCGGTTTCGCACAATTACGATAAAACTAAAGACAATAATGAAATCGAAGCCAATGACTCGCGGAGTCCAAAACCCGTCGCGCATAATATAAGCATCAACGTGACGGACACGGACTCCCCCGTAGGAGTGCGCCGCAGGATCCACCTGCGGTCCCTTAGTGACGTGACGCCCTCGAGCCGGTCGCTGACACCGCGCGCGCGTTCTCACTCAGAGCGGCCGCGGACGTCGCCCGCCCCTTCGCCTGCGCATCTGGCGGGGCCCGCGCCGCCGCGCCTCGCCCGCAGCGAGCGCTCCTCGCCCGACGCCTCGCTCCACGCGCTGCCCCGGCCCGTCCTCGGCGACCCGTGGCGCAAGATGAGCGAGGCAGACCTCGGCGCGGCGGCGCGCCGCCCGCTGCCGCCCCGCGCGTCGCTCGACGCCCCCCGCGCGGCCGACCCCTGGGTGATGAACACGGTGCGCTCCACCTCCGCGTCGAGGGACGACGTCGCGGTCGCCCAGGTGGAGTCGTCGACGAGCTACCGACGGGGCAAGCTGGAGCGGCGGCCCGCGGTCGTGTGCGACACGTGCGGCAACTCGAGCTGCGAGTGCTGGCGGGCGCGGCAGTGCACGTGCGAGCGCTCGCCGCGGCCCGCGCGCCCGTCGCCCGCGCGGCTCGCGCCGCGCACGCCGGTGCGCGCGCACTCTGACGACGAGGAGCGCCCGCGGAGGCTGTACAAGTCGTCCTCGCAGAAGGTGGTGTGCGCGTCGATCGAGGGTGAGAGTGTGAAGAAGGCCGCGGACCCGCTGCTGGAGACCACGTGCTGAGCCGCGAGTGATGTGTACGGTGTGATGTGCGCGTTGTTCTCTTTCGACGTACGAGTATTATTAGTGCGAATTTTTTGTATCCTTTTAGTTATAAGATTTCAAAATTATTACTGTATAATATTCGATTTTTTAATCATAAAGTTTGGATGTTGAGGTATGATAATGTGAATGTTTTTTATGATATTGTAAGTACTTTATCTCTGAAATGCGGAGGTTGTGCATTGATATGAAAGAGGATTATCGATGATTGCATTTTAATTAAAATATATTATAGACTATACTTAACTTTAGCCGTTAACTTAAGGTGACCGTATTCCTGTAACATACTGAGAATTATATATTGTTGGTTCCTATGTTACATTATACACCATTTTATTCTCTTGAACGCACATTTATGCGAGGATATCAATTTTACAACTATTTCTTTCCAAATTTCTATTCACATTTTATTCTTACATCATGTATTGTTAAATAGATATTATAATTATAACTATAATGATCTTAGTAGATAAATCTGTTACCATATTATAAAGATGTCTTATGATAGCATCTTAGAAAATTTATAAATGCATTAACATTGAGTTCTATTGCTATATCCCATGTATTCCATATATTATTGATACAAAATTACTCGTAGTTAGGATCAAAAATTATGATTAAGCACTAATTTTTAATGAAAAATTCCAAAATCTTGATAAATGGAAATGGTAAGTGAAATAGCGTTAACATTGTTATTACCGAGATACCATAACCTACCTGTTTTTTCTACTTGCAACACTCGCACCTGTTACTGATATACACTAGAAATAGCCATAGTATACTCAAATAGTGTTTACCTCCAGCTAAAAATTATAAATCATTTTACATATTACTTTTTATTTTATTATAAAATTTTATTTCAATACCTTTTATATGTGTATTGATCGTTCTCCCTTGTTAGAGCTTTGAATATCTTGCCGCAACAAATCAGCAGTAGATACCATATTCCAATGAAATTGTAAGACAGCATTTTATAAAACAATAGACCAATAATTTACATTAATGTTTTTGTGGTTATTTACTAAACAGTCCCTATTGTATACATATAGGACAGATGGTTAGAGCTATCTTGCACTTAACGCACAAATTGAACTCTTAACGCTGGTTACAACGATAGCCAAAATGTACCAAAAACCCACCCTTAAAGTAATAACTCGTTTACTTTTGAATTTTTAACCGATATAGACCTATATTCAAGACAACATTAAAGTCTTGTTACCTAAAACGTATTGTCAATGCATATTGACATACTTCTTTCGCATTGCGAAATTGGGAATGTAGGTACCAAAATAATGTAATGGTTTGCAGATAGAGCTGAGTATATTGTCATAAACGAAGTAGTTTAGATGCTGTAGCAGCAAACTTTCAACTTAATGGAACGAAAACAACATTTTCCATGTAGTCAAATCAACTATTTTATTTCGTTCCATCCAAAAAAACAACTACTTCAAACAAGTGTCTGCTCGATCTTGACTTTAGTGCGTCTCCTTTCGGCGCAAGGTACGAGTTGTAATTCACCGAATTTGCTTTCAAATATGACCAATCTTGTATCCCAGATGACTTTGCTTGGTGGTAGGCCTGAAGCCCAGCTGGCTAGCTACCATCCTCTTGAGTCGGCCGCCAACTTGTGTTCCGGCTGGGACTGTGAGCTGGACAGCTAGTACTTCCTTGACCGACAGCGCATCGGTAATGTCTTCGGTCTTGCCGATGTCCTGCGCGACGGTGATCACTTAACATCCGTTGGCTCGCCTGCTTGTTTATGAACATTAAAAAATATTATTTTTACCAACCTCTTAAAGAAAGTTAATTATTAATGTTTCACTTTTTTTAATAATTATAAGTTAATGCTTGACCACAATCCCATCTGATGGTAAGCGGAGATCTTGGGTGGTAGAGCGCACTAACTAACTAGCAGCCTATTCACTCTTGATTTGAAGACACCTACATTATAATCGGATGGGAACACGGACGCCGGTAATTTGTTCCAGTCCTTCGCGGTACGCATAAAAAACTATACACGAAAGCGCAACGTTCGTACCGGAGGGATGCTTACTACGAAAGGATGGATGCCCGCCCTGCGTCGAGATGTTGAATGGTGGAAAGGGGAGGGAGTAATTAAATGGTGCAATTCCTGCGCACACTCCGAAGTGTATCATAAAGAACACAGAGAGGCTGGCAACTCTACGCCTATGCTCGATTTGTTCAGGTCTGGCGCATACGCAGAGCGCAGGACTTGCCTAGAGCCTAGCGCGTTCATTATATTGTGGCTTTTTTTACGGAATTAGGTAGCAAACGAGCATGCAACATTGCCCTTCGGTAGCGGCCGCCCATGACAACTGTGACCGACCTAGAACAAGACAAATTGGAACTAGGATAGTTAGCCCGGTTAGGAGACAGTGTTAGAACATTACTTGGTTAGTATGTTAGTAAGTATGAGGACTGGAGCAGGAACTGTTAGTGTTAGATAGTTCTGTTGTTTATGACGGCAATCGGTGGTCTATACCACCGATAAGTTGCTGCGATTGCGAATTAAAAAAAATCAAAAGGCCAAGATTTTAACAGCCAAACCTTGGCCTTTTGATTTTTTTTCGTTTGATGCAATGATGGCGGGCTTGATTATATTAGATGAGATCATTGATATGGATGAGATTTAAATGAAAAATAAATTATACTTTTTATATTTTATTTAGATTAAGATCAATAAATACCGATACCAATATTGCACAATCCTTTCCAAAATCTAATTGCCAATCTACTTACCTAGGTATAGAGAGCTGATGCTGACGGTGGCAGGACAATTTGGTTGGAAAATTTGAAAGTGAACCGCTGAAATTCGCTTTGTTGATGAACGCAATTGCATACGGATCCATCCAAGGGGAACATAATAATTATAAAGCATAAATAATTGGGTCAACTTTAAAAAAAAATGACCTATTTTATTGTAATTTATTTTCCCTTCCCTTACTTTGATTACATGTTTGAAACTTTTCTTTCCACTTGTACCATCTATTATCCTCACCTAAAAATTTCTATGCATAGGTACAATGTTTTTTCTCCTATCCCTAAACCTAGTAACAGTACAATACAATAACAAGCCAAAACTCATAAAGGTAGTGAAAAAATATTTATACCTAATAACAAAAACGACAGCCGTACAGAATATTAAGACACAATTAGTTACATGCAAAAACTGATTAATTGTTAATAACATTATATTTTAGTAGTTAAACAATACATGATAATTATACTTACTACATTTTTATGTTTATTAATATCATCTATATCAAAAAACCTTGAGACCAAAAAATATATAATAATTACTGCTTATGTAATTAAGTAGGTACAGTAAGTACATACATACTTCAAATGAATAAATTATTATTTCTTATTTTTGTAGGTACCCAACTTGTTGTCCCCATAGATAAACTTTGGAAAATGAAATGATAGCAGACGGGTGTAAACCGTTTATAATAAAATAATGGAATAGTTGGTA
Organism: Ochlodes sylvanus; assembly: GCA_905404295.2. Taxonomy (NCBI): domain Eukaryota; kingdom Metazoa; phylum Arthropoda; class Insecta; order Lepidoptera; family Hesperiidae; genus Ochlodes; species Ochlodes sylvanus. The sequence goes on along the minus strand of FR990124.1, from coordinate 12,016,724 downwards.
AGCATATATAAGTACCTATATAATAAAAAATGTCATATAACGTGTCTAATTTAACAATTGGTTTCACCCAAAACATGTGTTACACATAAAAACTCCTTTTTAATAGCATGTATTCAACTAATCCTCCGAATTTTCACCAATTTTCAAATAGGATTTGCCCACCATATCCATACCATATCACATAATACCATGTTTGATACACACAGTAACAAATACTTTATTTACTTACCGATTTGATTATATGTAATACGAAATGAATTCAGCAGGTCAGCATTTAATGCTTTCCTACTGTGAACTACAAAATGAAAATGGCAGAATACTTCTAGCATTAAGTCCACCTTTTTGTATCCTATCCTACTGTCTATCTATACTGACCTAACCTATCCAAAGTATATTAAAGCCTAAATAAATAAATAGGACTTAAAAGGAGGCTACAGGTGCTTGAGCAAATAGACAAACATGGTTAGCAACTGTATAAAATACACAAAACAAACAACAAAATTGCTGACAATTGCAAAGGGGGGTTACCAAGGCATGATGTTCCTGATGAACGATGAATGAATGATGATCTATTATTCAATCTATGACCACAAAATAGGTACCACTTGATAATTATTTATTTATTATTAGTTAGTAACTTGTCAAAACCTTATTTTACTTTGCACCAATACAATCCTACTTATCTGGTACTTCTAATGGATTCTGGATGGACTTGATGATGATTTTATATATTGACACTATCTCTTCAAACAGAATAAAACATCTATTTTCTACATATTCTTGGATTAATGTATTCTGCCACCATTAATGCTACTCTCTCTGAAGACTTCAATACAAAAGCATGACTAATATCGACTAGTTTGAATGTGAATGATGGTTGTATAGTTTTAATATCCTCTACATAATGCACTGGTGCCCAGTTGTCTCGGCTGCTATATATGATGTTGGTTTCAGAACATAATTTTTTCACCCCTTCTGAATTTAACTTCAAAACAGTGTCCATTTCATTATATGCTAAGAATAAAATATTTTCTAGACATTTGGGATTCAAAACTTTCTGTATCCTTTCCATGTAACTTGAGGGTAATCCATTGAACTTAAGGTAACAAGTCACAAAAAACTGTACCAGAACGACTGGGAGCAAAGGTAATAAAGAAACCAGAAATAATATTATTGGATTTATGCGTCTTACTACTTTGTTCATGAAAATTCCATTTTTAGTTTCCGCCATATTCTGTACCGTAGGAAATAACAAATTAGTAGATAAAATATTATCACGCAAGAAATAATATTTATCCATTAATTCTATTATTATCCAAGCTCCAATGGAGTGCCCAATGATGTGAATTTGGCTGTTCTTATCAATGTGATTTTTAATAAAATCCAATTTATGCTCTATTTGACCTTTAAGATTAAATAATTTTTCTTGGTTATGTATTTTAATTTTATCTTGATCTGGAATTTCTTCATGTCCTGCATGACCTACAAAGAATAATGTGATAATATTAATGAAACATCATAATCTATTCTCATATAATTATTATATACTAGTTTTCCGCTCGCGGCTTGGCCCCCATGTAATTCTAAATTTCCAAAAATCCTTTCTTAGTTCGCAATAGGTTCCTCAAGTGACACAAGAGTTCAGTGTTTTCGGCTATGCATTGTCTGTCAGATACTCAGTAAGAATGGAAGAGTTTTATATAGGGTGATGGCTAAGTATACTAATAATATCTACCTAAATAAACAAATATCACGAGGAAAAAATCAAATCATGCAGCAGATTCAAAAATTTTTGGTTGGAAACAGTGGGTTATTATAACAGAATCTATTGGAATATCTTAAGGTAGATACCATATCAACTGTCCCTTTTTGTTATACTAAACGATAGTTAAGGGTGTTCTAAAGGTCACGATGACAAAAGTGCAAATCACGTATCTATCAAATTACGGGAATGTACGTGGGACCGTCGATTTATATTTATCCATAGATACCCAAAGAAAAATCCATATACTTACCAATAATACAAACAGGTAGAGAAGTTTCTTTATGTAGCTCAGATCCGAACTCTATGTAAAAATCAGTAATTCCCGGATTACCCGTAATACATACAATTACATCTTTACCGTTACAATCAAATGGGTCACCCCAAGTAATCAAATGTGTTTGAATCTCATTAATTATTTTATAGATGTTTTTCATTGTAATCTTGTCTTGTTAACCACGCTACCACTTATACAGATATCAGTCAGTTAACAAAAAGATTAAGTAATTAGGTACGACAATCTAAAATCCAAAATTCCAAATAAAAATATTAATTTTTATACCGGTTATAAACTACAAATCATACAAATGCAAAGAAAAGAACTTTAATGAATTCATTCATTTTCATTGTCATTGTCGACATTGTCGTTGTCACAAAAATTGTCTGATTTGTCACTGTCATTAGTGACAGTTCATTTCATGTGGACTTAAGTAGAATAGGTACCTACCTACTTATTTTGATATATTCTGTGGTCTATCCCCTGCCATAGACAAATACACAATATTGTTCCCTTTGTGTGATTGTGATATAGATTGGCAATGTAAACTATCGAATTATTATTAGAGACATCGGGTTTCATACAAAAATCGTGGAAAAAAATGTCCCAGTGACAGCCATCGCAAGAATAAGAAGAAAGAAGAAGTTAACAAGGTACTTTAAACACTAAAATCTTATCAAATAAATTAGGGTCTCGTTTGAAGCGTTATCTTCTCTCTCTTTCTAACACATCAAAGTACCGTATGCTTCGGTAGCTCTCTTTTACTGTTATACCCAATCTATGTACATTTTATGCTTTGTGTAGTGTCTTATCATAAACTTGTTTTTGTTTCATGTTTTTGTACATCATACTTACTTACAGTTTACACTTACACTTATAGTCTGTAAACGTAGCCAACGTAGGTACTAGTTAGTGTTTAGAAACTTTAGAAACTCTCTCTTGCAGAGTTGCAGACGCTGAGAGATATTAAACTATTGTGTCTGTGTTCTCTTGTCGTTGTCGTTGTTCGTTTTCGTTGTCAACTTGGCATTATGGTCTAAGACTTCAAGTTCAATTTCAATTCAAATGGTTTTGATAACGTTTCTCTTTGCAATTTGCAATTACTATTTACTAACATACAATAACTGTGACGTTTACCATTCTTTGTTTTGAATTATTTTAATTTCAAAACATTTTTTATATTACTTTCTGATAATTACATTGATACTGTCCATCGATCACTATACATAATTATTTGCAGTACAACGTTAATAATGAAGAAAAATCCTACAGTTAACATAATACATGAACTTGATAGTGATGACGAGTTGCCAGGTAAATACATTAAATTAAGTTTTAATAGATCGGTAATTTACTTTGTACTTTGGAAGTACCATTATCATTATCATTGAATATTAGTCACCCACAGCCTCTTTCAAATTATAATTATACTTGTTAAAATCGAAGAATTTGTTGGTATTTGTTAATTAAAAAATGTATTTGTTTCAGAAACTTATAACGATGTGTCAATCCTGCCTGCATATCGAGATGATAGTCGCTTCAATGAGATAACATTTCCATGGGTGAATAATTTTAATTTGAACAGGGAAGACCCTATTGTTTATGAAAGTCAACGCCATGCAATAATTCGCCGCCAAGGCGTGCTAAACGGCCAAGATTTATATTGTTTAAAATCTGTGGAATTATGTTCATGTAGCACAACACTTGCTTGGTTTATAAATTTCTTGTTATACAAAGATTTGCAATCTCATTATAATTATCTTAGAAGTTGTCTGGTTAATGATTTTATGTCTAAACCATTTACTAAGAATAATCACAGGCGTAGTGAGGATATTGTTAGTAAAGAGAGATATGAAATTGTTATTAAAGTCTAAAATGTGATAAGATATGTAAAATTCAATGGCCCACTACCGGTCTTTCCACATTCCTGGGGGGCTTCGAACATACTCCACCATGCTGCTCCAATGCAGATTGGTGGAGTATGCTTAGATAAGATATGTAAAATGTGATAAGATAATAATATATGAAATGTAATAAAAAGACCTTTGTTATAATAACCATTATATTTATTTATAGCAACTTAAGTACCTACTTTCTGTGTTTCTGTTTTTATACTTAGATATTTAAAATCATGCAAAAGATTTTCTCCGTCATGTGCCATATCCTTCATGGAGATTGACAACCATTTATTTTTTGCTGACTACAGTACAGAAAGCAGACTATACAATGTAATAATTTTTTTTTAATATATGCACCGCAGTTTATTTAATGAAGGCCGAAATTCCTACATCTATGAAGACAATTAAGATGTATTCATAAAATGAATATGATATTTTTTACACATCTCCCTTTGCTACTTGATCAAGAAATCCTTTTGAGCATCTAATAGACTGTTGGTAACACTTCTCAAAACCTTGAGCGTCACTGTCCTGAAAAAAAAACCAATCTTGATAAATGTTATCGAGGAAATGTGCCACTTCTGTTTATATCATAACATGAAAACATGGAGTATACAAATGCATTATTATCTATAAGTGTTCTGCAGGTTTTAGTTATTACTAAAGAAATAAGAACATATCTTAACATGTTCGCTGGGGATCATGGATATGTCATGTTTTTTTCCATAGAAAATTATGATTGCCACAGTGAACATGTTAAATCACCACCAGTTAAGTAAATTACAAGGTGGTAGAATTTACACTTCTCAAAACATAAAGACATGAGTATGTATGTATGTATGTATGTATTTGTTCATGATAATTTATTTCTTGGAAATAAGTAACAATCCAGAAGGTTGTGTATAGGATTCAAATCAGGTTCAAAATTTAAGTTTGTCTTGTGGGAATCCAAGTTACAAAGTAAAGGTATTCTACTTATCGACAGTGAAGTGCGAATATCTTCTATCCAACAAAAACAAAATTTTACAGGAGATGAAAAAAATGATTCATTATTTTGTATTATTTATCAATAAATGTTAACTATTGTAATTGGTATAAAATTATATGAAAATTTCAATGACACATTGGCCTATGATGGGCTATTTTTAATTTAAACTTTAAATCCAATGGCATACATAACTCATTTTCACTGAAAATGTTAGATAGAAGATATTTGCACTTCACCGTCGTTATGTATATACTGAAACACATCTATGTGCAACCTTATCTAAATGTCCACTGCACTGAATTGAAAAAGATATTTTAAAGTCCCTTACATAGTATGGATCCCTTATGATTCTGTCTCCTTGTGGGTCAAAGTCTCCAAACAGAAGAAGTTTGGCCTTTGATCCTTTTGGTGCTTTTTTACGCAGGTCACTCATATTTGCCTCATCCATTCCAAATATGTAATCGTAATAGTTGAAATCTTGAGATGTTATCTACAATAAATGTAAAATTTCACAATGAATTTTAATAATACATTGATTAATGTTTATAAAAAACCAACTACAAATTTTCAAATAATTATTATCATAGTCACATAATAATGTCTATTTGGTCAAAGAGAGTAGTATAAACATAGGGGCTTTTCTAAATTTGTGGGAGCTTATGGTAACCCCTAAATTTATTTATTGGAGTATCATTCACTTTCTAGTTTTGTTTCTATTAATTTCATGATATATTAGACATACAATTCCACATAATATTTTTAATTGTTAGAATTTGGTAATGGCTATATTTTATGTGGATCATAGTATAATTAAATCACATGAACTGCACGGTTTGTTCTAAGAAGGTAAATAAGGAGTTTTTAAAATGAAAAGTGAATTGGCTCTTACTAAGTTAGTGGTATAATCAGCTTATAAGTAGAAAAGTTGTTTAACGGACTTGTCTTGCGGTGTTATTGTAGGGGACGTTGTGGTTCTTCATAGTATCCAAAGCTCTCCAGTCAGGAGGGTTACCGACGTGCCACCCTCCAATAGCTGCACTGTCAATTTCCCACTGGTCTCCAACATTTTGATCGTTTACAGTCTTTTGAAAAACTCCTTCTGCTATAGGGGACCGGCAGATATTCCCTTTAAACATAGAAATTAAATGAATTATCTACATTTTAGTAGATTCTTTTGAACAGGCAGATAATATTTCCTTATAGAAATATGTCCTTACCCAAGCATATAAATAACGCTTTCTTTTTGGAATCAGCCATGTGGGAAATAAATAATGTAAGTAATTAAGTAGTTATGAAGTGTATTAAATTGAATTCGAAGAAAATTAGAAAATCAATCACAAAATGTTTAATGTTTACGTTTAGTGTCACTGTCAAACTACGTAGTATACTTTAATCTATGACAACTACCACAGAGTCCATAGAACACTATAACCTGTGCTATAATAGCACAGGTAATAAACATTTAACAATTATTGTAATACCCTCATCAGTTATTTAATCGAAAAAATGACGAATGAAAGCTTAATAAATGAGAACATCAACACAGTCGAAGTTAATTAAATACCATTGACATATTAATGTTAAAATACACATTATTAAGGATACCTACAGGTAAGATCTCGCTCCTTAGAGTATATATTACTACCGTAATATATACTCTAAGTCTCGCTCAAATTTAAACAGGCAACGGCGGGCGCGGTCGGTAGGATGGGTGACCGCTGGTGGCAAAAATCTCTTATGCGTTTCCATGCTTAGGAGGGCACATAAATAAATAATAAAGCCGCCGGTCCCGGTTGTTACCATTTGATAGCAGTCGTTAAGCTATGTCGGATACCTTAAAAATTTCTGACACTTGGGTTGCCCACTAACCCTTCCACCAATCCGCATTGGAGCAGCGTGGCGGAGTATGCTCTAGGCCTCCTCGGGTATGAAGAGAGACCCGTGCTCAGTAGTGACGTTTAGCCTTTATAAAAATAGTCCTATCAAAACAAAAAGCAAGGAATGTCTAAATCAACATAAACAAGGAATGTACAATGAAAATGTCTATGTAACATTAAAATTAAAAGTTAATGCTAGATTGATCTCAATAAAAATAATATACCTTTAAACTATAAAATAGTTTTTTCTCAACATTTATTAATTTGGACATTCCCTGTCATTTGCCTGTGCCTTTCATATGTACAACAGTGCTGCCGGTGGTGACAAATTTGTAAATTATATGCTCAATCTTAAATTTTGTATTGCTTCCGTACCATACAACACAATGTTACCAAACACAGTCATGGTTTTATGAATGGTCATGGAATAATTGTCAATAATACTAGCATTGTACAATATTAAGAAAACTTTTTATTAGAACCTATTATCAAATGGCTTCATTATGTCGTACTTCAACTAATTCTCCATCACTATTGAAAGCTAAGGTTCTCAATCTCCTGCTTCGGAGTAAAGGAATTGTTTTCATTGCATAGTCAATAAGTTCTTCGAGGGGTATTTTTAAGAAGTCTTTTTTGTTTCTAAACACAGTGAACCATGCCCTGTACAAGAAGGCATCTGTAAATCCATCTGGAAATTCGTTGAGCAACTCTTTCCATCTTATATCTCTCCATGCCTTGCATGATGATTTTTGTAATCTGAAAACATTATGTAAAAGTTGCATAAATAACAAATTAATATTTATAATCATAGGAAGACTTATATAAACAACATTTGATGATCCCTAGAGCACAATGGTCACATGCTGGACTGTCGTTTAAAGCTAATATTAAAACTGATATGTATAAACTGAAACAATAAAAAATGCTACTACTCACTTTGTGGCAATTTTCTTTCTAATTTTATTTATTTTTATGTCTTTCTTTACAAATATCTGCACATGTAATTTGTTAACCCAAAATTTTTGTAAATATATATATGGATGATTCATCTCCTTCTCCATTTTTGCCCAAATGGATTTATCAAATCTTTTATATTTCAATTCATCTAAGGGCATTCCAGTATATTTAAGAAGCAGTTTTAAAAACTTTGTTGCCAGGGGCAGTTTCCACCTAATTCGTGTATTGTCTACTGAACCTGCAGATTAATTTAATTTATTAGATCCAACAAGTACAACACTAAAGAAGCATAATACATGCACTAAATGCAATATAAATAGATATAAATGTATTAACAGCCTTACCATTCAACCACTCTTGTTGTTTTTTGTATATACCTCTAGATTCTCTGCCCAGCGCTTTGGACAATATTGGGATAGCATTTCTGGCATTGTGGTAAAAACAGACTGCCATAAGCTTTTCCTCTTCTGCTGAGTATGTGCCTTTATTTGGACACCCATAATGAGTCAACACATGCTTGTATACTTGATACAGACTCCTTTCTAACCCTCTCGCCAAAAACGCAATGACAAAATGCCTAGCTCGCTCTTCTGGTGTATGTGGGTTTCTGCTTTTACAAGTATTTTTCCAACGTGCAAAACATTCAGGATTATCTGGTATACCAAAATGCTAAAGGTAATAAGTATAAATATATTTATTGCTTAAATGAATACCATAAAAAGAAGTAAACATACAATAAGAAACTTCACACATCACAATTATATTGACACAAGTATGAACAAATATTGGTAGAAATTAGACATGGTTAAAAAAAAAGGTTTTTATTCATTACCTTTCGAAATTTTCGCCAATTTTTATGTATACGCTTGCTTTCTTTTTCAGTTATCCTGTCATTACGAAAGTTATCTATAGCTTCACTTTTAGCCGTTACAGGGCGAGTAAGACTCTTTGATTGTTGATACCATGGTTGTTCCCATATTATTTCCATGTATTGTAGTTTCTCCAACAGTAACTGAAAAATATTTTTGAAATACAAACTTCTGATGATCAGTGATGTTTTCCATTGCAACTTTTGATAAATGCCGTTGCAGGTTATCTTTCTACCTTAATAAACTCCTGATCTTGTTCTTCTAAATCTTGAACATACATCAAAATCTTTTCCAAGGAAGTTGGGTCTGTAATGTCCTCTATACTATTAATTACTTCAGACAAGTCCATTTCTAAAATTTATAATAGATGTTTATGTTTTACGTTTAAATTAAAGCAGCTGAAATTGAATCAAAGTTCAAATCAAATTCAAACACAGCAGTCACAGCCAGCACACAGCAAGCACGGACTGCCTGACTCTGACAGTGACCAGTGACACTGACATCTGACAGTACATAGGCATAATTTTTTTTTTCTTCAATATGGCGTTGGCGAGGCATAGATTACACTTGACTACAGTAGAATCACAGCACAGACTCGGACGAGATATGCACATAACAGTACCTACCTAGTCTGTGACAGTACCTAACAGTAACACGTAAACTGACAGATATAATTAGAATTACCGGAAATCAGATCAAAATTCAGAGTAGATTTGATAGGTGTATGCCAACCTTTATTTATAATTACATGTCTTTGGCTGAGTGTATTTACGCCAACGCCATAATTGTAGAAAAAAAAATTAATGGTGTACTACCATAGATTTTAGAGTGCAGTATTGTTTATTCTGTGATCTATATTATAATATAATGTCTGTGGTATTTTATTATCCTAAAATCATAACCTTATTTTTAGTTGTCGTTGTTGAAAATAAATGGAATAATTAAATTAAAAGAAGTGGAAACAAAATGTTTAACATATATTTTGCCATATATACATTTTACATGGTTACAAAATTTTAAGCTTTTAATTATTGCCATATTTATCACAAGGTATCAAGGTAATATTGGGTATTGTATTAGTGCGCATCACCAAATGAAATTGCTATTTTGTAAAATGTTTGCAATTGTTTGTTTTACATTGAAAAAAGAGTAAGATTTCATTATGTTCTAATTTTCTGATTCTTTAACTAAACGAACGATGTTTTTAGGTAAAACCAAATGTAATTCAATCAGAAAAAAATGTTCGTTTCACATGATAAAAATGTAAATAAGAAAAAATTCCAAAAGCCCAATATCCTAAGAAGGAAATCCAAGGTTCCTTCAGTGAAGTTAACAATCACAACAGGATCCTGTGAATCTCCAGAGACGAAATCTCTTCCACCAATAAATATAAATGAATCAACAATTCGTGATGTAGAAGAGACAATATCCCAAAGTAAAAGCAGTAAATTTGTGGAGAATTACCGAATAGAACCACTGAGAACAAATGTTGATGATGTGAGTTCTTATGAAGTGCAAATAAATGCTGTTGAAGAGCATAATATTGAAAGCGATACAAAAAATTCCTTACAATCTTTTGCAACCACAGCACACATTACAGGTGAGTAAATTTAGACACTACACTACAAAGATAACACTACAATTTCTATTCTGTAATATTCCTTTTTCACTCTCTTATCCATGCCTATTTCTATTAATTCTAAGGAACTTAACATAATATCATGTACAATACAATCATGTACATAATAAATAAATAAGAATGTTAGGTTCTGGTAGTACTTATGGTACTGGTGCTAACTTTTACAATTTTAAAATGTTATGCATACTTTGATTAACTTTATTTTCATTCCCTTGATTTAATTTGAAGCATTACCCTGAAATTAGCATACTGTTCAGCACATAAATTAGATGGATCATAAGGTTAGGCATTTGTTATGTCAGAACTCAAAAGTAATCATATTGCACAACTGAGTATTTGGCTTAAAATTCTAGGGTTAACTAGTGATAAAATCATGATTAACATTTGCAGATCTTGAAGAAACTGAACATCAGAACACATTAAATGTTGAATCATTTCTAGTGAGTGGCGCAACAGATGAGGTGAAATAGTTCTTTATGTATTGTTATTGCTGGTATTTCATTTTTGTGTACTTAACAAGCAAATATTTATAATTTTTGTATAAAGTTTGTATTATTCCATTATTCCATTCCAATTAGAAAACTATATAAGGTATGGATTTTAAAAGAGACAATTTATGAAACAACAGCTTGTGTAATTGTGTATTAAGATTAGTTTGAGCATATATTTTTGGCATTTTATATTGATTTTTTTTGTATTCCAGAACATAACTTTGTTTGATAATGATACATTTCAACCCAAAATTGTCGACTTCCAAGGGAACCAAAAGTGGTGCTTTGATTTTATTAATAACCCACCAAAAGTCATGGTAGAAGATAGTAAGTTATATTATATTTTTATTCAACAATTAAATTAATCATTATGCCTTACACTAAAAAGTATTAAATGTTTGTGGTGGTACAACCATCAACTCTTTTCTTGATTACCAGTAAGAATTTTTGTGGCAACTGCTAATTGGACAAAAATTTACCAAAAATTCTAAATGATAAATTGATATTCTTAAACATACTGTGTAACAAGAAGGTGTAAAGTTTTATTTTATTTACCAGGTGGAGTGTCAAGATTAGAGCGTGTATATCTGGAGCAAAAACCAAACATGATCTCTACTATGGTCCCCATGTCAACCATGTCCTCGGGCCAGCATGAAAGTTCCTATATTGTCCCAGCAGAACAAATTGTTGATGAACTTACCATTCATAAGTTATCAGTAGATCAGTATTTTGCTAAAACTCTTAAATTTAAGGTAATAAAGCTTTGTATAAGTGAATTTAAAAAGATTAAAGTAATGTTTTTTAACTTGTAATTATAATTTGAATTTATTGTTGCTGCAGTGTGATGTGCCTGAATGTAATAAGGAATTTATGAGTGAACAGAAGTTAAAGAAACATAAATGTATTATTAACAAGGACGGCAGTACCAGAGTACCGAGGCAGACGGTGGTGGAATGTCCTGTTAAAAAAATTAATGATAATGGCACCGAAGAATCCTGTGGGAGGGTATTTCAAATAAGAGATGAGTTAATGAAGCATTTAAATGAAGAACATAAACCTGAAGATGCGTTATACAGGTTAGATTTAGATCAACTGTTAGTTTCCCAACTCAGTCATAATTTTTTCAGGCATGCCATTTATAAAGTTATTAAGCATAAATATCTAAAATTGTAGATTTATAATTATTTATTTAAATTTTTCTATTCTAAAAAGAACAAATCAGCAGATGAGCTGATGGTAAATGGTCAGTAATCGACGTGGCCCGTAGACATCAGTAATTTCAAAAGCATCACAGATGCATGACCCGATAATTTACTACAAGAAATATGTTCGTATTAATCCATTATTACCCGAATCACAAGAGAAACAGAAGTGATTAACAGTACAAATGAAAACACAGGCAGTAGATGACGTTGATGATTTGTCAGGTGCGAGGAGTGCGGCCGCCGGTTCTTCTGGGCGTCGGGGCTGCGCGGGCATGGACGCGCGCACCGCTCGCGCCGGCCGCGCGCCGCGCTGGCCTGCCCCTGGCCGGGCTGCGGCCGCGTGTTCCGCCAGCCCTGCCGCCTGCGGGAGCACTCGCGCGCGCACACCGGCGACAAGCCCTACCCGTGCCGGTATCCGGTCAGTTGCATTCCTTTGTGTTTGCTTTAATATTGTCTAATGTGTGCTTATGGCTGCATCTGTAACCTAAACAACCTGTAGTTTGTTGTTCATAGTGTAGTTCCGTATGTTTATTTTTAATGTTTGTGCTTAAATAGCCGACAAACGAGCAGACGAGCCACCTGGTGGGAAGTGGTCACCGTCGCCCATAGACATAACCAATTGTTGGCCAAGAAAGATGAAAAAGAAAATTAAGCTCTCTATTTAGTGGGCAAACATGCACACCTGTGCAATTTGAGCATGTAGCTTAAGTTTACCTAATAAGTTTAACTGTACAACAAGCTTGTCAAGTACACCCTGGCGAGCATGGCTAGCTCGATGAATGTTTTACAAGAACGCGAGTTCGTTTGTAGAACTGCGGCTGGTCGTTCCGCACGGCGAGCAAGCTGATGCGGCACGCGCGCCGGCACACGGGCGAGCGGCGGCACGCGTGCGCGGCGTGCGGGCGCGCGTTCCTGCGCCGCGAGCACCTGCGGGACCACGCGCGCCGCCACGCCGCCGCGCGCCCCGCCCGCGCGCCGCGCGCCGCGCGCGCCCGCCGCGCCTGCACGCACCAAGGTACGCCGCCGAGTGATAGGTAGTTAGTTCAGTAGCGCCATACTGTTTGACCCCGCTGATCGCAGCAGTTGTGATTCAAATACGCAGCATAATGGATCCTCCCATGGCCTACGTTACTCTCCAGCCTCCTATCTCCTCACACAAATTATACCATAAAATCGCTCCGTTGCGACGTGAAAGAAGGACAAACAAACACACTTACGCATTTGTATTATTGACCATAATAATAATAATAATAATTGTATATTATATAACTGTATATTGTATATTATAATTATTGTATATTATACAATATTTGTTCTTATACTTTGTATGGTACAAAAAAGTCTAAATAAATAAATAATAATTATATTATACATAAATGATGGTATATTAAAGTAGACCACATATTATAGTGCGAATTTATGTATTTCTGTTTACAGGTTGCGAGCAGACCTTCGCCAATGCTAACTCGTATTATGTGCACATGAAGAATTTCCACAGACAAGATGAGAACGAGGAAGAGGAGGAGGATTATATAATAGAGACGTCCACACCAGAAGATGATACGCAATCAATTCTAAAGTCCGATTCCGATGATCTGTACATGGTAAGTATGATTTTACGACCAGTAGTGGACTTCAAGAGGCGTATGAATGGACAAGCTAAAAAAAAATATGAAAACTTTTCGTGTTAATAATAAACAATTTCCTAGGTAACATACATGCCTGAATCGCCAGAAACGGACACAACTAATAGAGTGGAAGTTGAGCCCGAGAACGTGGAGCTATCGTTGAACGTGTGCTCGGAGGTGGAGGGTGTTGAGGGTGATGAATCGGAGGGTGAATCTGAGGGTGAAGCGGAGGGTGAAGAAATGTGCGTGGACGCGGGTGAACTGCTCGAGGGCGAGGAGCACGCCGCGCGCACGCACTGCACGTGGCCGCTGCCGTCGCGGACGCACGTCTACGAACAATCCGATGCTTATGTGCTTGAAGAGGACGCCCACGTAAGTGTTCAGTGGCTGGTAAAGTTACGTTAACGTTGACGTTACGACATTTATGGCAAATAGTAGTACGTACGTCTCTTTATATCTTTTGAATTTCATAGGCAAAATTGTAGCTTTATGAGATACAATTTTTACTTGTACTTGTAAATACAATGTTTATAACCTCGCGTTTTCACTTATTTTATGTTTTCTTTCAATATGAAACATTTTTGAAAACTATCGACATTCTACAACACATTTTCGGGGTAATAAATATACTCTTTAGTCAACCCTACCTTTGGAATATTATTAAGCACTTCATTCTTTAATATTTGACAGGTGGAGCAGTCTGAGATTTCTGAAAACAACATATATACCGTCAGGAGTGATTTGTTCCTGCACGGGAACGTGCTCACCAACGATGATAGCGAGTAAGTGGATCGGTGTACAGCTTTTCTGTCTTTTTATTCTTGGCCGAGAACACATCAGTGCATGTGTGATGTGTTCTCGGCTTTTGTATACCTGATGTTAACGTGGAACGGGGCCCACTTGCCGGCAGGTAGTTGGTCTGTTAGTTTGTCGGCGGTTTTCCATAAAAATGAGATTTTGGAAAACTATAGAATAGATATGTTACGTTCATCCAACGCAAGTTGCTCTTTTGCATTCGCTGGTATGACATTACTGTATACTATGGATGGATGTGAAAGATAATTACGCAACGCATGACAGAAAGAGACAACTATATGAAAAGTGAAAAAATGAGCAACATTTGACTGCCCAAATATTCGCAAGCTCGTGTCATAGATAGATAGAATACTCTTTATTTTACACAAGAGAACATTCACATCAGGTTAACTAGCTTAAGGCACAGACAACCGGCGGTCTTATCGCTGGACATATCCTTTGGGCAGAGGACAGGTTTAAAGAATAAGAAAAACTACCCACTTTTTACTTAAAAATTAATCAAAGAAATGTGGGTAGTATTAGTAAGTGTACGTGTGTTGTGCAGGCACATGGGCGGCGCGGGCGCGGCGGGCGCGCTGGACGCGGAGCTGCTGCTGGCGCCCTCCGTCGACATCGCACAAGTCAGTATTACCATGGTTATACTATCATACAGTATTCCATCTTTTCATCTCGGAGTATGGCATACAGCTCGGTACACAACAACAAGTCGCAGATGCGCGGTAGTGGCGTACGTACCTGTGAGTTTATAATTATGAAGCGTGCGATTTACCTTCCTACTTACATTAACTAGAACTAGAAAAAATCAGTCCTAGCGCGCGGGACTAGGAATTTATTTCAAGGACAGGGCCGAGTCACAATACTGTATGATACTATTACAGTACCTTTGTAACGTGTGTTACCAACGAGCTATAAAGTATAGAGGACGCCCATCCATACAAACAGTCATTCGAAAATAGAACCAAATCGCTCACGTGACTTGAACTGCTAAAGGTTCACAATTGGTTCTTATTTTATGCCGCCTTACACGAGGCTAGCCGTGATTGGCTAATTTCAATGTCAGTAAAACCCCAAAAACGGAACTACGAATGGGCTGATGTTGCCTACTAGGCTGCAGCCTAGTATTCTTTACGCTATTTTTGATCGGTTGTTACACTTCTAGGTATTATTTGTCGCTGCGTGTTACTGAAGTTAATCAACACGACATGCTGTGTTGAAGTGAGGTGCACTCGCTGTTACTTGCACCTTCGCCTATGCAACTTTGATTGTCCACACGTAATTCCGAATCTGTTTTAATTCAATGAAAACTGAAAAATCCCTAACCCTTATGGGATAGCCTGGGAGTGAATAAGGAAAATTAACGAATTACGTGTCACCTAACAGTGTTTATTTGTGAAAAAGCTTACTTCCCCTAATTTACAGTAAAAAGTTTCTTTATTGGATATTTACGTAATAAAGTCTACTATATTTTTTTAAGAATATAAATAATACAGTATAATGAACAAAATGAAACGTAATTTGCAGGAAGAATTGTACACGGACGCTGTAGATGAGTCGTCGTTCCGTGTGTTCCTGTTGAGCGGAGAGGAGCTCACGTAGGCGCCGCGCGTCACGACAGGACGATGCGACGACGACGTGACGACAACGCACGAGTCTCAACGATCTCACACACAATAGTAGGCCTTCGATAAATGCTCACACTCCATGGATAAACGTAAGGAGAACCTCACCAACACAGACATTAATCTATATGTGAATATCCCCGGCAGGGACCGGGAATTGAACCCATCCCGGGTTATATCGCCTAGCAGGCAAAGTAGTGCCCGACTAGGGTACATCATGTGGCCTACATGTTCGATTACACAAGTCTTAACTACTAATATGTAAGAACACAGAGAGTGCAGAAGTCAATCTACAATTTGATCAGTCATGTAACCATTTTTTGTTACCTACTGCATTTCAGCGCGAAAAATGGTGCCGATCGCAGTCGATAGTGTTTATTGTTATGAATAGGCGTGTCTGTGAGCTATTTGTAATGTTACGAACGCGGGGTTCGGGATTTGGATTAAACACCGTTGACTTCTTTTTGAAAGGTTTATAAGGGGACGAACAGGTTGCACTGTCACCGCAGGCACTATCACCGTAGCCAAATCATAGATGGAAACGTAGTTCGTTGGACGCTGGGGTCGTAGATCCAAACACACTGTAGCCAAGTTGCAGAGTTGTACTGATGTCCGTTGGTATCGCTATCGCTGAGGTCGCAGGTTTCTTCGTACTTGATCACTTCGCGCTGTTATCGCTTCGAAAGCTTAAACTGAATTGAACTCCGCGGCCTCAACTTGCCCCTTTTATATCAGGCTTTTAGAGCTTTTCTTTTCTTCGCGGCTCGCTCACAAAAGGACCGGTATTGGTAAACAACTTCATTTGCCATGCCATTTTGCGCCTTACGCTAAGGACATTCATTGTCGAAATTCAATGTCGCTTGAACAAATATCCCAGGCTAGCCCCTTTGATGTTGTTAAACACCAGTCGTATCTGGAAACTTCCGGCGTCCGCGACTGTATGTATGTTGCTCGAGTGACTGTACGCGCTTTTCGACATTAAGTTTTATACGTATTTGCTTGATATACTAAGTGACCGAATACGACCCGTATTCGGTCAGTTACCGGATGGTATTATTCCATATATATTTTATATTATTCCGTTACTCGGTTCACTTCCCCGGACTTTACACAGTTTATAAGCAATAACAAACATTCCATTCGAGTGTTTATAAACCCTAATTATAAAAAGAACTCAAGAATAACTAATATTAGGCGCCAGTCCGACATCACCCTTCTAAAGCTGAAGACTTTGAAGGTCGAAAACATTTGACCGAGTGATCACTGTGAAGTAACATTTGTCGTAACAATGTGACTGTTATCAGTGTTTAATTGTGTCTGGACAGGTGTTTGTTTGCTTCTATGTACACTGTATTAACATCACTTAGTCGTTGCTAGATATATTTTTAAGAGACTGTATCGGATGGCTTTGCCGAAGACGATTCAACTGCACGTACTTCAGAACTAAGAGTTATTTATTAATTTTATTAATGTTATCACGTTCAGTCCAATTGATGCTAGGTTTATTGTTACTTTATATATATTGTGGTGAGACGACTCACCGCGGGAATAGCCCAACAATATTAAGACATCATTTCATTCACCATGGATTTGTGCTAATTGACTACTTGATCGGTCGTGTAAAGAGTGTTCTTTTTTGTCTAATGACGGCTAATAGTTATATTGACAAAAAGAGATGTTATGTCGTATGGCCGATAACAGTCGTTTTGTGCTGTGGTCAATAAAAGACGGTTGTTTATTTAGGCTTGGCGACCGATTGTGTCGTCGAATGATTAAGAATGTAAAATATAATTTTAGTGGCGATTGGTGTTGTAGTTAATAGCAGTTTTTATTTAATTAAATGTTTGGCACATTATTAAATAGGTATTACAATACTCATCAATGACTGTCATAGTTTAGGAAGGAACACATGCTGTATACCAAACGTTATCCTTGTAAAATTATCGAACGATCGTCGTGATGGGTATATTGTGCCTGTATTTTTATTGTTAAATTTAATATCTGTAAATGACATTAAGGTCGTAATGTTAAGCGTTTTACGAGGACCACGAAGTATAAATACGTTTCCAGTGTATTATTATCTGAATAGCAATAATTATGTACGCAGAATGTGCTACAGGCAATTTTATACGACTTAAGGTACAAAAATTTGTGTGTAGGCAAAATTTATGAATTACTTATATTGGTGCAATATTACAAATATACATTTTCTAAATTTAAATAAGTCAATTGTTACAACGCGGCCGAACTTTTCGGCCGTCGCGCGTCGTCCAATGTAAAATGCGTGTAAGTATACATAATTATTATGAATTATGTAATTATAAGCTTTCCTTTGTTATATTTACAATATTATGTACAAAATCAGTTACCGAGTATCATAATATTACGCAATGCAAGGAGCTGGCATTTATAAACGTTTTTTTATGTTTGCGAAATTTTAAAATTTTTAAATAGTTAAATAGGGGAGCTCGGGCTCGGTGGAATCTAGTCTCCATAAGTCGTGCTTGGTATTCGAATTAAGAAAATAATTTTGAATTTCCAACGGCCGAGGTTTCAAGAAGTATGACTACTTAGATATACATAATGTAAGCATAAAAGTATAATTATAATAACGTATAAACGTATATAACATACGTTAAACGTAAGCATAAAAGACGTCTCGAAGATCATACAACTATAACGTGGAAATGTTTAAAACATAATGTTTAATTTGTTGAAATAACTGGTTGGGTGCAATAACACATTCCCGTTTCCAACATTAGGAATGGAGTAAAGGATGTATATGAGAAGTATTGATTTGATATGATTAATGGATATTATGTAAGACGCAAAACTTTCCTAAAATGCCTTAGTACAATATCGGAGTGTCCGTTATCGTTGTGAGATAGTGTCACCAAGATTTATTGATCTCTTGAAACGCCTTCTAAATTTAAATTACACGAGCTAATCTGTATTGTATTTTAGCATAATGTTGATTGTATGTGATATCGATTTTTGTACGTAGTATTTAGTATGAATATTGTGTACATGGCGCGAGTTTGTTTTTCATTTATTACTAGTTATATAGTAGATTTATAGATGTTAACTTTAAGAATTAGCCACGAAAATGACGTTCATAATGTTTCGTTAGGTGTAAAACGATCGAGGAAAAGTTATTAGGAAAAATATACTCAGAGGTCCTTATAAAGTTTTTGGAAGAATGACTGGAGATCGATAACTAATATTTAATTTTACAATACGAATCATGTCTAGATGTAGTTTAATGCATTGCTAGTGTATACTGTGTTGTAGGTAAAGTTTGCTTTTGGTACAGTTCAGGCTCAATTGTATGATGTAAAACGAATTGACAGATTGTATTTTTAATAATATACATATAAAGATGTAATCAAAATTTATCGAATCTGGTCAAATTGCGTTTGATCATTGACTAGTTTCATCTCCATATCGTGTACGCGAATCGTAATGTTAAGCACAATACATACATATATTTAAACTCTAGTAAGTTAAGAGAATGCTTCTTCTGAAGTGACAATAAACACTTCTCACATGCTATCTCACTCGCTCTCACTGGCGGTCCGCCTGCGGTGAACGAGACAAGCGACACACTTAGCGTTAAGTATAAGTTTAATGAATTTCTCAACTATTGTTAGTTATTAATTATAATTGTATATTGTACATAAGAAAATATATTTTTGGATTTATAAATGTATGGTGAGATGGTTTATTTTTTGAGACTGTTGTCCAAAAATTAATGATTTGTTAAAAATTCGTAAGATTAAGTGGGTGATTATAAAGTTTCTCATTTGTGGAACGAATTATGACACAATGCCTTATGAAAATATTATAATTACGGGAAATAAAATACTCGTCCAGCGTCTTTCATACAATTTTGTTCAATGACGATATTGATAATATTAAGCCCTCTTCCCAAGTGTTTATCAATCGTCTGTCTATTCTAAGAAGCTGGCCTGCTCGCTAGCCAGTAACATTTCTCTGTCTCTCTTCACTGTACCTCACCACTCCACTAATCGTCTCAGCAGCTCACCTTATCTCACCTCGCGTCACTTTGGTGGTGAGATGAGGTGTGCCTCAATATTGTAAAGGAGGTAGTACCGCAATCAGGTTGAGAGCGCTAACGTAACTTTGCTATATAATGAAATGTTTGAGGCTGCTTACTATCCAGCACAAATGAGAGACAAAATGTACCGGATGAAAATGTAATATGTAATCATGATTATATTTTGCCCATATTTGACTGCGCGAAAAATCAATTAGCACTGCAATTTTATTGAATTATGAGTTATGACACTACGAATTAGGTACATATGGGATAACGCAGATAATAAAACTATTTTAATTTAAGTTAATGGCTAAGGGAACACTGCAAAGGCTTAGAGACAAAGAATGATTTCAAAATTTTCACATACATAATTATGATCGAAATAATGAAACGCAATAAACATTTGTGTTGTATAAGTATTTTTATATTGAAATGTATAACATAATTTTAATTTTCTGACTCTACTACTGACAAGGTGACATATCACTTTTATTTTTTATTTTTTGTTTTCAAGGAAAAAGTTGATTCTCAAATGTTTATACATTACATCGGTCGTTTTTATACTGCAGTTTTTACAATACACGGCAGCGTTAAAAATAAATACGTTAAAAGTGAATGTTGGAATTTGACATATTGCAGATATATTTGTTATGATAATCCATGTAGGTGTATAAAGCAATGGCGATGTGTTTTCTGCTGTTATAACACTACCTATATACATAATATATATGTCTATTATACGAACACAGTAATGATCTCTTCGGACGTATGCAGTTGTTGCAAACCTTTTATTTATAAAGTGTTGTATATTTCTTATATCGATAAGTCTATGAGAAATATACAACGCTTTTATTCTTATATTATTATATAAAATTATCTTGGCAGTATCAATATGCTGCGAAGATAATTTGATTTGTGTTTTTTTTACTATAAAATGTGTCTGTCGTTTCCATGAATGAGGAGCCTTAATTATATTTCAAAATTATATTTATAAACTAGCTTTAGTTTAGTTGTTGGTGTAATTCGTTTACGTAATTTCGGATATAATGTTGTATCACATGTCCGCACAGCACACGCTAAGTCAAACTTAATCACATATCATATTTAGTTTTGTTATTAATTGTATTGAAATTGGTTGCTTTCTGTTTAAATTTTGCTATATAGAAATAAATGTTTTGAATAAATACATTTTGTTTGTTGTAACAATCTTGATATTTAGTTAAATGTGTTTGAGTTTTACCAATTAATACATAAGTGACACAATTATCGTAATTTAGATAACTCTGATAATGACGAATTTGAACTTACTAAAGGTTTAACGAACTCGCAGCGTCATAGAATTTTTAAACAAAATATATCATCTGTAACAACAAAATATAACACTGGGTAAGTGAAACGAACGTTACGTTTTTCCATATTTTATTTCTGAATAATTCAATGACATAAGTAAAAAATAGATGATTTCTGCTCACCTTGGCCGTATCAAGATAAATAAATTACTTATCTATATCGTATATTTATTTTATAACATGCCCATAAAGAACAATAATTGAATTTATTAAATGACTAAATTAACTTAATCTATTGCGATAAACCTGGTACAATTTTATGCCAGTTCGCCTTGGAATCCACGAAATATAAATATGTTCCGCCTATTGTTTGTATGTGGGAAGTCGTAATATAATGTTTATATTACGATAATGCCTTTAATTTTCCGTTAAAATAAATATTCGGTTTAAAAGGGCACGTTACTAAATCAAATCCAATTAGTATCTACCACGTATCTATTATACTTAGATTTAATGGACGCCTTGTCGAAATATAGACGTAGATATGAGGTATGCCTCTGCCTTTAACTAAAATTAGCTACGACATATTACCTACTAAAACATTAAGATTTGACCACAAGATAATAATGTAGCAGTATCAATATTTTTTTACAATTGAAACTTAATTATTTTATCTTTGCGATCACACGCAGTCGGCTTTAGAGTTACAACTACTGCCTTCTATGTATTTAATAGGAAATCCTATTAAATAATAAAAGGATTAATCAATATACTAGGTTATGCGCAATATAATGAACAAGAGCGCATATACTTATCTATTATGAAAAAATGTTTTGATAACTAAATTTAGTTCTAAATTCTGTTTTGTTAATTAAATTTTGTTAACTAAAATTAATAATTATTATTATGGAAATTTATATAGTATATTACATTTAAAACACTGGCATTTATTAACGTTTATATTCAACGTATGTCTGTAACAATGGTAATGAATAATTCATAATATCTACTTACGTATACCTAGCTCCCTACATGCCAACTTACTATACTTATTTCAATTTATGAAGCAATATTGCTTGACACGTTATTTCCTAAATATGTATAGATAATGTCATTCAATTTCGATGTTATGTGATCAAAACGGGTATGTGACTATATTCGAGTACCTAATGACGTCTCTGTGCAACGCTCAACGCTGAAGGTTGCATTCTGTGTTGCATTTTATTTTTGATTTAAATGTAAGTATTTTTTTAACAGTTTTGTATTAATTATAGGTAAATATTATTCTTTATAATTTAACTATAACCTTTCAGATTGTAAGATTTAGTAAAAATCTGAATATTGGAAATTTTGGGCACATGACAGTGTTTTTGTTCTATACATAATTATTATATTCATAAGAAAACGAATATTTAAATATTTTGAAACAAGGAACTTAAGTAAGTACATAAATTACGTAATCAATGTAGTTAAAGCAAGTTTTTCTCGCCCCAGCTTGTCGATTCTAGACAAGTAATTTTATTATCGTTTTAATGGTTATAATTCTTTAATTATCGTTTCGTGTCGTCTCATGACTTGAAATGCAACAATGCTAATACCTTTTATGAAGCAGTTGTAGCTATATAAATGAACTTCATTCATTTCCTTGGTACCTACACCTAATAAACACAAAACATTCAAGTTGTTATAAATTTTACATCTCATGATAAGATTAAAAACACTGATTATTTCCACATGTAGGTACCTTGTATTTCTTACATTCTATTTTAAGTAGGTCAGCTCAAATCATCTCACGACTCAAACAAAAAGTTCAATAGCACTGAATCTAGCTCCATGTTTGCGGTAATTCGATAATTTTACAAATTAAACTCGGTAACGGTTGCTTACTGCGGATTACAATGACGTAATGATGTTAATTCTCACATTATAAATGGTTTAAAGACTGAATAGATTATCAAAGTAAATTTGACCGTAATAAACGATAAGATTATTTGCTGTGTAGGTGAGGGTTATAATCCCAAAGGCCACTTGCCAAGTTTGATCTTGTTGATAGTATTATTATTATTGTTAACCTACCTATAATTAACCTACCTATGTATAGTATCAATAATACGTACTTAACATTATGATAAGGTAGGTCAATGTCAATGTAGGATAAGCTGTGAGTTGTATTTGTGAGATAATAACCTAAATTAACGTGATGTTAATCTTAGTTACCTAACCCTTCCCACAGTTCCCACATACCCTCCTTTACCCTACCCTATTTAGTTACCAAAACACGAAAGTCAAAACGTAGATAACGTTCAAAATTAAACCAGTAAACTACGCTTAGGGGTTCGATCAAAACACTTTCTTAACACCTATGATATTTGTATGTATAACGTATAATTATTATTAACATCGTAACTTCAACCCATAGAGATTTGATGAAATCTACCTTTTCATCATTTCCATGCGACATTTACCTAGGTAGGTAGGTATAACTGTAACGTCTGTTATAAAATCTTAGCTAACAAATTTAGTTTTATAATATGAAATAATAATGCCTAATAAGTACCTACCTACTAATTATTATTTAATTTATCAACATAAAATTGCACCTTACCCTGCATTTTGGTATGGTAACTTTGATGTATATTTGCTACTTAATCTTAGACGATAAGTTTTGGTCATACTATTCTAGTGTGCTGATCATGGGGCACCGGTGGCAGGTCATGGCTTTTGGTTTGTATCAGGGCGGCGGACACCTTGTCCCGGCAGAGGGCAACGCCCCACAAGAAGGTGTAGAGGACGACCAAGCCCACTGCTGATATCACCACGATCAAGGCGGCTCTGCCCGCTTGCCTCCAATCCAGTATGTCGTAGATGAACGGGTTACCATGACTGAAAGTGAAGATCCGATTATTGTATGTTCTGACTACATTCGGTGACATTATCGGGCAAAATTATACATACATAGTTGTATGTTATACTAACTGTGCAACCAGTGTTACTTTTTCTTTGGTGATCCAAGTAGGTACGGTACGAGTGAATAGTTATGCAGTTTACTGTATTTGTAGATCTTACCTATCTTCTGTTTAGATTCTAAACTTTAGAATATGATTTTATAAAAACAAATATAAAATTACAAAAAGATGCTTTTGCAAATTAGTTAGGTATCTAATTACTTATTACATCTTCAGTTACCTATGGCATTTAAATAATACTTATGATAATGCGATAAGCAAATAGAAACATACCTAAAATAATGAAGCGTCATATATACAAACCTATCGGTTCCTCCAGCTGCGAAGTATATTCCGGAGAAGGCGGCATACCACAGACCTAAGCCAAGCGGCTGGTAGACGTGCAGTATACGTACTGGAGTCCGCGATAGCACCACTTCAGCAAATGCTATGCAAGAATTAAAGCCATGCGTGGCTAAGTCCAGCCAAAAATCGGGCTGAGGCTCGTCCTCTCCTGGATCTGAAAATGCAATAGTCCATGAAATATATTGCAAGTAATTAATAAGACGTACCTACAGGATTATTCAGCTAACTTAAGAACATTACTAATTAAGTACGTAGAGCATACATAAACAAACATTAAAATAGAAACATAAACTTTGACAGATTCATAAAGAATACCTTATACCCCGATATGATTCAGTGTGTCGCGAGTGGCGTGGACAAAAGTACCCAGTTACAGTTACCCTTACCATAATAATATAAGAAACATCAACGACCACCAAGATATTCATCAGCAATATAAATATTTGCCCAGTCGGGAATCGAACCCTTCGCTAGGAAAAGCCACTCCCTACTAGCCGAGCTAGGGGGTCGTAATGGCATGTTTATATTACGAATTATAAGATACCGCTGGTTCTACACTTCTTGTACAAATCTAGATGACAATGGGTGGACTTCATGTCTGATGGCATATTATTTGCATAAAGGTACCTACTATAACTTCATAGTATTATTGACATCACCTGGATCATAGAGGAGTATCCAGTAGAGAGCTGTGATCATGAGAGCGACTGAGACGCTGATGTTGTAGAACAACCAGTACATACTCATGTACCACGGCACCGCGCCCACTTCTGCAAAGGATGAGATAAAAAAGATTTGACTACAGCCACTACAGGATACTTCAGAAGTTAAATGCAATGCGAGGAATTAGTACCGATCTAATTATTGAAGAAACCCAGCAAAGATATCATATCTTCAATTGTAAGTAACAAAAAAATTTTGGTCAAAATTTGGTTAGGTAGGTAGTAGATACTAATTTCGGGGACACCACAACAAAATTTTGTTTATTTGTTTGGTAGCCCTAGATGACTATAGTATTATGTGAATCTCGAATTGATAACCTCATTTTTGAAGTCCGTTGAAAACAGAACTAAGTAGATAGTTAAGACTTATTTGAGTGGCACGTATCTCCTTTCAGGCTTTCAACTTACCGATGATACATACTACCTATTGCTTTACCTTCAGGATTGAAGAGTTAGTTAAAATTAAAAGGATCAGCTTGAAAATCAGTCATACATAATCTTTCCTGAGTTGATCTTTGTTGTAAACAAGAAAATTGGTCAGGAAAGTTAAATACAAAAGTTTGCTATAAGTAGGTAGGTAGGTAGGTAGGTACATCAGTCAATACCTGTTGTGAATTATCCGTTGACAAATTATTAATAACTAGATATGGAATCTTGTAGGTACAAGATTCCATATCTAGTTATTAATAATTTATTGAGGTGCATTAAAATAAATAAATAAATAATCATTGTTACATTTCCCTCACACCCTTTTAATCACTTACAGTGATTGATAACGCTTGTTAGTTTGATAAGTTGATTTTATTCCACCTTAAAATATATTATGAAAAAAATAAAAAAAAATAACAGTTACCTAAGTAACTCACTTATCGTAACTGACTCATTCATTCATGATTTTTAAATTAGGATACATAAATAAATAAGAACTGAAAAAAGTATTGATAACGATAAAGTCATCAACTTAATCAACCATTAAAAATATGCAATAAAAATCGGTCCACAACCAAGCCGTTACATGTAAGCCAGTTTAAAATTCAACTTTACTTTATTAACTTTATTAATGTAGAATTACTTATAGGTTTCTGTATACAACGATAACGCCTTCCTATCATGATGATTTCTAGTACATATATACTCGTATGACGTCGAAACAATCGTATCGTACTTTGAATTTGCAGTTAAACTCGGCTGTCACATTCACATAGTGTTATCAAACTTCAATATTACCCACTGATCAGTTAGTGCAATTGAAACGTGTAAATAGCAAATTGGCCCGATCAATTGAGCTCATCATTGAGCAAGGTCATAAATTTTAATGGCTTATGTCAGTAGGTAATACTTGCAATACATGTTTGGAACAGACTGCAAGATGCACCAGTAACAAGTGATGCAATGGCACAAAAATTTTGAATAGTATAAAAAGAAATTACACTCCAGAGGGCAAAGTTAAAATAATAAATCGTGGGAATGTATGAATAAATAATACAATAGGTAGGTACTAGCAGAGATGGGAAATTACAGATTACAATTTTATTACATCTTACATTTATCTGTCACATAAATGTCCGCTTCGGTCGGGAATCGAACCCGGGACCCCTCGCTTCGTAGGCAGGGTCACTACCGCCTAGCTACGGGGCATCTATAAGTCGTCATAAGAAAGTAAGTTGGGCCTCGCTGGCCGTTTTTCTTCGCGACGATTTACAACACCCGGCAAAGCTGAGAGGTTGTGAAACATTTGATGTCGATTATGGCCCATTGACATATTACAACAAACCTTTCGAAATGTGGTCGCCGTGGTCGCTATGCCCATCGCGACAGCGTTCGAATGTTAGGTAGGCTCTGTTAGAGAAATAATGTAAGGTCATTGCATTATGTAACATGACCACATGGCCAGTGTAAGTAAATAGATTAGATTGCACTAAGTTGCAACACCATGGTCTTCTCTATATAATTAATGTTGTATGTTACAAAATACATTTTTCAAGTTTGATTTTTCTAGATTGATAGGACAGCGAAAAAACACTCGCGTCTCGAGGCAGATTTTGTACATAACTGAAACTGTATCATTATATTTCTGAAAAAATATTTTCAGAGCAAAAAATTTGACGGTTCCTACAGGCTACATAATTTTAATATTGATTAGATTCACACCTTGGGTCCAAATTCCTCACGAACCTCAAATTTTCAAAAAATATGAGAGTACTTACATATTACAATAAAATTATATTATACCACTTGATTCGGGAAAAGGAAATAAATGTAAAGGAATCTGTTACTACACAATACTCTCAAATGTGTCGAAGTCCGCCTTACTGGCCAAATGCGTATTGATTTGGCCAGTAAGGTGGACCTTGGCCTGTACTGTACCCCTCATTACATAATGCCGCATTAAATCTATAGGTATACTACATGAAGCAAAAATTTTGTACCCTTTTTTCTGAGAAACAGAGTTAAATTAAACAAAGGCATGTCGTTATCCGGTATACGAGTACTACGACAAAGTGGAATAATCCCGACTGGACTTGGGTACATAATCATGAACATGATCACTATTTGAAGCAATATTCAAGTTGCTATCACCAGGAATAACGTTTAGATGTTGAGAATAGTCCATGTCTGAAATAAGTAAAGCAAAAAAAGTAAAGTCTCGACTCACGAGAAAGTCTAAACTCAAGTAGGTACTTGGACGTATACCTACCATGCTATATATGCCAGGGAAATATTTGAGTCGAAATGCATACGAAGCCAAATATGATAAATCACTCTTACGATTAACGTAGGATCAGTATATAGACAAGTTAGACAAGGTCCCGCCAAGTCGCGCTCTAAGCGAACACTACCGTAAAGGATTGCGCACAGTACAACGACTCCACAACCGACAGACGAAAACGCGACTAAAACCTTGACAAAGCTAACATTCAATTATGAGCCTTATATCTTTGAAAGTAAGGTTGAATTTCGAACTTATACTTAAAAGCCCTGTACGGCCCCTCCCCGCCCTACACCCATAGCCGTTCCGTTTCGAGACCAACGCGTCGACGTTGCGTTGACGACTCACCGTAGACGAGTAGTCCACGCGTCGACCGACACAATGACGTAATGTACCTAGAACGGAACGTCGGAGTTGAAACGGAGTGGAGACGGAGTCGAGTTGACGTCGATGAAGCGTTGATCGCGGAACAGAACGTCGGAGTTGAAACGGAGTGGAGTTGACGTCGAGTTGGTGTAATGTGCGCAGTCCTTTATACCCGTTTTGGAAACGTAAACTTGGCTGTATTGAACATACTCGTATATCTTATCAAATGTAAATTCCCCATACATTATATTGTATGGCAACCTGTTTATGACGCTTACCAGTGTATTTCATTGTTGTTCATTTGTTTCATTGTTTGTTATGTATCTAAAATGTATAATCTGACTACCTATAATATAGTATTTTATGGCGCAAAGGTTATCATGCCGGACCGCTGTTTGAAGGGTCCTGGGTTCGACTCCCAGCGATGCGGAAATCAGAATGGTGAGTTTCGATCTGGATGTGTTGTTCTTGTCTTGTGTCTTGTTTGTTGTCCATGGGCGTTTTTGACTTTCTAAAGTGTTTGTAAAAAACCAACTTCGAATAAACTTTATTTCATTTCATTTATATTATAACATTTTTACTGTGAAAAGGCTTATCATGGCTCGACTCAAATAATGCTGTATGTTTAGTCTAGATCCATTTTACAGCATCAGTTACAGGTAAAATTATACGTTATGCACCCAGGTCCCGGTAAAATTACATGAAATATTTTGGAATTTCAAGACGGTAATAAATAACATTCGTTTGCCATAAGCAGCTACTGCAATAAATGTATAGGTATAGGATAAGTATTTCTAAATCATACAACTAGAAAAACCGACTCCCGAACGAACAAAATTAAATGAAGCTGATAAAGTGGTATACATACTACAACTACATAATTATATACCTAATTATTATTTGCAAACGGAGAAATACGATTTCTTAAGCAAGGCGAGGGCGGATATGAACATCAATAGATTAAGAAAACCGTAACAATTTTATCACAATCTGTCATTTTGCCGGATTAAGGCTGCCAGATAAACATTATTGCGTGCAATGTGATCAAATAAAAATGCGTAGAAGAATTTATTAGCGCGGAAAGTAATTGATATTAAAAAAAACATACTACAAACGAACGAACAGATGGTCCCCTTAAGGTAAATGTTTGGTATCACCATCTGATGGTAAGTTGTCCATGGACATTAGTAACATTAAGTACAAACCTGGCAATTTACAGCAGAGAGCAATACATGACACGGTCAAGCCACAGAGTGTTGTGAGGGCCACCAGTAGGAGGCCCCAGTTGGTGAGGTAGATCATCCAGTGCGGGCCGGCCCCGGCGACCAGCGACCACACAAGGATGCCCACCGCCAGTGTCGCGAGCACCAGCCGGATCGCCAGCAGCGGCACGGGGGAGTCCCCGCGATGCCATGACGACACAAAAAAGTCACTTAACTTCTCATTCGAAGAAACCCAGAAATCCGATAGAGAAACATTCTTCCTAGAACATATCACCATTTTCATCACTTTAATTACTATACACTTCCAATATTCTTCTTTGTAGAATTAGATTTTTTAGATAATCTATTGGTTATCGACATTCCATGATGAAGCTAGTGTTACTCTTGTTTGAGTTATCAGTTGTGTGCGCTGGGTGCCGTGGGAGATGTCATCGAGAGCCGGTGATTTCTTATCGATTGAGTTTCTTTATCGCTGTCCTATATTATATTGTTTTTTTTTTACAATAACTTATGGCGGATTAGCCGGATTATCTTTACCGCTGAATTTACGACGTCCGCGTGTTCCGCAAGGTTCGAATAAAATGACTTAAATTTAAGAGACGTTACGGAGTAATCGTGTCATTGTTTATGTTTTAAGTCACGATTAATAATAATTTAGTATTGTACGACGTAGACAAGGAACGCGCGTACGTCGCGGCGCGGCGTCGGCGCTGGAGTCGCGGAATGAATGTTGTACAGGTACGCGGGCGACCGGCTTGCGTAAATACTGCGGGTTTATGTAACCGACGTTTGCAAACCGAAACTGGGTTTCCATGTCTCAATGTCAGGCAACATTGACTTGGATAGACCCCAATCTGAATGAGTAAGATGACTCGTGTAGTGTAGGCACGGTTCTGACGACGCTACTAAAACTGGTGAATCGATTAAAAATTCGGTAAACCTACCTCTGTAGATGTCGCAACAAGGGTGATGTAGACACGATGCTATATATAAACCGATAAATCAACTAAATAATGCTTTAGTAATTTTAAAAGTTAAATAGGTATACCTAATATCACAATTAAATTGGTTTCCTTGAACTAGTCGACACTACTTAGAAATGTTTAAGGACACTTCCGTAACAGTTACGAGTGAGCAATAAAAAAGTTCTAAGAATAACACCTCGGTTACAAGATTAAAATCAGATATTTCTTAACTAGTAACTTGATGTGGTAAAGCTAACGAACGATGCAGTTGCTTCATACAATCTTCGCGCTTGTATTAACTACGGGATATATGATAGTTTGAATATACTTATTGCTATAGGTACTTAGTAGTTATAGAATTATTTGTGGTTATTTATTGACTGTATAAGACAACTTGCTACGTTCTTACCAATACTGCTTGTTGGCGGGTGGCTTCACATTACCAATATTTAACACACATACACCACTATCCGTAAGTTCAAAGCTGATGTATGTAGAAGGTAGGTATATTTAGGATATCAGAAAGATGTTACAATTCAGAATGTCTAGTACTTAATACAAACAAGTTTTCTACAATTACATTTGTGTAGGTCCCCAAATTCGCTTAATATTTAAGAATTGCAACCATTTATCTGAAATGGCCTAATTTTAGGGAACAGGGGAGAGTGAATCTTAATGCAAGCTACAACAATATTCACAGGACATAAACGCTTATCAGAATAATGAATAAATACTTACATAAAAATACTTTCGTATACCATTGTGTCCTTTTTATACTCAATAATACAATGAAGTACTTATAAATAAAACTTAAAATGTAAAATGGACAAAAGATAAGATTTTCCTTAAGAACTTATTCCGTAGCTATCAATATTTTTAAGCATAGTAGTAATACTAAATTAACGAATGAAATTGACACCTATTTGGCTTTGACAGTACTATGTGCTTTTGACGTAGGTACCTAATGTAAATTACTTTTTTTGAAACCTAATCCAAGAATTTGGGAGACATTCGGCCTCAGTGGTGCCTGGGACTGGGACACGGAATACAGAAAGAAGGACTGGGATGATAAAATAGGAAATGATTATAGGAGGTCGGATAACTTTATGAGCATAGGACGATGAAATTCGAGGTCAAAGATTTTGATTATAATTATACCACCTTTGTTTCACTGTTTCATTTAGACTGTTCTTCGCATACTTACGTTTTTAATTAATTAAAATGCAGTTGACCTTGTCCAAACAAAATATTTATTTTACTTCTATTAATTTCATACACACTGTTTTGCATACATCTAACAATATACACACACAAACATAGATTAAGTTACACGTAAGGTGTTCTTATATTACGGTTAGAATTTAGGCATATTTACATTGTGTTATGGCACTAAGGGATTCTCAATTTTGCTTTACGAGGCACCAGTCGATCGAAGTGCCATACCCTCGTCGATGTGCACGATTACCGAGGGTCGCACGAGGCGCGTGACGATGGCATCTCGTGCAGCTGCCAACCCTACTGTAGTTATATGCAAAACCACAAGCAGTAGCCCCGTGAGGGCCACAGTGGCTGTGGCTTGTCCCGGAGCGCCCCAATACAGCACTGGGTATATGTACGCATTGCCATTTCTGTAATAAATAAAAATCCACTTTATTCAAATTTTAAACACGTATTCTCAATTTGGTTGTTTTTGTTTTGTCAATACATTTATTCATTTTTTTAACGTTTCGGAAATGCATTTTGGTTAATTACTTGATTAATTAAGTTTATCACAGAGAAGAAATGGTAACAAAAATTAGTAAATAGTTACATGTTTTTAAACCAATTATAATAATTTATCTAAATAAGTACATCACCATTTACAATACCGTCAGGTGGGATAGCAGTCAAGTATTAGCTTATAATCAATAAAAAAAATTAAGTTACCCGTCTGCGCTCGAAATTAGACGTAATTCATTATGTCAAAGGGTTACATAGGGAATATATGAACGATGACCCTATGACACATTTCAAACGTCGTGTCAAACGTATGGCAGTGTGTTAGTTAGTAATTAATACTTTTTATGTATTTTTATGCATTATTTTAATATTAGCATTATGCACTTCTTCTCATATAGGTACTATAATTCTCATAATTAATTTTATAATAAATTGTGCGAGGTCTTCCACCTGCCCTTGGTAAGCGTTGGGGCCTTGGCCTGTCTCATTGTGAGACGAGACCCGAGATCCGCAGTGAAACACTCGTAATTTTATTATGAATTAAGACGTGATGAATAACTTAACTATGTTATAGTTATAATAGACTGAATCCATAGGCTTCAACTCATTAATGGTCCACTACTGAGCACGGGACTCTCGGCGCTGCTCCGGTGCGGATTGGTGGAGCGGGCCCGAAGGCCTCTGACATGGTTTAATGATAGCTTCGAAGCATGGCTCAAGAACTTTTTCTTTTTTTGCCACTCTTTTTTGCCACTAGCGGTCTTCCATCCAACTACCGACCGCGCCCACCTCTGTACTGCGCGCCCACTGTTGCTTAATTCGGTCGATCACTCGATCACTAATGGTCGACGCCTGCCGCCGGGCTATGATCGCTGACTGTATCCATTGCAACAATTTAATCACATCGTTATTAATGTATGTTGTATAATTTATCAACACTATCCTATTGCGCATTTACATAATATGCAATATATAAGACTACAAAGTTATTACACCTGTATCATTTTAAATGAAATGATACAACTGTATCGTTTTATTTTAGCAAGAATCCAAATTAATACCGCTCCTTGTTGTGAGAACAAAACTTGCTTTTGTTTAAATAGAGCACGGATATTAATTATAAAACATGTAAGACTATTATTAAGATTAAAAATAATAAGGCACAGTTCTGTTATTGAAAACCTAATAACCTTAACCGGATAATAATTACGTTCGTGATCAATCGATTTGATCGCACAATGGTATTGTGAGGCGCGCGACTTTGTGTTACATTGCAGAACCGCAGTGTTTGATAAATGTTCAATATTTATTAAATATGTAAGTGGTCCTTACTCCTTACCCATCTCGGCCGCCGGCTAGGTAGAATATAACCGAGAACACTACGAACGCGAACGCGAAGCATATAGGCTGGTAGAAGTGTAGAAGCCGGGAGGGGTGAGAGGA
This sequence comes from Ochlodes sylvanus, assembly GCA_905404295.2. Lineage (NCBI taxonomy): Eukaryota > Metazoa > Arthropoda > Insecta > Lepidoptera > Hesperiidae > Ochlodes > Ochlodes sylvanus. The sequence goes on along the minus strand of FR990124.1, from coordinate 11,982,890 downwards.
AGATATTAGGAGAAGAAACATGAGGAGCGTGTTGATGCCGTGGACGGCGACGTCCAGCCCGTGGTTTAATTCTTCTTCAATGCCAGCTGTAAAGAGAAGTGCATTCATATATAATTTTGTTGATTTTTTGTGTTTTATAAGTATTAGGGAAACCACACTACGATACGTGTCTTGGAGTAGATAGGTACATACCTAGGGGAAAACCGGGTAATCCCGGTCAGGCGACAATACCGGTCACCCAATTATTTTACAATATACTTTGTTTACGCGCACTCAAAAATGCATAAAGGGAGGACTGATTGCTCCCCGCTCCGATGCACCAACCTCAGTGCAGTTCCGACCACGCGCCACCGAAAAAAAGACTTGTTTTTTCACGCAAGTCTCTTATAACTTTTTGGCCGCAGAATTTAAGAGGTGAGTATAATAATATTTCGATTTCATTTGTTGTCTATAATCATTTTTGCCAATTAGTTACCTGACTATCTATTTCATTGAAGATTTCAAGTAATTTGCAACAAGTTTTTTTTTTAATTACACTAGTTTACATAGTTTTTGTCCTTGATATGAAAAGTGTTTTTTCTTATCATTTGAGATGCACCAAGTTTAAAAAAAAATATAAAAAAATTCCAACACGTCACGTTTCCAAAATATTTACTATTTTTGATTTGCAAAAGAATGCCTACCATAACATTTAAAAAAATTAAAAATAGATGGCCTTAGCTTTTTTATTGTATTTATTTATGTCTGTGTCTCTTATAACAGACCAGCAATAAGCACCTAACATGGCTTGGTCCCAGTATCCTTGATTATTTTGTTCAAAAAATTTCAAATCCTGATGTAATGCTCTCCATGTTCGTCGCTGACTTCTCCGCGGTTTTCAGGGATGAAATCGAGGTGCAAATGAAGGAAATGAAATTTCAGACACATGCTGACACCCATTCGTTGAAAATTATGTAATAAATCAGCAATTAACTGTTCCTAATGATATTTTTTTGTTGTTGCCTAAAACTCTTTTATAAGGAGTCGTAGTGAAATCCAAGCAGATTTTTCAGTATCTGAACATTCAAAAATTTTTTTTAATTTGCTCTTGTCTGAACTGTAAATATGTTTAGTAACAGCAGGAACATCTGCATATATAATTTTATGTTAGTTCTTCTGATTAAAACCAAATTATTTAGTGAGACAGAAGTATCAGTCATTTTCGTGGTTGGATGGTTCCCTCCATATCATTGGCATATTAAAATTCAAAAATCTTTTTGCATCTGCAGCCCAGGAGTTTAGCATTTTTCAACATCTTTCACAAAAAACGTGAGAAGCCCATGTTTTGTCCCGGTAAGAGACCGAAATTGTGAAATAATAAAATTATGCTTCTTTCAGAGATTCTGTTATGGGATATCCTTTGTGAGCTATAATAAGTTCACCACAAACGTAACAAAAACGGTCAGGATGTACTTTATACAACCTTTTTGACATTTTAAAAACAAATATTTATTTAACTGAACACTACAATGCAGCAAAATTTTAGAATGAATTTAGAACCAACTTGTGGGCAGTCTTAAAATAAAATGTGTTGATAACTTGATTCAATGACGTAATAAAAATAAAACAAATATATGTTTTCGTTTAGTACTTGTACCTAAACAAAACTATATGCAATTCACTGGAAGGACATGAAATTTTTTAAAATTTGTAAACTAGTGTTATTTTTAACTTCAAAAGTGCACAGGTGGCTAATGCCGGTCAACCCTGACCGGTATTACCTGCAAGTCACGTATACAAGTAGATTATATTTTTTAAGTGTGTTCAACTACGTATATCTTCGTCAAATGCGAAACTATTTTTATAATTATTTTTTTATGTGAAAGGTATGCTCCCGACATGGTCCTTTTTTCATCAGGTCATGATCTGATGATGGAACCCCATTAACCAGAGCACAACATATTAGTACCGGATTCACCATCGCTTCTCAACGATTATATCCCCAGCGAAAAATCTATAAAAAAGGTGAAAAAGAGAATGTTTGAAGAAAGTAATAATAAAAACCTCGTCGAACTCCGAAATTGACATGATAGACGTACCTGATGACGAAGAAGAAACCATTGAAGATCTTGAGAACAAGTGTATGCTATACAACGATTATGGCTAGCACAATAAACATTGGTACAGTACAGGTGTGTTCAGTGGGGGCTTTGAGCTCATGCTGAGTGTTCGGACTGTGAATTACCCGTAGGTTACATATGCGATTTGTGTCGTTAATAGCCTGACCGGTATTGTCATCCTGCTGCCCGGCATTACCCTCCATGTCGGACAATGGCGGTCAAAGACACTTTTTTTTTAAATGTTTATTGTGCCCAATTTATTATGACTATTGATCTTATTGTTTGTGATTATCGTAGAATAATAGTTGAAGTTCTGTTTGCCTAATAAATTTTAAATAAAAGGTTGATTTTCACTAATTTACATTTGATTTTGCTTAGGTGACCGGCATTACCCGGTTTTCCCCTACATTTCAGTTTCCACTAAAAATGTGCTTATTTATTAAATTGACAGCTTGTTCCTTTGCAACTGTCGTTAACAATGCATTGTATTTCAAGTTTGTGTTGATATTGTTTAGTGGTAAACTTAATGTAAGCAAACATTAAGTTTACCTACAATTTGTTAATAGGTACTATATAGGTATACATAGGTACATACATAAAATGTCAATTTCAAATGTCAACTAAATCACTGAATCACTTTTTTCTTAGCTATTCAAAGGGGGAACGCTGCCAGTATCTTCGGAACCTTGCCTAAAGGGACTCCTTTTAATAATATTTTTTAGTTATTATGTTATTTTTTAACTTTTTAGTTTTAGGTTTTGTGTATAATACTAAGTAATATTAATAATCACTGAAGAACATTTTTGTCTTTGATTTTGGACCTTGACTTGCAAGGCATTGAAATCTTGGGTAAATGAGATTAAATTTACTATTTTTATGCATTAATATTAAATTTAGTACCTGTAGTCGTTGAAAAATATTCATATAAGAACAGAGAAACAAAAACCAGGCATATACGAGTAAGTAGGTAAATCAAAAGTTATTAATACGAGTACTTATAATCATTATAAAAACCGGTCGTTATTTTCGTTTTTGTGTTATTAGCAATTAAGTAGGTACTTTATGCAAAATGTTTTTATACTTTTTGCGATAAAATAATTATGTGCATAAATTAGTTGTAATCAAGAGTCGGACACAAAATACAGTAACTGCGGTAGGAATCGTTAACCATTTAGTTTTATCTTGAAACATAAATTGGTGTACGACACGGCGCTACACTACGCGCCTTTCCTACTGCGTTGGCAAAAATGTTAATGCGAGACGTTGGAAATCACCCTAAGAACTTCGGAATAAGATTTCAGTTTTATATTGATAACAATAATTAAGCTCATCAATAAGGGTATCAAACAAAAAAAGCAAATCGGATTACAAATAGAGCAGAAAAAGGTTCTGTTCTATGGATTTATGTTGAGTATGTTGGAGGTACTTAAAGTAAGTTTAATATTATACCGTATTTTCCTAAAAATACTTACACTTACACTTGAAAATAGAAATTTAAACTCATAATTCAAATTTGTACCTCGCTGGGAATCGAACCCAGGACCCTTTGCACGGCAGTCCATGACCGTTGCGCCATACGGGTCGTATTATATTTCAAAACGGGCATTGTAAATATACAGACCATTGTATAGTACAGTCCAGTAGAAGACTGTGATGAGGAAGGCGAGGGGCACGGCGGTGTTGGTCAGCACCCAGTATGTCTTCACGTACCACGGCGAACAGAACTCAGCGCCTGCCACAAAACACACATACACAAGGAGCATAAATTACTAAAGAGATTGAATTTTGCGACATAAATTCGTCAGGAAATATACTGATACGGTACTCATAATATTATAATAGGATAATTTGTGATTTAATTGTATTATTTTACTTTGTTTTATATAGCTATACTATATAGTTATGTATATTAACTGTGCAATTGATCACTTAGCCGTAGCGAATGGAAGGAAAATAGATACGTAACTTAAACTTTGCAAATAAATTTTGTTAGGAGTTGTTTCTATTTAATATTATTGTTTGAGTCATATTTACAAAAATTAACTCCGTAAGTAGGTACCTTTTTATTTTTTTTACTTTAAATTATTGCTTAACTACAATTTCACTTTATGGTAAGTTGGCTTGGCTTAACGAGTTAGAAATAGCGCTATATTATATTAATAGTGTATTTATGAATATCTTGAATATTTTGTCTGTTAAAATTAGTATGGAAAATAGTTTGAATTTTTCGGGAGCATATTCAAGGATTTAAATTTCAAGTTAGAGATTCTGTTCATATCTCTCAATGAAATCAATGACAAGGGCGGCGTTTTATGAGTATTTGGGTTATTTTCTTTTATCTGTATGTAACACTAATGTAGAAACTTTTTTTAGTTTTCATAATTTACCTAATCCCACGTCCGACCCACTATAGTCAAATTTGGTAAAGCGTACCTTATAAAATCGTAAAAATCGCTTTATTATAAAATGGAAACACCGATGTAGGCAAGCAATTGTTATCCTTCGAGTTGTTAATGAACTTCGACGTCAAGTTAATGTTATTTTTGACATTATTGAATTCAGTGATATAATTAAGTTACCACATTTTTTCTTGTCAAGTATGGCCATGAAAGATAAAATCCAAAAATCACAGTATCGATTATGTTATCAGAGTTATCAGCGCTAAGTAAACATAACCAAAAAATATATAGGTAGAATTTTAGCTACAGTCATGGTAAAGTGTAATTTTCTGTCTTTTTAGTTTGAAGTTAATAGTCCATACACTTTTCATAACAAATAAAATTAGTATGTTAGAGTCACATATACTCACTTATAGGTCCGTAGAGATAACAGCGAGCCGACACGGCTGTCGCAAACCCAGTGGCGAGCGTGATGAGAGTCAGACCCCAATGCGTGAGGTATATGAACCACAGACCCAACGGCGTCTCACTGACAGCGTACAAAATGAACGAGGCGAGTATGATGCCAAGAGAAGTCAGGAAGAGAATCGCCCTCCATATCAACAGCGGCACCGACGACCGAGTCGTTTGCCAAACGCTCAGGTAGAAGTCCGACGGCTTGGGATGCTCCAACCCTATCATTTCCCATTGTATTTCACCTTTAAAATAATTCTTTACTGCACTCATAGTTGTTATTTTGGTTTTCCTTCACTGATACACGGTACACTATGGTCTCTTTGGGCTTTATCGCTTACTACGAATCGATACGATATCGCCAGTTTATCGATTGATTCATTTCGTTTTCGGTATAGCTGCCAAATTCTTTATCTTCAACTGACAATTCGGCCCATATCTTGTAGGTGCAGCGTGTTTCATATAACGAGTCAATGTGTTCTATCTTTTTCATGCAAAGAAGTATCATGTTTATTTAGATAATTTTTATTTTGTTCATGTTGTTTTACACTTTTATTAATAATGCAGAACCTTACGGGTTATATAAGATAACATAGATACTGCAGTTTAAAATATGTAAAAGCACAGCCAACGAGACCACATCAAACTGACCTGTAGGTACACAGGTAACCCATGACATTTTTGGAGTGAAACTTCTTTGCGCGCATGAGGAAAATGTTTACGGATGAAACGCAATCCACGTGACACGAAGTGGGACGTTTTTTGATTAGTCCTGGTCCTTTTCTCTCGGATGTAGTGCAATTTGAGAAATGTAAGAAATTATGATTGGTCGTAGAGGTAACTTTTTCTACTTTACCTGTACCTACTCATATAAAACGAAAGATTATGGTAAATCATCGCACATGGAAATACGTGTCACCAATGACATCTCTCATTGACACTGGGGCAGCGTGGAGGAGAACGCACTCTGTATTGATGAGACTCGTGCCTGTAGCGGGTCAATAAAATAGCTGAGGCAACACGAAGAATGACATCACAGACTTGTAGCTCATTAAATCTAGAGCAGCAAATCGACTTGTTACTGGTTGAAATCCATTTATTACCTTCTGGTAGCAACGGAAATTCACTGAAGTATTTTACCGTTGATCCCTGAAAAGGGGTAGTAGCTAGCAAGGTAGGTAGAGAACCCTAAAGGTATGCTAAGCTATGTAGTTGTAGCCGGGTGCGGGTGCACCAGGAACGGGGAACTTGATTTGCTTGCTGCCAGTCCCACAGACTCAAAGAAGGATTGAGTCGCTTATTTATAGATACTCGTACCTCAACGCCATTCTTCCAGAAGTTTGTCCCGAAGTCGAAGTTCAGAAGTTGTTTGACCACTTGAAGCAGGCTTCAATTTGAAAGTGATTACAGTTCAGTAACATAATAAATTATATTCTTCAACATTCTTCGTATTTTTATTATTATTATTCTATGACGTGGGTTTTGTATGAACTTGTGTGGATATCTAGTACGTACAATGTCTTGTACTTACAGTGTCTTAATGAGTTTGTTTTGTTTATGATTTAATAATGGAATTTAAAATATTTAATAATGAATCCATTATCACCATAAATAACACCAATATAATTTTTACTCATTATTTTAAATACTTTGAGACTTGATGAGGACCACAGAGTTCAGAATCAGAATCATTGTGACTTTATTTAAATTTTATACACTGTAATATTGACGAATACAAATATATTTATAAGGTTATTAAATTTCTCATAATTATAATCATGTTCCCGAGGTATTTAGTTTATAATTGATGTTGTAAGACTAAGTTAAAAAGAAAACAATTTTACAAATTAATATAACTTACAATTTTACTAATATACACTCATAAGATCGTATTTACTACATTTTGAACATCAATTTAATAAATTCAATAATAAATAAATTCAAGCGCATTTACCACGATCACCCTACGTCCGAGTGCAGCAGTCCATCATTATTAGAAGACATTATCTTAGAATCAGCAAAGACATGGGTGTACATATACATAGCTTATAATTATATGTGACAAGTGTCTTAAAAAATTATTTTGGAATCCGCGCAAATACTTAATCATCAGCAAATGACTTTTTTCAACAAATCAGCGATGACTTAGATACTATTGGCGATATGGCCAATTACATGTAGGTACGTAATATATGTGAGAGGAGACCTGTGTCCAGCAGTGGTACAGTTATGGGTTGTGATGATGATGTAATATATTACTTTCTTTATAAATTAACTTAGAAATTATGTCTACCAAGTTAAAAAAGGTATTTATAATACATCACACACAACAACATTCTAATGCAAAAAAAATCAGTATTATCAAACAGTTAATTTTAGTATGTTTCTTGAATATCATATGCCGTGGTGTCTTTTCTAAATCGCCTACTGAGAGCGTCTCTGACGAGCACCAGCGCAACGACCACTCCGTGCAGTATTGCGAAGCCCAACGTGCATAGTGCTGCTAGTCCCACAGTCTGGCCAGGATTTTTCCAGTCTATCATCGGATAGATCGCATGTGAACCGTATCTGCAATGACAAACAAAATGTTCAATCAAGTATTATTTAATCACAGTATCATTATCGTATCAATGCCAAGTTCATTACCTACTTTGGTAGATATGTTTCAGGATATAGTGACTAAGTATTAAAAATGTACCTGTTTTATTTCAATCGGTTGAGTCTACAGTCTACAATGAATCGCAAACTAAATCAACGAGCGATAAAAATATAAATAGTTTAACATTTTACCGTTTTGTAATATGCATAAAATACTTAATTCATTTCGGTAGGATAACCTAAATGTAACAAATTAAAATTGACCTACATGTAAAATTTGGCTCTGTGTTGTCTTAAACAAGTCTGTTAATATAAACGGGCCAATATACCTATTTAATGGCCTATATTTATACTATTACGTTACCTATTACGTTAGGTTTTAATTTAGTATTTCCTGAAAACTATAAACTGAAAAAATTTTGGTAAAATTGTTTCATTGAATATGAGGAAACCTAAAAATATTAACATAAAACCAAATTTAAAATAAGTTTTTTTATTTTATTTCATATGTATGTATTTAGTGCATTAGTAAGACCGTGATAAGATACTCGTAATTAGAAACAACGTGAGTTAGCGACAGCTGCGGAGATATCCCTAATGATAGTAAGAAGTAATGACTCACGCATCAGTGCCGCCCAAAGCGAAGTAAACGTAACTGAACAAGAGGTAGATGATGCCCAAGACGATGCAGAAGTAGAAATGGTAGAAATAAGCAGGATGCCGCGAGCTCATCAACAGTGCAAACATCAGGACACTATTGATCGCGTGGATAAATATATCCAGCGTCAAGTCAAACGCGAAATCCTGTGCTGAGGAATATAAAACATCACATATTAATGAGTTAAATCCACAGAATTCACATCCAAAGAATTCACAAAGTAGATTTGATTAAATTCTTGGCTTATTGATAAAGAAATAGATAATGTCTGGGATTATCTGTGCTACGTACGGGAAATACGAAGGGACTCAAACGAGCATCTTAATCAACCACTGTCCGAGAATAACAATCCTCTAGTATAGTATACTACCTAAGTAATTATTATTATGTACACTTAAAATTAATTTTACGGTTCCAGATATCAAATTTTTGGAAGTCTAGTCTATAATCAGGCCTGACGAGCAGACTTCTGTCACTCAGACTGGTCTTGTGTATCGCGAATCAATTGCTATTCATAGTAATTTCTTCATTAAATTAGAATTCCTAGATTAAGAATTTGTTACCTTAAAAGTTATTACCCTAAAAAATAAAATATTGCTATGAACTCACCGAGGTCAGAAAGAAGAGACCAGTAGAATACAGTGATGAAAAATGCAATGGGCGTAGCGACATTGAACATACCCCAGTACACTTGCACGTACCACGGTAATCCTGATTTTTTATCTGGAATGCAATTAAGTAGAGAAGATTATGTCACGGCAGACGATAAAAAATACCTAATAATTACAAATACACTAATAATGAATTATCTTTTTATTAACTACTAAAAAACTATGGCAAAAGAGTATAAGAGCAGGTCATCATTGACACGTTACCGGGCAAAAACGAACCGGTTAGTTAAATTGTTTAAAAGTAACATTTAAGAGGGGGTACAAAGCAAAATTGGCAATCTTAGATTCAATTTTTACAGTAGTAGATCAAGTTTCTAGAACCTGAAGAAAAACATAGTTATACTTCATTATATTATTGAGTGCAAGATCTAAGCAAAAACAGAAAAAAATAAAATTTTCTCGATAGAAAAAAATCACAAAGTTAGGTCTAATTTTTCACTTAAATCAATTTATTTTCAATGTGGTGCATATTTTAGAATCAATATTTTAATATATTATGCTAATTAGTATCACGGAGGGATTAGATTAGCGATTTCAAAATCAAATCTATAATTTACGAATTATTAAAATAAAATACATTTGTAGGATTTTGAGTATTTTGACATGCTCGGTTTCATTAATCAGTCACCATTGCTCCATTGAGACGGGAAGACTGCGTCAGTCTTCTCGACATGTGAAATTATTTTTTGGTGTACATTTGTGACTGAGAGCGTAGTTTTTATTACAAAAACAATAATTGTGTGTGTGTGAACTAAAGTTAAAAGACACTAAGATCCAATATGGGTAACAAACGGAATAAAATCAACATTAAAAAGGGATCATAGAAAGCTGAAAATTCAAGTCATGGCTAGTTGTCAGAGGTAAGTTGACAAGTACTATTTCATATTCAAAATTAGACCTTATTGTTTTAACTTTTGTGCTCACAATACAATGTTGATGTTGATGTTTGATCGCTGAAGCAGCATAGTATATACGAAAAATTCACATTGTATGTATCATTAATAGTTAGTATAGGTATGTACTTTCAAACAAAATATACAGCTTTATCCAAAAGCAAATTTAATTTTGAGTTAATTATTTCCTCTTTGCCCCATAATTTTGTTTTTAAAGCAACACCTATATTTCTGGTAGTCAATTTGATCAATCCCTACAGTAGTTGTTACTTGTGTGTGTTTGAAACTATTATTGTATTTTCATTTCAGAACAAGATTTAATCCAAAATCAAGATATGAGAAGAGAGAATAAGAAAATATTCCAAAATCTATTGATGATGACTGGAACATTACACCAGAGAAGTGCGTATCAATTCATCTGTCTATGTATTGTTTCATTTATTATTTGCTTGTTGTTGCATTGTAACGAATCTACAAAATAACACATAAACTAAACTTTTTTTATACTATACATATTATGCATAGTTAGGCAAAATTACTTTAACAAAAACATAAAATTTTGTATAAATGCATTTTTAAAGCGACTTTTTTGTTTACTTTTTAATTGCTAATTGTGTTTTCTTGAAGAAAAAATATATATTTTCAGGCTTACTATTTTACGCTTTTACAAAATGTAGAAATTTTAGAACATACAGATCCAAATGCAGACGAATTTATTGCACCGGAACGACTGGCATTAAAATAAAGTATTTATGTAATTTAGTCCTATCTAAAACTTTCAACCGATTATAAATGGCGCAAAGTGATACCTGACGTCATCAGTTTCAATGTTAGGGAGTATAATAGTGTTTGACTTTTTTTTAATTTCAGTAACATCAAGCCTCGTATGAACGGGTCAAGACAAATATCAAGACTAACGACGATACTAAATACACATGTGAGACAAGTCAACGGCTTATAATAGACAAGATATATTTTTTTGAACAATTAAAACTTCCAACCATGCATAATTTTGGCATTTTATTTTTTCTAGACGGATTTTGGAGTTAGTGAATTAAACTTGATTTCGAATAAATTCATTTTGGTTTTATGTAAGCTTTGTTCGATTTTATGCTTATTTTTAATCTTCAAAAAATTGTTTAGTTTGATGACTTATGTGTTCTTACCATACCTTAAATATTTTGAATACCCATTATACATTTTTCCTGTTCTCACGCATAATTATATCATCACGCATCATATTTCACACACTGTTTTTTTCCTATATTTTTAAAGCTAACAATTGTCGCTCAAGAAGTTAGTGATTGACATCTTTTTTATGATATTATTGTCACTTAATTAGTTTCCTTATAATAACGGCAGTGGCATTTGTAATTTTTCTGTTTTCTGGCGAAGGATTTCTTTCAATTTAAATAAATTTAAAGGATAACTTACTTTATCTTTTTGTAGCGAAAAAATGAAAACAATGTTATCTATAATAATAAATGTCTGAAAAACATTGTACGTGTTATTTATTTACATGTTATACGGCATACAGGTGTCATCACGTAAAAATAGAGCAGATATTCTGCTTTGCGAGAATTTAAATGATTTAATGGTCACACCAGTACGAACATTATACTGCCTTTCTTGTCATAAAAGTGATTCAATCGCTCCCTACACTAGGTTTCCAGCGCTATGGTTACATGATGCGACCGACACTACCTATAAATGTTATTAGTTTCAGAAATACAGATAGTTACAGCGAGAAGAATTGCTTTAGATTAATAGATACCTACATAATAATATATTCAAAATTATTAATGACACCTAATAATGTGTTGTCTGCCATTCACTGGCTCTCTAGCTATTAACATTGTATAAAATTTAACCCTGATAAAGAAAAAACAGCTTGCCATTTTTGAGGTAGATGATTCTACATTTATTGAGCCGAAATTTGTCTCAGTTTTTACATTATACTGTGCCGTATTCTTGACTGATGCCATGTTATATAATAGCGGCTGTACACTCTCGTGCGAGAGTACTCGCTATGTCTCGTGACGCCTCGGCCGAGACGTCATGGGAGCGAGAGTAGGCGAGACCCCCCGAGACATCACGAGGCGAGGCGAGCGCTACCAAGTACATTCTCATACGAGTGCACTCGGCTAGCAGTCTCGCGAGAGTGTACAGCCGCTAATAAAGTCAGATGCAACCGGACGCGCAACTGCTGCGGCGCATCTATTTGACGGGCGGGGCGGGGCGCGCGGGTGAAATTTGATTTTTTCCTAGCTTTATACCCCCTCTTAATCAATTCATTTAATCGCTTGCAATATACACACGTACAAGTTGCAAGTTCAATAAAAGCTTGTAAAAAGAGAACAACGAGAAAACATAACACATACACGATACAGAGGAACTTGATTGACAGGAGAAGCATATACACGTTTTTTTATAGCTTGCAGAGCTGACGTAAAAGCAGACGAGCCACCTGATGGTAAGAGGTCATCGTCGCCTATGGACACGGGCAACACCAGAGGAGACACCAGTGCAACGCCGGCCCTGAAGGAGAACTCATTTTACACCTTTTTTGAAGAACCCCATGTCATAGCGGCCGGGAATACCTCAGAAGGAAGTTCATTGCACAATTTGCACGTACGAGTACCTACTGTATTTTAACGAAGTATACTTTATTTTTACTATGTAACCATTATTTCGGTAATTGTAGGTAGTAGAGCCTAGGATCTACTACCTATGTAAAATAATTAATTTTAATTATTTTGCATAGGTAGTAGAGCTTAGAGTTGGCCCGGGGTAGTACTACCGCCCGCCACGGTACTTAGTACCATTTCTACCGTGTAATAATTGTTTTAACAGCAATTGTGTTCTGGATAGAAAGGTGTGGAGCCGGCTACACTTTTTAGAGGCGACCATCTCAGTCCTCAAGGGTAGCAACACATCTGTGACCGAATTATAACGAGACTCTTACTAACATTTACTAACTGGACTATTACTAACAATAACTAACAGGACTAATATTCACTAACAGTCCCTGTCCCAGTCCTCATACTTACAAACTAACCAACTAATGTTCTAACACCGTCACCTGACCGGACTAACTATCCCAGTCCCCATAGATGAGTCTTGTTCTAAGTTGGTCACAGTTGTCATGGGCGGCAGCGGAAGGTGGTGCTGCATGCTCGTTTGCTGCCTTAAATCAATAAAAAAAAAATTCTGACACTTACCTAATGTTAATTTAGTAGATGCCAGAACTGATATCAATAGTCCCAATCCTGCAGCGATGGTATTCAAAACAAGACCCCAATGCGTCAAATAGATTGGCCAGTATTTAGTCGGCATATACGTTGCCATCAACACCATAGATGCAATCCATATGCAGAGGCATCCCACAAATATGATAGTTCTTACGATGAGCAAGGGGATTGCCGACCGGTTTCTTTGAAAACAGCTAAGATAAAAGTCCGATGTCACGTCATGATTTAAAAGAAAACTTCGTAATTGGAATTGTTGCTTGAAAATTTTTTTTGTCGACATTATTATTGAGCGTTGCTACAGGCGTATTGATCGCGCCAATAACCGCATTACTATGAGGTACGGGATTGTCGTTTGGCTATCACTGATTAGATTTCCAATACAAGTATATTTCGTCGTGGAAAGAAATATAGGCGTTTGGGACGACCATTTTCGAGGTATGAATCATATTAGGCATAATTTTGTAGTGCGTGTCTACTCGCGGAGGACGTGTTTTGAGTTCCATACCAGCCGTGGAAGACATTTAGAATATTTAGATACACATTTTATCACTCGGCTTTGGATATTTCCATAGTTTTACTGTTGTATATTCCTAGTTATGGAATGTTTTCATATACGTGCTAGAGTAAAAAACGTTTTAAAAATTACGCTCCTTTATTTTCTCATTAAATTATATATAAACCCTAAAAGAGGCTTCTACAAATACATTCGTATTATAATATTCAATTACTATTTGGTAAAAAAACCTTGAACTGATACACAATAATAATTATTAAATGTACCTTCCCTAAGTTATAATTACATGTAAGGTTTTAAAATATATAAAACTTATCATTAAATTTCAAAATCACAGTATGCTTTTTTTCTGAATGAAGGTACCTTTTAAAGATGAGTTGAGTAGCAGTAAGTATAATATTATTAACGTTAAGTAATTGGATCAATTTAGACAAATGTTTGGTGGTACGCGAGTATTGACACAACCACTATAGGTAGAATACTTACAATAATAATGGTTTCTTACGTCGAATAGTGAAGACTAAACTTTTCATAATGAAGGACGGAATTCTTTAAAGCCCATGTATTTGATGTTTCTAGCGAGTGTCATAGGTAATTTTAAATTTATTATTAAAATTTTAATTTCAATACACTGTCGTCTGGTTAACGTCATCATCACCATCATCGCAACCCATAACTCTCCCACTGCTGGGCACGGGTCTCCTGTCACAATGTGAGGAGTACGGGCTGTAATTCATCACGCCGGCCAAGTGCAGATTGGCGGACTTCACACACCTTTGACAACATTATGGAGAACTCTCAGGTGAGCAGGTTTACATTCTAATACGCACCTAGAGGGGCGTGCAGGATTCGTACTCGGTTTACCCGGTGCCCAGTTTGGGAGTCCAATGTCCAAACCACTCAGTGAACTATCACTGCTAAGTTTAGTATATGCTAAGTAAGTATATATAGCAGTGATAAGTAATCCTACTGGTTTACTTAACTAAACCCAATCGTATTTGTACATGTATAAATATCCGCGTGGTTACAATATGAGTAGGTACGTGAGAACGCCACTCAATACTAAACAAGACAGACGACGTTATATCCGTTGCTACTTCTCTGTGTGTCAATATGAAGTATTTTAAAATTGAAAGTGTCACTTAAAACGGCTCAGTGGTAGAGACTTTGCCTGAGAAGATTTAGGTTCTGTATTCGATTGCCGGCCGAATAGCCATTAATATGACAGTTAAATGTTTGTTCTGGGGTCGGAGGTGTTTGTGATGTTCCATTTGTGTGTCCACGTCACCCGCGACACTGGACAAGTACTGGGGAGGCGTTAATGCGTGTGAGTATATTTATGATCATAGAAAATGCAGTATAAGTAAACACATATGGTGGAAGTCTTCTGTTTAAATTTGTTTAGACCTTAAACTAGTTAACTATACTACACAATATCACAACAGAACTACACAACTATCTACAGAACTTAGGCAGTGAATCCGTCATTGCAGTGTCCGCTTTTTTCGGTGAGGCATCTTCGTATGATGTGGTCGCGGGCGGTCGCTATACCGACGGCCACTAGGTGCATCAGTGCGAGGAATAGGGCCGTCAATGTGATCACCACCAGGGTTTGCTCCGGCTTCGACCAGTCGATCACCGGGTATATAAAGTTGTTGCCCCATCTGAAACAAACATAATATATTTTTACTAAGGATCAGTTAGGTAATGTTTAACATGAATCCCTTGCTTGAAGTTGATGACGAAGTCCAACATACACCTATTAGGTAAGTACATTATTATAAGCATGTCAATAAGTATATTTCTTTTCAATATTCAAGGCCTGGTGTTTAGAATTTATTGGAATGTACTTAGTACTTTTTAAACAAAAAATAATGTTTGAAGCACTTAAAAATACAAATTAGACGCTACGTGCAAGGGCCAATTTCAGGCCGCGATTCATTATATTCATTAGGTATTTCTTAAATGTTATTACACCACTAGATAAAATAGTATCAGAAGCACATTATAGATAACAATACGCATAAATAGAATTGGCAGCCTTATCGTTTAAAAGTAATAATTTCTTCCTGATTCAGAATTAATTTTATTATGATAAAGTCTTTTTTATTAATTAAGTATCTTTGATTTTTTGGTATACAAAACAGAGTGATTGTATTGTAACAACAAAAACATGTATTGTGTGCTTTAGACCACACGACTGAAGTAAAACTTCTTTAACTCCGTCTACAATTGCTACAACAATGCTACGCGATATTAGCCTAGGTAAAAAATTATACATTATTTCATTGACCTTGCGATTAAAATAGAGTTCACTGTTATTTTTACAGCGCTTATTCTTACCAAATTATGAATAGTTTCGCAGATATAAAGTTGTAAATATTATACAGAGTCAATCATATTAAAATATCATTCCGGTGTTCAAGTAACACTTTAAACTATAACTTAAAAATCTAACAGCATATTGTTAAAATGTTTAATAGTGTTGTCATGCGTTTAACCATTTAAGATGTTTGGTCAGTATTTAAGTACCTTTACAAATATTGGTTTGACCACGCATCTTGAATTCTTGACTGTGTGTTTATGGATGCACAAATATACGAACAAGGTTATGTCCAGCCATATTCGCGCGTGCGTGCCTACTTCTTTCGCATATAATTTAGAAGTAATCAATTAGGTACATGAGGATCCTCCTCATAAGATATGTAAGTATACATATAAATAAAGACCTACTTTGTTCTTCTGGTTCAGTGACATGCTTATTATATAGTTCGTTTAATTAAACAAAACTTGAATCCGAGTGAATTACTTCAAAGATATAGGCAAGATTCGTATCGAGGTCGTACAAAATATACTATGTTCCTCGACCAGATATAAGAAATAAATATCTATTTGCGATTTTTCCAGGCACAGATATATAGGTATATTTACGTAAAATGAAAACTTTGTAGGTACCCCTGTAAGAATATTGGACGCATGTAGGCATGAGATTTGCATAACATGGAGAAAAAGTGCAGAAAGCTACATTTTATTTGTAAGTAGTGTGCTACAAATAGCTAATTTTATTACAGGAAATAAACCATTTATGTGTCACCGTGAAGTAACCCTTTGATAAAATAATTACAGTCAGATTTCGACCGCAGAACGCCTTCTGTCCATGAATTGCGTCGGTTATTACATTGAAATGGACTACTTTGTTCTCATGGTATACAAATTGCTGAAAAATTGCGTAATTACCTGGTGTCCGTGAAGTAGGTACGCATAATGATCGCTCTGATGTTTTGGATAATTTGATTACAGTAAGTAATAAAATTATTTTTGCGTCGTTACCTATAGCTAGCGTACATAACGTGTTACATAGCGTTGGGATGAGAAAAGTAATGATCATTTTTTAATAACATTATAAGTTAGGTACATATAATAAATCTACCTAAATTATTAAATCTTGTAATCTAACAAATCGGAGTCATAGAAATAGAGTGTTATTGATTAAATAAACAAGGGAAATACATTAATATCTCCCCTATCCTTTAATTAAATGAACACCTTTTTTACAACGAGTAAAGAACATCATTTATAATCTTAAAACTTTTAAAAATATAAGCTGTTATGGCTACTGTAGACTTTCAAAGGTACTTAAGGTTTCATTCCAACCACTTCTATTTCCATCAACTCACTGTTAATTCGTCAGGTACTAAAATGAAAAATATCAAACTAACAAAAGTAGGCATACCTACCATACAAACTTATCTAAGTTTGTGTTCACAGAACGATGGTTTTGCGTGACTGTTATTTCGCAATGTTCTCGCAGGTTGTAAGGACGTAGAACTTAACGGACCTACATTGATACAAGGATATATGTGAGGTTAAAGGTTTACAGCTTAAAACAAAAATGAAAGCTATGTATACTTATAGAACAAAGTAGCTAAAACATGTTGCCGAAAAAATTATGTAGTGTAGGTTAGGTACCTACTTATTAAACTTAATAAGAAACCCATATTTTCCTATGCATGAAATTGAATTATAGTTCTATCGTTTATAAAAGATGCGAAAGTAACGTTACCTCACAGCATGGGATAGATACATAATATTATATCTTATATAATATACGTATGAATCGCTGATTTTGTTGCTAAGCGCAAATCTCGAGAACAGCAGAACCGATTCTTTCTTTAATTTTGTATAGTATTCCTTAAAGTACGAGGATGGTTCTTACGGAGAGAAAAATTTAAAAAATTGCCTGAAAATGTCTAACAAAACTTTTCTATATTCCCATAC
Organism: Ochlodes sylvanus; assembly: GCA_905404295.2. Classification (NCBI taxonomy): domain Eukaryota; kingdom Metazoa; phylum Arthropoda; class Insecta; order Lepidoptera; family Hesperiidae; genus Ochlodes; species Ochlodes sylvanus. Next base: position 11,965,076 of record FR990124.1, on the reverse strand, counting down.
AAAAGATTCGTAATAATACTTAAAACTCAATTTGAACTTTAATACCATACCATAAAGTTTAAATGATAGTGGAGGGGTTCCGGGAAGGTGTCCCGAATAGTATTTATGTCAATGCGAATAGCAGAATAAGTATTAAAAAAAATAAAAAAATTAAAGAATCGACTGTTAGGCGGTACGAAGTTCGCCGTGTCAGCTAGTGTTATAATAAAATATGAACTGGCTGTAATTTTGGTATTAACATATTATTATGCGTAGTCGACTAGCTAGTCGATGGTCGATAACCCCGCTAGTTATCCTTAGATAAAAATCGATAAACCCTGCCGAATAAACTGCTGACTCGGGGGTTGGCCACTAACCTCGTCATCAATCCTCACTGGATTACCGTGGTAAAGTACTCCTTAAGGGTCCTCTATTACGAGAAGAACCTTGCCTTTATGTGGGTCGGTAATAGGTTAAGGCCAGTGTACTCACGGGTCTTGTCCACCGGCCGCGTAGTACAGGACAGTGAAGATGCAGTAGGCGAGCGCGAAGTACAGCGGCTGCATCACGTGACGCAGGCGGCTGGGGTGCATCGAGAGCACCAGCTCAATCAGCATAGCCACCGAGTTGACTCCGTGCAGCATCACGTCTAGCACTGGGTCCGGGGCGTAGTCCACTCGCTTGATTGCTGTGGACGAATGACGCGAAAGTTTTTGTATCACTGAAATAAAGGCTCAGCCTACGCAATATTCTCAAAAAGTATTGGGTCTTTTTGAGCGGAGAGAAGTTCAACTGTATAAGGTAATGTGAATGTGTGATCCTAATCATGTCTCTAGTACCTATGTGCGTGACTTCTGAACTATGCGAGAGATTAAGGTGACTTTTAATTTAACTAGACGACAAACAAGCAGACATATACATCAGTGCGTTGCGGCCACAGAAAATAGACACAAGGTTGGGGTGAAGAAAGAAGTAAGAAGAAAGAAAGTACTGGCTCTGAAGACCCCAGCCGGAGCCCGATATTTGCGTTGTCTCAAAGTGTTACTGAATCAACTGAATACATCTTTAAGTATTACATAAAATATAAGCCGACAACTAGCAGCGCCTATACTGAGTTCGAGCTAATCATGATGAGAACATTATTTTAATAGTCATACTGATTGTTTCAATCTAAAATACTTTGCTCTTAAATGTGCAACACCTAGAACAATACAAACAGGTTCTCAGGAGCATGTTCAATAGGCTTTGTGTATGTTATTTCTATGGCCAATCTTTTACTGGATGCCTTTGTCAAGCTTTTGTTTCGAACGCTTACAATTACGTATGAGATTGAATAAGTTGCGACAGCCGTGGGCAATATAAGTAGAACTTACAGCTTCGTGCTATGTATTGGTGTAATTTTAGGATTAATAGAAGGGCGGTTATAAGAATTGAGTGTTTTAGGTACTTACTAGACTTTAAGATGCACCAGTAGAATAATGTGACGAGGAATGCCACTGGAACGGCTATGTTGTACAGAACCCAGTAGGTTTTGACGTACCATGGCAATCCAAGCGTTGTATCTGAAAAACCAGAATAATTATCTAAATATAAAACTTCTTTTAATAGTCTGATGACACTGAAGCCAAATTCCTAGTGGTTCGACTGCCCGAGCGGGGGTCACACGTTCGTGTCCCGGTCGATGCAGACATGTCTTTAATAAATAAACATTAACCCAAGGGTTACACATGTTTCATTTGTGTACCCTTGTGCAGAAATGTTAATGAGCGAAACAAATGAAATACATATCGGATTGGCTTCAACCCATTAATGGCCCATTACTGAGCACGGGTCTCTCCTCATACTTGCTGAGGCCTAGAGCACACTCCACCACGCTGCTCCAATGCGGATTCGCGGAGGGGTTAAATAAAAAATTCCAACACTTGGGTTGGCCACTGCCAACCCAAGTGTTGGAATTTTTTATGCTTCCCGAAGGCACCCGACATGGCTTAACGACTGCTACTAAATGGTAACAACCAGGACCGACGGCTTAACGTGCCGTTTGAAAGCACGGAAGCGCCCAAGAAATTTAGCCACTAGCGGTCACCCATCCAACTACCGACCTCGCCCGCTGTTGCTTAACTTTGTCGATCACATAAGATCGACGCAAGCCGCCGGGCTATGAGCTCTTCAATGGGAAGGACAACAACGTAACGCGTTCCTATGTGTACAGTGTAATATGGTTTAGGATTTACCTTGTCGTGATATAGGTACCCGTAGCATGTCAGTGTTCGCTTACTCATTGGATGCTTAAACGATTTAAAAGAACCCAGACTATGCTGAATTGTTACGTTAACTAAGCGAGATAATAAAAATGCATCCAAAAATATAACAACCCTGAAGATGTTATGTTTTTCTTGTTTTTGTTTTTAATCATAAAATAATTGTGGGAACTCTCGTCTTTGAGACTTCAAGAGCACGCCCGCCATTAAAATATTCTGTTTGCGTACAATTCACGGCCAAGTTTTTAGTGGAGGTTAAGAAATGACGTTTGTGATACATTGCATTAACAGAGTTCATGGTATTTTTCGTTAGCATATGAGAACAGAGAGGGAACGCTTTATTAAATTAATTGTAATTTCGAAAAGTAGGACAAATTAGAGTTAAGTATTAATATTTTATTATTTGGTTAATTAATATCAGTTTCAATTATATTAGTGTAATATTCTATAGTATTGTAATTTAGTAAATTGTATCAAATGGATGTAATCAAAAATTTTTAACATACATGGTGACAAATAGGGTAAATCAAATTTTATGAATGTACATAGTGAATACTAATAAGAGGTGTAATTTGACATAGATAATATGAAATTTAATAATATCCTAATTGTATGCATGCTGTGTTCACCTATAAATGCGGGAACACGATTTTAGAAATAAGATAACTGGATATGGTGAATGAATTGTGTATCCGGCGTTGGTGGACCTTAATAAATAAATAAATAAACGCTTCATTTGCTAGTGGGAGTCACTTTTGAACATGGAGAGGCATGAAGGAATTGAGACATTGAAGTCATGGCGATACACACGGTCCGTATTCCGTACCGTAATCCATATATTACGTACATACCTACATATATAATTGGGTCAAAAATATTAGAATGCAGATGTAAAATTAAAAACTCGTGAGTACCTACCTGGTGCTGTTAAAATGTAACCATATTGGCGAGATAATGTTAGTGACAGTGATAGAACACCTTTCAATCGGCTCAGGGTTAAGAAGACCGTGATGTGATCTTAGCACCGCTTTCGTAACTTTTGTCATCTTTATTATCATTGAATTTTATTTGCTGTCCATGTTGAATATTCATAATAATATTAATATACTAATTATTATTCGAAGTTGATTTGTGGTTTAAAGAGCTGTGCATAAATTTTTGACATTATTATACTTTATTTTACAGACTTTATTATTATTTATACTAAATATTTCTAAACTAGCAAGATCCATGACTTGGAAAGATGGTTTCGATACAGACATTATTGTAAGAAGTATTATTTAAAGAGTAGTTTAAATAACTAAATCAATAAATAAGTAAACAAAAGGTGTGCACAATAATTTATTTAAACTTTCGAAGTAATTATTAAAAACTCATTAAGACGTTTGTCAAGTATGATTTTGGAATCCAAAAGCAGCTATAAAAAGAATGACAACAAAAAGTCAACAGTAGTTTTTTGTCATAAAATTAAATTGCTTGATATATTTGGCTTGACTCATAGGGGTTGGTAACTCAAAATGAATAACAAAACACTGTCGATTTATTATTAAGTATTGGACGGTTCGCCTTGAAATCTTTTGAATGCTATCTTTAGAGAACCAACGTCATGTCAGTGCAAAGATCAATATTTACATACATACTGACGGGTCGGCAGGTGTTCAGTAAGATAACGCTGTCCGTATTGGCGCGGCCGCGGGTAGGAACAGATGCGATCCGATTTACGACTACACAACATAAATAGGACGCAGCGACATTTAACAAAATCTATATTTAAAATGCAAGATTGTTGTACGACCTGCGATCATTTCAGTATGAAAATTTCCTCTAGTTGCCCTAGGTCGGTAGGGATGGTGCAGATACGTAAATAGAATCCAAAATTATTATTGTGAGATGGAAAAACAGATATTTGATTAATTCCAGAATGATAAAATTAAGTAGGTATATTATAGTACAATAACTGAGCATGCTCTGCGAATACGCATGTTCTTTTTATATCCCTACTAATATTATAAATGCGAAAGTAACTCTGTCTGTCTGTCTGTCTTTGTCGCTTTCCCGCTTAAACCTCTCAACCGATTTTGATGAAATTTGACACAGACAATCTTTACACCCTGAGAAAGGACATAGGCTACCTTTTATTGCGACAAAAAGGGATGAAGAGGTTGAAATAGAGGTTGAAAGTTTGTATGGGATTTCTTCGGGTTTTAAGCACAGCGCCATCTAGGGGTGAACCTTCCTAACTTAAAGAATAAGAACGCCTAGCGCCATCTCTTAAAGAACCATGAAACTTTATATTTAAGCACTTGATAATAAGTTTCCCGAAGCGAAGCGAGTGCGGGTCGCTAGTAATAAATAAATATAAAATAAAATTGTTATCAAAATAACAGTGTTTTCTTAAATGCTTGTAGTTATTTACATGACACTGAAACACAAACTATTGTTTAAACATTTTGTCGTCTGTCGGTCATTCTATTTGTCTACAGGATCGGGATTTATGCCGGAACATTTCCTACACGGAAGAAGTCGCAGGCACAGCCAGATTAATAAATAAAAAAATTGTAATGATATAGCTATGCATTTAGCTACATAAGTCTGTACGTACCAGCAATTTCTCCCTTCGAGTGCTTCATAGTGACGACGATTCCAAACAGGGACTCCAAAAATATCAGGATAAGTCCCCAATGAGTCATGTATAGAAAAAATTTGGGTCGTGGTCCCCAAAACAGTGTGAGCGATGATATAATGATGGCGGAGACCCACAGGAATATAGGGATGCGCCAGTACAGAGGTGTCAGTCTTCCGTGCCACGACCTTCCAAATAGTTCCGGCGACGGATTTCCTTCCTGAAGAGAGCCGGTACAGCAAGCGTGACATTGCTCTTGCGCGTTTTGAGTCCACTGCTTCATGTTGTATACGTTTTCCTCGTCGAGGTGGTTCACTATTACGTATTCTTCTCCCGTATACGACAGCTATCCGCTGTGGACAAAATTAAATAGAACCCGTTCATTGCAGTCATATCTCAGCCTTAATTTCTTGCATGGTCGGACTACACAATGGCATATATGTTGCAATAGCCGCTATTGAAAATCCTTGACGTTTGAACCTACGAGTATTAACTTTGACTTTCTATAGATTCATAATGTGCGCGGGTTCATTATTCTTGGATTAACTTGATATGTGGCGTGTTTAACTTCGATGAAACTTGTATTGTAGAGTAACAATGACGAGGTTTGAAGGACGCGTAAACACGTAAAAGGTTAAAGACTTTTTATATATAGGTAAGGTTAAAATAAGGTTAAATAGATATAATAAGGTTAAAACTGTATGGTGTACATTAAAGAGGATTTGTATCTATTGTATTGTAGGTACATATATTTCCATCTTTTCAGTTTGACCTAAAGTTACAATTTGCCTATTTTTACAATTATTCCTACCATGGTGAACTTTTGTACATTTTAGTGGATGCGGTGTAAATAATTACATGAACTAAATAAATTATATGTAAGACATCACCAACAATTAAGACTCGAGCCCGAATGCAAATCTTAATCTGTTATGTCAATGTCTGCTTCGTTCGGGAATTGAACCTAGAGCTCTACGTTTGACAAGCCTTGTCTACATTGACTAGCTAATACCTGTGCTAAATTGGCTGGCAAGGTTGTCTCATAGATTCAGTGTTAATAATGTTTAATGTTTGTCATCAGTTGATAATAAATTTCGCGACTCTACATTTTTCCGAAGGTGATTTCAACAGAGGTATGGTGCAAGATACAGAATTATTAATTCTAGTTTATTAATACAAAATGTGACCTATATAAAACATATGATAAGAAATATGCTTTTAATATTTCGTTTCAGGAGAAGAAGAGATACGAAGACCCTTCAGTACCTAATGTTTTTCGAGGTGCCTACTAATAAATTAGATGTGTTTTACAGCTTGCGATGTTCCGGTATATATCACTACTGTGGATTGTGGATGCAGTGATTGATTCTTTATTTATTTTTCAACGGTTGTGTGCTTTCATTATTTTGTTGTTATGAAGTCTTTTTTTATAGCTATTCAGAAATCTGCACTTGTAGGTATAGAAAATATTGTTTGACATGCAGTCACTGAAAATGATCTTCAGTTCAGTTCCTTTATCTACACACCATGTATAATATAATTATACATATAGCATTAACATGCATATTCAAATTTGATTAAAACATGTGTTTTAAAATGTAACATGTCACCATAATTGGGTATAAAGCGCTTTCAAAACGGTCAACGGATCGATTAAAACAACAAGTTTTATAATCTTGACCTGTAAATTATACGAGCAATTCCACAAAATATCGAGCGATTTATTAGTGTTAACGACCGTGACCAGCGAAGCACGTGAGGCAGCTCATGGCTACCTTGGCTACGGCACGTGTCCATGGAGTAGTCAACAGATACCTATTGTCGTATACCTTTCGAACAGTTTGTCATCATTTACCTTGATTTTGGAAACAGTCCTTACTTTCAAAAAGTAGGTATCTACCCGCACCCGAAACAATTCATAGCTGTTGTAATACAAAAAAATCACTCCAAACATTATATTACGGTACAAAACATATTTTACGGTAACAGATCCCTTTTCCAAAATTTCAATATTTTTAAAGCATGTATCCTCTAAATTAAAGAAATACGTTGTATAAACATTTTCCAAAGTTTCAATAACAGGTGCTTGCACCTTGTAAGTAGTACTAGTAAGACTACCTTTTAGCTTGCTACCTATACCTAGTAGCTTAGTAATGTATAGTACCTACCTAGGTATTAAATAATAACATGATTATGGTATTTAACTTCCTATTCGTATTTCAAGATCTTGACATTTAATTGTAATTTTTTTAAAAAGGTTTATACGCTTAAACCGGCTGTTTCAACTTTTACGCAAATCAATTATTTAATGGCCCTGGCAACAGGTATCCTTTTTTACGTAAGTTAAAAGTAAACTACATAATTATACTTATAAGTACTTGTCTTATTTCTTGCCGTATTTGTTAAGTATTTGTTGACGGAAGCATATCATTGCGGGCACGTGCGTATTTTGTAAAACAATGAGATTTTCTTTCACTTTTTGTAGTACAATAAAATAATTTAAACTGTATTCTGTGTAAAACTGCGCTACGTATCTTATAAAATACAAGAGTAAATAGACTGAGACAAACTTTTCTTTAATGTTTTATTATTAGCAATGACAAGCATCTGCCAAACAAATTAAATGCCTCTGTAATTGACCACCTATTCAGTCTATTTCAGTATTAGGTCAGTCAACGATTTCATAGATGTAAATTTAATCAATCTTTTGAAGTAAATTCCTATCAGAATTGTGGTTAAGTTAATCTAATATATTAAATATTCTATACTCCAATGTTAGACTAGAACATTAACTAGTGTTGAGAAATATTGAATGAAAATGAACTTGAACTTTTATCCAAATGTCTTAGCATCACGAGACGTTGAATCGTTTACATCAATTAACTACCTTGATAACGCAATATAATGGAAAATTTTCAATTATACACATGTAAATAAGTAAAATTATATTAAACTCGCGTGAACTGTGTTTTATTGACCTATAAACATAATTCTAGGTAGGTAAGGTACCTAAAAAACTACATCCTAAAATATGCTTTTATATTATTATATTTATAAAAATACATATTATTATAATATCCAAAAATCATAATTGGGGCATAGTACCCAAAACGCTGGCAGCATTGCCCTGCTATATGGCTTTGGGCAGAATAGTTGCCAGCCTTCTGCCAACCTTATAATGCTTACTATTTATCTCTTCTATTATGATATTTAGTAAAAATTTGGCTCGACCGTAAAACCGCCATTTAACCTCGGCATGTTAATTCAAGTCTTTTGTCAATAACGACCCCTGGCCATATGTATTCGCATTTATTGTCAATGACTTCTGTTTCTGTAGATTCTTTTCTCTATTCTATTATACTCATAATAACCAGTATTTAAGGAGTGAAGTGCTCTATGCATGTAGACCTCACAGCCTCACACTACCGTTTGTACTTTTGGAGAAGTACGAGTATTTAGCGACGCCCCGCGAACACTTCGCTAAACATACTCGTAGCGTTACATTGCGACATTGTGACACGCGATTAAAGATTGTAATAATTATGTATTTCAATGCTAATGGTTATGGTACAAAAACCGCTCATTCAGTGGAGTAGTTATTAAGAGTTAATTACCATGCAACAGTGCTTTGTATTGGCAGTTTTTACGACGGTCATGATACAATTGTCATGGCTATGTTTTTATTATATTCGCTTAATTTAGCGTTGTAGTCTTAAAAACAATTGCAACTGGTATTATTATGACTTATTTATTATAAACTGATTTGAAATGGATGCTAAAAAGTTTCACTTTTTATTAAATAATTAGATTCGTTTGTTTCTTAATGAGCAAATATGGAGTTTTTTATTCAAATTCTAGTAGTTATAAAATAATTAGTGATTTTAAAAGTAGGTAGATACTATCATCTATTTAATCTCACGGGTTAAATCAATAATAGTGTTCTACTATTTACATAATCCCTAAAGGAATGAGTAGCAGTTGTTTCGAGTGCGGGTATAACAAGGCCTAGGTGTCCCGAAGCGAAGCGAGAGTTACTATTGCGATTAAAAGTCGCCCAGATCGGTAGCTCGGCTGATTACGATGTTCACATAAGTACATTATAGAGTAGTGTGTTGCATGCAATGTTTTTATAAATTAGTCATTTATTATTGTCACACACGCGGTAAAACAAATAATGTAATATATTTTTAAGATTCTACATTAGCGTTCGATGACCTTTCGTACTACTCGTAGTTTAGAGTTCATCATAATAAATATTGGTAGGTATATTACAAACTTACTGTTTCGGTTTTTCAAGGCCATTATATTTCACAACGATGATTAAGCCAATAATTAGCAGAATTCACACACAGACCTTTGAGGTCAATATGGAACACTCTGGCTGGGGGCTTAAGGGACGGTAGGTACTTATATACTTTCTTACTTTATTTCATTTCTTTCTTGACCGACAACGCATCAGTGATATCTTGGGTGTTACTGGTATCCATGGGTGACAGTGACCACTTAATAGTCTTCTAGCTTATTGGCTATTTAGGTGCCAACACAAAGAAAAATTCGTAGCTGTGCAGGTTTTCCGATGTGTTCCTTATCTGAAGCACAAACAGAAGCGGAAGTGATAGCTAATGCCTAATACGCGCATCATTAAAAACTTAAGGTATATAATTGAAGTTGGAATCGCCTTGCCTCTCGTGCCGACGATCAAACCACGAGGTTATCATGAAAAATTATCTCAATTGTTTGTAAAATGCATGTTATTAATGGGTGTAGAAAACGAGGAAAATACGCTCGGCGTGCCCTTAAAGGATGCCCTGTGCTGTGGTAGTGAGCTCTGAAGCACGAAGGATAAATCTAACTAGATATCGAAGTGATTATAATTCTTCGAACATCCGTTATATCATTGAAGGTGGATTCAATTAATAGCTATGAAAGATGACCTTAACACGAAATACTAATCTTCGATATTATGTACACTCTTCTTTTGTTTATAGGTATGCTAATCAAACAGCATGTAACACTATAATTGTTATATTTATTTTGTTTTAACACTATTGCTTATTAGGTATATTCTTTATGTGTATTGTATTTTTTATGATAGGAATTAAGAAGACAATTTTACAGTTAGGTGTATTTTGTTATAGCCTAAGCAGGCAAATATGTGAAGTGATGTAAATGATTTATTGATTACTTACCTAGATTTAATTTATTTACTGTGTAAAGTCTATGGTGTCAGCCAGTCAATCAGTTAAATAAGTTTCTAAATTAGATTTAAATATGTTGTACATATGTATGTATTTTTCCACCACGGACCCACGGTAAATCAACATGGCGTTCAAGGAAACGGAACTAGATGATGAAACATGCCATTAATTAGTGAAGTATTACTAATTAAAGCCATAAATAGTGTGAATAGGGTCACAGTGATACGAGTCAAATTTAATCAGTTGCGTACACATGTGTGTAATTTTTTTTAATGGAAATAAGGTAGCAAACGAGCATGCAGTACATACCACACTTCCGCTGCCGCCCATGACAACTGTGACCGACACAGAACAAGGTTCAAATGGGGACTAGGATGGTTAATCCGGTTACAAGACGTTGCTAGAACATTAGTTGGTTAGTTTGTTAGTAAAGGTATTGAAACACTAGAACACCGCAGCTGCCACTAACTCGTTGCTCATCCAGAAGGAAGTAATGGACCCGCTTATTAAAAGGCAATAGTTCTCACGCATACGCAGAGAGCATCGCAGTATTTTTAAGTAATAGTGAAATTCTAATATGTCGGTACACTCGTTACCTAATAAAGATTAAAATTATAATAATTATCTGAGTTGTTACTTGGATTTGAGACATCCGTTATTAATTTCCGAATCGTTTGCTCAACCAATAAAATATGGTTAATTGCTAGGTATATCTTTTCAGTTATTTACTTATCATTAATTAACTTTTTAAAGTCAGATCCAAGCAGGTATGTATCTTAACACAGTACACTTTTTTATTTATACTCGGCCTATGTTGTGGTACCTATTTTATATTGTCCAACCGAAATTTCGGTTTCGGTTTCGGCCAAGTTTTGACCAAAAAAGAGGTGTTGGCCTGAGTGTCGGTTTCGGCCACGAACCAGTCGAAACTTTCGGCCTAGCCAAGGGTTGCGTTCCAAAAAATCTGTAAACCTCTAAATTTAGTTAACTTACTCTATGCTATCATAAATTTTGATTTTATTTGTTTATAGTTATTTGTCATTTATTTTCAGTTTTCGTTAAAAATTCTTGTTAGTACACTCCGCCCGAACAGACAACAGACTGGAACAGAAACCGAAGGTTCGGTTTATCTCCATACCAAAAATTCTACCGATCCGTTGCTCCGTTTTGTCGTGAATGAAGGACAAACAAACATTTTCGGATTAAAAGATAATAAGTATTAGTATTTATTAGATTAATACATTAGAAAAATGTTAGTTACAGATTGTAGGCGTGTTTATTAATTTTTACTAATTTTCGAATTAACTACATCAGTAGGTAGGTACCTACTGAGAATGGGCCATCGTTATAAAATATCTTCTTATTATAATAAAAGTGAATCGCTGATCATTGCTAAGCGCAAATCTCGAGAACAGCTGAACCGATTTAAAATATTGCCTGAAAGAGTCTTAAGAGTCTAATAACAACACTTTTCTATATTCCCATACAAAATATTCGTAATAAAAAGTCAATTTGAACTTTAATACCATATCATAAAGTTTAAGAGTTAGTGGAGGGGTTCCGGGAAGGTGTCCCGAATAGCAGAATAAGTATTAAAAAAAAAATTAAAGAATCGACAGTTAGGCGGTACGAAGTTCGCCGGGTCAGCTAGTTGTTAATAAAATATGTACCTTACGGAAAGAAAACTGTTTCCATCCACCTAATACGAAGGAAAACTTAAAATTTTGGTATAATTAACCCGCGTGTTGCTGCTACTACTTATTTAATCAGTAAAAAAATATAAGTACTTTTGAAACTAGAACAATTCACTGTTAATAAAGAAATTATTTTAAAGCGAACTATGCCATATCTACACGTATTCGTATATAAACATTTTTGGCGAGATTTTGCGTGCGCGCGATCCGCGCTTATTGGAGCGCGGGACTGGCAGCACTGCAGCGGGCCGCGGCCGCAGCGAGATGTGCCCGCAGGCCGCGCGGCCGCGCCGTGCGACGCCCGCGGTGATGCGACGTGCACGCGCCGCCACGTTCAAGGTCATTAGCCAGAAACCAGTTCAGCGCGAAACAACATCTACGATTAGAGTTCCGTAGACACTAAACACCGTTTTTTTACTAGTAACCTGCCCATTGCCGGTGTTTTTACCCTGTGTTAAATATAAACAGTCACCCGAAACATTGGTAACCTTTTAAAAACGCCTCCCTCTTATCCTTAGTTCCATACATTTTATTATCCATACCCTCATATCCTTACGTTTTAATATTAGTGAAGACTGCACTTATAAGAATACATTATAATACGCCTGTGATGGACATGTAAAATCCTGTGATTAAGTGGTAGGTATCTACATATGTGTACTTACATAATTCAAAACTCAATAAATAATGAATACAACTTTTGATGTTGGGGATGTCTATTGACGTTTTGTAGTTGTTAGGGAGACGAGATATCAGTGACCTTCTACAACACACAAGGATAACGATGTTAATCTGAACTCGTTGCACAAGTATTTAGTATTATACAAACTTGTTTATCGAGTAGGTACCTGCACGATTTAGATTTTTTGATTTGAGCTTTTACCTTGTAATCTAGTATAAATTATGGCACTAATTTGAGAATAACTAATTTGCGCCGTTTTTGAGTGGCCTAGAATGGTGACCCCAATCCCGTGGCCTGCAGACCAGGGTGTCGTAAGGCGACAGAAACCGGCCGGCTTTGTCGCAGGGCATCGCGTAAGGATTATACTGGGTGATATTTATTTCACTTGACATACGAGGACATGAAAGAATCATAGGTAATGATTAAAACTATAAAGTCAAAATTCTACAAGATAATTATTTCAAAAATGGCAAACAAAATTATCTAAAAATTCGGAATGCATGGACACGCCCGAAACACAGCGGTCTACGGTACGGCCCCGCCGTACCACGGTATTACCGTGGCCGTACCGTCCGCAGACCGGGAGTAGTTTAAACCGAGTGCGCTCAGTTTGTCCTATGGGTTTGAAATGGATAATTACGTTAAATGAATTAACAGGAGATTACTTTTACTATTTAAATATGTACCTGCCTAGTAAATATTGTGGCTATTGTGATCATGTACGCAGTGCTATAGATTTGCATCTGTAAATGAAGTGACACTTGCCATATTTTGTAGTCTTTTTTGTATACGCATGTCATTTAGTGTTGACTTTGTTGATGCAATAAATAAATAAATTTTAAGCACCCTTTTTAATTATTTGGAATGAGTATCTAATAATACCCCCTATTAATATGTCAAGTCACTTAAAAAATCACCTTGTTTAGGTATTATACTTATTATCAATATTATTATTAAGTCATTAATATTATTACTGGTATTATTTAACCTATAAGTTAGACAAACGACTCGTCGTGTTCCGGCTTGGGGCTTGAAACTCGGTACTTCTTTCTTTCTTCCTTATTCTTGTGTGGCCCAAAACGCATGCCTCGTGCCGTTGGCGTTACTGATGTCCATGGGCGGCGGTGATCAACTGATCATTCACCATCAGTTTGTCGACTATTTACATTTACATAAAAAAATAATCTTGTCTGTGATCCGTGATATTTGTGTAAATTATCCGGATATATTTGAGCATTATAGTTTCCCTCATTGACTTATTATAATAAGTCAATGGTTTCCCTCTTAAGTTTCAGAACCCTAAAAGTACCTATTCAAAATAAAACTCCTTCACGCCTTTGCGCAGCGTCAATCACTCCAAGATTGTTCATTCAACGTGTGCATTGGGCAATGTTAGTTATGGGCTAGTAGTTGGACCTTACGCGTTGTTTTTACTTCCAACAGCTAATGGCGTAATGCCATAACATTGTCTAATTTTCAGCAGTTTAATTAGGCTTTTTGCGGTCTTTTGACATCGCCCTCGATAGATGAGTTGATAACACTTTTATGATGTTAATTTCAGCTAATCACCATGGTGCTATGACGACACTACTGCTCAACGGAAATACGCAATATCGGGACATGTAGCCCACTCCTCCATAACATGGCTTGCGGTAGCTACTAGCTTGTAAAAGTCGCCTGTAGGTAGGTATAGGTACTGTCCAAAGATATTAAAACTATAGATTTGCTACATTTTTTAGATTATATGATGATAGACATTATTATAACTGTGGATGAGAAAGATAATTACGGAACTTGTGAGATAGAAAGAAGTAGCTGCAGGAAAAGTATGCCAACTGGCCGGGTTTCACTCATCCACTTTTCATGCGCTACTGAAATATCTAATTATTTTTCCACTACGCGATCACAACGTTCACAACTTTTAGTTCGCTTAGTGGAACGCACCCAATATCATTGATATTGTTTATGGAATCTTCACGTGACGGACACTTAAACTCTTAGGTACCTACTCTCTCGCACTTGAGTGCTTGCAACTTTGCAAGCGAAGGTATGTCTGTTTAAGAGTTTTTAAATAATGATTACTTTTATTTTATAGCTAACGAATAGCTAAGGACATATTTAATCTGATTAGGTTTTCAAAGATAGACAGCTTCTATAATTAATGTTCCATTGTTATTTGTTAACTATTTATTAAAATTGATCAAACAAAATGGTTATTGTTTAAAAATAAACACAATAAATACCTAATATTCCCCTGAAACTACCCCTAAACAAACTCAAAGGTTGGATGCTAGGATGTAAAGTCACTCAATCCCTTAATCAACATTCAATCAGAGAAACGCGGTGGTTTTATGATCTTAGCCCCCCAAAATTTGTGGACACTTATGGGTCGTAATACTTGTAATGTTTTCTTTATATACAGTTTTAATGCTAAAGGTACGGCAACAGAGAAATAAAATCATCTTTACGTACGTTGCTATTTGGTATTTACAGGCATATAGCATAGCTACTAGTAATAAATACATTCCCATTTGTCGAAAGAATAACCAATAAATGTCAATTGAGGTTTAATAAAATAAAATAAAGATAATTCATGTTTTATTTTTTTCAAAAGTTGGATTTTTTATTTCAACACTGTCAATACAATGTTGAGAAAATTTCATTAGCCATTATACAGAGAGTAAATTACGAAATATTTGGCTTAATTGATAATATTATTGCTTTCATTATTATTCTTATTGCTACTTAATCACTAAATATCTATTATTTGAGATAATACAATTATGACGTGCAGCATCACAGAAAAATGCCTAAATATTTATATTTAGGCTAGGAACCATCCACTTTCTATCTATATCTATGATGGATCTACCCAATGATTTCTTTATTACAGGTATTATAATAGAGTATATACCCAATACTTAACACTATGTAATACATTACTGGTATTAGGACAAACACTAAGTAGATAGGTAATGCATGGGTACATACACATAAAATATGTAAATAACTAGAGAGTATTTCATTAAACAATACTTTAAATTACATTAATACTCCTTGGATTATTATGTAGTTATGAAGATATAGATTCCATACATTAAATCTTACAGTATCGAAGCATGATAAAACTTTCCAGTATTTAATAATATAATTAGATCATTACGGTTGTCCTATAAGTAAGTTTTGGTAGCAATATTTGGTAGGTACTTGTTTTCGTGACTAAATCAAACTTTTAGTTCATTTTATAATACCTACTTAGGTAATTATGATGTCCAAATAATTATCAGTCATCAACCGTAAGGCATTGCTGTATGAGTAATTTTACAAGTCACAAAAACTAAGTTTAATTATTATAAAACTATTCTACTACCATTCTATAAATAGGTAAAGGTACATGATACCGAGTCTATTCTCTACCTTTTAGATGTGAGTATGAACATAGTTTATAAACTAAGTATATCAATAACAACCTAGCAATATCTAATATGGCATCATACTTCCGTAATTCTGTAAACTCATATCAACGTTTTGCGGTGAGAATATTACTAAAGTTGTAGTCATACTTTATGAAACTATAAAAAAATGTCTGAAATGTAATCAATGAAATTGTTATGGCCAATTTAACCTCGATGGTTACCAAAATCTCATTGTATGATTTCACTGTGGATATCAGTTTGATTAGTGAGATTAGAGAATTCCCGCGCAGTAGCTACCCATGACCACATCCTGAATTCACATATAACCCGCGAATGTCATCCTGTGTCTATCCTGCGTTCACCATATTATGACATGTGCATTGCTATGACATTGTTACGTGTAAATGTATTCATACTATTTTAGAGTAAGTATTACATTAATATGTATATTATTATGGTAGGTAGGTAATTTTCCGGGAGAAAAAATCTACATGGTACGGTTTACATTACCGACACCTATTTAATATGAATGTTACCTGTGTTCGCCTTATATTGTCATATATAGTCATTATCACGCTCGCTCTCTAGCGAACATAACTACCTAATTTAGGTAGTTGAAATAATCAATTACTATCGCTGTTGGCATGGCAAAACCGATCTTTTCATTTCACTACTGCAATAAAAAATAGTAATAAACTGGTACGTACGGTATTTGACGTAATTATATTGAATTGACATCCGTACTGACTAATGACGTCAGCTGCATCAAATGTTAGTTTTAGAGATAATAAACACCTTCTGCGTAATACTTGGTATGACGCGAAGAAATTCTACGTAAATTGATACACCCGTCTTGTTTATCATCACTAATAGTTACATTGCAGGATAGAAACAGGACTCAAGATGACTTAGTTAAAATATAAGGCAGTGAATTGGTAATTGCTTGAGTACAAAAGCTTGCAATATGTGGATCACACATTATTTGGTAGTGATATTATGATAATAAGAATACACAGACACAATAAAGTGGAGGATTGTGCGTTATAAACGAGAACTTAAACATAAATACATAAGTAAGTCCGTTTGGTTGGACTTCATTTAAAATGTGTATAGGATTCAATGTGTCTGGCGTTTAGTGAGGATAAACTAGCCTTTGGCTTAATGGAGAGACAAAACATTCGTTTCATCTTTTATCTAGATATTACTTTATTACTTTAATAATTAGGACTTACATATTTTTGGGAATCTTTCTGCTACAGAGTAATTTAGGTAATGTTTGATGGTTGTTGTCTACATACAATACTGCTATTTTTATCCGTATCCTTGAAAGTTCTTATTTAAATGTACACATACGAGATTCGTGAAAGACCTAAGACTAACAGTCCAGGTCAACTTTAATAGACCTATTAGCACTGTGCTTCACTTGCTAATTAGGTCCTCTCCTTTTTTGAGTAAATATGTACAAACATTCTTAATAAAATAATAAGTTCACTAATATTAGGTGCGTAGCTGGACAAAATCATACAAGTGTATAATTGCCACTCAATCAAAAAAACGATAATATTGCCTATCACGCTTTTATAAAAAGTAACCACAAAACATAACTAAATAAATGCCGATTCATTTACGCTATCATAATTATTAGCTGCGCTACTAGAGGACAAAGTATCGAGTGTACAATTATCCCGTATATGTAAATCACAATAGTGGAACCCGTGTTGTAATACCCCGTGTAGTTCCTGAGGCTGCTAAGACTGCGTTTCCACATGAGATTTGCGAGGTAACTAGTTGTGGTAGAAAATAAGTCCACCAATTAAATTGAAAAAAAAAACAATTGATGCATAAATGTATCAAGTTTATGAATAAATCATATTGAATTTGAAAAAAGCCAGGCTTGAGAAATGGACGAGGCATAAGGTCCTTTCTATTAAAAGACGCCTTCCGTCCCCTGTGTCCTTATAGTCGGTGGCTGCATACGGGTGTATACGCATAAGGAACACTTATCAGACAGCTTATGTACATTTGCCGGCTGTTGATAAAAAAATTAATTTCCTTGCACATCTCTAGTGGAACAGCATCCTAGTGGGTGGGTAACGCGAGCTTTTCGAGCTGCGTGCTCGAGGGTCGCCAGCGGAGCGCCATCCTCGCCCGCAGACACGCCAGGCAAGTCACCACACAGTGCGCACACATCATCACCACAGCGCATAGCGCGACGAAGCCGAATGCTGAGCCTGGAAAAACGAAAAACATTTTTATTAACACATTAAGTTAACGAATTCAATGTTGAACATAATTAGAACTGCAATAAGTAACAAAAAACTTGGTGTCCTGGTGTTAAACCCCATATTTATATGCCATCCATGTCATGGTCCTTTTTCAATTTCGTGGGTGAAGAGACAAATGCTCTCGCGTCATCCAAATGTTAATCGTAGCCCATAGATATGAGCAAAACAAAAGTGTGTTATAATATGATTGTATAGCCAGGCAAGTTAAGAATCCTATCATTATGCACGAGTATCCGCAGGATTAACGTCGGTCGTAATAACGGTCGTAGTTCTTTAGGTATGTGCACTGCGAAGAACTGGAATAGCTTGCCCGCGGTGGTGTTTGCGCCTGTGTAGGGTAAATAAATACCCTCCAATTAAAGGCTACGTTACTACGTTAATATACCAACGTTTTAGACCAGTTAGAGAATGAAGAGGGTCATTGCAACAAAGAGGGAAAAAAAGTTTAATTACCAGATAACACTGGCAATTATTGCCAAGCAGTAACTTTAAAAAGGTTGGTATGACTCTATACCACCTTTTTTTCGACCAACGTGCTTGTCCGATGATCAGATGATTGATAGTTTGCGCGTCATAGTTTAAACACTAGGTATAGGAACGTGTTTGTTGGGCCAAAATAAATGGTTTCCAATTATGATACCCTGGAGCCTCTCCGTTCCGTATGTTCCGAATGACTGTCAAGATTGTTTCGTCATTCATACTCTAAACACACAGCATTCAGCAGAAATGCTGGATTCATTTTGGTTCCGAAGCTATCAAGTAAAAATACCTACCGCATTGATTTTAATTATGTAACTCTGATCCCTATTTTCTAAATCTTTTATCCACTTGTATTTATCGAACATGATACACAGCACTTTCATAATATTATACACACGATGAATAAACAGAAATACTAACCCGATATCCTTCCTTATAAGTGTACCACGCAAAGTCATCAAAACGCTTTCTTAGAAAGAAATGATATCAGTATGCAAACAGAGTATCGTCTTCAGCATCAGAGGACAGTGTGGAGAACTTGACAAAGCTAAATTTGATAGAACTCGTTTCTTGAACTATGTCTATCGGCATGAGTGCCATATGAGCTTATGTTTAAGGTGAACATTGTTTAGTTGAATTTTGGAGAACTAAATGCAATTAAATAAGTAGTGAACCTGCCGGCGAAGCCAGAGATCTTTTGATTCGATCAAAATTACGTCTGACTCACCAGGTTTACTCCAGTCCAAAGCAGGATATATGGCTTGAAAGCCGAGTCGGTCCGTTCCACCGACGGCCCAGTAGAAAGCGCTGAAGACCCCGTAGGCCAGGCCCGCGCTCGCACCGAACAGCGCGTGCGCCGCCCGCACCGGGTGCGCAGTGACGGCCAGCTCGCACAGCATGATGGCTGAGTTGCCTCCGTGAACTATCAGGTTCAGAGCGTTGACCTCATGTATTCCTGAAAATATGCTCTGGTAAATTATGGTCTCGTAATAATTAAAATAATTTATTCGGTGTAAGTAGCAGAACATACGAGTAGACGATTGAAGATACCTAAGTGCTTACCTATCATCATCACCTATCGCATCGCCTATGGACAGTATGGACAAAGTGACGCTAAGGTATTACCGGTGAGTTGTAGGCCAAGAAAGAAGAGAGAAGATAGAACGACAGATTTTAATCCACGTTAACAAGTATGTCATACTACAAGTAGGAAATAAAAGTAGTAGATGACACAAAAATAAATTCTACAAACACATAATCATATTGTATACATACATCAATGTTCCGCAGAAACACAAATCTGATTACCTTAATTGTACTCAATACATGTTACGTCCATAGTTCAGATTGAGAGTAGCTCATAAGATTCTGTTACTGGGCATCGGCCTTTTCAATTTGATTCTTAATGATCGAGGACAATTAACAATCAATGAGCAACGTCACAACGATCACTTTCAATTTATTACGCACATTGTGAGATCTATTGGACACCTGGCCATTGCCATTAAAAACATTGCTATGTTAACGAAGTTTTAATCAAATTAGCAACGGCTTATCTTTCTTGTTATTCGTATCATGACTGTATCTATTTCTCAGTGTTTGTAGCTGTAATACTCTTGGTTGTAGTAGTAGTAGTAGTAGGTAAGTAAGTAGGTACATATATACAAAAATTATAGATAAGCAACGGGTTATAAGTTAAAGGAACAGCCGTTGATCGGTTTAGGTTCAACTTAAGTGAAATGATAATCATTCTGTTGAGATGAGACTCTTTATATAATTTAAAATCTGAATAGAGATTTTCGCAGTAACTCTCAAATCGTGTCCATTCGAACATTCAGTGGAGACTCAGTTTTAATTTAGAATCAAAATTCTAAAAAAAAACTAATAAAATGATACGTACTGGGGTCATGCACCAATGTCCAGTAGATCAAGGTGATGACGAACGCCAGGTCGGTGGCGACGGTGTGCGAGAGCCAGTACGCCCGGCACAGCAGCGGTGTACGTTGCCGACGAGGCATTGGTATTTCTTCATCTTCACACGCTGATGGAGTAATGGATAGTGTATCACAAAATGAACATGATAAACACATACAGTTAAACATCACGAACACCCAAAACTAAATAAAAAACATTTATTTTATCTGTTACACGACAACATTGATATGCCCCGGGCGAGATTCCTCGGGACTCCTTTTCATACTATAGTGTAATTTATGATTGTAAGACCGATAACCACAGTCCTTCAAAGCACGGAAGCGCTCAAGAATTTTTGCTTCTACTGTTTACCTTAGAGGAATATTTGTCCCATAATTTTATTTCGTATTAATTCGTGATGAAGTGTTTAATAAACCGGAAAGTAAATTTGATAGTTTAATAAACAGTTAAATCATTCGCAATGGCTTGTTTATCACCTTTTTTATTAACTGAATAATTGTTATGGTATTTTGGGATACCTATAAGTAAGTACCTGTATAAGTAGGGTTAAGTATAACTTATAAGTACATATTTAATTGAAATTTTAATATGAATGTTTTGTTGTAACTACGCTAAAATTATTCTAGAGTCGTACCGAAACGTCAATTGGTTATTTATTACAAATATATTGGCCAGGCTGGCAACGTCAATGGCAAGAATGAGGAACCAATAAGGATAATTGCAGCAGCGATAGCGTCCCACTCGGCGGTTTAATTGACGCAAAATTGTATCAATCAACAGTGCGTGATGTCTCCCAGACTATGAATGTGACGGAGAGAATCCGTGGGGCCCATGGATTGCGTTACTGTTCCTAAAGTTTATTACCTAAAGTGTCTAAAACTTTTATAACCTTTTATTTTATGTTACCTTACGTAGTAGGTAGGTGCCGTTTAGGTAAACAAATTAATGACATTTTAGAATCAATTATGTAATTGTTGGTATCTACCTAAATGATTTACCGTACGTACGGTAACTTCAAATTATGTATAAAAACTGCTGGTATTTGCTGATAGTAGATAGTAGCAGGTAGTTAATCTTCTTAAATGAATGAATAAAAATGTATTACAGATTTTATGAAAAATCATTTTCTAAAGGGTTAAAGTTGGTATGAGTACAAAACGAAGTCGCGGCTACCAGCTAGTTATATCATAAAGTGGCATAAACCAAAAATTTTATCTGTCTATTGAATACACGCTGAATGTACACTGTTTCTATAGCGGATTGTCATATCCGGAAATGTCACGCAAAGTACTCACTGAGGGGAATTTGATATCAGTGTGGGATCGGTAAAGTGTGAGGTGTCAGGTTGATATTACATTCACGGAATTACAGAAAGTGCGATCTAGCGAATATCATATCGGTTATTTTTAAATTGTTAGCCTTGATAATAAAAAATTTACTAACAACAACTAACAGAACTATAACTATCACTTACAGATTTGCTCCTTACACATACTAACGAACAGATCTACTAATGTTCTTAATAACATCTTTTAACTGGAACTATCATCTTAATCCCCGCTTGCTGTCTTAAATCCGTAAAAAGTGGGATAAACTCATTATTTCTAAAACACAACAGGTGTTAAGATAACTGAGTCAGTCGATGTGTGCAAACGGGTAACTAGTACCTAATTACTATTAGTACTGGACTATAGGTATTTGTATTGAATTCATCGGGCAAGTTAAAGACAAGCGGCTCTTTTAATGACCATCCCAACGCGACGTTCATGATGACACGCGACTACACGATTTAAATTAATTGTTTCCAGAGAATGCCGCTCGGAAACGCTTTATTATCTCAAGACTAAATCACGCGAGACTCTTGACATTGCTAAAATTAGAGTTGTCATCATTTTACTAATTATTAAAGTATGAGGAACCGAGATGTGTTCGGCAGTCTAGCGTACATTGATGTTATTTTGACGACCTGCCCATTTCGTTTTTGATCGTGCCTGTTGAGTGAGAAGTCCCAGGGGCGAATTCCGGATATTAAATTTTGCATGCCGAATAAAATGCATGTTACCATGTTACTTTATAGCTAAACAAAAACTGATTGTCAATGTTTGAAAATTCATAAGCTCCTAGAAGGAAACACTTATATGTACGAACGAATCGTTAACTTTCCGGTATCCAAAAAAAACGCCTCATTAGACTGTGTATAATACGAATAAAACAAATTCTAGGGCACTCATACCCCCGGACTAGGATTCCGCTGAGTCGCAGGAGGCATTGAAAAACAAACATTTACCTATCACATAAATGTCTACCCTGGCCGGGACTCGAACCCAGGACACCTCGTTTCTAAGCAGGGTCACTACCAACTAGGCTAGGGGATTGTCAAACACTTGTAAACAAGCCGTTTCGTCGTCTGGAATGTCATGTCGTTTGAAATGAATAAATAGAAATTGCAGTCTTACGTATGTTAAAAGATTTTTCATTCCGATAGCGAAGTACGACGGCTAGCGCGAGGCCAGACTGCAGCGCGATCAGCATGAAGCCCCAGTTGGTAAAATAGATGAACCACTTGAAGTAGTTGAGCTGCTTTATGGGCCCGTCGTACTGCCGCGGCAGCCGCTGGCACGCGAAACTTGCGATGCCTACCGACACCACACTCAGAAATAATATCCACCTACGGACAAAACATCTATTAAGATAAAGCCCTAGTAACAGTAATAAATTGCTGTCAGTGAATACGATGGGAATAACCATAGAGCAAAAAACATTTTTCCGGTTAATTATTTTCACATTAAAATTATATAAATAATAGTCATTATATTACTATGTATAGTAGTTATGCTTTAAAATTTATGGCATGGCAATAGGTAACGCGTGTCGACATTACTCGTGGAGGAAATTAATCTACAAGAGGCAAATGTAAAGGAAAAAGGTTACTCTTGCTGTGGTTACTCTTGATAATATTATGTTAGTACCTATAACGCTATCGAAACAAATACTTACTGCCAAGCCTAGAAACAGTCAATCGATAAAACTAGCTTTATAGTACATTGCGCATAGTTGATGAATTTATACAGGGATACGTACTATAACTGTAGTACCTAGTAACAAAATTATATATTATGGTCTGGTGTCGGAATAAAAGCTGTAATGTTTAAAATACAATGTTATTTCTGTAGGATCATCATAGAAAATAAAATAATATAAAGATCGTAAAAGATCTGAACTGATGTGATACACATTATCATTCATATAAGTCTCGTAAACTCTAACAAAATCATTTTTTAACTTTTTTTTCCACAATCATTGCCACGCGGTATCGCTGCAGCCTTTAACTTTTTAAAGAAGTGGCACAAGAAACTTCATAGCTGTATGCAAATATGTTAAATGAAGATCGTAATAATTTGTAATATTGTGGCGGATTCACTATTGCCTCTCGCTTCCCCCTTTCGGCCGCTAACGCTTTGGTAACGTGATAAATGTACTCGTATGTATGTAACATCTAGTGCCAGTTAGTGTTGACGAAAGCTTAATAAAGCTTAAAGCTTTATGTTGCTTTCTTCTCAATGTACGAATATATTTATTAATTGTTTCAAATATTACAATATTACATGAACTCTTGATGAGATAGTTTCTGACCACATTATGTACTAACGCTAACCTGTATATCAGATAGGCTGTAGAGGGGCGTTGGCTGGTTTGCCACTGGCTACAGGCGAACTGGTGCGGCGGAGAGTGCTCTAGGTTGAGCGCTCGACGGCTGGCGTGCCAGATCCTGCCCAGCATCGCGGGCTTGCATGTTTTCTTCATAGCTGGGAACAAAAATTTTCTTTAAAATAGAAAAAAAATGCAATAAGTAGGCACCTTAGCGGATTTAAATTGCAAAATTTCGCCACAAACGCCTAAATAACCAATAAACGACGGCTTTCAATTTCACAAATTCAACATTGACTCGAGCTGTGGTGCTTCGCTCGCTTTGTCTATACGACACTTGCTATTTTTTAGCATTAACTGATTGTTAATGGTAAAAATGGCAAGCTGACGGGCCGACACGTGAACAGAATCGGCTGATAAGTATCAGTCATTTCCACGCGATCAATGGGCACATTGAGCGCGGCAATTAAGAGTACGTTACATTGCGTCCGATGTCGCGATAACAACAGTACGGCCGATAAACAAACATGGTCATTCATTGAAACATGCATTAAATCGGACTGCCGATGCCGTAAGCCGCTCCACAGAGGTAGATTGTGGAATGATTTGGTTGAAGAAACTCACAGGATTAGTTAGACGTCTTAACTATCAGAATATTTTTAATGTTAATCTTGACTCCGTTATAGGGATTTTATGAATTTAGCATGGATGGATTATTCTAAGTAAATACATATATATAAAGACTAGTCCTGATTGATTGATTGATATTTATCAACGTCCAGCCAAACTATTTGAGCAAGGAAGCTACAATTTTTCCCAAAGTTAAGATAAAAGAAAAGATTTCAAACGTCGAAAAGTGTTAATTGAAAAGTGTGATATTTGAATTTGTCACGGGCTAGGTAATAAAGTGCATAATATTTTTGCTTTTACTTGCTTTATTTCCGTAAATATTAGATACTTCTTCTAAATGTAAGTAGTTTAATACTTTGGTACGGTGGTGGTGATACGGTGGTAAATGCAAAAAATTGACGTTCATAAGTGTATGCATCATACCTACATGAAATAAATGATTTGAGTTTGAGTTTGAGTTTAAATATAATCACTGAAAACTATTTTCAGGAGTTATAAAAGTACTCCTCCTAGTTATAAAAGTATTTTCGTTTTGAAACTTTATCTCCATAAGATATCGCTTGACTTTGGAGGGAGTTAGGTGTTCAGAGCCTCACGCAACTTCGTATCAGCATGAAGTTATTGGACATGGCTTTCAAAACTCTCGTTTTCGCGAAACTTTGCTAGTAAGTAATAGACCGCATAATTAATTTAGTAAGTACTTTGATTTAGGATTGAGGAAAAATCTAGACTATCTATATTATTTATTTTACATACAATGTGTGTATAATGCGTTGCTTTTATTCTAATAGATTTTGGATCGTACATCAAATGCGGCAAATGCCGTCATGTAAGTGATTTGATGGAGGTTTGCGTGAGTGTAGAATGCAAGATTGCGTTTTAGCCATCGTCAGTATGACGTAAATACGGTTTCAGCGATTCAGCTGTGTGATGAGGATTAATGAACGAAGTAAGTCCAGCAATCCGACGATAAATTGTATGAATCACTAGAACCGCGACACATTATCAATTTGTAAAAACATTTCTTGGTAACAATTACATTTGTAACTGGTCGTCATTTATGTTTTCTTTATTTAAGACTTCCACAGTTAGGAAGTTTCTAATTCAAGTGTATTGTATCAATATAGGTACGTCACGTCACGTCAATACGTGTGTTTGCCTGTAACTTATTGTTGATAAACCAAATTTATTGTTGTTTGCAAAAAGTTGTTTGTGGTTATTCATCAAATTGTTTTCATATGTTTTTCTAAGAATTTCTGTTGCATCTTTCGAGACCGTGTATGACTTACTGTGACTAACCATTACTTAAAATAAAAATAAAATAAGGAATGAAAACATGCGGCTTACTTTAGAAACACCTAAATTAAAAGAGTTTTTTTTTATACAAACATGCAACAAAATATAATGACCATGTCTACTATTCATTTTAGTAATGCCTATAAATATACTCGATAACACTCAGACTCATTATCAATTTATGCAGGAAGGTATTGAACAAATCCTCTCTTAATAATAAAGGGTAATGAACGTTTGCTGGAGGAATGAAGGGGAGCAAGATCCGTGCGAAATGTGGAAGCAGCGTAGTAGGAGAAGAGTAGGTACAAACCTATGGACCCCATCTATCGCACTCCCGCAAGAAAAGGAACAACATATTACGTTAACGACACGAAAAAGAAAGATACAGAATGATACGATGTTTTGTCTCACATTACGTGCCAGTTTTTTCAAGGAAAGCACAATTACTTACAAGTTAATTTGACAGCTAACGTGGAACATTTCTTGTGCCACATACAAATTGTAGGTTCTCGTGCAATCTCAAGTTGGCCACGCTCACCAGATGTCTATATCCTTCTCTGTCTACGGGAAGCAGCGTCAATAGATTCAGCATTGGCGAGCGGATGCTGGGAGGTGTGTTGTAAATCTGTATCATCGTGACGTGGTGCGATGGAGGTGCGCTATTGTGTAACTCCATACCGCGTACGTCGTGTATGTGTATACTACTACGTATGTACTCGTATATACTACGAGTTTAAGTCTACATAACTTACTATCTGTACAAACTCATGTGCTTCCAGTTATAACAAAGCGCTGAGTACTGTCTAATTTAACTGTCGGTATTCGCGATTTTTGCTTATGACAAATAAATGATAATCAAATACAAGGATCGTGAGTGCCCGTTACAGTTAAAAGTTGAAGTGTCCTTAATGATAAAAGTAAAAAACATATATTAACATACTTTCAATTATTTTCCTTAACTATTATAATTAAAGCATTAATATCAATATACTGACTGACAGACAACGCACTGCCGAAACTACTGAACGCAACAAGCAGAGGCATGTATGTTCCTTGAGGAGTGTAGGCGAGCACTAAGAGAGGATTTTTGGAAATTCCTCCCCTAAGGGGATAAAGAGGGGGATAAACTGAAACTTTTTATTTCTTCAATGGATTCATTTGAACCTTTGTATACCTATAGGTTCCTCAAGTTTTTGAAAATTGGCGCATGAAGCCTCGGGGAAAGCTAGTACATAATAATTATAATGATTAAAGAATTAAAGATTTAAAGTAGAAATTAAGTTTTCACACTCAAAATTAGGATGAAATTAATACCGTGAAAAGCAAGATGAATTTTATTTTATAAAACAACTAGTAAACACGCCCTCGCTTCGCTTCGGGAAAACCAATTTACACAAAACTTTAATATATTATACATATAAACTTTCCTCTTGAATCATTATATCTATTAAAAAAACCGCATCAAAATCCTTTGCGTAGTTTTAAAGATCTAAGCATACATAGGGACAGAGAAAGCAACTTTGTTTTATACTATGTAGTGATACGTCAACATCAACATACAAAAGGAATCCATTTAAAGTTCGAAGAATCGTCAATTAAACAAAAAAAAAGTTTAACTTTGTCGTAATAAGTCTGTAACGACAGTGAATTAATGACAGACGAGACAGTTCAAGTGAATAAAGTGAATGTCAATATTTAATCAGCATCGACCGATTGATCGAGGGCTGATATGTGACCAATTGTTGGCCACCTGCACGCGCTATGGATACGACACTCAAATATAAGTATAAAGTTGTGATACATTACGTGTATAAGCATTACTGTGTTCATTGTAATAATTTGTCATCACATCAGATATCTCATGGACCGAGGCCGCAGTGATACAGTGAGAGTAAATTTATTGAAGCTAATAATAATTTGTCATTTATTCGTGAAAATCGAATTTATCAAAGAAAGCTCGTTTGAAGATACAAAACGACCTGTGTGACCACAGATCAGAGACACAATTGTGTAACTAACGATAGGTCTTAGTAGCAACTGTATTGCGGTACCTACAAGATTAGATGGAATTAAACTGAACCTCATTTCTCGTTGTCTGCACCGATGCCGATCAGGTCTATCCATTCGTCTCTACCTAATTCTGTTTATGCATACGCCGCGCTGTCTGTCGCCGCCACGACTGATGATATCTGGATATGCGTAGAAGTAGGGTATTCAAAATAATCTACTGTAAGGTTTTCTATAACTAAGAGAGATTTAGACAGCATGGTTCGAATATGTTTTACTTAACAGGGGTTGGTTAGAGCACACATAAATCTTCCATATCTGACAAGACAACCTTGACTTACGATACGTGTAAATATTATATATCTACATCGGTCCATAGAATGAACTGATGCTGTTGATTACATGTGATTTCAGCCATAACCGTTGCGGAACCAGGCACGAGACAACACGACATTTATGGTAATAATATAGCGCGTTAATTGTAGGTAAATTGCATATCGACGCAAAAAAGCGGAAATGCTGTAACCATCAAAATAGAAAATGTTCACCAGAACCGATAAACTTTTGAGATTTTAATATAAATAATGCATAAAAATAGGGATTGCACAGCCAGAGACCATTCGACGCAGAGTTTTTTTTTGATTCCGAATCTGCAATAAAAAATGTCATAGGTGTGGGTTACAGCATTTCCGCTTTTTTTGCATCGATCAATTGAAGTTAATACGATAGAAAGCAGATTCAGGAACCCAATGTCGTAAAATGTTTTTAGAAATAAAACTTTATGACCTTAGCGAGCGACATACAGCGTGTCTAATTGTCTAATAGATTAATTAATAAGGACATGTAGGAGTACAATCAAACGACAAACTGGTAACT
The DNA here is from genome assembly GCA_905404295.2 of Ochlodes sylvanus. Lineage (NCBI taxonomy): Eukaryota > Metazoa > Arthropoda > Insecta > Lepidoptera > Hesperiidae > Ochlodes > Ochlodes sylvanus. Next base: position 11,936,066 of record FR990124.1, on the reverse strand, counting down.
GCGTTCACATGTCTGACATTTAGCCACATTAGTCATGCTAGGAACAGCATTATCCAGCCGAATACTATGTGCATGATTAAGGTCAACATTAAAGTATGCATGTACTGTGACCAAAAGTCAGTTGTACATAATTTAATGTAATACATTTCAATTCCCAGTTGTAATGGAAAGTCTCCAGACTCCAGGCGCGAAATCTCAAAACGGTTAGATTTGTTATAATTATGTATCTGAATTGCGGCCAAGTCTGATTTTAGTCTCTAACTAAAATTCAATTCAGCATTCACGAGCAATTTCTACTTTTTACTTTAATTGAGTTTACTTGGGCAGTACCTAATGTGTTGATCAAAAGTAAAACACAGTTTGCCTTTGGAGATAAAAGTGATAAAAGATAATTATTTTGGGTGATATTTTTGTGATTATACCTATTTAGTTCTGTTATAAAAAAGCAGCTTTGGTTTCAGGATGATGATTATGCATTCCGATCGTACCTATTAGTAACCCAATAGTCTGGAGTTTGGATTTTAGTCACCTGCATTATCGGTGCAAATATGTTTTCTTTTGTGAGTCATTTTTGATTTGAGTCTGTTCAGGCAGAGCTATTCCCACACTATGCAAATCACCGCAGACAACTCTGTATAGTTGACAATAGTTCACAAAACCTAAATATAATTTCAGTCAGTTAAGGACCGGATATTCTGATAAAAGCACGGGATCTGATCGTTCATTATATCAAACGTGGTCTATTGAAGTTCGCACAAAGGGTTATTCGTGTGGACCAATAAAGATCGTAAAGGTTAATGCCCTAACCATTCACATCTTTCCAAGTCTAAGTAACAAAATGACTTAAAATAATATTTATATTTTTGAGGTTGCGGCCAAGTGCGCAATGGCAGCTACGACTTTTCAAATCCTCAACGTATATTTCGGTCGAGTGGAGTATATTATTTTATTTTAATAACAGGTGTGAGCGCTGTGAAAGAGCTGTCAGTGCTTTGTGTTTAAAGGTTGTGTGGATTAAGGTTTTGTGGGAGAGCTTTCAAATTATAAAAAGCGCTAACGCAAGGAACGTCTCTAACAACACAGTGGATTTGAAACCGGGGCATGTAACATCCCATCTGATTTATGGAACTAAATGTCAAAATATGTATTACCTAAATATTTACTTATAAAAACGATAAAGTTTATTGCACGACAAACAACGCACAGACATGCACCAGTGGACCTTAAAGCACGAAACGTTGTACAAGGGTTTCTTATTTAGTGAGGGGAACTAAACTAAAGGGGGGGAAGTAAACTTTGTATGGATATAAAAAAATAGAATAAAGATTTGATGTAGAGAGAGAAAGAGATGTAGTAAAATATCGTACATTGATAGAAAAGTATAACTATGATACAGTTACGATACGATATATCGATAGAATATACTTTTTTGGGCATCCCTAACTGGCAACCCCTAGTATTAATATTCTAATAGTCATATATGAATTCAGTTCTAGTTCAGTTAGAATCCACATTATTATACACGATTAAGAAATTGTAGAAATGTAGAAGTGATTTTTTATTTTATATTAGGCATTTTATCAGATAAATGAAAAAAACTCGATGAGCATAGCAAAATTCCTACTGTTGCGATAGTGCGGCATCAGCAAATATTCATTTTCGATATAATATCACCAAAAATATATTTAGTAGAAACTGCTATCCGTGTAGAAGTATTATAATACATCTATCTATATTATATTATATTGATTTAGAGGTTACTTTAAACTTGATTTTTATGTGTGACTACTTGTATCACTTCATTACTTCGGTTATTTTATTGCATTAGGTATATAAAGATTTTGCTGACTGCCACGCATACACAACAAGGTTAAATGAAACAGAGTTTAATAGAATACTTAATTAGGGTTGAAAAAACTACATGAATGTAGACAATTAGACACAAACACCTAATTAAATCCACGCAAAGATTTTCTAACCTCACCTGCTAAAGTGGCTCGGGATGTTTTTTCATGAAAACAGGAGCTTGAAAAACTAACTACACTTCAGTTATTATTATGGTCATCGGATTTCAACATAATGACTTGTATTCCTCCAATGTTTTCAAAGTACGACTACATGTGCGGCGTAGCGCATGCGCGGGTTGGGACGCGTCGACTCACTGTGGTCCCTCGGACCGTATCTGTCAATATCACTAATACGCTCCTGCCGCGTCCCGTCAGGGTTAATTTGTACCGGCTAACGGCTTCCGTATCCCGTATTCCGTACACAATACACACCATGCGACAATAGTACCGTACAATTAATGATTACCAGATGTGTGACACCAACATTCAAACCACCAATATAAATAAATGGGTTTCTGATTTAAGGCAATTGACACGGTGAATCGGGTATGGGAAGTGAAACTTCGTATTTAAATTGACAAAAATTTAATACGTAGGTATGAAAAATATTCAATTTGTATTTATTTTGCTGATAAACTATATAGATGATTATATTTTGTAAAACTCACTAATTAGTGCATTATTATGCAATTACCGTACAGTACAAACATTTGGAAAATGTACCTATAAAATATTTTTTAAAATACTTAACAATAGTCTTGCCATAGATAAAAAAATTAAATAAGTATAACTTGCGTAAGTTCCTAAAATAAATTTAAAAAGCATGAGATGTATCTAAAACACCTCATGCTTTATGTGCATATAAAAAATTCTTACCTGTATCAGCAGTATCGAGAGGAACCAGAACAAGGTGTTTGCACATTTTGAAATTACTTGAAAATACAACACTGAAATCACTGCCGACGTCGTTTATTCAGGCACATAACTGTTTAGAACCGACTACTTCTAGCTATTGGCGGTACGATCGATCTTGTTGGTGGCCAGTAAGGATATTATTTCTTCAGAGGTGGGTATGCGTACGTCGGAGTCGTAGCGATACGTGGATGACGTAGTACGCCGAGTAATATGCGCGTGTCGCGTTCGGCCACTGTAGGCCTACTACGGGTTCACGATGCATCGGCATATTACCTACCAGCGCTTTCTAGGGCTGTCAACTTTTAATTAGGATGGTGACTGATTTAAAAAATAAATTTGATGCGAAACGTTTGTTTTCATGATAAAATTTCTCATAAGCAAAATATTCTTTATGTATTTAACACCTTCACTGCACAGCGGTTCGTATAAGTTGTGTTTTTAAGTTCTAGTTTTACTTATCTACTTTGTGGTTCTAGTCTAAAAAATGTTATTTTGGTATATGCACCGTGTATAAATCCATATGCATATAGTAAAAAGCAAACAGTCACTCCAATTTTATTTATTTGTATAGATTGCAATTTACTCACAGCTTTTGAATAAAAACATTTGTATCGGATACAATTTTAGTGTGGCCAACCCTATTCACAGTAGCTGTTTCCGCTAATAAACAAAAGCGGGCAGCTATGCATGTAAAACATGCATTTTTTGTTAATCTCGTTTATGTTTTTAGACAAAGGTGTGAAATAAAGGAAGTGCTCCAGGAAAGGCTTGGAATATTGACGTCATGTTTTTTATTGTGCATTGATATAATAATATTTGAAAGAAAGTTTGGCCGTAACTACGTTCCATTAGGTGGATTATGATATTTATGAAAGCGCAAAAGTACATCGCTGCCACAATACAATGCCCATACTATAGTGAATATTTTAATCTACAAGTTCAATTTGGATAAATAAAATTAGGTGTCTCTCTGTAATTACAATAACAGTTTCACGATATTAAAACTTAGAGAGCGACATATTAAGGGCTATTATCCCGGAATTCCTACAGTATGAAATAAACTTATTAAAAACCCACTATTGCTATAATACAATTTACTTACCTTATTCCTTCTTACAGGTAATATACCTTCACATTGTTAATGCTCTGTTTACCTTTTTATTCTTACCTTTTATTTCGTCGTTACTTTACCTAACGTATTCGTTCATAAGTGCTTCAAACGTGTTTGATATTTTTATCGTTTTGTGTATTTTGTGTTTTACGATCGTAGAATTGAATTTTATGATATTGTAAAGCATAACTGTAATCATAACAATAGTTCTGTAATTCTGTCTGGTGGTAGATCATTTCATATTGTCAAGTATATTCGGACCTATACATGTGCACAGGTAGTGTTATGGTATATGGTATGTTAGTGATAAAACTTTATTCCAAAAATATTCTAAACTTTATTGCAAACACGATATAATAATTTCTTGTCCTACCTTAAAAATTCGTACATTCATGTAAACTATTAAATCCAATTACGATATACATTTTAAAATGAAGTTGTATCCTAGGTGATTAGTATTTAGAAGTAGCTTAATTTAGTGTCTAATTTACGAATAGAGTAACCTAACTGTGCAAAGAAACTGAATAACATTCGAACTGCTTATGAAAAGGTCTGTTGTATTATCCCTAAATTAATCAATAAGTTTTTAAAAATTATGGGCACTTTTAAGATTCCTTGTATTACTCAAAAATGCCGCCATGTATACAAAATTGACGTTGCATAGCAATTACAGGTTAAATAAAAGGGTGCAAAAAAAGTTCGCGTGCAGGCAGGGCCAGGTACGTGCGATTCTATTGTCGGCGGTGCGCCGCGGGTGGCAGCCGGTAGCCCCGGTACCAGGTGCGCCCCACTGCACCCCTGGAACACGCCACCCTATACCAGGGATGTGAAAATTCGGATCAGGATACGGTTACGGATATAGAAATATTATTATACCGGTTTCAGATATGGATATGTAATTATGTAATTATTTGGGATTATCAGCTACTTTCGGTTAGTTTCGGTAGATACGGATAGTATTCGGTGGTCGGACAGTAGATAGTTTCGGTTATGGATAGTTGGTATAGCTATGAGTAGGTACTCTAAAAAACTCGCGCGCGGCCAGTGTCGGCTCGGTCGGGCATAAACAAATACCTGTCATTTCATGTTTATTTAGGCTGCGCCACTATCCGAAATTAACAGAAACTTTTATAACGGGTTCGGTTACGGTTACAGATAGATTTTTATTTCGGATATCCGACAGTTTCAGTTACGGTTATGGAGCTCCATCACATCTCTGACCTATACTACCACGTGAGGCACGTGGCGCCACCCAATTGGACAGAAATCGAAGATAAATTCGGACTATATTTTAATTGTTGCATGGGTCTTTCCGACTCTTTTCTCGACTAAGTTAAGGTCCTTGATTGAGGCTGTTTATGACGTAAAATTGTGTGAGTTAACGTAAATAAAAAAGAATCATTATTGAACATACTTACATACTTACATATTATGTACATACTTTTTTGTACTACACTACATAATAAGGATTACATTATTAAGTAAGTTATATTATGTATAACACTCCTGTAAAAACAGAGTAGGTATAACGTAACACAGTATCCGTTACCTTATACTCTGTTTTTATTCCGTTAAGGTTTATTTTGTTGTCATAATCTTTCTACAAACTTCTGTTCTGTCTTCTACCAAAAGTTTGTCCGGAAGAGATTTTTTACTTTGCCTTTTGATACCCCTTTTGTTATATTAATATGTTGATATAGACTTTTCTGGTATTGCGGGTATTAGGTATTTTTCGCTGTATGCAAGTAGTAAAAATAGTTTCAGTGGCTTGGTGAATTAGTCTTAAATCGTACCTAGTACTATTAGCTTGGATTTATATTTTCAGAACATTTTCGTGATTATATGTTGTCCACTACTTGAGTTCTATGACTGTTATACTATCTGTTACTGTTACTGTTCGGACTGTTATACATAATAACTGTCAATTTGTAGAACAGAATTTATTAATTTGGTGATTGTTTTCCATTGCGTATAATAATATTTTTAGACAGCTATGTATTCTATTTCGGGCGTGTCCATACATTTCGAGTATTTTTAGACACCTAATTTTGATTGACATTTTTGAAACATTATCGTTAAGAATTTTGACTTTATATTTTTTATCATTTCCTATGACCATGTTCTTTCATGTCCTCGAGTATGTCAAGTGAAATAAAAATCACCCCCAGTAGAGTGGTCAAATCATCATCACAACCCATAACTGTCCCACTGCTGGGCACGGGTCTCGTCTCACAATGTGAGGGGTACAGGCCACAGTCCACCACGCTGGCCAAGTGCGGATTGGCGGACTAGAGTGTTCATATCGATTCTTCATATTTAGAGTAGGTACTAGTGGACCCGCCCTCGCTTCGTTTCGGGAAACTTGTTCTTTTACGTTTAAAAATATTAAATATTACGGTTTTATGTTTGGTTGCAATTCCATATACTTGGAAGGCAATGAAATGGGAATAAAAAATTTATTTGTCTATAATAATAATACTATCTGCTTTGTACCAAAAATAAATAGATTATGCCTATGTTTTTGGTCCATGAATCTAGTGACGAAGATTGTAATTAAGACCATTGAAGCAAAAAATAGCATTCCAGGTCATTACAGCCGGAGGCGAGCGTTCGAGCCGTCATGTCAAATACTGCTCGTGATTAAGACCTCGGATAGGTCTGAAACTAGTCTGGCACGAATACAATTAGTGTTCAATGCGTTTTATGTTAACTGCTATTTCGAATAGTATCTAGCTAGTTTACGCAGAGAGGTGGTTGGGTGGGTGAGGTGAAAAGTTGTTTTTATGCTGCACTTTGGTGCTTTTAAGTACTCTAATATGCTAAAGAATTAAACTTCCATACTTATAATATATTGTCTTAAATAATTGACTTCAATTAATTTGAGATTTTTCAGGCTTTTTTAACTTCTAAGGAAAGTTGTTATCTCTGTAAATACCCGATGATCGTAGAAAAAGGTCTAAAGATAAATGGTCATCCTTGCCATACATCCATAATACTACAGGCAATACTACGCGGCGCGTTGCCGGCCGAATTTAGCGGTTAATCTACTTGTTGACAACGAGCTATAAAGTGTTGTTGATGAATTTTAGACACTGTAGATCTTTAAAACCACTCAACGGATTTTGGTGCGGTTTTTTTAATAGATAAGGTCATTCAAGATGAAAGTTTATATGTATAATATTAAAGTTTTGTGTAAATTGTTTGATATATTTGAGAAAATCTGAAAAAATCAGACCGCCTGAGAGCTTTCAGCGAGAACGCTGTCTAATCCCTTTGAGAAATAACAAAACAATGTATGGGTGGAATATTCCTCTATTATTGGTCTACAATAAAGTCCGTGATGGCATAATTATGTCTATCTTTTAAGGATAGCTTACTATACTCATTCTAAGTTTAAAAAAATTGGTCACGTACAATGCGGTAATTGGAAAGCTATTTAGAGGGACACAGTATTAATTCTTATCGACTTAAATATGTTACTCGCCTTAAGCATTTCAGGCACATTATGATAAGCCTTTACACCATATAATTTAAAAATGAATATCTTAGGAGTTGTCGCAAAATGAAAAATAACGCGCGTGAAAATAAATTCGTGCGCAATTTTGAAGTGAGGGTACTAACTTAGGGACAGGTTTCCCGCAGCAAAGCGAGGGCGGTACTTTACTAGTGTTAAATAATTCATTCAGTTAAATAATTGAAGGATTTAATAATTGAATTAAATAATTGCATTCTCTACCATAATTTGCGAGATCCATTGAGAATACTCTAGCTGGTAAATAGTACTCTGAGGGAGAAATCAAGATCATTGCCTATTCCAATATTGCATACATATTACATCTTTAAACCTATAAAAGTATAAACATTTTTACGTTGCTCCATTTCTTTCAACTATTAGTGCATATTTCATTTAGCCAAGATGTTTTGGTCGTAGGAAAATACGTGTGTGAGTGTGAATGTCGTTTATTTATTAATACACGCGCGGTAATTTTTAAACACAGTTGCCCTAGTTTGAATAAATAACAAACACTTTCATCTAAAATGCTTACGTACGCGTGACAATTTGCAATATAAGTATTTTCTGTGTGAATAAGCCGGCCAACGAGAAGTACTTACTCTACGTTACGATTTAAGCGGTGGGTGTCAAAGAATCCAGCGACCTCCAGTAAAAAAATTAAAATATCAAAAATAAATACTTAATCGAAACACTTATACCTAGCACCAGGAGTCGCGGATGACATGAACAACACAAATAACGCAACAGCCTTGACTCACGGTGACCTGGCATTTATCTGTCACGTAAATATCTTCCCCGGCCACTTATCGACCCCGGGACCCTCGCTTTGCAGGCCGGGTCGCTACCAACTACATAGGTTACGGGGCCGTCAATTCGTAGAAGGCACCCGGCATCATTACTTCCTACGTCTTAAGCGGTATGCAACACGAGGGTTGGCTTGGACTCGAGGATGGATGAAGCCCCCAACTCTATAAAACGTACCTATAATCCACTTTAAAAGAGAGAACTAAGCTATACACAACCTTTAAATGTTAATCTATGTATATTGACAACAGGGAATTGATGAAAACTCAGATCTGATCCAACTGTTAAAAATAATATGATGGGTTAAATTAAATTCCTAAAACCAAAATCCGAACCCCGCGCAGCGTTGCTTCGCCGACATTACTTAAGCACCCCTTTTACCCTTTTTCACCATTTTGCCTACGTTGTAACTTTCATGTAACTTAGTACATAATAAATAACTTTAGCCTTAGTTAGCCTTAACAACCTTAAAAACTTCCAAATGTATCGAGACTGATTTCATATTTTCTAAAAACAGTTTAGATATTTGATCAAATCACTTACTTACATTATTATAGGAATTCATTCAATGGGCTTTTTATTTTATTATCTTTCGTGATACCCTATGTAGAAATTGCGCGTGTATATTATTTTATACTAGACGACCCAGTTATTCTGGTTAGAGATCACAAACACATAAGTTATGTGAAGAATTTTTATCTGTTATCTAAATGTCTGCGTTTGTAAATCGGATTCGGGATCCTTTGCAATACTTTACTTATCTACTTTGTGGCAATACTAATACTCGTAACTAACTACAGATTGATACCAAATGTGCTAAAGAATCAGGTTAATTGAAAGTGGCAAACTTATGTTATTTACATACACATCTATGGTTCATTTGAATTAACAATACAAGTATTGATCGTTCGACAAAAAAGATGGTAGCGTGAACTTAATAACGCGCCACTTATCTTCGTATACCTACTCGTATAATGTTTTTATGCGTACATTTTCATTCTTCCAAATTCGCTGTGTTTCAAACTCGTGCCCACAAACGTGTCACCAAAATTCATGAAAATTTAATGTCAGGGGAGCACACAAAGGTACATAACGGTACGTGGTGTGACAATAAAGTGTACCTGCCCGTACATTTTATGTTTATAATACACATAAGGGCACGGAAGCACCAATTTTGGTAATGTAAAGTTACTGTTGGATAAACTCAAACTCAAATCATTAATCTATATATATCTATAGGTATTTTGAATACACTTATGAACGTCATTTTTTGCATTTACCGCCGTTTCACTAAGGTGCATTTAAATTTTAAATCTTAGAGGAGAAAAAGAAACGGCGAAAGAAAACTCTTCGGCACATCTTTTAAAAATAGTGCTTAAAAACTAATTACAATCCTTTTGCTAGGTACTACCATTTTATACCTAAATTCTAACTTGAGCAGAACTGGTTGCTATCTTTTATCTATATTGCTGGTTGGTTCTATTACCAAGCATCCTTGTCATTAATATACTCATCGATAGTATAATAACAATAATAGATAATGTTACTTGTCTATAAGTAAACCCATTACGACTTTTCCTTTTTTATTGCACAAATCCATTAAAGACCTACGACTAAGTAAGGCCTTACTTAGCCGTCTTAATAGTTGAGGATGCGTAGATTATACTCAATAGTATTGCTGGAGTGAGGACTGGTGCAGGGGTACGTATCCAGTCCAAGTGTCGGAAGTTTTTATGCTGCCGTAGGCCTCAATAATGGCTTTACTGCTAACTGTTTCTAATCCCTACGTAACGATTAGGTATAACTGGGACCGAATGCTTAACGTGTTATCCGAAACACAAACGCTAAAAAATTTTGCCCCTAGCACCATTGATTATAATTATAAAAATAACATACTTATTATTACTATAGGTATAATAAGTCAATGCCTAGCACTGACCAATCCATCAACTAACAATGCTTGCTGCTTACTTTTACTCGGTCGATGACTTATGATTTACGATCGAACAACTACGCCAGTAGTGTGTCAAAATCTTATAAGTACAGCTAATGTTTATTATTGTACTTACTAAGCTAAGCTTTTCGTTTTATATTAGTAGGTAAGTAATCGTTTGGTTTCTTATCATTTTCTGAATTTGATCATAACTAGCAAGGTTATCGAATCAGTATTGAAATAATTTCAATTTATCAAAATCTATAAGTGTGGGTATACTATTTGTATTGTCACGTTTCTTAACTTGTAACAATCTAGAAAGAAGTGAACAACAATTCGTTTTAAATGAACTAACCATAAACGATGTCAAAATAAGGTATAATATACAATTTAGAACGAATTGTTGTTGTTGTTGTTCAAGTTAAGATATTTTAGAGAACGTGACAATGTATAATGTATACATATTATTATTGATTGTGACTGTACGTATATACGTACGGACTATACGTACGTATCGCAAGCAAGCTTAAAGCTTCAATTAGCTTAAGTAATGGCATCTAACTACTTCTTATTTGATATGCCTTACTTACCCACAAAGACGGGCACTCTGATTGTATTTGAATAGACAAGTAGGAACTAAATCAGATTCCGCCTCATCAAAGGACGAGCATGCTATTAGAAGTGGCGGCAGTCGGAAAATCCCAGCGTAAATTAAATTTTGTAAAACGTTACTTGGGGCGTAGGATTCTTCAGCGCTTCAGCTCTAACCCATTGCTAGCTCACAGTGCTCCAAGTTAAATTACAGTACATTACATTGTGTTACAGTACATTGTGAATGTGAAAATATGAGGTAGTTATCGAAGTTTGTGTGAGTGTTTATTTTGTAATTTGTTATAGGTAATCGATTTCCATTTCTTAAAATGTACGTACTTTAAATGTAAGTTTGAGTTCACTAATTAATTGAGATAGACACCTACTATTCGAAATAGTACTATAGTTGTGTGGCCGACGACAGCACTTTTAAACGTCAAGCTATAAAAAACCTTTGGTGATAATACAACTTTTTTGTTATTTAAGTCTGGGGCCGTTTTAATAACTTCTGTAATATAACTTCTGTATTACCTAGTATGTAGATATAATAATGTTCCGTACTTAATACTGCTTCATATTAAATACCGTTAGGTTGTTGTCATTCCCATAACTGACTGTAGATTACACATTTTATTGACATCGAGTTGCGATAAAGCAATATTCCTCAGCGAGGGTGACCCGGCAGCGCGGCGCCGCCGCCCCACGCCAGCTTTACTTGGCCTTGTACAGATTTCTTTGCTCGCTCTTTACTTCAGTTTGCTTAAGGAAATGAAGTGTGATTTAGAAGTCAACATTAATAATACTTTGCTGCGAAAGATCATCAAACAAGTTTATAACAGTAGGTAAACTGCCCGGGTTCTAATTTGGATCCTATTTAGGTCTGTTCAACCAGAATAAAAATACAACAGAATACAAACAAGCAGGCTCGCTAACAAGATATTAATACAATAGAGTAGAACATAATTCGAATAGAAATATTCGAGCATGCCACCTGATAGTAAGTTGCCAACCTGAATAATCGTTCGTAGCTTTTAGTGGCATTGACGTTGCGAAGTAGGTACTTGTAGGTGGCGGTGAATTGTACACGATTAAATGCTGGGTTAGGCTCATCGACCTTCAACGAACAGACGAGTCGCCATTGTTTCGTTGGTCAGGGGTACACAAGGAGCTAAGGGGATCAGATGGAAATTGATAGTAGCTCTAATGCAGTTTGCAAGATTTGACCCGAATATACATAGGTACAAACATTGCAAGTTCAATACCTAAAACCTCATTGGTCATTTTAATAAGTTGTATTTACGTCACGGCAGATAATTTAAGCTCAATACAAGGTTTTAAATTTTTATTTCCGTTGCACGACCATGAACAGTAGAGGGGTGGCGGGGTGCCAGTCAGGCGGTAGGTACGGCGGGTCGCTGGGAGTTGTTCGGTAATAAAATGGATTGTACCCTTAACGATATTCCTACTACTGACTATCAAATATCATTTTAATACTTACTGTTTTATTAAATGATTCCTTGGAAATGCCGATAAACCGAGCCACATAGCAACGCCAACCAGAAATGATTGAATTATAATTGAGAAACATTAATTTTATTAATCGCTTATGAATCGTAAGTATAAAATATGTTTTTGTTATTTGTTTTAAAACATATTAAGCAATCTAAGTAGAGTACTACGCTCTATTGCCTTCGATGGCTTAATTTAATGTAAAATGTTCCTGGGGACGGATATGACATGCTAGACCTCACACTCCTTAAACTGCATTATGATGATTTTAATTACATTTAGCAGATTATTTTATTATAAAATTATAACACGAATATTTATCTGCTTCGCCAACGCGTAAATACAAAAGTCTTACTTATAATAAAGTCGTAATTAGGGCTATGTCAATTTCCATCACAAACACACATTACGCTAAAACAACCGATTCCAGCTGCCGATATCGATAAGATTTGTGTTAACATGTTATAGGATAATAGAGACATGATTTCAGCGTAACAACAACTAGTTATAACAATACTCCTAATAAAGCCCCCGAGCAAAGTTTCACATCTGTAATTGCGGATAACATGACGGATAACGAGGATTACGAAATAAAATTATTACAACTGTAAGATGTAGGTCATCATCATCATCATCATCATTGTGTCGTATGTATTGTATGTAAGGATCATACATGCCAAATTTCAGCTTCAGCCTTTGGGAGTGTAGGGGAGCACTAAGAGAGGATTTTTGGAAATTCCCCTCTTATGGGGTTAAACTGAAACTTTTTATATCTTCAATGGATTCACTTGAAATTTTGTGTATAGGTTCCTCAAGTGACGTGACGAAATGATTTTTGTAAATTAAGAAATTCACGCGGGCGAAGCCGCGCGCGGAATACTAGTTAATTATAATTATAACGTTAACAGTGTTTTCACAAATTTCCTCAATGCTATTTTTCCCTAACAACTTTTTTCGAAGCATAATTTAAGTGTTATTTTATAAAAGAGATAAAACGATATCTACTTTAATATTATAAATGTTGATGAGTTATCTAATTTCCCTGGAGAGCACTGACTTTCCTTAATTATTGTCTCTTTTTTTTGGTCGGCAACCCGTCTGTGGTGCCTTCGATGATATTGATGTCAACATGGGACGATGGCTACTTACCACCAGATCAGATGGTTCGTCTGGTCAATTTCTGCTAATTATGTTAAAAATACTATAATCCTATTAATATTATAAATGCGAAAGTTTTTATAGATGTATGAATGTTTGTTACTCTTTCACGCAAAAACTACCGAATGGATTTTGCTGAAACTTTACAATAATAGGTATAGCTTACACATCAGAATAACACATAGGTTATAATTTAAAAAGATATAGTGTGAATTATCCAAAATATATAACCAAATCTTTGCAAACCGAAGGAATAACTTTCCCGAAGCGAAGCGAAGGCGGGTCGCTAGTAATCAATAAAAATCAGCAGAAAATTTTAATCCGCATGAAACTTTAATAGTAATTAAAATATAGGTTGACCTAACGTAAGTAACTACGGCTTTTATCAAGTCTCCCGGATATGTTAATTACGGCTCAAACTTACCGTTTTCATCAAACAATTTCAATTCTGCAAACAGCCATACTAAACTTCAGTTCGTTAAATTAGCCTATAGTTTAGATCTGACCTACTCCGTATAGCCAGTTGTACCTATTACAACTATAGATAGCTGCCCCGGCCTTGACCTACGTATAGACCTAAAACACTAAGCTTATTTTCCATGGATTGCAAATGTAATACCCACTTATTGGCCCTTTTGGTTGAGTAATGAACGTAACTATTGTTGAACTTATTTGTATAAAATGCCGGATTTCAGATTACAAAGACGTACTTATACCTAACTAGACAATTATTTTCATAGTTTCCGGAATATTACATTGTCTTGCTTTCTCCGTTGATTAGTTAGTGATTTATGTCTTACAATAAATTCCGAAACTGTGTAATTAGAATTCACGCAATCAAAATAAATGAACACGTGTGACCTCCACTAATGCATACAAATTCCCACCTAACGTCAAACGGTTACTCCCTCCGACTTCGTTAAGGGAATGTACCTTCTACATGAGTAAATACATAGTTTACGAGTCATATTAGCGAAGTTCTCTTCATTAAATTTCACAAAGTTTTACTATGTCAGCACATTAATTTGCATTTCGAGTTCAAAGGCAAGTTAGTAGAGTTTAGAAGTTTTTTGGACCGTGTCAGTTTTGTAGACACGGATTAATCAATAGTCACGTTTACAATAATCAAATAATGAGGATCTAAAAGTATGCCATTGAGAAAGGTGGTAGAAATTTCTATGATGGGACTTTTATAAACAATTTTATTTATTAAAATATCGAATGCCCGATATCTTTTACATTATATTAGATATTTTACAAATTTCTAATCAAAACAATATTATAAAACCACTCACCCTAAATAAGTTTGAGTCTGGACTCACAGAAAACCACCGACTTATTTACTCTTATGCATAAAGAATGTAATCAAACAAATCGCACCTACGTTGCTCTACGTCTTACTCAAGCGAAAGTAAAACAAAAAGTCTAGGATATCTGAAATTACCAGAGTGTACGGGAAATATTTAGTGCACGCATCCGTCATGCACGAGCAATAATTGTAGTATTTTTAAAAGCTCATTGAGGATCAGGTGTGCGCATACTGTGCGGTTTGAAGGAGCACTCCTCGTGGGAGCGGAGTCTCGGTGTGCGGGTAGCCGAGTGCGGACAGGAGCGACCTACTTCGAGTCCGCTCGATGCCGGCACGCCGAGCGCCGAGCGCCGCACGCTGCCCGCCCGCCGCGCCGGCCGCGTCCGCCGCCCAGAATAGACGCAGCGCGCGTCCGCCGCGACAAACGTCGCCCGCGCGTTCCCCCGCCGGGTCGCGCTCGTACGCGCCGTCCCACCGACAAACTATTTCGCACCCAACAAACAAACGCGTCAACTTTTAAACACTTCCATTGACGCCTAAATTAGACGGGTTTTGCACTTTTTGGAACAATTTTACTGTTATTTATGTAACGTTATCTAGTTTCGGTGAAAGTGATTGTTTACGTGTATTATACTATCGTAGTGGCCTTGTCTGTTATCGGTCCCGTGAAAAGCTTTCAGTCACTTTTAATTACGTGCTCACACGCTTGCTATTCTCGTAAAGAGTAGGTAGTTACCAAATTATGTTAGTCGGGTTTAAAGGAAAAAGTTTTTACTTAGAAGTTTTGGGCAATAGAAATATTGTCGGTCGTATATGTTATAACCTGAAGAAAACGAAATTGTTTAACGTTGTGCCTTATTCTGTGGTAGTCGATTGTTGTGCGTCGTGTAGTGTAGTGTAGATTAGAGTCAAACAGTTTTTATGCGCGTGAGTCACTGTGCTCGGACGAGATGCTGCGATTTGAGGTGGCGCTGTTTGTGACGCTGCTGTTGGCGCCCGACCCGGCACCTGCGTGGAGAACCGATACCGCTGGCTTGTAAGAGATTATTGTCACATTCATTGTTCTATTATCTAATCGCTACACGCGGTGGAACTTTCGATTCCTGTAATACTTACTATATCATTTGAAGGAAATTCACGCATAAAAACCGCAAAAAAACTTAGGTACTTAATGATAATGTCATAACTACTTATAAATAATTAGGAAATTACTCCCAAAGTTACTTAATCGCCAAATAACTTTTAATATTTTGCCGTAATGTTGTTTTATCAAAGTCACGTAAGAGTACGAAAAAACGTATGTTTAACTGACTAGGATATAGGTACCTACTATTACTAATTTTATTAGCTTTTTGGCTTTATCGCTAACATTTTCAACATATTGCTAGGTCTGCTGGAAGAGATTTCTTTGAGAAATAAGTACCTTTTGAGGAAGAGATTTCTTTGACAAATAGTTACTTTTGTACATAGTTATTTTTTTCGGTTTTTCTTGTATGTTTTTTACGTATACATAAATTATAAAATAAAAATAAATATTTTAATATTTATGTATTTCATAGTTTTGTCACAGGTAGGTATTTTAATTAATCATATAAAGTTAGATTGGCGGTAAACCAGCTATAATTTCCAATTTGCCTAGATTATTGTAAGTCACATAACAGGCAATTAATTTCGGTAACAATAATTGTATTGTGTTGTACAATGGAAAATAGCAATAACTTATCTGATAAAATATTTATTATGTATTAATGCGTAAACCCAAATTGTGGAGCTTATCGCCAGACGGCTTGCTTCAAGTAATCGACTAAGATAATCATCTTTGAGTTCGGCCCATAACTGTGGTCCATAGTTATAAGAGTTAAGAATAGTGATTGCTTGTGACATATTTCTTGAGCGCTTTTGTGCTTTAGCGGTAGAGTTGTCAGATTGAGTGCGTGAAAATGTAATGAAAGGATAATATAATCGAAACATTGGTTTTTAAATGGGAATAGTTACAAAAAATGTGAGCCGTCCCGTGACGGCTGGCAGATGTAAAAAATCGAAATTATTTTGTACAAGTAATGGGTAATGACAGTACTGACCAAGGAAGTTAGCGAAAAATCGGGACAATCGGCGCCGCGGTGTCCCGATCAACACTAGAACGGGACGTGACAATAGACTTCTGAAAATCGGGACGTCCCGCGTAAATTGGATCACGGGACTTCAGAAAAATCCTCCATCTAGCGGCGTTATTTAGCTGGCACGTTAATCCGTCTTTCATGATATTTTTCCGGAAAATTCTCACTGAAAATACTGACTATGGATGTTAGTGAAAAATCGGGATAATCTGCGCAGGGTGAGCGCAAAAAGTCTCTTTGGGCGCAAGAAATTCAATGACGCGTATTGATCACTAACCCCTTCATCAATTCGCATTGAAGTAGTCCGATGGTGCATACCTACCTAAACTCTAGGACATCTAAGATAGAAGCCAACCCCTGAATATCATACACAGAGCATAGCTCTGGCCACATTTAGTGATACTTATATTCTGAACATTATTTAAACTTATTTAACAGAGTAAAAGAATGGGCTACAGTGCTGGGCGATGAACTGTGGCACCTCAGCGAGTCCTTAACCAAGTCTGATCAAATAAGGATAGTAAGTAAACACTTATCTACTTTATTTACTAATACTTGATTAGTTCCTGCAAACTTTCCCAAAGCAAATACGCAAGTAATTGGGGTTATTGGTTTAGGAAAGTGCTAACTTTAATCAAAGGGACATTTGGAGACTTATAACAGAGCAATGCAATTGCATGGTATTGTGATGTCAATTCATCAATATCATACTGTAAAAATGAAATTAAGTTATTATGTTTTAGGTATGTGTACATTCATAAGTATATTATTTTCAGAAATATAAACAAATGAATGCGAGTGTAAAGAAAAAAGATGGAAAACAAATATTGGAATCTTCCCTACGCTCAGTCAGCACAATGCTTACGAGAAAGATTCACGCCGTTCAGGTAGATGTTCAGTAAATTTAACTCCTCAATATCAATTAAGGTACCTGGATGTTTATGTGGAATTTATACAATTATTCTATTTTTAAGATAGATTAAGATTATGATTGTAACTGACCAATTTAAGGAGAGCTCTTCGTAGAATACAAATAGTTATCTATAAATAGGAACGAATTCAGACAATTTCTGTCTGCCTTTTAAAAATTAATCACGGCAGTGATGTTGATGGGGTTACAATGATATTTTTGTCCTGAATATTTCTTCAAATTTACTGAAACATTATTACTAAGTCTAAAAATGCCGCGTCTGACAAAGCGGACCGGTAACAGCTGTTAGTATTATTAAATTATACGGCTTTACTACTTCACTTAATTATTCTTTCCAATTGCAGTGCATTCATGCAACGGCGGAGCGGCTTGCGAGGGTATTCAATTACACAATGATAAATGACAAGGATTACAATTTTGAATATTGTTCCGCTAAATACTCCCAATTTTATTACTTGGATAGGCCAGACAAGGATAATATAACAGTCCGGGATGATACTCCCAAATTCGCTATAAACAACAGTCACTACATGCATGTTACTTTGGAGAGAGATTCACATTTCTACAACATTAGCGTTAATACGAACACCAGCTGCGTTCATGTGCCCACTAATATATATTACAAAGGTGAGGAAGAATAATCTAATAGATTTTGTGACGGTGCTTATTTAATGTTACTGTACATGATAAAGAAAATTATTTTTTCAGAAAAAGATGCCTTAAATGCTATATTATGGTCCAAGGAATTGAATGAGATTTTCATAAAGAACTATCAGTCCGATCCATCATTAGCATGGCAGTACTTTGGTAGTTCACACGGCATACTGCGATTCTACCCTGGCATGCCGTGGAATATGAAGGAGATCGATACTTACGACTGCAGAGTCAAATCTTGGTACATTGAAGCGGCCACTTGCTCTAAGGACGTCGTGATTCTCTTCGACGTTTCGGGATCGATGACTGGGTTTAAGAACTATGTTGCAAGACAAACTTTGAGCTCTCTACTGCGCACGTTGTCAAACAACGATTACGTGAATGTGTATACGTTTAAAGTGAATACAACTGAAGTGGTCAGCTGTTTCGAAGGCCTTGTGCAGGCGACGCCAGAAAATTTGCTCACTATTAGCAATACTTTGGAGCCATTAAAAAACAACAAACATAGAGTACCATTGGAGGGAAACGCTAATCTGACAAAGGCTTATATACAAGCTTTTACGACGCTGAAAGAGGTCAGCTACCAAACGTAATCCATTAATAACATAATGTTGTAGATCATAGCCCTGTGGCTTCTGTCAATAGTAAGTGAACGATTGATACAAGTAGGGTAGCGACTGTAGCGAGAAAGCGGAGAGAGAATATATAACGATTTTTTCACGTGAAAACTGTGTATGATGCCCACTTATTGTAGGTAATAAGGCAAGTTATGCCAAAGGCAAATACCATTTTTGTGATAGGGAGGATTTTCAAAGATACCCTTCCTGTAAGGGGTAGTTTCATGATATGTTTGATACCAATCCACTAAAACTCATTCCTTCCCACTTAAATGTTTTGTGATGGATTGTTTTGGTATTACTTAATACATACTATTACAATTACAACCGTCTGTGATTTAGTAATATTGACCCAATTTTGGTCTTTCATCCCATGGATTAGAAACAAAATGGAATATCTCAATCTTGGGCAGTGCGTGGTACCTACATTACAAAAAAAATCTGACTAGCCCATGTGGTCTGTTTGTTCTTTTTTTAATCTTATTTGAAAAGTGTTTCCTAATGATGCTTTATTATATTTACAAAATTATTAAACACAAAAAATAAATAACACCATATGACGCTATAAGATTACTATGAAACCCTGAAAAGGAACTGAAGTATTTATTAACAGAGCTTATATCAAATTACTCCTTTCAGAAAAGAAAACATTGTAATGTGAGTAGCACTCAGGGTTGTAATCAATTAGTTATGGTAATAACGGACTACGTGCCGGGGAACCTCACCGAAGTATTCGACGAGTACAATCGAGAGGTCGTTGGAGGGAAGACGTACATTCCGGTCAGGGTGTTCACGTATCTCATAGGGAAGGAGGTCACTAATGTTCGGGAAATACAATGGATGGCTTGTTTGAACAGAGGTAAGAAGAACAAGAGGAAAGCATTATTATTATGTAAATAATCTTTGGAAAACGAATACGTATTTAGGCTGAAATCGATTTATTTGCTACGTTCGCCTGACAGCTTAACTGCGATACATTCTTGTTGTATCGTGGTATAAGTAGCATTTATAATAAATATACTGTGAGGATAGTACGGTGATAAGGGTTCTTTACAGATCACGTACTTTTTTTAATTGAAAATCGACACTTCCCGTTTACTTACCTATTTCTTCGTCGAAGTTAATCATTATTTTATTGCGTATATAATTTGAAAAACTTTATTTTTTTACTTACCTAATATTCCGTGTACACTCATCAGAACTAGCGTGTACAATGGAATTATGAAATATACCTTAATATTAAGTTGAACGTTCGAAACGATGTGGTTTTATTATTCTCAAGGGATTTAATACGTCGTACTTGAACATTGAAGATATTCACTGAGTTGGCACTTACTTTTCTTATAATGAACTTCTATACTCTTGAATAATAAAGTAAATCTGCTTCAGCTAGTCTTACGCTAACGTACCTACACGGAGAACGATATCATAATGTAATTTAATTATGTAGATGAATATTTCAGACCCTATTTTACAAGGTACATAATATAAGTATATTGCCTAATTAAAAGTGACTTATGAGGGATTTTTGTACACTTTGGTTTACCTAATTCAAAAATTAACAATGTTCCACCTTTTATAAAATCCACTCGGAAATTAATTTGGATTTGAAATCCAATTAACGACATTTAGTGTTTATATTAATAGAATATTCACAAACCTGGAATGAGGTAATTAAAGTGTCAAAGGACAAAAATCTACTGATAGATTATGTCAAAACTTTTATCGCATAGTCACCGCGATTAGATCAATAGTGCCTATAATTAAATTTAATATAATATTCAACCGTCAGCCGCTAAGCTACCTACTCGTCGGTTTTCGATTGGGGGATAAAAATATATTATTTTCTTTCTTTGTCCTGTGTTCTTTCTCGACTGATACATCCAAGTTATAAGCATTGACTTATTATTATTATTATGGACATATAATCTCATACTAAAATCGCGAAAAAAATGTCCCAGTCAGTTATGTCATGTCATGTCTTGCAGTTAACAAGGTTATTTAGACAATAAGATCATGACATCACGGTTTAATTTTGATTGCAGTCGTGAACGCGGAATTGTTGCTCTCCTTGCGTTTTGTTACTCATTTGGCTCGGATATTTTTTAGCGCGGACCCGACGTCCATAGTAATAATAATTAATAAGTCAATGGTTATAAGTTATGATTTTCATCAGTAATGCCTTTGGTGTTACTGTTGTCCAAAGGCGACGGTGACCACTTAAGTACCATCAGGTAGCCTCGTCTGCTCGTTTGTCGGTTATTAACATACATAAATAAAAATAAAACTGGCTGTAGGTTTTTAATGCATGAATAGACACGTCTTTGTATTCTTAATACCTGTTAAATGTATATGAAACATTTAATCTGTCGAGCGCGGTGTTTTGTTAGTGTGAGATGATTTAGGCCTTTGTTCATTATTTTTTGAAAAGGTTTGATAAAAACATGACAAGGTTCCATTTTCAGATGACATTTTTTTCCTAAAAACCTTTTATTGTTTAGGTTATTTCGTCCACATCCATTCAGTGGAGGAAGTCCAGCAGCAGGTACTGAAGTATATCAACGTGATAGCGCGCCCCATGATCCTGGAGGGAGCTGAGCCGCCGCCCACCTGGACTCACGCTAACATCGACAATACGGTAACAAGTTCCTTTAAATCCTCACTAGCCCTTTTTTATTAAATGAAGGTAGCAAACGAGCATGCAGCGCCACCCTTCCGCTGCCGCCAATGACAAACTGTGTCCGACCTAGAACGAGACTCAAAAGACTAGGATGATTAGTCCAGTTAGCTGGCGGTGTTAGGATATTAATTGGTTAGTTTGTTAATAAGTATGAGGACTGGGACAGGGACTGCTAGTGATAGTCCAGTTAGTAATTGTTAGTAAGAGTCTTGTTCTAATTCGGTCACGGATGTGTTGCTAACCTAGAGGACTGAGATGGTATATACTTGTATAAGGTTGTTTAGCAAAGAAAAATGTGTTTAAGTACGGGTAAGGAAATAGAGTGACAGTAAAGCAAAAGCAATATCTTTGGAGGAATATTACGTTGTCTCTCGCGAGACAGAGAGAAATTGTCCTCAATTCACTTGTGATTTGTGCAAAATTAATATTAGTTATCTAACCTTTATTGCTACTGGCTGTGCGGTAGTATTATTTACTTTAATATGTACCTACTTAATGTATTTACTAATAACTGCGTCGTTTACAAAAGTGTTTGCTCGTTTAGTTCATTCGTTCACTGCCACATACGTTCAATTAAAAAAAATATCATTGATTCCATTCAAGAGATTTGGATATTTGACTACGATTAATTAAATTATTTCTGCTTAATGCCTTCTAGTTTGTGCAATATAGCGTGATTATGTATTGTAATAATTTAGTAGGTACCAAAGTAATCACAGTTCAGCGGTATGAAACTACATTATTATGTTTAGAGTCGCCCTTGGAGAATCTGTTGTCGAAGTTTTAAGCACTAGGACGTTGGTCTATAACTATTTAATCAGCTTTAGTTAAGCCACTATGTAATAAACATTGGTTTACTGCATAACTGATGCGTGCATTAAAGCTTTATTATGGACGATACGTCCAGCATTTGTAATATACAGCCGTCTTTACGTTCATACTTTAAATGTATTTTTCACAGCTACTTGGGCAGACATTTAAATTTTCTTATCACTTATTTTGTTCAGAAACACATAGTATGAAATTCACACTCAAAAAACTTTTGAATATTTTCTATTTCGTATGTTTTCAACCTAACCTATAAAAGAAAGATGGAAAAATGTTTATTCACAGTCTAAATGCCGCAGCTGAATATGATAAACACAGTTAATATACTATACCTAAGTATAAAATATACTAAACATAAATACAACATTAAATGAAGTCGAACTCCTTTTGGTAATTATTCGTTTTTTTTCGTCTCATTTTGAAAGCGCACGAGCACCACACCGAAGCTTTCAACAGTTACAAATATCTTGAAATAGTTTAGAATCAGCGGCTATTAATGAAGAAGATAGAAAGTCTGGCGCATACACAGGTTCAATCCGTATTGGTGGATATTATGATGTTGACTATACGCTTTGTTTTCAGAGAACTTCAAGCTGGGATGTCAGTGCAGATGTTGACAAGGTATAGTTATTTTTTACAAATGTACTGTAATTTTTCACTCCCCGAGTAATAAGGGACGTAGAACATATCAAAAATGAATATTCACGGCCTGACAACAAAATATTCATGTGTTGTTCGACTCACCGGCGAAGGAACGAACGTTGGCATGTTGATTCATTACCATCCGGATTGTCACGTTATTCCCACGCCCCGAAATTAATATCATTCCAAATTCACATGGTTTATGAATTTCAGTACCGCATCGTATTAAGGAGCTTATCTTTTTTTATTAAAGCTGGCCCGTTAGATATTCATGAAATCGGCTTATAGCCATAGAATTTGGTAATAACTTAAGTCAAGCCCTACTTGTGGGATAGGTAATATCACATAATGTATGGCGCAGGTCTACAATCTAATTCTCTAACGCCTAGAGCTTACTCGGCAACGCTGTTCCAGTGCGGATTGGTTACAAAGCTATTGTTCGTGAAAATAACTACAATCTACATAATTATTATGAAGTTATCGGGGAGTTACAAGATCACGCATCAATTTTAAAAAAGCAATTTTATATAAAACGACACAACAAAAAGAATACAATGTATTGAAACAAAATTGAGCCTCTTGTATTGTGTAATTTAAGGTCCGGAGTGTTTTTTTCACTGAGACCCTTTTAGTCGGAAAAGCGTTCACTCGTAGATTGTATAAGCGTCGCTAGATACATCTGACCATTAAGTTCGTGATAAATTGCCTTTGTGAATCCTTTTCATTGACTCAATTCATTCATCTGAGAATCCTTTTTAGCCCGACGAAGACAAGCTGGTGACGTCGGTGGCCATACCGGCGTTTGATTATAAATACAATGACGAGCACGATGATGACGCTATCCTCCTGGGAGTGGCGGGGACTGACGTGCCCATTGATAGCATAGCGAAACTGGCTCAGCCCCATCAGGTAGGTGTCTACATTTTACACTACTATATAACTGCCAAGGTAATGCTTTTATTTGTTCATTTTCATTATGGGTATAACTGATACAGTTATGAACGTGGTTATATTTTTACAGTCATTTTGACGTATTATCATGGAAACTAAGGACGTCTAATGTCTCTGTTTATTGGTATTTTATTTGTTTTTCGGTTAATAAAATTTAGAGAAAATAGTGCTATATAGATAAAATTATATGACGTCAAAAACCGATAGGGTTACACCGTGCACAGGATGTTATTATTAAAAGCGTTCGGATAAGACCGAACTTGCAGCTTTATGACTGCACGTAATTGTCGGTACATAATTATATTATCTATGTAGTCAGGGAGAGCCCAGAATATGATATTTTTGCGAGCTGTTTGCGATGTTTATAAATTGTTAAATAAAAACTGTTTTCTTCAATTTTCCATTGCTTATTTTCGAAAAAAACGGGCTAAAGATATGAAACTTATGAATTATATTCCATTTCATTGAACGGCAATAAAATAAATAGATTAAAAACACAATAATATTCGTGGTCGGTCCTAATATTTTATTATAGTGGCATCACCTCAAAATGTTTCATAATTTTTTTTAAATAATTAATGATCTTGCTAATGTTTATCAAAGCCAAGATGAAGGCGTACCGTTAGATTATTCCCAGAAATATTATAATTAGGTACATCTATGGAATATCTAACAGGAAAGTAAAATCTCCATAATTTTTGTAATGTTTTAAATCTATCGGCAATTATGTAAGATCTTTTTTATTAATCCATAAGGAGGAAAGAATCTGTTCTTCAGCAATTTTCTGAATCTCCAAAATCTTCAGAATTCGTATTAATCTCCAGAATTCATAACTAATTTTCTTTAAAAGACTAAATATTTTTTTTTTTCGACATGACTGTATAATCTTATTTCTCAATGACTCTTTTAAGACAGTATTTAAATTATATATTTTTAGGTTGAATTTAATTAAAGTTAGGAACGTGCTAGTGGCAGTTCATTAAGGGAGAACATTCCCTGAATTCACATAAACAGTGAAATGGAAATGAAATGTTTTATTTTGGTGATGACGTCACAAAAGTTGTAATTTAAAAGCAGCCAGCGTAAATTACATGAATTTGTATACTAATGAGAAACGAGCTTAATTTGATATTTCAATAATATTTTTGTAATTGTTAGTAAGTAGGAAATAATATTTATAAAATTATTCTTGGTCATAAAACCAGTCTAGGAAGTTGATTGCTACTTAATACTAACGAAGAAAGTAGTATTGTAAAACTCTGGGCCTTCCCAATTAGTTTCCCAATTTCCCAGTTTCTCAATTAGCTTGCAACGTATCTGCGATGCCTGTTACGGATGTCCATGTGCTTAATTACCACATCCATCATGTGGCTCTGATCGTTTGTCACTTATTGGCATGAAGAATTAGGTTATAAATACATTTTAAAATAAATAGGAGTTATAATCCGTAGGATATTAACCAAACAATAAAGTATAATAAGTAAAATCATTCATCTGGTATGGTTCATAACTTCTTTTAATTTCTACTTTTCAACAGATAAATTTATAGCTCAGTATTATTTTGTTATTCACAGTTTTGCGTTTGTAAGTACTATCTATGTACTCAAATATTACTAGCTCAGATTTAGTATTCATTGTTCCAAGGCTTCTCTCTCGGGGATGCAATGTTCACGAATAACGTCATCGACCTTTTAAAGTAGGTACCTACTACATGAATAAATATCGCATGATTGTTTCATGTCGACAATATCGGTGTTACATTATGAAGATACAATATTTAACATTATTGTGATAAGATGGTTCAATATTATAGTAGGTACAACACATACAACATACCTCGTACACTACAACGATTACAACAGTAGTGTATAGGTAAGGAGTACCTATACTAGGTGACTCATTATAATATTATTTTATTGTTTGCACAGATTAGCTAGTAGGTACCTAATCATGCAGGATGTAATCTAATAATATTATTTAATGGTTTTTAACTAACAACTTTATTTTATTATTCGTCAATATAGAACATTAATGTTTCAAAACGCTTGCGCTGACCGACAAACAATCAAGGGGAATATGCGTTTCATTAAAAAACAATAAAATATTTTTTATAAGGCGCATAATTAACACGACTATGGTCAATTAGATAACATCCTGCATGATTAGGTACTAGCTAATCTGTGTGTGAAATATACCAAATCTTTCCGTGAAGGCTGCCTGGCTATCCACCACCTTCTTGGTTGAGGTAACCACCAAACGACTCGTCGGCTGGGGTCTCGTGGGCCATTACTTTCTTTGTTCTCTTTTGTTTCTTGGCCGTCAATACACCGCATGTCCACGGGCGACATTAACTTCATCAACTTACCATCAGGCTGAAGGACATCAGCAGATGAGCCATCGTCTGCTCGTTTGTCGGCTTTTTACACAAAAGAATAGAAATAATATAAAGCTACTTTGATTTTATTAAAATAGGGTGAAGTGGAGGTATTATTCTGCCTCGGAAACCCCATTAATATTTTCCGCATTAATTATATTTCAGCTCGGTGTCAACGGTTACTCGTTTATCGTGAGCAATAACGGTTATCTGCTGCTTCATCCCCTCTTAATTACAACGGTGAGTAGTATACGTTGAGCTGCATTGAAGCTTTTATCCGGTAACACAATCCCCGTACTAGACTATAACGATTTTATACGCGGACAGTAATTTAGTTAGTAAGTTGTTTAGTTAGTAAGTGTTAGCGTTACTGCTTCCGTGGTTACTGTAATGTCAGGTATGGTCAAAATCGTTTCCGTACACGAATGCCTAAACAGACTGAAAATAAGTTAGCTTAAAAATAGTTACCGTGCAATGAAACAATAACAATAACATGCATCATTGGGGCGATTAGTGATTAAATATTATGTATTTTGAATAGGCACAGGTTATTCTAATACTTGCATATAAAGATACAAATTAAACTGGTATGTGGATTAACATAGTTTAAGTAGATAAGCTTTTGCGCGGATAAGGTGATTTTCAGTTACGGTTCTTCATTTTACGTAATGTCGCAAGACATATTACAAGTTTAATTTTAATATATTTTTTTATGATTTACACCTTGTTGTGTTAAGTACATTTTTATCTTTGTTCAACTTGTACGTTATTCTTCGTCTTTCAATTAAGATTCTTCAAGTTCAGTTATGAAATGTTTCTTGAAACAAAATTTGCAATATCCATTCCGTTGACATAATAATGTTCAGCATTCCAAGAAGGGAAAGGGTTGTTTTCCAAGAAAATATCGAATTCATAAACATAGCCTTCTGAATCTGAATAATTATTTTCAACTTTCTTATTACTTTTCTCAGTATGATCCAACTGTTTCGATTTTCATAACATTTATTAATATTAAGTATACGAAAGTAAGAAAACAAACTATTATAATAAATTTAAACATTAAAGTTTCCGAATTCCCTATTCGAGGCTCGTATTTACAAGCACCCAACAAACACCATAACAAAGCGATATCTCATCTATACCTATTGGGTCGTATAATATCATTTTTGTATTGATTTTTTGCCACCATTTTGGTGGTTTAATTCAATATGTAGCTGTATAAGTATAGACAAAACAAAACGAAAAAAGTAGCTAACTGACTAATCATCCTAAGTATCCTCCTCCTATCCTGATTTGAGTCTTATTCCGTGTTGGTCATACTTTTCATGGGCTGCAGCGGATTTCAAGGGCGGCGGGTGGTGCTGCATGCTCCTTTGCTATCTTAATTCTATAAAAAAATGTATAGATAGAGAAACTCTTATTTCGTAGATAAACGGCGTGATGCAGGAGAACTATAACAGCGTTGACTTCGTGGAGGTGGAGCAGGTGGACGACGGGAAGGGGCCCCGCGAGCTGGGTGCGCAGATCAAGCAGCTGCGGAAGAGCCTCGTCATGGGAGACGACGGCAACATGACCAGCGTGGAGGTGCTCTATCATTACGATAACATGAGGTACCCAGGTCGTGGTTGTCTACTGTTGTTTACACGCTTTATGTTGTTATTTGCTTGAGTTATGTATACATGTGTGAGTATAATGAATTTTGATGTAATCGTAAATTGGTCGTATGTCAATTACATATTTCATTGCTATGAGGACACCAGCTCAATTTATGCAAGAGAATAGTTATACTCATAATATATCCCTAGTTATATCCCTGTACTAGGATTCCCTGTGTCGCGGGTGGTATGGACGACACAATTAACACATCATTAACACCGACGACCCGAGAACAAACTGCTTCATAAATATGTGCCCCAGCCGGGAATCGAACCTGGGACCCCTCGCTTCTTAAGCATTGTCACTAGTCACTACCCACTAGGCGACATTCATCAAAAACATTAAAGATTGGGTATGCCTAGAACACGAATTCTGATAAAATATTTAACATCACTACCTACTTAATTCAGAAGAGAACGTCTTGTGATTGGCAGATTGATCGAAGGACGGAATATTTTATCGAATTCCGTTTAGGCCAGAGCAGACCAGTGTATGGAATATATTGCACCTGCATGTGAATTATTTTCTAAAATCAACCTTCATTTTGTGAACATGATTATACATCTCAATATTAATATTTAAGCATGTATGACCTGATTTTGTAGAGTCTTCCAAAATGTGAATCATTGTGGTTTATAGGTAATAATTAAGTACGTTTAGTACCTATTTGTAAGCAAAATCTATCGTAATCCGAAATTGATATAATCTAAGTGATTAAACTTCAATTTCCTAAACTTTTAATGCAGGCGGATAGCTCGTGTTAAACACGACTATTTCTTCAACAAGCTCGTGGGTACTCCTTTCTCGATGGGGATTTCTCTCCCTATGGGCTACGGCGACACCGAACTTATGCTGAAAGACAATCCACTTGAGGCCAAACAGGGTCAAGATCTGACGGGGATCAACGTTACGAGCTACTTCAACTATGCATACAGAGTGCATCCGGACTGGTACGTGTGTAAACGTTATTAATTTTCACATGCCTATTTTTTGTATGATAAAATTAATTGTAACATCGAAATTTATTGACCTGCCTGCCCATGTCTCACGATCTTTCTAAAACCGACATTAGAAATTAGTCATGTATATTTTACTGAAATTTAAAGCAAATGTATTGTTTGGTGTCGTAATAACTGTAATGAAATGTTATATAACCTAATACATATATGTATGTATGTTTTAGTTTGGAGTTTGAAGCCTTGGATTGGAACCATTTCTAATTCAATTTTGCCCAAGTTTATATGTTGTAGAGAAGGCTTGTATTGCTTTATTGCTTTTTGTCGTGAATACAGTTTACTGTTCGCGCCAGTGACACTCGCTAATTGGCACTCAAACTTATACAATATAATATCTACGAAATGTATTTTATATATATCATATATTTCATCACTAAAATATATAAATTACCTATCTGTAATATTACTTTTTTTTGAAGGGTGTATTGTAAGTATCATTATCTCGAAGGGCACGAGTCGGAGAACTCAGAGATTGAGATATTCAAATTTTTAGTGAATCTCTCAAGGAATAAAATCGACATTACAAAGAAACAGTATTCTGAAGAAGCGGATAACGATGAAAAATTCAGCTATGAAAGTAAGTATTTTTATTCATATAATTTTGTGTTAAGTATACATTTCTACTAACTAAAATACTACATACTTAAGTATTATTAATATTTTTTGTCATGAAATTTTATATTATGCAGATGTTATAAGGTAGATGGAATGATAATGATACTTTATTCATCACAATGTATTTCGTAGATAATATTAATCGCCTGTAATCTTCTATCATATCACGTACACCATACCTACATATATTCACGTAGGCGTCGTTCAGGCGAAAACTCTCGTATGGTTGAATTCGCACGCTGAATGCGAAGTTTAATCCTTTATTCAATAAGCTATATTTACTCCATATATAAATTCCCGTTTTTTATATATCAATGATCTACTCATAGTAAATAGGTAATACTATGAGTAGATCATTGATACTCATAGATGCAGGTACACGAATTTTATTAGGAGTCGTAAATGTCGTTTTACTCGTAGGTATATTCCTTCTATTTATTATTATTATTATTTACTATTATTTTTCTTCCTAGTTACGAGTGTATTGACGTCCCTTTTACAATACATTTAAAGTTAAAATGAAAATTAATTCGTACCTCTATTTAATTTTCACGTTCAGCTTCGTTATCAAGGTTAGAATTCAATTGAATATTCTATATCTGTCAAGAGGGACAGGAGTTTAATCACTTTGACTTATCAATATAGAATTTATTAATAAATTATTAAAACTCATAAATTATTAAAAATTATTAAAAGTATGTACGTCACTTCCTTCGGTAAGAAGTCGGGAAAAAGTTAAAAGATGGTATGGAATAGCTAATATTCAATGTTCAGAGAATCACCCAGTCCTTACTTTTAATTAGTTAGATATGGAACTTTTTACCTCGAGCAATGCAATTAGTTCGTCGCAAACTACTTGGTTTTTATTTCAGACGTTCTTGAAAGTCTTCATCCATCAAAGTACAATTCTAGTTAACTAACCCAATTTGTTCATCTTTAGATTGATATCGATGCGTCCATGGCCATAGCTTATTTATATACTTAAGGCATCGCAGACGTTAAAATAACATAATTTCATGGTTGATTGTAAAAGGAAGTCGGTAGCAGGCAGGTAAAGCGTTAAGCTTTCTCCAACAGAAGCGACTCGACATTGCTTTGTCGGTTATTAAAACAAGGTGCACCACGTGCTATGGAGGTTGACTTACACTTCAAAATAGATCACCTTACATCTCAAACACAATTTACATTCTAGTCATAGCTAACAGAACATTTTTACTTTGTAGTTATTTTGAAAATGTTTTTATTAGCAAAATATTTCATCATCTACGAGTATGTTGTACAATCGACATAAAAACTGTTGTTCTATTATAACTTTATTAGAGCAGGTGTTTACTTCGTAACTTATAGAACACTGTGGCAACACGACAACAAAAGGGAAAGACGACTACTACTGCAATGAAGACCTGGTGAAGCAACTAGTTTTTGACGCGAAGTTATCAGCTCCGTACTTCCGGGAGTGGGAAGCGAGCGCTGCGGAGCGGGAATTAGCAAAGAAATATAACGTGGATGTGAGATTCATTGCCACCTCCAGTGGTCTGACGAGGTGGCATTACATTTTTGATGATAGCAAGAATGAGAAAGTGAATCCCATTGGGGTAAGGGAAAAAGAATATGAGGGAGAGTAAGTAAGGGGAGATTATTTATTTAAAGTTAAAATATTTTTATGCTCCAAAATTTCAAAGAGACATTTCAGAATGACATTAAGCATCCCTTCTTATATTATAATTGCAAAAGTAATTCTGTCTGCTTTCTTTTCATGCCTAATCCGCTGAACCGATTCAGATGAAATTAGTATGATAATAATTTGAGACCCGGCAAGGACATAGGGATCGATATCGAGATGCTATGTGCTTCTCGTATTAATGACGTTTCTTGCACGCGAACGCCACAGGTGCCACAGATATTCAAAATTAAATTAAATTTCCAGTGTATTTGGCGATTTTTACCACAACGCAATCGAAGAGACGTGGTACAAAGCTGCCGTTCTCCAGCACATGATTAAAAAGGAGTCGTTGGTGATCTCTTCACCGTTGCATGTTTTGGATGACACAATCAAATCTCGACCGCCTATAAACAACAGCCATGGAGACATAACCATGACGGCCTCATATGCGATATTCTACAAAGATGGAAAGTCGGAGACCCCGGCCGCTGTAGTGGGCTTCCAGTATCAATACTCCAACTTCCATAACATATTCTTCAATATTACGAACAAGAACAATGTAAGAATTTTGGTGAATCATCTCGCATTGTATGTGCATGTTATTTTCTGTAACGTTACCATCGTCTGCTTTTAAGATATAATCGTGATTAATTGCTGTTACCATAATGGAGGATGGTAATTTATAACGTTGCTTGACGATAAATGTAAATTTTGTCGAAGATGACTTTCATGGGTAGTTATTTAATATTATATTCGACTTGTTATATTGTTTTAGGTTACTGCACGTTCATGGTTCACCTGAATTAAAAAAAAATCATACAAAATGATTAGATTTTCAATGGTTCTATTATATTTTTAAGCAATTTCTTACTCATAATGATGATTTCAGGCATTAACCTGCGATAAAGACGGCAAATACAGTTGCTACGTCATCGACAGTTCAGGGTACATCGTGGTGGGGATGGATAAGTTGGACGTCGGGAAGTTTTTTGGAGTTCTCTACCCGAACGTACTTCAATCCTTTATCGATAAAAAGGTTTTTGACCACGTAGAGGTTTTCAACTACCAAGCTCTTTGTCCACTGTCGATGATCAAGGAAAAAAGTAGCGCCTGGTCTCTTAGCACGGTATGTAGTCTTCTTTACTTATTAGCAGTTATTGTTTTTTACTGTAATCCTACCTGACGGTGAGTGGCGAAGTATTTTTCGGTAGTAAAGCGTTAACTTAGCAGCCGTTAACTTAATAGAAGGGGACCTTCGCGGTACACCGTAACTTGTCGTAAAGCGCCTCGTGTTGTTCGACTGTGACAAAGAGTTAGGGGAAATGAAACATGACTTTACAATTCATGCAATTACAATTAATAGAATGACGACTTTCTGAGTTTTTGGTGAACCTGCCTACCCAGGACTCGGGAAACTGTAGAAAACTAGTTTGAACTTTAATTAATTTGGCTACTAGATACTTGTAGTACAATGTGCAAAGCTTTGTTTGAAGTTATTTTCCAAGTAAATGGCTAACCTTTAAAACGTCTTCTTTATGATATAATGAACTCAAGACTAACATTGGGTATTTTCCAATGGCTATAATATTTTACTCAGATGAATTCAAGTAAATTTACCGTACTGATTTTACTGGCTATACTAATTCATTTCAATAATTGTGCAAGCAACCATTCGAGACTGTATTTTTCAGTTCGTGAGTTCAGTTAACAGAGTGCGACGACTTTATACGGTACCTACGGTAGGTATCGTGGTTTGCTCAAACTGATCAATGTTCATCAAACCTTCTTACAACTACTCTGACCCTTAAGACTCTTGAGATATTATATACATAGGCATAGGTACACAAACTTCACGCCTCAGTTAAATACCAATCCCCAAGCGACTTCGAACGACAAAGTTTATGTAGAAGTTTAGCGCAGGATTTATATGAATTTACGGTATTTGTATAAATTATACAGGATATTACTCTGTCAGTAAACAATTAAGCTAAGTATCTTCTATTTCGGCCTCTGAGGATTACTACCGACGGGTTGGAAATTAAACAAGTTAGTTTGAAGTTACTTACGATAATCCTCTTTATTAAAAGCTGTCACTTTCCTCTTTGTGTAGCAGAACGAAATTTGATACATTTTCTAAAGTTGCGCAACTATCCGTCCTTGTTTAAGACGTGCTACGCTGTTTGCGTTTTATAAATTAGATAAGCACTGAAAGATTCTATAGTTCTACTGAAAGATTCTACTGTAGTAGTAAATATTGTAATTAAAATAAAATAATTAAAAATCAATATAAAGTAAGTTTCGCACCTCTAATGATAAGGGTTAATTTTGTTCCGCTACAACTTTGAACTTCATAAGGTTTTTAGTAGGTTCTTATTCTTGTATAATATAATATAATTATGTAACCCCGTATCTCCATCTTAAATTATTATGTCGATGTTATGCCGATATCCAGATTGTTTTTTAAATTTTGCGGCACGTCTGATCGTTTGTCTACATATTATTTTTATTTCTTTCTTTAGTTATTAATCACAACTAATATTTATAAGTTTGCTCTTGTTTTTTGCTCTTGTACCTACTTATCTTAAATGGTTTCTAAGCTATCCTCAAAATACTTCGCGACGCGCGATCGGAACGGTAGGTAGGTATTATGTATATCAGATATGAATTGATATGGGTCTTATTTTATTCCAGCCTTTCAATATTGCAACGAATTTCATGCGATGGCTGTTTACTGAAGCACTTCTACTAATGTTCAGTTTTAGCAATTCATATCAGTACACGGAGGCCACACCCCTAGACATGGAAGGTAAGACCCAAAAATTACATTAAATTTATTAATTCCGCAGCTCTCTTGACGCCGCACGTTTCCGTGCTAATGCCGTAAACTCACCTAACAATCTGTTAACAGCCGCCGACTTCCCCGAAGATCAATATGATGAGACCACAACGATGCCTCCAGAACCCAAAAACGAAACGATTGAGCCAAAGGAACCCGATGAAGACGCCGACATAACGTTCTCGTGCGACCACAGGATAATCCTATACATATTGAACCAATCATACTTCCTGGACGCAATGGGAGTATCACCGGTTGTCGAGGAAGATAAAGTTGGCGAATGCTATCCGCCACATTGGGCTACGTTAGTGACGAAAACCAATTTGCTCTTAGTCGTAGTCGAGAACGGTGACTGGGAGTTCGATAAGGATTGCAAACAGGCGCAGGATACCAAGCCGATGCCTACTGTCAACTCGACGACCAGTCGGGAGCCGTGTCATAAGCTAGACCTGGGGCGGTTGCCTCGCCGTCGTCTGGAGGGTTGTTACACGTATCATGATGGGGTAAGAGTTATTTTTGTAACAATTTCATGTTTCTATATCGATATAGGTATATTTAAAGGTATTATTTATAAACCATTATTCTATTGTGCTAATAAGAAATTTTGAAAAAAAAACACGACGAATGAACCTTGAAATGAACAGATCTTCATAAATTGTAGCTAAAATGCCTTACATCATTTTGGAAAAGAGCTGATACTCTTACACTGCTGGACCGATATTAACTAAATATAGGTAAGAAGCACCGCAAGGAAACTGGCTTTCAAATGAAAAATAACCGCATCGAAGTAGGTCCATCCGTCTGAGAGCTACGATGCCACAGACAGACACAGACATTGACAGACATCGACGTCGAACTTATAACACCCCTCTTTTTGCGTTGTTAAAACAACCCATTCACTTACCTACCTACGCGATCTTATACATATATCATGACATCGAATAACTTTTTGTCATTTTATTTAGATAACACTATGTTTTTTATATTTTCCCTTATTCTTCATTAAATGTTCTTGATACATACGTACACACGTGTACATACGTTGTAAAAGACTGAATAGCTGCATATTTTACTCGATAAGAGGGTAGAAACAACGTCGGTAGCGATCACGGAGCAAAGTAGCGATGCTATTATCACAGTACCTATAAATTATTATGCTGCTATTGTGGTTACTGTATTTACTATATAAATCTTGCAATTACACAACTAATACCGTCAATGTGGGAAGCGCATTTATTATTTGCTGAAATACTTTGTGAAAGGTTAAAAAAGTTCTCCCACCTGACGAGAAAATTAATGAACCAAATTTCACAGTATACCTACTCGTAAATATGAACATTTTAATAAAATTTGTTATGCAATTTTGAAACAGCTATGCATGGTAGGTCCATGAATGTTAGATAATAGTAATATCAAGCACATACTTGACGACTTATTGCCGACTAGTGACGGTTCAGTGAGTCGCTAAACGACCGCTGGTAACTGACACACAAGTATTGTGAATTGTGATATGTCACGTACTAACGCTCACTCGACCCTCATAACATCTCATGCGCACTTCAACATGCTAATGCGTCTACAAGATTATTAAATTCTCCTAAATACGAATATCCTGGGCTCATAAAAGTGATCGTAACTCCTTGCACGATTGATAAATTTGAACACAGCGTCCGACAAGAGAATTTTAATTTCAATAATATCTATAGATAAATCGTGCTGTAAAATCTTAAATTATTTATGAGGATTCTTAAGATTGATTTCCTTTACGCTACGATTTCTTTTATTAACGTTGTTATATGACGATGAATATGGTTTGGACTTTGGTTGGACTCTTCTGCCTGCGAAAAGAGTTCGATTCCCGGCTGGGGCAAATATTTATGTGACAGATAAAATAATGTTTGCTCTCGGTTCATGGGTGTTAGTGATGTGTTATTTGTGTTGTCCAGGTCACCCGCGACCGGAACTCCTTGTGCGGGGGTATAGGTCAGTGTTTTAGCGTTTATTTCTTAATTTTCTTATAAATTGTTTTTCTTGTTATAGGAGAGTAACATCACGGCGTGCGGAATGGGCAGTTTAATTCAAATGAATATTTCAACGTTTATCGTCGCAAATTTCTTGGTTTTGTTAGCTTCAGTTTTGTTAGAATAAAATGTATTGACAATTTGTATTTTTCTCACGTTCTGAATAAAATTGTTTATTCTTGCAAACTTCCTTTGTGCTCCCTGGCGTTTGTGCTTCCTTTTGTAGACTGTCAAATCGTGTCGAACAACTATATAGATGCCAGTGGCATACATAGCATTAACGGCACTGTCCGTATGTGACTAATGGGTTATCTGCTGCTGCCTGCTTAATGCTGAATGGAAATTTAAAAAATAAAATATCCTATGCATTAGGTGTATAACTGAAATTACACAAAGGACTGTTTACCGAGCCCCAAACTTAATCCTCAAAGGTCCAAAATTAAAATTCGTTTATGTACTGTATAGGTACGTCCAATAAATAATTAAACAGTCGGATATTACAGACGTTAGAAAGATTGTTAAACTTTTAGTGCGCGAACTAAGTCATGTCGAATGTATTTTTGAATTTTAACCTTTATAACAACAAATTTATTGTAATATTTATGAAAGCATTTAATTTTAAATGATTTTGATGACCGTAAGTAAATGGTTATTATTTATGATATTTTTTGTTATCTTTTGCTCAGACAAAGAAAAACATCCTAAGGAATGTTTTCCATAAAATTCTTAAAGTAAAGATCTTCGCACATTTCTATGGTTCGATGTCAACTCCACTCCGTCTCGACTCACAGGAATCATTGAAATTTGAAATAGGAGTATGAGATTTTAACGCGCCTACATTCGACCGGACCAGAGTATACAATGCGTAGACCACACGTCTACTTGTTTCCAACAAATATTAAAGATTTTGTGGTCACTGTCGCTCATGAATATTAAATATTAATAAGTATCACAAAAAGCATCACAGGTGCCTTGCTGGCCGAGCAAAGAAGAAAGTTACGTACGTAGGTACCTACTGGTATCTCACAAGCCCCCAGCTCAACACGCTGAGTCGATTGGCGGTTGGTTCGAGCAAGACGGTTGTAAAATTAAGATAAAAATACCAGTAGGTAATAATAATACCTAATAATGACAATAATATTTTATTGATAACATCGCGAAGCCCTATCACCAAGCAGGGCTTCTGTTGCTTGTTACGACGCCCTGGTATACCAGCAAGGGATTGGTATTCTAGGCCGCCTTAATACGGCTAACTAAATAAGCGTGCAAATTTTCGTCTTAGTTCCGTCAAATAACAGTAATAGGTACTATCGTTCAATTAGTTGCCATAGCGGAAAAGCCACAACAACAAATTAATAATAAACCGTTATTTTGTTTGGACAAATAAATAACGCGATAAAAGTAACAAATTTGACAGCGATTATTAAAAATAGAACAATTGTAGTACGATTCCACCTGCTAAACATCAGCAAATAAACCTCATTTACATGATACACTAGAACCACACTAGAACTTAGATAACAGCGCATCGTTCGACTTACCCCCTGACCTACAAAATCGGGTAGATACAAATCGATTGCCGGTGCATGAAGCGGAGCGCGAGCACAATACGTTACATCCATAGGTACGTAATGATAACGTAAATATCATTCAAACAGGCAGTCATGACGCGCAGCTGTCCCAGTGCGCAGGTCCACAGCCGATCGTTCGCGACTGCGCCCTAAGAACCATTGCTACACCTCTCCGATACCAGTATCGGGAATTCATCCGAACAAACCTTAAAATCTTAGATATTACATATTATTTTCCACATACTAACACATATATTCAATATAAGTACCATTTAACAATGGTATAATTGTTTGTATAAAGAAATATTAGTTGAAATCAGTGCAGTGGGGCCAAATTAAATTAAGTGTTTCTGATGTGCAACCGTGTTGGTTCGTTCATATTATTGCTGCTGCTCGTATTCTTGGACTCCAGGGACTGCTCGGCAAGCGCTCAACATGAGTCGAGTAGTAAATTATCACTCAACACGTAGGTTCAATGACTATTTACGAGTAGTTTCTCATCATGGCGTCAAGCAAAAAAACGTTAATATAATATTGTGCAATTTTTTTAGCGTACAGTCGTGGGCGGTTAAACTTGGTACAGAACTGTACCACTTCGGTGAATTTATTACTAGGAAAAAAGAGGTTCAGGATGTAAGTATTGTAGGATTATGTATTATGTCCCTTTTCAAAGTGGGTAATTTCTTTAATAATGTTAATACTTTAAGAGTTTCAAATCTGCGCAAATTGAATCGAGGGATGGAGAGAAATTAGTACAAAGTATGGCAGACGATATTCGAGCGATGATGGAGCTTAAAATTAGTGCAGTAAAACGGATCGTCGAAGCTGCTGAAAACATGGCCTTCGATAAACAAAATGAACCGGTACCTGAAGATTTTCAATTTTATAATAGTAAAGAAATGGAGGAGCCCTACGACGAAGTTTCAATAACAACTACAGCTGAACCTGAATTTAATTCAGAAAACTGGATTGTGCGGCCGCCCACAAAAAGTGCTCATTTACAAATAAATCCGCATTTTTCGAATATACCAGTAAACACAAATTTCAGCAGTGTACATGTCCCAACAAATGTCTATGCTTGGGGTATGTATTTTTTGTTAGAATAATGAAGTTTATTTATTGAAGACAGTTTTTAATTCAAAATTATAACAATTTCAGCCCCTGAAGTGATTAAAGGAATTCATTGGTCTGAAGGTTTGGATACACATTTCATTAATAACTACCAAAGCGACCCTACACTTTCGTGGCAGTATTTTGGAAGCTCAACTGGTTTCATGAGACATTATCCTGGTAAGAAGCCCGGAGTCGATATCTTAGCAAAACTATAAGTCAATCTTAAAATTGAATATAATAGGTAAATGATTTTTCAGCTATGAAATGGAGAGCTGATCCTGTGGACATTTACGATGCTCGTACACGAGCCTGGTACATGGAAGCAGCTGCTAGTCCTAAAGACGTGGTTATTTTGGTGGATCGCAGTGGTTCGATGACAGGCCAGCGAAGAGACATTGCCAAACATGTCGTTACTAATATATTAGACACACTTGGTAATAATGATTTTGTGAATGTAATGACTTTTGCTGATACTGTGGAAGAAGTAGTACCTTGTTTTGAAGATTCACTAGTACAAGTAAGTCAAGCTTTTCATTTAGATATTTTATAATAATATTAATTTAAAAGAATAAAAGTAATTTTAATTTTATTTAGGCTACATTGGGAAATCTACGAGAAATAAAATTAGCATTAGATAACTTTGAAACTATGGAGATAGCAAACTTTTCAGCAGCGTTAACAAGGGCGTTTGAACTTCTGGAAATTTATAGAAATAATAGCGGAGGCGCTAATTGTAATCAGGTAAATATTTTAACATAACTGTTTTATTGTATATTCGCTTAACTGTCTGCATTAAAACGTACGTAAATTTTTAGGCTATAATGCTGGTTACCGATGGCGTCCCATACAACTACAAAGAGTTGTTTGAGAAGTACAACTGGAACTATGACACCCCGGTGCGGGTGTTCACGTACCTGATAGGGCGAGAGGTAAAGGTAGTACCACTGCAGGTATTACTGTGTGTCGTAGTCATTGTGCGACCTGCATAATGCCTTCCTTTCGTACCCTAACCAGTACATCTTGAATGTGGTACTCTGTTCTTTCTTTCTATCTGTTCTATTCACTCTTTGCTACTTCTTCCATTATTACTGCTATTTCTATTTCCCTTTTTCCATTGTCATAATGCTTCTCGCTTTTAGTTGTAAGTATAGTTGTGTTTTTGTTGTGATTAGATGTGAAGTCGTTTGAATATGTTTTTTTTATTATAGATGCGCTAACTCACCTTCAATACGGTTGAGATGATACATTCACTTAAAGTGCATGTTTTGTTATGCATGATTTGAACGTGTTTTATATTTATATATCTAAAACGTTCCTTGTTCATAAACTTATACCATACATAAGTTATTTAATTACACGCTAACACTGCTCTAGAGCGGTCAAAACTTTGAAAGTACTCGTACCTAGACACAAGAATATTTTCATTTTTGTAGTATTGTAATTCAGGACGCTTTAGAGAGAACCATAATCATTAATAAGCTTTGCGGTGACCAAATAATATCTGCAAAGCGAAATGCAGGTGGCGGATGTGAGGGAGGTGAAGTGGATGGCGTGTGCGAACCGGGGATTTTACGTGCACCTGAGTACACTAGCGGAGGTGCGGGAAAGGGTCCTCGAGCATGTCAACGTGCTGGCACGACCTCTGGTGCTCCAGCGTGAGAAACATCCTGTGGTCTGGACACCTGTTTACGCCAATATTACGGTAAGGATCAAAAATATTAAAACTATAACTAGATACGTTACGAGTAGGTACGTTCACACAGCGCTAGTTGCACTTTTCCATCCGCTCCGATGATATTACTGACTACTGCCACAGAGTAAGGGAACTGCTTAGCGACTTGAAACTCAAAACTCAAACTCTAATCATTTATTTCATGTAGATATTTTTTTATGCACTTATGAACGTAATTTTTTGCATTTACCGCCTTTTCGCTATGGTGCTTTTTAAAGATAATTACGCAGCGCACGAGACAGAAACAGCTACGTGAAAAGTAGATCAATTAGAAAAATTTTGACTGTTGCACTTTTCGCACGCTAGTGACATAATATCTGCTTCTTTTTTACTTATAATATCATTTGTAATGATATAAAGTCTTAATTCATAAGAACGACTGATTATATAAACTTAATTAGGTGTTTAATCGTTTACAAAATTGTTTTAGGATCCTAAAGTAGCAGATTACTTGTGGGAGCAACGAGAGAGAGCAGAACAAAAGGAACGCTTCATGAGTCAACGACGAGATAAAGTTCTTTTTAATTCGGAGAAAGAGCAAGATCGTAGATGGAGAATAACACAAGTAGGTCTCTAAGAGTTGTGTTTTATTTTAGATGATATATAAGTCATTAATTGTTTACTCCTTGTATAGATGAAACAGGGGCAGTACAGTGAATTAGGAAATTCGCAGTATCAGCTAATGACCTCAGTTTCCATGCCAGTTTACGATTTACGTCATAACGAGGTGGGTTCAGGTTTCTGCTGTATAACTAGCGAATAATTTGCTTCACTTTTTATATCTTTTTCATTAGAGATAACAAGATTGGTACCAAATTTTTGGTAATAAATAATAATTGATCACAATATCGATATACTAAATCTTGTTATCTATTTTAAACTTACTAAAAGAAAAACTGATATCTTCCAAATTTGAAATTTGATATGCATGATCAAAATAAATGAGTTGTATGTGAATTATTTTCCTACTAAGTACCTATATATCGCAGATTGGTTTACGTTTACTAATTGGACGTAATATTTGTTTGTTATTATTGCTATGATGTTATTGTTAACAATTATATTATTTTCTTCTTGATGTCGAATATGTCTTCCTATCTTTAATTAATAATGCTCTGTTTTGTTTGACGGTTCCCCTCAGAACATCACAGAGAATGTACTGATAAACGAAGCGTACTGGGTATCAGTTACAAAAGAGGTATTACACACTTAGAAAGTTTTGATGATTTTAATTGTAAAGTTTTTGCAAGATACAAGAAAGTTTTTATGATTTAGTTTTTTGAATTTCAGTAACGGTACAATGTTATTTGGCCCCGTTAGCGATGCATCTGTCCTCGATAGATGTTGGCCGCCCGGTCGCAGTCGCTTGCGACTGACAATGTGTTGTTGACCCTTTTGGCTTATCGTAGTATAGTAGTTTTCTACTAGATTGTAGGCGTAGACCACTAGGGTGTTATGATCGACTTTTCTATCAATTATCAAGTTCATTATTTCTGTGCAAGAATTATGATATATATTATTACACACACTATCTAATCGATAAAACGTATTTTTGCCTGATTTAGAGATGTCTTCGTAGAGACATTTTAAAGATTGACTTGTTTTATGAGAAGTAAATGTACATACCTAATATATTTTCATTAAAAGTATCGTTTCGCCCGACATATGACACGTATGGGGCTTTTGTTATTTGCGTATCTATTGACTTTCAATTATATTTTTTTCTCAGAATGACACAACTTTTAATATGCTATTGAATTTTAGTGTAAATAAAGTTTTCTCATTGATAGAGGAAACATCTCAATTTCTAAAGGAGGTTGTTACAATGCATTTATCTATATGTTATTAATTTTATTGCATTCGTACGTCCACAACCAATCGCAGTCTGTAGAGGAGAACGGCCAGAAGGAGGTAGGCCCACGCTCTCTTAGATTTGCGTACGACTGAGGACGGATGTGCGACGATGGAAGTCCGACGCCTATTCAATTTTATATTTTACCGAACGGAAAGCAGTCTCATCTTGGAACATTCTCGAACAACAAGCAATTGCTGCTGCTGTTAACAAGTAAACATATCTCTTCTTCTGGGTTAGTAAAAACGTGTAAACTGTAATGGAATATCTTTTTCACTCGATGAAACTGCTTTCACATATTATTAATCCAAATTTATTCTAAATTTAAATATATATTTTAAACGAAAATAAATAATTTGACTATAAATTGTTCTCTATACTTATGAACTATTTAACATTTTTTATATAATTAATTTATAAAATGTCAACAGATTCTTACTCGTACAAGGAATAATCTAAAAGGTTACCTACTCACCCATCTAGCAAGAAACAGTAGTGGGTCTAGAATGAGAAGTAGTGTTTTGATAAAATGAATTGTGCAACTTATATTACGTAGTTTTGCTAGAACCTGTAATAATGAGTACTGAAACAGATGTAGTTCATACGTATACTAATGTAACCTAGACTTCGCCTAACGGGGCGTAGATGCTAGACAGAGAACTTTGCTATGGCTAGAACTTAAAGTATACAGATTACAATATTAGGTAGAATACAATGATATTAATAGTTTGTTTTTGTATTGCGTGAAAGTTTTTCTCTAATACATTTTTTATACCACACTTACTGGGTATAGACAAACCCAAGTGTAGATAAATTTAACTATATTTTATATTATAAGGTAATTTTTCTATTTATAATTAAGTATTAATTTATTAATATTTGATTTCATGTTAAACATTACCTGTCACTCAATAAGTGCACAATGTTTTCAGATGCGTATAGCTAAATTATTAGGCGTCGCTGGTACCGATGTACCATTGTCTGAAATACAAGCGTTAATGACACCGTACAAGGTGAGATTTATAACATTTATCTTACATAAAATAAGTTATTGCATACAAAACTAGCAATCCGAGCTTATTACTCTTTGGTCACAAGAAATCATTAAACAACAACTCTTTAAACTAATAAACAAACTGTCAGGGTCGTTTTTGTATCTATTATACATTTTTAACGTTGTACCTTTGTAACGATGTAGATTTTATTTTTCGGCTC
The DNA here is from genome assembly GCA_905404295.2 of Ochlodes sylvanus. Lineage (NCBI taxonomy): Eukaryota > Metazoa > Arthropoda > Insecta > Lepidoptera > Hesperiidae > Ochlodes > Ochlodes sylvanus. Next base: position 11,892,291 of record FR990124.1, on the reverse strand, counting down.
TTGAAGGATTTATGCAAACTTATAATTTGTAAAATGCCTTATAACAATGAATTAATATTATTGTTTTGGGTGTCGATAATATAATTTGTTAACTTATACCTCATACTAAGCTTATCAAAGCAGAACGAGCGCGGATTTAGTAAAGAGTATAATATTATTATCACTGTCTTTAAGTTTCACACAATATGAATTACAGATAGGAGTGAATGGATACGCCTTCATTGTAACCAATAATGGGTACATATTAATTCATCCGGATTTAAGACCTGTGGTAAGCATTCATAATGTTTTCTTATACATATTATTGGGTATAATTCTTAGATGGAGCTTTCCAAAGAATTTACAGTAAGTATTAATTTATAATTTAGAAAATTTGTATTTTTTGTTACTTAAATATTTATGAAATTATAAATTTCCAGTTTCAACAAATATTAAAACCCAGTTACAACAGTGTTGACATGATAGAAGTGGAACTATTCGACGACGACCGAAGCCCTAGGAACTTTAGCAAGGAACTGACTGCGGTAGGTCTATGCCAATATCATATTGTTACTAAGATCTTGCACTAACGTTATTTAATATGATAATAAATAATTACATGCTTTGCTAATTTTAATAAACAAGATTTTCCTTCCACAGTGAGTAGTGTGACAACTTTCATAAGAAAAGTGGCTATATAACGAAATATACATAACTGTTCTTATACCTACTATACTTGGAATATACTTACATTTTTTTTTAATGTTAAATTATAATATACTTTACAATTTCAGTTTCGTCAGGAAATCATTGATCAGAGGACCGGAAACAAAGCAATGAATGTCAAATATCATATGGATGATATGGTGAGCAAGACTGATCTTTTAAGTTTTGTAAAGTTACATAAAAAAAGTTTGCGCGTATTAGTACAGGTATTGAGTGAAGCTTCTCTAAGTAATATCGTTATTTCCGTATTAATTTAATGCTGTGTGACATAACACAACTCACGTAACATACTGTTTAAGAAAACGTATTAACCAACAAAAAACCTGACAAGATTTTTCGTTTTACTCGCTACAAAATTTCTCGCATGCCTGTCAATACTTCTAGTTTAACTTCAATAAATAAGGATTGATATAAATATGTAATTACCTTTATCCTAATTGCACCGTAGAGAAGAGCATCTCGTGCAAGGAGGCACTATTACTGGACTGGGATCGCGGACTCGCCATTTACCCTGGTGATTACTATCCCAGAGAATTATGGACGCCACCGCATCACGCCGCCTCCTACCGACGACATCCACCGGCTTTCTCTTACCTCCAAGAATATTTCTGCTAGAGCGTACCTGTCCGATAAATGGAGCGTGCACCCTGATTGGTAAGATATTAAATTGAATTTGTAATTATTGTCGCAGAACAATCTATGAATGGTTCCAACCGGTTAAGGCTAGATGCGTCTACATAATATGCTATGTGTCTATACGCACAAGCAATTTGTGTAAATGCCATTAATAATAAGGTCGGTATTCTCTACTCTTCTACTTTCAGTATCATCAAGACTAAGTTATAGGTAGGTACTACATATTATGTTAGTAATCAAAGTGGCCATTGAGAGATTTAATACCGTCGGCATCACCGGTTATGGTCAAAAGGTCAACGAACAACTACCATATTAAAAGGTGCAATACGTTAACTTGCAGGTTATACTGCCGCCACTATGAACGGACGTTCTCATCGCCAGAAGAGGAACTGCTGTACTTCTTGGAGAGAGTGGCAAAGCCAGGTTGGCGGTGGCCCGCCAAACCCCGCCCACCGGAGCATCACAAGAACAAGCAAGGACACGAGAAACACAATGGGGAATATAAAGGTAACTTCTTCAAAATTTATGTGACTCTTGATCGGCTAAAAGTATAATTATTAGCTGGCTCTCGCTTCGAGGAATGTAATTCTTACACATATTATTCCAATCAAACAACTCAGTCGATTATCAGACGTTTTATTTTATTTATTATGATTAATTATAGTAGGTAATAATTTCTTGGAATAAATATAAGAGCTGATGACGACTATCTTCTATTTCATACATTAATCCGTTAACGTTAACTTTAATATAGTGTTGTAGTTTTCGAGATAGCCGATATTATTTTTATAGTGTTAAAATAAATTAAAGATTCTACTTACAAATATGTCCAATATTTTCAGGAAGTCCAGAAAACAGAGAGCGAGGAAAAACTTCGAATACTATACCACGGAACGAATATTATTGTAAGTACACTAAATAGAAGATAATTATTTATTACTAGCTGACCCAGCGAATGGTGTTTTAATTCATACTTCCATGGTTTTAATATGCCTACAAATGAATATTATCCTCTTTCAGGTGATCACGGGTTGATGCAGGCTCTAGTGTACGACGCCAGGAACACAGCTTGGTTTAACAAAAGCATATCCGAGTCTGCTTCTGATGAAAAAGCGTAAGTAGTACTACATATTTGCACATTTTACACTTTAACACTATCCTGTAGTTAAATATAATTTAACCCAGAAAACCTTACACTTAAATACTCCGAAATGAAAACTACTTTTCATCACTCATGCAAGGAAACAAAAATATAAACAATGTCTCCGTTCAATTTGCATCTCTAGGGCGGTAAGTAGAAACTAATTAACAACTACCTCATTAAATACAAACGTTAATATACATAATTATGTAGCTCTCAGCATGAGTAATGAAATATATCTTAGGCTTAGCGCGCACTACTCGGAATCGCTTTACCTTGAGCCGTGCGCTTATTTCGAGGTGAAGTGATGGTACGAAGCTTATAAGTGTGCGTTGTTATATAAAGAATGCACACTTACCAGGTTTGAGACAATGCCGAAACGTCTATAGGCCGCTAACCTATCAACCATCGAGATATAAGTACTAACTATCAACTTACCAATCACGTTTTTGCATTACGCGATGCTACGCCGTAGACCGTCTACGACTGTGATATCGATATTAATATCCACTATAGCCAATGTTCAATACTGTCTAAATATGTTTAAACCACAAGTATAAATAAATAATTAGCTTATTTTATTTTAAATTAAGAATATGTAAATGAACACCTTAGCATTATTTCAATCAAACTAATAATAATCCCACTTGTACCAACTTTATTTATTATGTTGTTACTAACTCCAAGTTTAAATGAACATAATAGATAAAGATAATAAATATACCTATATTTCGCACATTACTCATTTTGCACATAAATTTATTTTAAAATCTGCCTGGATAGCCCATTGACAAAAGTGATCGGATTACTGCCGAGGTAAAGTATATCGTACGACAGAATTTTGCATGACTAAGTATATGTAATATATAAATGAAAACTACTTCAATATATATGTGTTGTGTCATCTAGGCGTCATGTATTGTGTAATATAATGTTTAATAATAAGGGAGATGGGTATGGATGGTGGCAAGGAATTAAACATTTAAACCTTTTATAATAATAAAGTTGTAATAACCAAATAATTATGTAGATATGAAATGTTCTAACAGCAATAATTTGTAAATCGTATTTCTCCCCACAGCAATGCAAAATAGATCGGAAAAATAACGCTTTTTCTTGAATGATGAAAATAGCGCAAGCCGAGCGTATCATTGAAACGGGTGTGTTATTTTGTAACGAGGGTCGTAAGGGTATTTTTATTATTAATATGTGACAACCTTCCATATTTGAATTGACTCGTGACTTATTTATAATTAATCATTCATACCTTCTTTTATAACTTGTGTATATAAATAATACTTTCTTTCGAATAGATACGTATGTTGACTTCTTTACATTTGTAATTCCATAGGAAGGCACCAACCATATCCATGCTGTCCATTACATCATAACAATATTGTGACCAAGGTTATGCATTTTATAATTAAGTATAAATATGGTTTTAGTAAATTAAAGTAGTTTTATCAACTTACCTCAATTTGGTTGCGCAAATTCCTGTTACAAAGTTGAGTCGTAATTCAGTTTCTAAAGCCATATTTAATTGAATAATATTTTATATTCCTTAAAATGCAGCTAAGGAGTAAGTGTATATGTACCTACTATTAATTTATTGTTGTTAAATGAGAAGTATGTGCAGCTAAGGATAAAAGTAAGTGGTTTTATGGAAATGGTTCTCGTCATTTTTTCATAAGAAAAATGAAAAAATACGAAAACAGCGGCCATAAGGCCAATTAAGTATTTATTAAATGAAATGGAACATTATTTTTAAGCAAAATTCTAAAGGTTTACAAGCTACATGATGGCACTAGCACTGAAGTTTTTTAAGTAACATGGTAACCAGAATAATTAAAAATTAATATCCGGAAGCGATAGTAGTCGTCAAAGCTTTTAATTATAATTGGCTTGTCTTTCACGTTCAAAGCCTACATGGCAAAGTAGACAGACAAGTTTGTAGCAAAGTTAGTATTTAGATTTTGTCTGTTAAACGAGATATCAAGTTCCACTGTATGTTGGGAAGACATTTTCGCACACAAATAGACAAAAAAGTTAGTTATATAATCTAGATTCTTTGTTAGGTCTGTCTTTCGTGCCTTTCCGGGTCATGGTCCTTGTAGGGACCCAGAATCCCACCTGCATTTGATTTAACTATATCTTTAAGTTAAGACAATACTTATAAAAATAAATTATAAGTTAGAAAATAGATGATAATACAAGTAAAGTGTTTATAATTCCCTGTTTTCATTATAGGGCGGAATTCATACAACGTTTCGGGTACATCGTGGCATTCCTCGCCACGCACAGCGGCCTCACCCGCTGGCAGACTCACCCACCGAGGGAACATGATAGCGATACGTATGGAACATTATACTTCATTTTTTTAATTCATCACTAAACTCATTATAATAAAATAATGCTCAGCGTTTATAGACGCTATGTCGATAGTTATAATTGTTAAAAAATAAAGTTTTAATGAGAATAATCTAAAGACAACCCTACAGTTAATGATCTTACTTGTCGAGGTGCCCAGGTTCGAATCCCGGTTGGGCATTTATGACATAGTCAAATAATTGTTGATTCTCTGATCGTAGTTCTTGTGATATTAATTTGCCACATGCATTTTCACCTCGTACGTTAAAAAGTATATTAATTAACAATAAAATAATTCAACAGTAAGCCGGAATTCGGACACCAATACCCGCGGGCTATCGACGAGGTATGGTACCGGCGCGCGGTGGAACATCACTACGTGGATCCCCTGAGCTACGTGTACAACGTCGACCTGAACACGGAGAAAGTTCCCCTTAACATCAGTGCGGCCGTGGTCACGGCAGCCCACGCAGTCGTCCACGGTGACGGCCACAGGAAGGCTCCCGCGGCTGTCGTTGGGTTCCAGTTCAAACATGAACGGCTTCGCGAGTGGTTTGAAAATATTACGTGCACGGTGAGTGATGTTTGATATTGATTAATTTTGAGCCGTCATAGGCCTTTGTATAACAATTTGGTCATTAAATATTATCCACATTGATGTGCAGTACATTTTTGATGATGTACCTACAAGTTATACTGTACCTCGTGGCGTATATGGTTTTTCAGTGTGAACACAACAAGGAGTGTGACGTAGAAGACTGGGATTGCTATTTGGTAGATAATAATGGTTGGATCGTTGTCAGCAAAGATGCTGACCAAACCGGACAATTTTTTGGCAAGGTATCTACGCTTTTTACTACATTGTTGAAAATGTTTTAAGTAGGTCCTAGAAGTCACGCAAGTATAGATAGATATTAATTGCGTTTTATTTATTTACCTCGTAATTAACATTGCATCTTTTTGGTATAAATTATCACTAAGTAGGTAAGTATGCACTGAATTAAATTTTAACAAATTTTAGGTAGGTATATTTATAGGTTGTCTAAAGACTTCCTTGAGTAATCTGTCCATCAATAAATAGTAATTTAGAACAGTATTTAATTATTATCAATTAATAAACGAGAACCACCAGCAATTCTGAATAAATTAAATTAATAACAATTATTATTGGAAACAATTTTCGAAAAACAACATTTAAATGTTTCTATTTCACCTGATACTTACAAAGACGGATGACGGTTTGGTATTTTTCGAAGATTCGTCCAGATATAATGTCGAAGCTTATCGAGGAAGACGTGTATAAGCCGATTCACGTGGTAGACTACCAGGCAGTGTGTTTCCGAGAGAAGAAGACAACCAATCCAGCCACAATGTTGATTACTGTAAGTTTTATAAGTTCAAGTTAAAAGTTTCTATCGATAACAGAGTCAAAGTAATATAGTATTTATCCTTAAATTGACTATATTGCATGGCAGGACTGTTTAAACATTAAGTAACGATTCGTTAAAAATTGGTCCATATAATCGTCTCTTATAGGAACCGTTTTAGTTACGCCTCGTAGATATAATGTAGTTCTAGTATCCGTAAGCAAAACGAATCGTCTTTCCAACTGGGCATGAATTGAATTCGAGTTATCGGACTAAACACGAAACCTGAGGTACTTAATCCATCTCAGTTGTTAGGAAAGACTTAGCAAGCCGACAAGTACTACCTAAGCAATGAAGAAACACGCGTGAAAATGTTTTTTAACTCCAAGTATCTACTTACCTACTACGCCATCGCAACATAGTAGGGTTTATCATAAGTGACCCGAGAAGAAGGCAAAAAACTAATAAGGAAAATATTTTTTCACTTACCGACTGAGAAATCTGTGGAGTAAGAAGGACTGTAGCTCCAATTGACGTTAGTTTTAAATATCCTTGGCAGTGGCACTTACTGGTAAATAGTGTTATGATAACTTATGACTTTAGACGCATTTTCCCGCCATTTTTCAGCCCTTGGAGAACCTTCGTCTCATCATGGCTTGGTTTATGGCAACAACATTTTGGGTCTACAATTCCATTACACTAGGACTGGCTCAGCATTCGAGTGACACATACGACGAAGGTAATCGTGTTTATTTTGAATATATCACGACCTTAAGTTATATATGTTTATTTGTCATATTTTATTACTCGATATCTAATTACCTTGATGTGATAATTAAGTGTTAGAAACATGCGAAGTCGATGTTGCTCTATGCGTTGTCAGCATGGTCTGTACAATTTGCATGACAACGAGCACCACAGACACAATATAATGTATTGTTTATGATACTGTGAAATGCTACAGGTGTTGTGCTAATGTTTTTGCATGTGATACCTTTAAGGAGTGAAGGGTCTGCCAAATGCTAAGAGGGATTATACAATATCAATATGACCATAAATTTAGGAACTTCCTGGAATTTGGCTGCTTTACTTACCTATAACACGTTTCCTGCTCTATTCTAAGCTTTTTATGGTCATCATACATGAAGTGATCTTGGATAGATTCACCGATCTAACACATCTAGATCTAACACGTAACCTTTCATTTAACCAGCCTTTGATTGAATAGTATCTACCTATATACAACCTAATAAATCATAAACTTAGACGAAGAATGAAAGAGAGTAGTAGAAAAGAATGAAGGTATAAGTCACCGTTAATGAATGATGAAATATATTCTTCCGATTAATTAATATAAAGATGAAATTTATTACCAAATTTTATGATCCTTAGTCCAAATTAACTTTGTATGAATTACATAGTTTGCACACGAATTAAACACGTCTCAATTATTTATTCTTCCGGTAATTTAGGTTTAACTTAGATAAAAATATTGATTATAGGATGTTAAATAGTTATTTAATTAAAGTAGTTACTTTACCTTGCGAATCGAAAAATAGATTATCTAACCATGTAAGACGGCCTACAATACTAAGCTTAACGCAGTATGAAAAACAAACAATAAATTAAAATATTTCTTCATTCCAGCTGTAGCTTCGGCTAATCTTTTGAATACACTTCTATATAACTGTAAACAGTAAATAATAATTGTAAGGGACCTTATTGACAAACCTAATTTGTGTGTTAAACTTCCCTAAAATATATCATTATTATCATTGACTTATTATTACTATATGTCAATGAATATTACCTATCTACTTGTAATGCATGAACGCTCCACGCCATAAAAATACTTAAATTGGATTTAGAACAATCAAAATTCATATGGAGTCAACGATTGGGCGTAGATAAAATGTTCTATGGTAGTAGTAACGACTCCATCTTGTTTTCAGAGTATGTTACACCAACCGGTGAGTTGATAAACTGAGCACAGTAGCGCGTGTCGTCTCTTGGCCACTTCTGGAACGTTCCACTCTGTGCCAATTTTTTCACTACTTTGATTCCGTAGTTTCTAATTTTATTGAGGAATGTGCATGGCATAATCCTTAAATTCATGGAAAGGACATTTCCTATTTCATCATGTTTTGTTCATGCGTATTTTCTGCAAGGTTTATAGAGATTTGCTTTCAACAGAGGTTGTGTGAGGGTGTGGTTACAATTATTATAATCTGCATGATTTCATCTTGTGTTCTGATTGCAAACTTGCCTATGCCTTGTTGGTGGTGCTTCTGCCAGTCTGAATAATAGTTTATAAAATTAATAATATTTTTACATTTATTTTTAAAGGGACGTTGTAATAAAAGCGGTTGGTATATCAAAATATACATTTTGTCATCTTTTATATGATGCCTCGGCTGTTTATACAAATTTATTTATTAAAACTCATCACAGCATGGTTGTCGTTGTGCCTTTGCTATAGATGTGACTAAAATTATGAAATTCACAATCAACTACAAAGTCTTGTAAATATGTAAAAAAGGTCATATATTGTCTTTATTTATATTTTTATCTTTGCCTATCGATTACCATATTTCCATCTGTATTATAATATAGTTGTCCCAGCAATCATGCATCTAATCAAACATTACGACAAAATCCGTCAACATCATTTAGCATGACGCAACTATGCATTACTAACATCTAATCTAATACGTGTTGCTCAGTAGCTTACCAGAACTATGAGAACGACGAAGAAACCGACGACCCGACAATGTCGAAGCCGCATACGACGCGAATACTCGAACGGGATTTCGAAAAACTCGTCCTTATAAACCGAACACGACCCACCCCTTGCGATAGAGAGATGTTCCTCTACCAGATAGACTATAAAAACTTGGACGAGAAACTAAACCGACAGCTAAAAGCGTGCGAGAGGCCCTTCTACGTACAGCTGGTGAACTACACAAATATGCTCCTGGTGGTAGTGAACGGCCTGTGTCGCGCACCCGACGTGCCAATAATTCCTGTAGACGCGACTGAGGTGAATTATAACGAATCGTTGCCCTGCTTGAAGCATATGCATCCCTTGTATAGAAAGCAACCGACTTCCTGCATTCGGAATCATACTGAGGTGAGCAAAGATATTACGTAGTTACTCCTTAATGTAATTCGTGTTGTTAATAGGCAATATAGCACGGGATTAAAGTCTGAGGGTTGGCATAACTGTAGACCACAGGTCTCACCTCAAAACTGAGGATGCTTGCAACGTATAAGTATTTATCTGAGTGCACAACGATCACTGTTATAACAGTGATGAAGTTTACGCTGCCTATTTTTGAATTTGTTTACATTCAAAAACCGATTTACCGATAAGTAAAGTAAGATCAGTTGAAAATCATAATATGATTTTCATTAACATACTTATTATGTTACGCTGCCTGGTGGTGATCTTTAACTTTACCTCGCGACTGCTTTTTTTTCGTTTACTACCTATAATCAACAAAACTAAGGGTTTCTTTTTGATATTTTACTTGATCAAGATAAACTATGTACATACATTTCTAACATAGTATCATAAGTAGTGTCAAGAAATATGTGAGTCCTACTAGTCAATTTCAAACCCCTAGTTTAATAATATGTGCCAAGTGATTAACATATATTTTTATTTCTTTACAGGAGAGCAATATCGACATGTGCGGACGAGGCAGCCTCCCGCCCACCAATCTTTGGATGGCCTTTGGATTAATATCCATAATTCGTTATATTAAACTGTAAACGCTATCTATATATGTAACGTGGAATTCATTAGAAAAATCTTTATCCAAATGTGATGAATTATTTATTACAGAATGAGATTATATAGATGTTAGTCAATGCCAATAGAGTTTAAGTGCAATATTAAATATTGTTTTCAAGTACCTACATATTAACGTAATTATTACATGTCAGCTCCACATATCATTAAATTTTATTGTTTTAAAAATATTCCTAATAAGATTTATTAATGATATATAAATGCCCGCTCATTGTTTATAGCAGTCCACTATTTGTGATTTAAATGTATTTTAAATTATAAGAAAATTCGTTTTAATTTTTATAAGTTATTTACAATCCTTTTATGTAAAGTATTTACAGTTTCCCGTCTAAAAAGTTTGTTTTAAATCATGTTATGTGTACAATTAAAATGTGTTCAACCTTAATTAGTATCATTAATGTCTTTAAAAAATTCTTGTGATTTTTATTCTCTGTTGGTGATTTATTAATCCTTTGATGATTATAGGATGAGAGCTATAATGATAGTATGTAGTATTTTTAATCTATGCCATTTAAAATGTGATCTCAATGTTTTCTTTCCTTTTCGTGTTAGTTTAAATGGTAAAAATAAAATATTTATTGTACTAAAGAGTTTTATTTTCCAAATAAATAAACAATTTTAATAAGAACATTTCATACTCTTAATATGGAATATTGTTAAATATTATTTTATACTCTTATTTCTTTCTTACTCTTAGTTAATTTACTTCTGCATCAGCTTTACTTCTGTTCACAAAGTCATTGATTTCGGCCATAAGTACCTGGTACCGGTGATGTCGCAGTAGTGACTCTTGCAGCTGTTCCAGATGCTCTCCTCCCTCCATGAAAATCTTAAGGCTGCTCACCGTGCAGGCTCCCTCACGGTGTTCAGTCACTCTATCTTGAGGATAATTGTAAGTTCTGATTTTCTCGTTCCTATTGCTCGAACCAGTCTGAAAAGAGCACCACATCCCACTAATGAGTAATTTATTACTTATAGAATAATAAATGGCTAGTCCCTATAACATTATAACACTGTTCTCATTTTCATTGTCTTATAGTAACCAAATAATTATGTAACAATTACATTCATACTCCAACACTAAGACAACCAACTGCGAAATTAAGCCTTTAATTTGCAGGGTCACGCCCTACATTTTCCGGATGGAAATGGAAAAGGGACATGTTTCCCAAAGCGAAGCAAGGATGGGTCCACTAGTCTTGAATATAATTCAAGGGTGTTTTATTTCTGTATAAGTTCTTAAAGTGTACTATCTTAGGTTTAAACCAGTTGTCCTAAAATAGAATGATCCAAATACCTTTGACACAAAAACATGCAACTCTACATTAGTAAATGTGTTTGAAAGACCCTATGATTCATGCGTAGCTTAATTGGTAGTGGCCCTGCCTATGAAGTGAGGGGTCTAATCTTTGATTCCTAGCTGCGGCAGATATTGCTGTGACAGATACTGATTGTGGGTTTTAGTAATGTCTTATTTGTGTTGTGTCACAGACACAAAATTACCTGTGCTTTCCTTTCACTATTAATTTTAGATGACTGTTCCTCATGTTGTTTTTGTAGAAGCAGAGTTCTCAATTTCTGCAATGCTATTTCTTTATTCTTGATTTGTGATCTACCTTCCTGGCATTCTACTACTGTGCCAGTTGGTATGTGGGTGATGCGGACTGCACTGTCAGTGGTGTTGACGTGCTGGCCACCAGCACCGCTCGCTCTCTTGGTCTCTATACTGATGTCTCGTTCAGGGATATCCAACTCTATCTCGGTAGGCTGTGGCAGCACGGCCACTGATACAGTGCTAGTGTGGATGCGGCCACCTTTCTCTGTAGTGGGGATCCTCTGTACACGGTGCACACCAGCCTCTATCCTCATCAGCTCGGGGACACCCAATCCTTTAACTAACATTGATGCCTTTCTTACACCCCCGAGATCACTCAATTCTACAGACGCTATATCAACCTCCCATTCTTTATACTTTGCATAAGACTCATAAAGCTGGAAAAGTTCACGAGCAAATAACATAGCTTCTTGGCCTCCCGCGCCAGCTACCACTTCGACTAACACTCCTCCCTGGGTCAAATATGGCTCCAATAATATAGCTTGCAAGTCACCGTCGATTTCCTTTACGTGTTTTAAATACAATTCGGCTTCCTCTTTAATCATTTTCTTCATCTCCTTGTCCTCTCCGTCTCTTTTATTTAACTCTTTCAGGGATTCAATGCTGTCATAAAGATTAATCCTCTGCTCCAACACATACACGATTGGCTTTATCTCATGGAGGCGCCTCGTTTCGTCTAATGTCCTACGTCCTTTCACGTTAAGTTTATCATGTTCCAGCATAAGACATTTGAGATAGGTCTGCACAATTGGGTCTGATAAATTTATACTTTTCTGAGAATAACATCTTCGAAGTGCATGATTATCTATTCTGAATAGAGATTTTAACAGGGATATTCTTGAAAATGACATAATTAAATATAGTAACTGGCGTTTAACGAAAATTTATTTCAAATTGATAATAAATATTACATTGAATTTCAACGTACATCAGAATACATTTCAATTTGATTTCAATCTAATTTCTGACTTTTGACTTTCTGTTTTCAAATGAAATTTATAATTTATGTCAATCAAATGACATGATTAAGATCTTGACAGTTTATGTCACGTTTAAAAATTGCTTCACTTATTTAATCATTATACTTCTAGTTCCCAGAGTGTATGTCATATTTTCCATTTTTATTACTAAATCATTTATTACAAAAATTGTAACTTATTATCTACGTAGTGTTTATTTTCAATAACTTACAGAATTATACTTATTCAGTCACTGGTTGCGCCATCTAGTGACGAGTAGTCTCATATTATTTTAAAATAGTGCTGCTATTCGATAATAGATGGCAGTCTGTGGTTTAAAATTTGAGAACTTTTTAATAAATCAACGTTAAAAATAATCAATTCCCTTAATAATACATTACGCAATTGAAACAGTATAATTGTAGGCAATAAATATAGGTATCCATGATATCCTTACATACGAATGCACTAATATTTCTATAACGTAACGTTATACATACCTACTTGGTACCTACGTATGTAGTTTGAAAATAAAAATGATTGCGTTGCGGATGTTATTAAAATTAACTAGAATAATTTCTTCCAAAGTGTAAAAGTTCAGTTTTAATAAATTTATCTAAATAATTTAAATTTTAACCTAAGGTTGGTGGGTACCTACTATCATAGGCACCCGTGAGTCTTTTTGTTTTTGCATTTTTGCGAGTTCTTCTGGCTGAGCTTTTCCAGGCTCGCCACACTGTCAGCGTGAAGCTGTGAAGGCCGTTAGGGCCAAAAGCACAATAAGAAAAAATAAACGTTGGTCGCTCGACAGAGCCACACGGTAGAATCTCTGCTACACTGTCCTGTAACTGTTGTGTAGCAATAAACTGTTAGGTATTTGATTGAAGACTGTGTCTTTCATTCATGCAAATTGACGCCCCGCCCTTCGTCAGTCTCGCAGACTCAAAGCCATGTGAGCGGCCTGGTACCGGGGCTGATAGTCATAAAGAGTCACATATAGTATTATAGGTACCTACCTACGTCTAGAAGTATTACTTATTATAAGTGTTACTTAAAGAAATTAAAAAATGTTATGTATATTGTAGCAACGTATACAATTTTGGGCACTTTCAATGCAAGGGCTGAACAAACTTTACAAGTATCTACCTACCCTATCAAAGTTATCTAGGTACAACGGAATTGTGTAGGTATCTCAAAAATACCTAAAATAAAGTCTGCGTTGGCATATTATGTCTACCTACTATTAAATAAGTTGGTTACAATTATAATTAGCTCTTTACAGCAAATCATTAGGTATTATCAGAGATTTAAAATTACAGATACCTACTTAAGTCAATTTTAAGAGCCGTCTAATCTAAACATTTTTTCGAATCGAAGCGAAGCGAGGGCAGGATTAATAGTTTAGCTTATGATAATGCAAGTGGTGTAGATACATTGTTTAGGTATGTTACGCATTACTACATTACGTTACTACATCATAAAAAAACTGACCCCTCGCGTAGGTACCCATAATGAATACATGCGTTCGTAAATTGAAGGGTCGTCCTGTGTGAATTGTTACGTTTTAAACTACATAAATGATGGTATTCCAATTTAAACATTTTCTTTGAAGGCGCTATTACCACATTGACCGCAACGAGTCGCCTATTGATAGAATTATTAGCACACAACAAAGAGTTTCCTCCTGAAAACCGCAAGGACGTCATTTTGGCATGGCTACACATTCTTGTTGCGCAGTTATGGAGTTATTAGTGTTAATGACAATCGGGCCGAAAGGCATCTATTGTAGATACCTCTAGACCGCATAACTTTTCTTTAAAAGTGTAGAGGTACCTGGCTTAAGTTAAAAGCTTTTGTTTAATGTAACTATTCTATTCTGTACCTACCATGCAGTTTTGTTCATGTTGAAATAACTATTACAAATATTATAGGTATAAAATTATTTATTTTTATTTATTTATAACTCTTTATTGTACACCAAGAACAGGAAATTAACAGTTATATACATAGACATTTATAGAGTACAAAAGGCGGTCTTATCGCTACATAGCGATCTCTTCCAGACAACCTTAACACATGGAGCAAAGAACAGTATTAGTACAGTGAGGTAAGGTGTACATGAAATGAAGGAGGATTTAATATTTATAGGACATATATATACATTAAAGAGAGAGTCAAGAGCGAAAGGAGAAAATAAATAAGTGGAAATAAACTGCAAGAAACAATAATAATGGGGAACCTGATTATAGCTGGAGATAGTGGGCTTTCACTAGTTTTTTAAAGGATAGTAATGAACTTGCATTGCGAATACTTAGGGGAAGGGCATTCCAGAGGCGAACAGCGGTTGCAGCGAAGGAGTGCCGATAAAAGGATGAGGAATGTACAGGGGTACTAAGAAGTAAATTTGTTGAGGAGCGAAGGGTTTTGTCATGGGTGAGATGGAGAAATTGGAATCGTTTTTTGAGGTAAGGAGGATAGTTTGGATTGAATAGCACACAATAAAGAAGAGACAGAATGTGAGCATTCCTGCGAAGGCGAATGGGAAGCCACTTGAGCTTAGTGCGAAATTGAGATACATGGTCATATTTCCGAAGGCCAAATATGAACCTTATACATAGATTTTGAAGGCGCTCAAGTTTATTTAACTGGTCTTCGGTGATGTCAAGGTAGCACACATCGGCATAGTCGAGTATAGGGAGAAGTAAAGAGTGAGCTAGCAGAACTTTAGTCGGGATGGGCAACACGTTTTTCAGTCGCCGAAGCGAACCCACTGCAGCGAAGAGTTTCCTGCTAACTTCAGCTATCTGCGGGACCCAGGAAAGGCACTGATCGATACATATACCCAAATTTCGAACTTTTTCACTGTACGGAATCGTTTGACCGTTAAGTTTCACTGGAGGCAGCTGGGACCAGTCAATTTTCGCAACAAGCCGAGAGCTCCCAACGATGACAGCCTGTGATTTAGTGGCGTTCAATTTTAAGCCGTAAGACTTGCAGTAGTTGGCTATGCACAATAGATCGGAATTAATGGTGTGTACTGCTTGTTCCAAGTTATTTAAGGATGCTTGTGTATAAATTTGCAAGTCGTCTGCATATAGATGGTAGAGAGAAGAAATACCAGAAGTTATTAAATTAACAAAGATAGAAAAAAGGAGAGGAGACAACACGCCACCCTGCGGAACTCCGGCAACAGAGTCAGACCAATCGGAATATTTATCCTGGATCTGGATACGCTGTCGACGCTCGCGCAGGTAACTACGAAACCAATCAACAGCAGACGGAGATATGTTGAAAGAAGGCAGCACTCCAAGCAAGATATCGAAGTCAACAGTGTTGAATGCATTGCTGAAGTCCAGCAGCGTCAACACCGTGACCCTCTGATTGTCCATCCCCTGACGTATGTCATCAGTGACGTGTAGAAGTGCAGTAGCAGTGCTGTGGCCTGGTCGGAATCCCGATTGCATAGGGTTATGAAGAGTGAAATTAGAAAGGTATGAACTGAGTTGCAGATGAACAAGCCGCTCGAGAACTTTGGAGAGAAAGGGGAGTATAGAGATAGGTCTATAGTCAGAGAAGCAAGACGGATTAGGTTTTTTTGGGATGGGTATGATTTGCGCATTTTTCCAAGAACATGGGAAACGATTTTCTTCGATGGATTGGTTAAAAATGTGAGTCAAGGTTGGGAGAAGGATATCGAGGAGCGGAATGACCATTTTCCGGCTAATGCCATCACTACCGACTGCATCAGAAGATATGGAAAGCACAGCCTTCTCAACATCACGAACTGCAAATTGATTAAATGAAAAAGAAGGATTGTTGGGTTTGGGAAGATTAGAAAGATCCTTCAGAGTTTGTATTTTGGTTTTGCCGTCGACAAGTGACGATGCAGAGAAGTGTTTATTAAGATTATTTAAATCGACATTGTGAGGGAGTGAGTTTTCCTGAGTTTTCCCAACAAAATTACTGTAACATTAGGTATTATGTAGGTACACCTAAGAAGAAATAAGGGTTCGTTAACACATTGTTCATTTTCATTCTGAAGCACTAATCATATTTATTTAGATAGGTAGGTAGGCTACTTGAAAAAAAATTATAATACAATCATTAATGCAACTCCATAATAATAATTATAGTAAGTAGATAAGTACAATAAATTTAACGCTACCGCTTATCAGTTAAAACTATTTTCTGCCCCGCCCATTAGGTAAAACATTTTTGTTATTACACTTTCAATGAACATTAATTTCCGCTAATATTTTACAAATGCCGCTGAATATAACATGGAAATTAGGTGCATACCTCTATTGGTGGAATATTATTGAACCGAATCAACATAAACCCAATGTTTTTTTCTTATATTTTCCTATGAATAATAACAAGTTCACGATTCATGCCATTACATAGATAAAAATAATAAATAGGTCCACTATGGATGACGATTGCTGAAGGAATTGTCACCTCATCCCACGGCAGGACGAACGATTCGATTTTAAAATTTAACTGATCCCATAGGGGCCTAGGGTAAGTATCAGTTTTAGGGACAAATCGCATCGAAGCACGTCGCGATTCTTAAAGTTGCGAATTCTCAACGCAATTTTGAGACATCGAGCTGCAAACGTTTATATACCTACACGGTTAGGTTATTAGGTACAGAAATAGGATCCGTTATAATCCGGTTTGATTATAAAACAACCATCTCAAGCAGGAGTAATATGTAAGTCTAAATTTAAAAAACTTCTCTCCTGCTTATGTAGATTGTGTGGACTAAATTCAAGACATCTTTCACAGGTGGTAGAGCCCATAGAGTTCGCCCGGGGTAGTGCCACCGATCGGACCGGGTAAGTAATAATTGTTTAGCGGCAATAGGGTATTTGACACCTTTTAGAAAAATAACTCAAATTGTTCAATATAACATAATAGGTACATTATGCAGTTTGCTTAATTCTTTGTAAATATCTCTATTTTCTATGAAAATCACCATCAAAGTTTAAATGAACAAAAAAGCCGCCAAAACGCTAATACGCCATTTTAAATAGGTTATGACGTCACCTGGTCAAATAACCCTACTAAGCTGTCAATGCTGTCATTGCGTATAGTATGCAGTAATAGCAAGTGACGTCATTCAGCCAAACCGTGTGTTTTCGATCACGTGATCAAAAACGAAAAATTCATTATTTTATTATCGATTTTTAATAAAAATCTAAATAATTTTAAAATAATGTGTAGGCTAAATTGGTTTAAAAATAAATATACTTTTAAGCTAACAACAGTTTGATCTATATTTTCATTGTAGTCAAATACCCTATTGTGTTCCGGTTAGATCCGGGTTCGGTTCCTAGTCCCGATTTGTGTCTTGTTCTGTGAGTCGGTCACAATTGTCATGCCGGCAGCGCAAGGGTGGTGCTGCATGCGCGTTTGCTTTCTTATGTAAAAAGATATTTCTAAATTAAAACCTGACAAAAAAATATACAAGCCAACTGATGGCGAGTGGTCATAGCAGCACACGAACGTCTGTAACATCAAAGGCCAATGCGTCGCCGAAAAGAGAGCAACCCACTCTAATCGACTCAAATGCAATTAAAAGCAATTAGCGCATATGTACCTAATGTTATTGGACTCACTGAGACTCTTACATACATAATTAAGATTACATTTTATACTGCCTTAATAATTATACCATGAGCACATCTTAAGACGTTGACTGCATACCGCGTTTATAAATGATATGACTTAAGTATTATAATTGCATCAGATAACTTCATTACACCGCGCCGACATATCTGGACGACTCGAAGTTTTATTTAAAGAGCGGAACGAATTCGATCAGCGACAATATACGTCGCAAATGACACGGTAGCGATTGTCTACTCGCTCGTTTGTTCAAACGGCATTGAATTAAATTGATAGCACACTCTATGCGATAATGGCAGCTAATGCAACATAATTACAGGCGCGCTACACTCCGTTATGTAAGCCGTAACAGTCATTCATTACTTTAATGAATAAATTTGTCTTGTCAGACGTAAGGAGCATACAACGTATGTATATAACGGTCAATTACTACGTCTTCATACGTGCGGGTAACCAGTAGCTGAGTATTATCGCGTTATATAATGTGGTAGGTGGTCGATGTAATTTGTTTAAATGCGGCATTTAGGTAGCCTTGCATAGTAGGACCTATTGTCATGTCATGTTTAATGCTATTGTTCCAATATGCCATGCCAATATCTTTAATATCTAGATAGTCTAGAATTTAATCTTTTTCGATTAGGTATTATTATGGACGAATTAAATTTTGATTTAAGAGAACCAATAGAACCAGTATAAAGCCAATGCTTAGAAAACTAAGTGAAAAGTTTGCACTGATTTTTATCCCTAAGAAAATATTAGAACTTAAACAAAAGTTTAGAAACACATCTGCCATCGTATTTTCCAATACTAACCTTAAGGTCCGTAAAGCTAATGCGAATAGGGTAAATAAATTGCTCAATATTTCAGTAGAAATAGCGGTGTCCATTATTTTTACGAGAAGGGTTCCGGCTCATTTCTTCAGCGGGTGAAACCACTCCACAGCTGGCAAATATTAGTTCACTTGGATTTACTAGAGTCAGGTGAATGCACTCGTCAAGAGTTCTCTTTTTCATTCAAATTAATTACAAACTTGCAAGATTCGACCAGGGCACCCAATGTGGTAAACAAACTTTCAAGTCATTAAACTATAATCGCGTATAGAAAAAGACGAGACTAAGCAAAATTAGGAATAATATTACCGTTACGCCTGCTTGACTAGCTAAGTAGCTGCGAAGTTCTTGCTTGAGTTTGGCGCCAAATTCGTCGTGTTCTAATAATAATAATTGTAGGTAGTACTTACTACCAACTGATGTCCATGGGTGATAGCGACTAAGTAGGTATTTACCATCAGGTGGCTCGGCAACTTGTATGTTGGTGGCCTTCGTGGCTTCTACTAACTAGGTCTTGACTTGGGTACTTACAACTGTCACTTACAAAGTAGGTTACGTAATGTAAGTAGGTAGGTACTAAAGATACTTATTTAATGGAAGTAAGTGTCATTCACTGAAAGCGTAAAGCGTGTTAAAACAGTGTAAATGCTACTAGCGGCTCTTCTCCACAACTTCTTGTTGGCAAAACAATACTAGCTTAGTACCGCCGAGTGGATTGATGGGGGTATGGGGGTCGGGACTCGCAGTAATTTCCACCATTGTGCTGCGCATTAGTTTTGGGCCATTGAGGTCCTGAGTGCTCAGTTTGCCTTGCCTCTTAAATAAATACCGCACGTTTGCAATATAACCGCTAACAACACTTCACACTTTACTGAGAGCCGCGCCTAGGAAATTTATTGCACTCACACGAAATAAATCTGTTGGATTTATGTAAGAACTTAAGCGACTTGAGATTACTAAGCAGGTCCAGATCAAATACTGATTTTCAGTGTTTACTACTAAGTGTATGTAGGTAGGTACATTTATGAAAGTGACTCTCGACTTTTTGTTCTATAATGATGAATTATAATTCTGAGAAGAGGTGCAGAAGGTTTGTACGAACAACAAAAAAATTAGGTAACAGTTTTTTTTTTAATTATGTATTTATCGCAACTTATTAATCATATAAGTAATTATATCATTCTTTTAGCTAAGATTTAAGGATTCATGAGGCCCATTACATCCCAAAATTTTAATAAATAGGTAATTATAGAGAACATACTTTCAACAAATTTTGATTGAAAAATAACTTTCTGCTTTGTTAATTTAATTTAAATTGTTATCTGCCAATTTACTACCAACAGCATAGGTAAATTAAATAAGTATAAGTACATAGTAGATACTATGTACCTATACTTATTTTACTTACCTACGCTTAGTATTTCACTGAGTTATCAGTGGGTATTTAGGCAAACGATAATTCATGTGTAAGTAATCGTAAAACATTGTCATCGAATTAGTTTCTCACAGCAGGACGTAGTTCAATTTTCATTTATGGCTTACCAAAACATTTGCCCTATTATTATTATGTTGTTATGGCTGTATCAAAATGCCATAAAATTTATGATGCTTGCAAATTTTGTACGGTTCGATACTGGTCTTAATGTGTATTGTTAAAAGGTTTAGTTTGCATTGGTATTGTTAGTAAGTAGGGTAAGATGACAAACGAGTCAGGACCGTCCCCCTCAATTACAATGTCGCGTAAAGCTGAGAAGTTGTTGTAACGCAGATTCAGCATATTGTTGAGGAAGGGGCCCGGGGAAACAGGGATACGGATGCACCGTAAAGAAAGGGCTTGTAAGGGCACAAATTACACTAAAAGGGGTGCCATTTGAAACGCTGTTACGTGGCAAATTGATTGTGATTAAAATTATGATCGATAACACAATGAATGCTTTGGTTATGGATCTTCCCCTTCTCTTAGTATTTTTGAACTTACAATAAAATATGTAATGGCTTTTATCACGATTTAAAAAAAAACTAAATTAGTTAATGCAACTGCTTTGATTCAATTAATTTCTTTTTTAACCACGGAGCACGGAGATCTGTAGTAGGTAGAAGATACATACCCAATATATTATAGGTAGTTCTTTATCATAATTTACATTTCTTGGAGGTTTGTGTGTAGGTATGTATAAGCTGAATGTTAATTATTTTAATTACTTGCGAAATAAACAGCTAGATCTACCGGATTATTCTAATAAAAAATGGTATAGTTTAGCCTTATATTTGTATGTCCTACTCTCCACTAGATGGCGCTATGTCAATGTGAATCGCAGTAATTGTCGTCGCTGGTATTTTTCAAAGTTATAATATTTCTTATTTCATCCACGTCGCCACCAGCGACACCAGATGCATCACCGACGTGTTGCCGAAGTAACAGGTAAGAAAGAAATATCACTGCTTAGATATAGTACCTAAATAATTATAATTATAGTAACCTATCTCATAAGTTATTTAAACTTACTCGTAGGTCAAATAAAACGAGATACTTACCTATAATTGCGAATAAATTATGGTGGACTGCGGCAGCACTTTCGTTTTATAGGAACTTATAAATCATTAACATCAACTGTTCAGCAGCACGCACCGGTACCATCATTTATCTCCCCTTACAAAAAGATCTCGTTAAATATCTAAGTTTGCACAGGTCTATTTAGTGTTAAAGATTTAAATAGCAGTAATAGAACGTTGCTTACAGCAGCAATTCCCAAATTATTAAATTTAGTTAGGTATGTACGAGTACGTAAGGTACCTACCTAATTCTAATGATACAAAACACCCAATAAATCTAATAATTTTATGAAACGTTAAACGATAGCTACCTTTGCGACACCTAGACACAGTATATAGGTAGTTAGGTACTTACCAATTAAAAATACTTATAGGTAGGTAGGTAAGTATTAAACCGTTAAAAGTAACTAAAACGTTACTCATTAATAAGATTTAACTTCTTTTTACACAGGTAGGTACCGGATACCTAGGTATTTTATCCAAGTAGGTAACTATGACTTAGATAGTAGTATCGATGTTTTCATAGAACTAATTTAAGCGAATACGAGTAGTGGTTATGTGCATACCGCTACATATCTACCTACCGACTTACCTACCTACTTTGTATATTTATGAATGAAGAACATCTGTTTAATAATGTTTTAACTGAAATTGATTAATTATTTTATTAAATGCTGTAATTATACAAAATAATAATTGATTGAATAACATAGCGGACATTTTCAACACATTCAACAAAGTGATGGATCGAGCGCCTACATAAATTATGTAATTATCCTGAACACATTTTTATAACTAAATAATAATTATGGTAGGTATCTACATAATTGAATTTAATTATATGGCAGGTCTGTCTTGACTCTTGACTTGACCTATTATACATGAACTTAATAAAAATATTAAGTTTAAATAAAGTTGCACTATCTACTGTAGTAATGGATAGGAAATAAGTAGGTACCTACTTATTTCTAACTTAACTAGCTAGGATGCGTAGAACTCTAAATAGGGTGCTGAAACCTAGAACTTTTACAGAGGTACCTTTTTTTAACGGATCTACATGACGAATGATGATTAGGTACCTACCTAGGTATAGATTTAAGTACATTTAGGTACCTATTTCTAGATTATTATTTTTTAAGAGATATTTAAAAGGCGCAATAAGGCCAGAAAATTACTTATTGCAAATTTTTACCTACAAAGAGGATCAAAGCCCCTTCGGGCGTGGTGGGCACTTAGTTGTGACCGTTAGTAGCAAAATTTCTTGATCGGTTCCGTGTTTATGAGAGCACGTTGAACCATAAGTCCTGGAAGTTTTCCTTAAGAAAGTATCGTTAAGGTTAAGGTAGGTATGTCACAGGTCGCAGCCCTTCGGACGGCGAACTTCCAATATGTATTGGCTAGTAACTCCTCCAATTCTAATGGCGCAGCGTGGTGTCGAGCCATTCAATAAATTATAAATAGGTACCTGCGCACTATAGCTCCTAACTGGTTGAAGCCAAATAAAACGCTGAAATGCATTTAAAATATTGTAAGTAGTTAACAAGCAAAGTTTATCGAAACACACGTAAAAAGGATATTGCGTCCGAAAACTGAGAACTAATGAATATCCTCGCGAGCCGCAACTAATCAAACAAATTTTTCGAAGCCATCCATCATGTCAAACGCAAGCGTTAATTCCACAAGAAGCTCATTTAGAGGACGGGGAAGCGGATCAATGATCTAAAGCTTCGTTTAGACCGTCGATGTCTGCCAACCTCGTTAGTGACCACACTCACCTTGCGCGACCAACGAGCTAAAATATAATAACTATTTATGAACATATACTGTACTATGATAACTCTATTATTAGACACATATTGTTAAATTTTGCACTTAAACGTTATTGACCGTGTAGAAAGCCAGGAGGGATAGTTGTCGATTATAACTTATAACCTAAAAGGTCCTTTTACCAAGACTTTCTTGTATAGGACTTCATCTAATGATAAAATTCTGCATTTGAATAATATAAGTATTTTTATTTATTTTCTCGCCAGTTTGCTAAGTAGTCTGTCTGTAAACAATTAAATATTTATCTCTATGCTTATTTTTATAAATGACTTATGTTTATAAATATATTGAAGAAAAGTGTAGCTTTTATAGCTGTGCGGCTCGTGCTACGTGGCCGCTTGAGTAAAGAGTAGGTAGTAACTTAGTAAGTGAAGTTAGGGAAGTTAAATGTAGATAGGAAAATTCGCTTGATCGGTGGCGCATTGTACTTAGAAAATTTCATGAACGTATTGTGCACTGGACTAGGTTTCAGCCTTCAATGGCATTCATTAATAAAAATTGTTCATAGGGGATTCTTTAAATCGACATATACTTTTTATTTGTGAATCGACTGAAAAAATAACCACTAAATGTTACCCCTAGCTTACTACAAGTACTTACCTACAATGCTGTAGTAAAAACTACATTGAAGTCAGGTACCTACGCTGTTTCTCAGAATAACTTGATTAAATTATATAAGTAATAAGTAGGTAAGTATTGCAGAGTAATTTTATAATTTTCACCATCTGTGACATTATTTCCATGCAGGTAGGTACCTAAAGATACCAATCGGTTAGGTACCTACTTAACTTTCTATTTACCTTAACTGTTAAACACGACGTTTGATTTCATCATAAAAGTGAAGATAATAAATCCAGGAAAAAAACGAGGCAACCTCGAGTATAATTTCGACCTTGATTCGTCAGATACTATTGATCTCCCGCTCCGATGTATAGCAGCATCCCTTTCTGCCTGCGCCGGCACGTCTGCTGCAACGCGAGAACACTGATTTTGAACAGCCGCCAAGTAATTAGGTACGAACTCAAATTCTCACCGAGGTGAGTTAGAAATTATAATTTTAGAATTTACCAAAAATATCGATTTTACAGGTTATAAAACAAATTATTATGAACATTTTATCTTTCGATGACATTTTATTTACTTTTTTATGTAAGTCACCTTCGCAATTCATTGTGTGCAAATCAATGAGTAGGTAGTTACTCATGTTGATTAATGATGTGATATGAATAGTGAAATTATGTTGTAATTAAGGACCTCCTCTTCATTAAAGTTGTTTATAATTACGAAAACATTAATTAATGTACCTAGGTATCATCATCACAATCACAACCCATAACTGTCCCACTGCTGGGCACGGGTCTCCTCTCACAGTGTGAGGGGTATAGGCCATAGTCCACCGCGCTGGCCAAGTGCGGATTGGTGGACTTCACACACCTTTGAGAACATTATGGAGAACTCTCAGATGTGCAGGTTTCCTCACGATGTTTTTCTTCACCGAAGCAAGTGATAATTAAACATTAATACGCACATCATTTTTGAAAATTAGTGGTGCGTGCGGGGTTTGAACCCGGAGCCTCCGGTTCGGCAGTCCAACGTTCAACCACACGGCTATCACTGCTTATGTATCTACCTATAAATAAGTAATATTACCTATAAGTAGTAATAACTTATACCTAACACACACAGTTAGTGCAGGATATAAAGACAAAAAATGCCCGAACTTGAAAAAAATAGACATAGGAAGATGTACCCTACATAGAACATAGAAAATAACATTAAAAATATTTCACATCGACCTACATCTACGGAAAATTGTATTTTGCGTACTGCAATGGATAATTGGATAGTGATTTTCATAGAATACTCAAACTTAGACAATTAAGCAGTCATAGATAATAGAATTCATAGACAAGAAAAGACTTAAGATTGCATTGGAGTAGAATATCGATTCGAATTCTGCATCCGCCTACGTCGCTGCTCGCAGCGTCGGCTATCGGAACCGATGTTTACGGTGCCCTTAAAGTGAAATAAATAAATCAGAGGCTCACTAGTTCAGCTCTTGCGGTGTCCGTGCGCTGTGTAATTTTTGAAAGATCCCCCTTCAGAACAATTGATATATAGCTCGCCCGGAGCGCCGTTTGCGCGAGCTTCACGGCGCATTGTCGACGAAATGACGATGATCAAGGTCTAGCGAGGGGATAATTGTCAGGTACTCGCACTTAGTTTCGCTAAACGGATGCGGAGTTAAGAGATAGGCGTGTAATTGTATCTGGTTACAGCGCGTTGATCGATCTAGTTGTACGACGGGAAAATAAACAAGCCTCGTTACTTGGTTCATTTAAGATGAGCGTCTTTTAAGCCGCAAGATCCTGTTGAAAAATTGTTGATTAACTGTTAAGTTGTTTAAATATATAATCAATGTAATTACTTAGGTTGACGCAATTTATAAGTCAGAAATGATAGGTAAAAAATAACTTAACGCAATCCAGTGCCTATGGATATGGACTTGCGACAAAAAGTGCTGTATGCTACCTGCATCAGATGTCATTTAGAGTTGCATATTGCTAGTAGCCCTTGAATGCATATTTAATAATGTTAATTTACAACAGCGAATTATTTAAAACATCTGGTTGGAGCTGGAATTAGATGTGGTAGATACGAAATATCAAGTACTTACCTAAAGATGAAATTTTAAGAGAATCATGTTTTACCTAAGTCACAAATTCTAAACAGAGGAATGTGACTTAATAGCAAACCTTAAGATCAGTCTAACACCAAATATGGGAAAAAAATAAAACCAAGTGCCATACCCAAGCCCAAGTTAGCCTCAGACCATTTGAAGATTTTATTCGTAGATATGATTAAATTTCTGATTGCAAAAGTAATTCATCACTAAGTCATCGACAAAAGGTTAAAAACGCGAAAGCAATCTCGAGATGCAAAGCCTTATTAAATCAAAGTTGCAGTACAGAATAGCGACGTGCATTTATAATTTCACGCGTCGAAGTGTGATTTTTCATGTTTTCTCCCGAGATGCTAACGTGACCCGAAGCGGGATCCATTTATGATCGGTGCACCGAAATGGCCGACAAATGGCGGCCAAATGAGAGGCTTCGTCAGCTTGTGCTGACCGCCGCAGCACTCGGCATCTTCGTTTGCGCTTCGACGATAATAATTTATTTAAATTTCACGATATCCATCGATGGGTTAGTGTAGCGAACGGGCATCGATGGTAAAGAAGCGATGGATTGAACACGTTATAAGTTTAATCGGAGGTGAGCATAGTGAGGGAGGCCCGAGGCACATTTGATTATACGTTGAGAGAAGGCTAATCGCGCTCGACGGACGAACACCTCGAGATCAAACACGCGGCGCGCCGCCAGATATTTTTGTTTCTATTAAACAACACCCAGCGTAATAATGTTTAACAATCGTGCAGCGATAATTCGAACAGGGTATTCTGTGGAGACGCTGATATGATAAAACTATATATTACAGGTATTTTAAAACTCAAATAGTAGGTACGTACTACTTTAGTACGGATTACTATTAATACAATTTAAGTGATATATTATTAATAAATATTATTTAATTAAGGAGCCTAAAAATAAGCAAAATTGTTAGATTTAATTGCTTAAAATTAGTTTTCAATAAAATAATCATTATAAATGTATAATAAAATGTTGCTAGTCCTTCTGGAGTTTATTTCAGACAAGAAACACTAATTAATTACTTTAGATGTTGAAATTGTACCTACAACTAAAAATTCACTCAGATGTACCTATGTATGGTTTAAGTAATTAAAGCTGGATATTATGTTATAGAAGAAGACAGCGGGAAGCTGCTGGATTCAGAGGGTTCAGGACCATTCGGAGTGGCGCCAATTAGGGGAGGCCTATGTCCAGCAGTGGACTACAAAAGGCTGATAGATAGATAGATATTATGTTATTTAATATTCAGGAGGAACTTTTTATAGCTACAAACCATTATTTTTAGTAATGTGTTAAGTTAGTTAATCTGCTTAATCATATAGCATGTACAATAATCATACTATTTAAATTGTTATAACTTGTTTTGATTAAATTAAAAAAAGAAATTAAATGAAAAAAAAAATTAAGCAACGAATAATTCATAAATTAATTGACTAAGTAAAGTTTTCGAAGTTAATAAAATTCTAATCAAGTCCCGTATTTTTTTGTTGTATAGTGGCGACTCCATTACCCTCGTAGTCCGGAGTGTTCAGATAAGTGGTCGTCAGAGGAGCGGATTGTTATTAAATATTTGTGTTGTGTGCGATTAGCGCAGCTCACCGGCTAATTTATCGGCCCAGTTACACCCGCAGACGGATCTAACGAAATGTGGCCGCGTATCCAATTGATACTATAATCAAAACTAGCAACGGGTACTTACACACACAATGTTTTTATACTGAAATAAAGAAACGTTAATATTTATTTGATTTTAATAAAATGATTAGTTTCTGTCAAAGTGCTGAAATAATTTATATTACTTTTGATATAACTAACAGTGTTTGCTTTCTCAAAATAAATATTCATATAAATATAATATATTCTTTAAGATAATACTTAGTTGGTACTAGTGTCTAAATGTTCAGTAGTCACCAAACGCATCACCGATGCGTTGCTGGCCAAAAAAGACGGAAGAAGAAAGGACTGATTTTCTACTACACCATATACCTAAGTACCCATATAACGTTTCGTCTACCTCTAACCCAAACATTGCATGCGGTCTTTGAATTGTTATGACATTTTCCTCAAGTAGAAAAGGTCAAAGACAGTTCATAACAAGCCGCGCTGCCCCGGAAAAGCGTTATTGAGCGGTTCGGCATTTCATTGCATGATTTAGCACGGCCCATATATCTCCCGCGAACGCGTTCATTGTGTTACATAAATAAAAGCGCTAAACGCCAGGCTCATTGTCTATTAAGAATTACTTTTCTCGCGGCCGCGGCACAATGGGTCGGCGGCGCTCAAAGAGAGATGCTTATCGGGCAGGGTTGGTACATTAATACGCAATAACCACGCCCAGATCACGAAATACTAGAACCGTTTGTGTTGTGATAGCTGTTTGTGTTGAGCGAGGTGCGAGGTGGAGTCACTCCTCATTTTTACGGTACGTTAGTGCCGGTTAAGCTCTGAAGCCTATTTATAGACCGGACGTATGAATAACTTAATGGATTCACTAAACTAGTTCAAGATCGTGAGTTGCTACTTTTAACATGTAGGCATTCTTTTGAATATGAATATTTTACCAAAATAAAACTGTAGAGTAGAATATACCTCCGGTTCAGTTTAACAATATGATGCCATCAAAAAATAATAATTGTCTACTTCCTGTAATAAAACCTATAGCTGCTTTTTTAATGACTACAGATAGATTTAATTATTGTTTTCCATCACAGACTTCTATATAAACTTGTGTCTCTGCTATACCTAATACAGAAGTTAATAAATAGAATAAGTATGTATGGCTATTGGCTCGTATTCTCATTGAAGTATTAAAGCATATATTTACAAAGCATGTATTTACAAAGCTTTATCTTGTGTTAAGTTAATTATGCAATATTTACCGGACAAAAATTAAGGACCCTTGCTTACTTTTTGGCCGGTAACACTTCGGTGATGCTTTTGGTTTAATCGTGTTAATTAACTCAATAAATAAATAAATAATAATAAATAATTTGGCATTACTAACGTCCATCAGATGGCTTTTCAGCTCCTGTATTGGCTATTTACCAAAGATAAAAATAAAAATTAGAACATAACGTCCGTTTTTCGTTTATTCATTACAACATAACAGTTTTTTTGTATTTCCTAAAACTAAATCATTATACGCCAAGACTTATTACATTACCAATTACGACGTTGAATTACAGCATTAAATTGAAAATTATCCTTATTAGAAAGTAAATTGAAATTCAAAGCGTTCTGTCGGCACTGATCTTGAGGCATCGCCAGACGATACGACGTGCTCTGACGCTTCGTGCTATCTAAATTTAATTTATAATGTTCGATATCAATGTGTCGTGTACATTATAATAATAATTTTATTTATACTACTTAGGTATGTGTTAAATTAGTTGCAAAATTTATTTTGTATTGAACGACTTTCATCTATTGTAACGCTTGTTAAAGTAAGTAACCTGTTTAAATTTGCAATAGAAAATATAACAATAGGTAAGTACTTATTTTATTAGGAGCGTGATATAGCTACCTATTATTATTGAAATTGAGTTTTAAATGATTGGTTACTTTGACAAATATGACATAAGTACAAATCTATAATCAATCATCAATTATTTTCTAAACCTACTTGCAAAGATTTTTCCTTGTCAAATAGACGTAACTTGTGAAACTAGCTGTAAATAAACATTTAGATGTTATGTCTACAAAACTTTTTTTTCCATTTAAAACATTTTTTTTCTTCAATATGTCGTTGGCGTTATTAAAACATTGTTATTCCGAGAAATCTTTGGTCAAGTTTTATTTGTTTAAATGCAGACTTACTGCTCACTATCTACAACAAGGTAGCTGGTTGGAAGCACATGTCTAAGAAATACGTATGAGCTATGTACCTACAGTAGCGGCACAAAATTAAGGTCCCTTTGACACATGAAAATAGTGACGTGAAAAATGTTAATTTAGTATCGAAAAATATGGTCAAGTGCGAGTGGCAACGATACATTTTTGGAATAAAAAATTTAAGCACCCTTTTTAATTACATATTTGGAATGAGAATCGAATACTGAGTACCCCCTATTAATATCACAAGAGTCTTACGAATCACCTTATATTTAAGGTCTCCTCGGCTTTGAGCTCAGTAGTGGGCCTTGTTGGGTTGAGATGATTTATAGTATATTCATTGATGTAATTGACTTACTTACTTTATTAAAGGTGGCACTGTATTTTGTTAGTAAAAACGTGAAGTAATTTGTTCGCGGTACCATATACTTTGTTTATATGGTCCCGCATTAGTCCATAATATTTAAATATGTATATTGTTTCAATATCCATGTAATTAATTAACTTTGGGTCCTAAGTTATACCTACATTCGATAAATTTTATGACTTTTTGCACATCACTATTGACAATGAAGAACAGCAATTTGCTCCTTCAAATGTATGTAATAATTTATACGAAACTTGATGATCGGACAGACGTCAAGTAAACGTCATAGGGGCCTTCATTTTGTGCTGATACTATAGTATATCATAATTACTTGTTTTGTTTTTGTTGTCTTTCGTTCATTACTGTATTTAGTTTATGTTTCTTTCTTATCTTTTATGTTGTAATACCGCCATCGCTGATATCTACTTAGCATTTAGTTCGCCTTTTGTACCACAATGTTTTGGTATAGGTAATAAAGTTTAAATAAAAAAAAGTTTGCATTAAATTGATATTACAATTGCCTTAGTATAATAAAATACTCAGTCATCTATGTTGAATATTTACATTTTAAACCATAGCAGTAAAGGAGTAGGATGCTCGATTTTTTCTTAAGGCCAGCAACAAAAACGAGGCAGTTAAAAAATTAATTGGTGTATTTTATAACAAACACCAATGAGCGCGCACGACAATGTTCCCAGAATTTGGAACAATAAATTTGTAAACGTTACCACATAACTTCTGTGTGTATAAAAAACTGGATAATGATCCGGGCGGCAGTTTCCACGGATCAGAGTATTCAGTAACCAATGCACTCCTCAAACTTCGACGGGGAAAAATAGGAGTATTTCAAGAAGCATTGGATTAGATGCAAGTCTAATATCGCCTTTTATTGGTGCATCCCAAATGATGTTGACGCGCACCTGTGTATCGACGGGAGTTTATGAGTTTATGGCATTACACCTCTCGGTTTAGAAGCCCCCTGCTGATAATTGCTTCATGAAAGCGTCATAAATGAACTGTTTTATGTGAGGACGGATATTACTTACTCTTATGATATTAAATGTCTACTAAATAATTAGTAGGTACATGTTATTACGAAGGAAGAGGTTTTATTAGGAGATTCATGAATATTATTTTATGTCAAACTCGAGCTTGAACCTGAACTATATAGATACATATAATTATTATTATTAGTAATCAGCTTTCTGTTCAGTTTGGATTGGACTGATCATCATCATCATCAGACTGGATGTTTTAGATTAGGTATATCTAAATTAGATCGTAGACATAGGTAAACTTAATTAATAGATGTCTTCACACTTGATAATATGTAACCGTTTATTATGTTTCTAAGCATGGATAAATTGGATGAACTAATGTGTTTTACTACTAATTTTTTTTTGCTGACCCTATAATACTTGTTTGTTAAACGGATAATGGCTAGAGCAGGCCGTGTGAGAAATAAAAAGCGGTCGTTCCAGACTTTTTCTTAACAACGCTACAATTACATCGTCTACTTTTTGTATGCATAAATAACTCAACGGGTATTTTATTAATACGATTTGTTAGCTGAGCTTCAAAGCAAACGTTTTATATTTATTTAAAAACCAAATAAAGGAAAACGCGGTATTAAGCGCGGGCGAGCCTGTCGGTGGACAATGTAACAATTGGCTGAGCTGACATAATCTTTTCGTCATTAATAACGGCTCTTCATACGTTTAGTGTTAACATGACAAATGCGCCGGCGCACATAAAGCGTAGCGCGGCGGGGCGGCGGGGCGGCGGGGCGGCGGGGCGGCGGGGGCCGGAGCGGCGCGGGAGGGGGCGAGAGCGCTACACGTGGTCCTTTGCCACACAATCAGATTTACACAAATTCGTGGGCAATTTGTATCACCTACATGGGCTACATGCTTAACATACCTTTTATATCATAGGTATATCTACCAAATTACCCAATGTTATTATATCCTCTGTAACTATCTACTAATAAATAGGCGTTTTTAACTCAATTTAATCTGAGATTTCAATTTAACGTTGTCAATAATATATTTAGTGATATGCTAAACTCTATCATTACATATTTTTCATCTGTAGGTATTTATTTTTAAGTATAAAATTAATTATATATGCCAACACATATTAGGTTTAAAAATTACTTTCAGCATTGTATTAATTAAATAACACAATAAATTAAATTTTAAAACCCATAATCGTTTGAAAATTATAATCGGTAATTAGCCACCAGAAAGGATACTAACGTAAAACATATATGTAAATATATGTTTTTAATATACAAATAGCTTGTCATAATGTAGGTCCTCGGACAGCCGCGAGCCGGTTCGCTGCAATTACTACGAGTAGAAAATTAAATTAACGCACGCACGTTGCGAGGGGTGAGCGGCCAAGCTCGCGGGAGCTCCGGGGAGCATAATACAGACCTTTGTGTCGTCGCTATTAGGGTTACCGGGCTTCGCTAGCAGCACGGAGATAATGGTACGTTAGCCGACGGGGCAGCCATTTTGCTTCGGCCACTAATTGCAGACCCCTCTGTATCCATTTCATCGCTGGCTACGAGCTACGTAGCTTCTTTGTGCTGATTATGATGTGGTTTGCGTTTTTCGAATTAGCACTTCCATCGCTTCCTGTGGTGTATTGTTCCTGCAGGCAGCTGATGGCCGGCAGTCGTTGTGGTCCGCGGTGACGGCACCCGAAGCAGTTGGTCCCAACCAAACGTTACCACCGCAGTAGTTATGACGTAAACACGCGTAACTGTTTAAGGATATGTTACGGTTCGACTCTACATAATGTTTCACCGAAAGTAATAATTACGATAATTGCGAATGCAGTGTTAAACATGAGGCGGCCGTGTTAACATAGAATCCAATGTAGAGTGTTTTGTTCATACATTGTAGTTAATGAAATTTCGTTATGTCATGCGATCAAGTTAATGGTAATATAGTTGAGTATATATGCACACAAGTATAAATATTTTATTTTATAAACCACTGTTCACCTTTTTCTGCCTTTGGTTCTTTTAAAGTTTTTTAGTTCTTTGGATATACCGATTTTTCTACCGCTATAAAGCACCCATAAATATTAAAAGTAAGTATGTGAAGTGAGGTAAACTTAGCTTTCACTGTTAAAATAAAAATAATAATAAATAAATAATAATGTTATCAAATCTCATGTAGAATTAAGGCATCATGTATCATGGCAGTCATGCAGGTTTGTAGAGCTACCGGCTCCACAACCCTGCACTCTACAAACCAAAATGTGAAGTGCTTCAGTCGTGGACCCAACATCATAACATAATTCGTAACTGTAGATAGATACAAAAAATACAATTAAATAGTTACTTAATAAATTCGTAAAACAGTATAAATAATTTACTATATATTCGAATGAACTATTTTGTTTAAATTGGACGGAAGTCAATATATTTCATAATTTTGTTTACAACGAGTTCACCTGCCGGCTCCCGTACAATTCTCAATAGGTACTCGTGTGTACTAAAATAATTATTGTAACTTGGGTTTTATTTCTTAATCGCTGTGGGTTTATACATATTTATGAATCTAAGAGAGATTTTCGGAATCTCGTGTTTTACGATGTGGGTAATAAACCCGAATATAAATTTTATAGCTACCGTGATGCCAAATTAGAACGGTATCAGACGTAATTTGTTTGCTTTGTTTGTCTTATGAAATTGGAAAGGTTAAGTTGGGTCATTCAGTCCGACGAACCGTTCATCCTAGGAATTTTCCAGGATATCGGTGTTATTAACTATATAACGAATTACGGTTACCCTTTGTAATAATGAATTACGGTCGAATTTCAAGCGCATCAGAGCGGGTTTCTAGTACTTTATCATAAATCCGGTAAGAGATCCGAAGCTGACAGGTAACGTGTTAGGTTTTAAAAGTAACACGTTTGGAATCAACATACCTATATTCAAAACACGAATCTAAATTTGGCATTCACACCATAATCGAATATCAAATAAAATGCCAAGATCGAACTTCCTAATTTGAGGAGCGGCAATAAAACCTAAAAGCGACTCTGAACACATTTTTAAATCGAAAACATGGTTGATTGGAACCAATCAAATGACGTATTTTATGGCCGATCATTACCCGATCCTGCCGAGGTTGGGAGAGCTTTTGACCTTGACCTTGCGGGATGTGAGATCGAAGTTAATCCTTCGTGACTAATCCTAGTTTAGGCACGGTGTGTACTGATTGGTTACCTAATGAAAACCGCGTCAAATCCAATTCAGATAATAAGACAGTAACAGTAATATGGACGTAGTTAAGAAAAATATTTGATGCAGCTAGCGATGTCCAGTTTAGACACGGGAGAATGCATATCGACGTTCACACGTAAAGTGATTAGTTAAGGAGCGAACACATTTTATGACAGGCGTTTAGCTCCATATTTGTTATACATAATATATTTTAAGCTAGCTTAGCCATACCTGCTGGGGTGTATCTGACAGGTTTCCTGTACCTATAGGTAAACTTGAGCGTGTATGTTGCAAAACTGTACAACTTGTACAAGAGTTCATGTATGTCTACTGTGAAGCTCAAGTTTAGTGTACAGGCAAACCTGTCAGATACGCCCTAACGTATATGGATAGCTTTAAGCTTAGAAGTACACAAGGGATTTTAATATTGAAACGTAAAGATCATCTTTGACTAATACTATATGTGGATTCGCTAATTTCTTCTAAAATATAGATGATACATTTACATCCACGGAATCTTTAACATTACAAGCAGAAAGTGAATTATGAAGAGAAATAAAGGTTGTTGATTAACACGATAATATCGTGAGATTGCAGGCGACTCCACTGTTTTATACTTAATCAGCTGTTGTAGTTTCAGGATCGTCGTAAGGCTGTGGTCGTATCTGCGGCTAGTGAGCATACTTTGAGAACTATATTATTATGTTTAGTATCTGTTGAATAGTTTTTCTGAATAGTATTACAAACACTCTTGTGACCTCCAAATGGAGAGTTATACAAAGGCTTCACCGATGCGTTGTCAGCAAAATGCCCGGAAAAAAATAAGGTAGTAAGAAAAGAAGACGACGAAAAAAATAAGACTGACTCGAGCAAAAGAGTGATAGCTCTACTCAGGCAGGCTTCAAAAGGTAATAATACCAGTAATAAGTAATATTAATTTCTTTATAATGAAAATGATATAGATAATATTATAATCCTGACACGAATTTCCACCAAAAAATAGAGAACTAGACTTCTGTCTTGCGACATTTGGTCAGCTGGCTTGGGGTCAGCATCCTGGGTCGCCACAATAATGTCAAAAAGTTACATTTCAAATTCATAATTCGACACAAAAAAGCGGAAACCTCACCTATGACATTTTTTTATTGCAAATTCGGAATCAGAAAAAAGATCTGCGACGAATGGTCCAAGTATCGTGACTTTACGACCAATAGAAAAGTTTGTACCGCGTTAAAATAAACCCTATTTTCATATCTACAATTCGTTCGAGACTCAAAAGTTTATCGGCTCTGGAACATTTTATATTTTGTGGATTTCAGCGTTTCCGCTTTTTTGCTTCGAATTCTATATTGGTGACGATGAGACAAGGGCCTATAATCAGCTGTAGCGGTGTCAGAGCAGCCATAAAGCGGTGTGGCCGACGCGAACGCGGGCTAAATGTGATAGAATTAATTCCCAAATTGCAGGTTCGCCGCTTCAAAGACGAGGCGGTTTTTTATTATTATTTCAGCTCCACGCACTGTTATTTCGACATCAATTTGAGGTGTATTGCACCTGCTAACCTCTTTAAATATTTATTATTGTATGGACATGGATCCATGCGATTGGTTGGGTTCCGATTTTTTCAGATATAAATTGAAATAAGTAGTACGAATTGGCGTCTTTTTTTGACGTGACAACGTCTTATAATTCGGTGGCACGCATGAAAAAACATGACTCATGCGTTACCGTCGTTACCGTTGGTGAATTATTATACCAGCGCCATCTATGTATTGTGCAGTG
The DNA here is from genome assembly GCA_905404295.2 of Ochlodes sylvanus. Lineage (NCBI taxonomy): Eukaryota > Metazoa > Arthropoda > Insecta > Lepidoptera > Hesperiidae > Ochlodes > Ochlodes sylvanus. Next base: position 11,855,912 of record FR990124.1, on the reverse strand, counting down.
AACAATTATTCATTAAGTTCGATTGGGTCCATTTATCGATGGAGGAAGGCTGGCTGAGCTGGTAGTTCACTCGCAGTACACTAGATGGCGTTGAGTAGTGGGGCGCTATAATTCTGAATCACGATGTAGGATGTATAAGTATCCAGCATTCATTTTTAATAAATGACTTAACTTGTATTGAAAAAGTGTTCTTTTATTGTGCTTGCCTACTCATTCAAAGGAAATTATTTTCTTAAGACGTTGTCACGTTCAACTATCGTCAGTAAACCGACTTTACAGACAACCAATTTTTTTAATATTTGTAATTTTTAGAAGATAATGTTATAACGACAAGCATAACATTAACCCTAACCTAGAAAGATACTAAGTATTCACGCTTGCATGAAGCCTAAAGATTAAACAAAAATTTCGATAGGTAGGTAGTAACTCCAATCCGTTGAAGAAATTGTACGACGAAATCGACTTTGTCCATATTCGAAGGGATGTTGATCACAGAAGGAAGGAAACCTGAAGAATGCCGTCGTTATAGTACAAAAGGGTTAAGTTTACATAATAATTTTAAGAGATACAAAATAAAATCTTAATACCATGTTCATATGCAATTGTAGGCCTTGTAAATCAATTGCTTCGCAGTCCCTCTTAATTATGCCCTAATCTTAAAATAAATATAAATTAAATTACTATTATACCCCTCTCATCGTGAGAGGAGACCCGTGCCCAGCAGTGGGACAGTTATGGGTTGTGATGATGATGATGATGATGATGTATATAAGTTGTTTGGAAATTATGTATCAATTTCCTTCAAAGACGTAGGTACGTATGTTTTAGGATTTCAAAACAAGTCATGAATATCTATTAATATTGTAGGAATAGGTACTGTTATTCCACCCTGTATAAGATCAATTGAATAGCATAAAATTGTTTCATTAGGGTCGCTTACCCGTTCCCGCCCAACTATTTTCTACCGCTTTTGCTCCTTACATCCGGTGTCGGAGGGTCGAATTTAAACTAGTTCTAAAACAGAATTTTGCAATTAAGGTTTGTGCATAGTTTTCTTCCTCGCTTCGATGAAGAAAAACTTATGAGTCTCTTGGAAGCCTGTATAATCATTAGATAATACATGTAAGAACAACTTTAATGATCTCTTTACCTACATCGTTAAGGAGACGTCCGGACGATCCGGATCTCTTAGTCTTAGAGCTTTTGGGGAACCGAAAGCTCTAAGCCTTCCTTTGACCTTTGAAGGAAAGGTCATTGTAAAATCACTCTACGTGTACGTAAGCGACGCTCCGCTATGACGCAATATTTAGACATACCAGCTTTTCTTCCGACATCAAAGCGCATGGGTCACCGTGATTATAGTATCAAGGTAAACGTTGATTTTAATCAATAACATATTAAAGTTTTGAGGTAAGCACGCCATAAATAAACGTAGACAGATTTTCAAACAATCATTTACAGCTATCGCTACGTCTATCGAATCGCTGATTACAGACTGGACGTATCGACGTTTGCACGCGAGCGACAATCATTCGAACTGTCTAATAGGTCTATGGCTTTGAATTTAAACTCAATGGAATCACCGATACCGTCTTCTGAACCAAAACGAACCGGATCTCTATACCCGAGAGCTCGAGGCGCACGCGTCTCGATTACATCAAATCGATTCGAAAGGCCTTTACCAAACGAAACATGTACGCACGATTACACTCGTGTCTATCATCCCACTATTAAATAGAACGTTTTTGTTTAAATCCGCGACGAATCGGAAATTTGAATACTGTTGTTATTCCGGATCATCTTGTATTTACGGTTTTTATTGGGTTCCATCATGCGACGGGAGTACGGAATGTGTTTATGGATTCACGCTTCGTCTCTTGAATTCCTTTACATCAATTTTACACTGTACGAGAGATTTTTAAAGATATTACCAGTTTTAATTAAAAATTATGTGCACTACGCTCGGTTATCGGGTGGAAATTCTATACGAAACCTATACGATACGGACTTTAAATTTTAACACGGAATATTAAACGGAGAAGTTGAATCTCTGCATTACACTGTGTAGTTTAAAAAGTGTTGTTACAAATAAAACGATGTCTGCAGTATTAAAATTTGTAACATTAAAAATACATTTATGGTTGATGTAGCGAAAATAAAAATGCATTAAGCATCAGTGACAAAGCATTAGACACAGAGTGCCCTTGCAGTGATACCGTTAAACTTTGTGAATCTTTGTCACAGTACAATGGTTGTTTCCAAAACGCCAGCGCCGCTTCACGGTGCGTTATAAAATCATAAAATAAAATGAAATAATGTTTGTTGTGACAGCGCTTGCCGCATGACAAAATACGCTCATTTATCTCAGACAACAATGAAGTAAATATCGACTTAATAACCATGTCATGCAGTTGAAATTACCCTTTAGATACAATTATGTGATAGTCTGGGCTAATTCTTGCTATAATTTAATCAAACTCAAACCGTGCATACTCGTATATTCTAGTGTATAGGTACAGGTATTACATGTACCTAATTACATAAGTCATATTTAGGAAGTCAAACCTAAGCTACTTAAACTCGTAGGTTATAAATGTATTATTGAGTTAAAATGTATTATCGAGTCTACTCTATATTTAATATCAATCGTGAACTAAATAGCTAAATAAACGATACGCACCTTTGGTCTAACTTTTTATTATTTTTTATGATAGAGGCCACAGTAACGCGTATTCTGTGAAACCTTCAGGTTACTGCCTATTTCCGTTCGAGAGATAGAGCCCTGTGACAGACAGACAGACACGAAAACATATTAATAAGCTTCCGTTTTTTACCCTTTGGTTACTAAAGTCGATTTTAAAACCCAGAATAGAGTACTACGTATCTAAAGTCTACATATAGCTGGAAACTTCTCCCACAATCTAGATATAAACACGAAAATAAATAAAAAACGAATAAAGAACAGAGTTATAACCCGCATGGTTCGGTATGGAATTTGTCACGGCGTGAAATACGGGGTAAAAACCAAATGGAATTGAATTCATTTGCCCCGATGTGGTGTAGCGGTATAACGATCTAATAAATCGGGAGGATGCGGCTGTAAGTCAGGGTTCACCGCAGACATCGTAACTCACGCGCGCAATGTGCCGCGAAATCAATAGAGCTGACACTACGACATCGCGACACCGATGTACTGCTTACAATGTTACCGATTTATTCACATACGTTTATTGTGCCTATTACAATACAATGTAAAATGTTTCTTGGTTGCACCTATTGTAAATACTTTAAATATTGTCGTTAATATTGTTATTCATAAGGCATTGTGTTGAATCTTCCCGATATAAAGCTGCACTGAAAATCAGCGTAAGTAACAGATATGAAAATTTTATATTGTTTAATAAGACTGAGTGTAGACCAAGTATATTCGACGTGAGCAGAGTAGATTAGGTATACATAGATAATGAGTTTTTTTGTTATTTCGGGTACTTTTTGTAGGTATAATCTGTCGTACAGTACCTATGCAGTTTATACCTAGTAACTAGATGATATTTATATTACTTTATAAATTAAGGAAAACTTAAAACAAAGAATATAATCACACTTAATGAAATGTGCCTTATTATCATGTTTACATAATTATGAATTGTTTATTAATTTTTTATCATACCTGATAGATTGGTGGTAGATGAGTGATTAATTGCTAAACTAAAATATGTACATTTATTTTCGAGCTTAAAAATAAAAAAAAAGTCTATATTAGCTTTACGAAATCTATATTAATTTTACGAAACTGCGTTGTGATTAACGTCAGCAGGTCAAGACAATTTTATATGAGTAGGTTTATTATGCAAATATAATAATAACGATCTTAACATAATTAGGTAGATTAAATAATTTGCCGCGATACATAAATCATTACGAGATTACAAGCTGTCGATACCGAGTCGGTCAGTCCGTGAATCGAATAACTTTAATGGAAACTTGGCGTGCAATCAAACGGCAAGAACAAGCATAAATTTATTAACGATGCTAAAATATCACCACATAAATCGATATTGATCCTGTCAGTTTATCGACAATTATTCTTAATTGGATTATGAAAGCAATTCGTAGTGATGTTGATGGGTTTAAATGGAAGCGTAAAGCGTTTTCTGAACAGAACAGAGACGGTGATAAGCGATTGATAATAAGAGATCTAAAACTTGAGTAGGTACGCGATAGTAGTGTTTGAACCGAAATTTCCTACTTTTCGTGTCCACTTTTCCAAGTAATAAAAATTTATATATATGAAGGTTGTTCTATCTTGCAAGTTATCTTTCTCTGAAAATCGATGCTAGGTTGTTTATGAGTTGAATGGTGATCGATTGATTAGTTAAGCTCAAAAGATACGTTCTGTAATAACTGGGAACCGGGCGACGCGGCCTTGGAATGAAATTGAAAAGCCTTGAAATCTATCCGGAATTAATATCCATTGCATTTTGCCAATATCGTAACATAAAAATGTTTATCAAATTTATATTATGAAGGACTCGTACGCAATAGTTACAATATAGCGGACTGCCATTCGACGGACCCGGGGATCAATTGCCAGTGATGCAGAAATTTTAATGGTGAGTTTAAATTTCTGTTCTCGGTCTTGGTATGTGCTCTTGTTTTTGTGTGTTGTCAAAAGCAGTAAAAACACAGGGAATCATGGTGTCATTAAAAACCAATGAACAGAGCATTATAATCAAAATGTTTAATGTTTTCGATGAGTTCAAATCAAGCTATTAGGGCAAAGCAAATACGTTTTTTTAATGGCTCTACAATTCGTAGCTCCGATATAATCAATAAAAAAAAACAAAGTTAATTAATATTTCAACGCTTGTCCCTTGTCACTTAGACAACGCTCGTTACTCTCGCAAGTGTCGGCTGTGTTTGTGCGACACAGGCTGATCTCGGAGACAGGCCGTGTGATTGGCTAAGTAGAAAGGGGCGGCTACGAACGCCTTCGCATACGCTCACACACAACAAAGCTTTCGAACGCTAATCGTGCCTCGAGCTAATCTGCGAGAAAACTTGTACCGCTTGTACATGTTACGTATAAACCTAAGGGCATAAATAATCGTATAGGGCTGTTGTAAGTAGGCTTGATAATAACAAAGGGAAGATTAAGTAATATCACAACTCTAGATCTCTTTGACTCTTTTACAGTTTAGGACCTATGCATGGTACAACTACTGTTTCCTAGTGGACCTGCCCTCATTCCGCTTCAGGAAAGTTTTTCACATTTTCTGCCCTGGACGAGTTTCTGAGACTTTAGCCAGCAGTCCGGGTCCCTACCAATTAGACTAGGTACCTCATGAGAAAGTCAATGTCGTTCTTGTAGGGAAGCGTCTTTTAAGAATTTTCGACAGTTTAACGACTAGATAACATCTGAAGCACGACATGCTTAACTGTAGTCTAGATAAAAGCTTAGTTCATATTCACACAAACTACAACCACTACACATCGCAAAGAAAAATTGTGGGCATTCAGAAGTTACTCGTAAATAGTTACGGTGTAGCACTTTGCAGCTGCGTTGTGGTAACCACAGGCACGTGTCTTAGTGACATAGTTGTAAGCTAAGTTGTTGTAGCTTTATAGTTTCGTACCTTTTACAGTGCCAGTTCTTGTCGCTAGTGGTGTGTGGCTGTTATGGGGGCAGAGGCAGTATTCACACTGTTGGTTTGGTTGGCTGGTTCGGTGGGTGTAGTGTGGTTGTCATGACACGTGATTGTGATGTGGTTGTGGTACGAGTGACTAGACACTTAACAGTGGGTCGTCTGATTTTTCATTATTGAATAACCAATGATATTCTACATTGAATATCTTTGCGCGTAACATTCAACAAAAAACTAATGCTACGACATTAGTTACTATCCATGCTGAAATGGATGGATATGTATCTCAATATATCTTACTCCTTTGCTTTGGCGCAGTGACTCAACGTAAGTCTTTGTGTGACGTTGATCCCTCCAATTGATATTATATCTTTAATAAGTTCTTAAATCTGCACATTTCAAATAATTGCAGACATACTCATACCAAGGTAATCTGCACCTTCTGCACTGTGCTGCACCCTAGCTTCAAGAAATCTCTACAATCCCCAGAAGTAGCAACAAAAACACACAAGAAGAATTTCTACTCTACATAATATGTACCTAAACGTCTGTTAACGATTAGACCTAACAGATCAAAAACAACTCCTAAACGCAACGCAACTAATACGCAACATGATATGAAATAACGTTAACAACTCATTTACATTGTGAGAAGTGGGAAGTAGAATCTTTTCAATTTGTGACATGATCAAAATGATCGCAGCTCAAGTTATATTTTGGGGTTTAGGGCCGATCAGGCGGAAGACGGAGGTTGTCGGCGTTACTCGGTGGATGTTCACAATTAATAGCAAAGCAATAAACCTGGCTCAAAGGCCGCCGCGGAGACATGGCATTAACTGCCTAATGGGTTATGATTATGATATTTACAGCTATACCCAACCGACTTAAGCTCCGCTCTCGCTGATGCGATTAATATTTATTTGGTGAGTCTTAAATATCGATTGATAACTTGGCACGTTATTATGATTGAAAATCTTAAGCTAATTTGTTTGTGCCAGGCTAACGTGATGAACTGTGAGCTTTACCCAAAAGTTTTATTTTGACTTTACCCTATGGTAGAGCCATTGGGAGACTCGTCCGTCACGGAAACCCATTAGTGCAACAATGATAGGTTGTGATGAGAAATTTTATTTTAAATTTTGTTTTGGGTAGATACCCAACTTGTGTTTGTCTTTATAAAACTATAGATTTAATAGATATTAATTATAATAACATAAACAAAACATACTGTAGGATAACTGTTTTTAATTTATGCATCATTAACATACATAGATGCGAATATTTTTTTGCGATTAATTCATAGTATCTAATTATCTATTGCTCAGGCTTGAGTATTAGTAGAATAGTTAAGTTAAGAGTGTCGAACTATCCGGACGGAACCGTACCTTATTCAAATGAGGCGGCTCCGGGCAAAGCGTTGCCTAAATATTAGTTTAATATTTGGGAGATTGTATCGCGGCATGAGGAGAATAGCGTTGTAACTTTGTACGTGTGATACCGTCGGGCTAAAAATATACTGTACTTAATTAAAAGTTGAACCTAACAATTGAATAATTATTATCTATGTAGGTATCTACTCATCTGAGTAAGAAGGGAAGAATAAATTGACAATTGAATAAATTAATAATAAATTACCTAACAATGGAAATGAATCAGTTTGGAATTTTTAATTGATTTAAGTCCACCATCAATTATGTTAACCTAATTATGTTACATTTTTATAGAAGTAGCACACTTGTTTGTAAAGTTATTAATTTGCCTAAAAACTCAGTGCCTAGGTATGTGTTTGTCACAGGAAATGTAAGTATATCATAGGTAGATATGCTGTCGCGGACTTTTATTCAAATTAATTATTACAGGTAGTTTAAGATAGTGTCGTGTACTAGGACTATTTAAGATAAACAATCCAACGATACATTATCTTCGTGTAACTGGAACGGTTTAGAGGAAGTCAGGATGTCAGAGGGCAGGATTTTTCTGACTTATAGTTATATTGTGGCCAAATTACACGAATTCTTTATAAATTGTAGCCCATATGTTATTCTGATGTAAGCTATATAACAGTGAAGTTTCATCTACATCTGTACAGTAGATTTGCGTGAAAGAGTAATAAACACACACACACACACATACATACTTACTCACAGACTTTCGCATGTAGGTATAATATTAGTAAGATAATTTTTTGCAAGGCATTTAAAATAAAACTTGTAATTTTAAATATAATAATGAAAATGAGGGAATTATAGGGAAATTAACAGAAAGTTATGGTCGCATTCGAATCTCACAGACCAAAAGACCACTGATCTTGCTGGAAAACTATAATGATTAAAGTCAGAGTCTCAGACTTTTAAACGATATCAAAACATTACGTACGTTGTTTATAAAGAGCTCTTTTCCCAGCTGCAACTGTACGGATGTGCGTTGAATAAATTATGTAAATAGTACAAGGCGGGCTCTCGCTTTCTTGTAAATGATTTGGCGTTTTGCCCGTAATGGCCGCCGCCGTCACTCACTGGGATCTACGTATCAGTGGCTTGAATTATTTAATTACTATTTACTGCGGCCTCCGTATTTACACGCAAACACAGCTTTGCTTTACTAACCATTTCATTGGTAAAGTTAAATTACATTTGATTACTGTTTGTATCGGATAACAGAAGGTAATCTTGGTATTATATCTTCGATATTAACGACTTCCTACTTGATGTTTGAATTCCATTTTCAGCAATAGCTACTGAAATAAGAAGTAAGGTAACAGAATATCTACTAGCTATGTAAGATGAAGATGATGAATGAAGTAGAGGGTAAGAAGATTAGATAAGGCTGCTTAGAAATTGGGTAACACCTCTTTTTAGAAAAAAGGAGTAGGTATGGCCTTTTGATTTTCACAGTTTTGGTACATCTCTAAAAAGTTTGGGATTCAAAGTGGCGTTGAATCGCGAGATAGCGAGCGCATTTGCTTAGTAGAAGCAAACTCTTCTTAAATATTCCCACATCGACGGCGGGATTATTAATTGTAACGCTATGCAGAAACCATCCCTGTCGAATCATATTATGCAGTTGGATACAAGGTGAGGTTATATCATAAATACAGTGTGTGGTACAAATTATACCGCAGTTAAAAGCATTCAATTGGGCCGGGTTGCGTACATTAGTCCTGTTTTTACCAATGCTGATGATCGCAAACTGACCACGTTGAATGTTTCCTTAATTTTGATGACGGAGTGATTGGCCACGGTCCCAAAACCGAAACCATTAAGTTTGCATTCCACTGTTTCTTTGGGTTTGTTTCCATTGAATTTGCGTTACTTTATTTCGTTGCCGCAAGAACACAGGTTTCATTAATAATGACAGATAAATTTTTCAACAGAATACTCTAAACTTCTTTATCATTTACTTAATCATCGATTGATCTTTAAAGTATTGTATTGCGGCATAAACATGTTTTCAGTAGCTATTACAATGGTTTTGAAAAATTTGAAAAGGTAATTTCCTACGGTTTTATGAACGCGGCAACTCTGTTCGATACCAGATTGTCATTACAAAATACCTTTCTATGTCTTGAACTTACCCACTTTCGGCAAAACCAACGGATCAGGTGCCAGAGTGAGATTGTAAATCATCTGTAATTTTACCGTTTAAAGTAGCACAGCACAAGCAGAATGCCGTAAAAGCTCTGATAGTGGAGTCAGTATCTTTGCAGAAAAAGAGAAGTGGTGCCCGAGGTGCAAACAGGGCGGGCCAGTACTTTACTCCGCCACCTCGTTCCGAAAGTAGTGACAAATGGTGGCGGCATCTTTCATCTCTTTGCCTTTTCTAAAATTCTCCAATGCAATATGATCCTCATGATTACACGTTTAGGTTCCGATTCCCTTGCTCGACATCGTTATTAACAAAATGATAACGCAATAATGAAATTCGGAAATAATCGCAAATAGCCTTCGAAAGCGGTACGGGAGGGCGAACAATCTGAAACGAAAATGACAGATACAAATATACATTAAATGTACGATGTAAATAAATAACTGGAGTTGCTGAAGCCCGCGGACGCGTAATGAGTTCACACGTTTCGCTGAAGACAGGTAACAATACATAAGTGTAAAATTTAAATCATTACCGGAGAAAGATCGCCATGCATGTTTAAACGCGTTTTCCAAACGTACCCAGGAGGTTCAATTCTTGAAATACTTATGAATTCACTGGTGCGTAAGTTGTACGTAGTGGATAATGTAAGAGTAGAAAGTCATAATTGAATCTTAATTGTACCTAGGTGCCTATAATTATATTACAATAGAATATATTTTTATTTGTAAAGAAAACTGCAGTGACAATAAAAATTATAAAACTAAGACAATATGGATTTGCAGTTTCTGTATGAAAAGGGACCCCACTCAGCAATGGACGCAGTAAAACTACGACCGTTGGTTTTCAGTGCGACCATGTTCGTTTTCAGTAATCTATGCTAATGAAAAAAGGAATACAAAACAAGTACAAAGAGAATAAACGTCGTCCTTATATAGGTATATTGTTTTAATTTAAATAATAAAAACATTGCGGATTTTGAGCCGCTTAAAATATTTAGAATTATTTTATAAATAGTCGTCGACGTAATATGTCATATTATGTCATTTCATAATTAATGATTAATAATTTAGATAGACATGTATTGTAATTTCCTAGATATCGTGTAGGAAAACCCTGTTATACAAGTGATCCATAGTTGCATACATATTTGCGAAATTCTCATTGAATCGCAATCCAGTGGCATTGTCTGCGTCGATTATAATAATGGGTTCGCATAAAGTGATAGAGCATCGTCGGCGCTAATAGGCTCTAATAAGAAATAATTACAGGGAAAAAATATTCGCTCACAGATAGGGTTTCCACGCTAAAAGTATTAATTATGCGTATTTATGATTAAGTACAGTATTTCAATAATTTGTCGTTTTTGATGCATGTGGAATTCTGATATAATAAACTATATTACTATAAAGTTTCATCTAAATCTGTTCAGTAGTTTTTGCGTAACAAACATACATCTCCACACACAAAAGTTATACCAAAATATCGCTCCGTTGCGTCGTGAAAGCAAGACAAACAAACACACTTTCGCATTTATATGTATGCATAATATTAGTATGGATAGTATGGAATTATGGATGTCCTTTTTCATTTTTAAGGATGGTCACTTTGTTCGCAGTAGTCGATAAAAATATAATTCTTCATTGAATAAGTGACAGCGGCTTGCCTGGTAGGTACATCACTGTATCGTAGGTACGCTTCACTCGTAATCACACATCTACCGTTCGCATTTAGATTTCGTAACATGCGATGCTATTAGGTAAATTGAAAATCAAATTTTATTTTCGTGTTTGACAGTAATTTTATCTCATTATCTCATGCGCGCGTGGCATTCAAAGCTAATAAATTTAAATGCAATAATGATGTGTACCTACTCAACTATGTAGCAAATAGATGGTTATAACATTCCTATTATGATATGATGGCTGGCTTCAACCCATTAATGGCCCACTACTGAGCACAGGTCTCTCCTCATACATGAGGAGGCCTATAGCATACTACACCACGCTGCTCCAGTGCAGATTCGCGAAGGGGTATGTGGCCAACCCTAGTGTCGAATTTTTAAGCCGTCCGAAGGCATCCGACATAATTATGTAGCTTAACGACTGCTACCAAATGGTAACAACCGGGACCGACGGCTTTACGTGCCCTCCGAAGCAATAAGATTAAGCTATAGGTAACAGTCAGGTCCACACAAACGCTATTTAGCATGCTCTTTTTTTCAAAACACACGCTGCAATGTTTTCTTCCGCCTACACAAACATTTTGTAATATCTCACAATTAATAAGTACGCAAATAAAGTAGGCACGTAACAGTTAATTTGATAAACCTACGCGTAAAGCATAAATAAGTAGGTAGTTAGAATTAATTTAAAATTTCAATCCAGGTCCGTCAGTGACTAACATTCAAATCAAGAGGCTATAACTACCAATACCAATGCCATACAGTTTGGTTGATCCCGAGAATCAATCATCCAACGCCGCGGTACGCTTTCATTTGTGAATAACTTTTGTTTAAATTCAATTACAATGTTAATTACTGGCAAGCCGTTATTGTCAGTTATACTACGTTGCAGTACTTTCAATTCATCAAACGCGTAGAGCAATAATATCGAATAACACGAGCACTTTAAACGCCGCGTGCCGTGTGTAAAAACATAGTTAAACTGCAATTATTCGATTACACACATATAGCAAGTAAATCGCAAGACGAGCTAACACGCGCCCCATTAGACAATATTGTCTCTGACCAATCGAGCGATTGCCGATTGCCGATTGCCGCACGGAACGCAACGCGCAGTAATCGCCGCACGGCACGGCATCACGGTGTCGCTATAAATGCAAATGCTTTACCGACATTATTGCCGCATCGCACGACACCGATACACTGAAATTTGAGGCATAAAGACGACTCGTTTAACGAAACACCACGAACAAAGACGCTCATGCCTCGTCTTAATTAATATGATTAATGAATCTACGCAGCGGCTCGTTTTTGAACTCACTTACTACAGTAATCGAGAAATAAATTAATTTTATTAGTAGTCCTTTCTAATAGAATACGACCGTCAGATATCGTTCTCAAACGTTCACGTTAGTTATTTCCCAGTCCGTTCGTTTCTCTAATTTTAAATTGGGCGTTAAAACTTACCGATTATAATTTATATTTACGACATCATGCATCGATAATGGCGTATAAAAAGGAAATGTTGAAGGTTTATAGTAGTATTTCACTAACGAGGCTAATACCTTGCACCGACAGCTTTGATCTTTTGATAATACTCGTATATCACAAGTTGTTTGGTATTCCCAGTAACCGATAACTTTGCTTAGATGCTAATTAGCTTGATTTTCTGCTCGATGCACATACATCTTGTTGTTGGTAATCGTAAAATAATTAAAGCTGTAACAGTTCGTGGTAAAACAAATAGAGTTTGCGCGGACGTGTTACCCCTTCAAACATATTTTCTCATGTTTCTAAACTGGGGCCTAATAACAGCGGCAAGATTTGGACCGTGGCGCGCAGTAATATGGTGCACTTCTCGGGCTCGTTGTAGATGCGATCTCGCCTCGGGGCGCGATCGTGGCAGAGATAATTAGAGACCGCAGCTCTTGGGGAGCCATAAAAACGGCAAATTGACCGGCGGGATAACCAGAAAGGCACAATGTGTTAGATAATAATTTCCAAATTACAGGTTATGTTGGTTCGCGAGCGAGACTGGATGCGCTCTTTTTTCTTGGACGCCGACCGAGGTGCTAAGGGCAGGCTAATTATTATTTGGGTATCGAGTGAAGATTTTAATGCAGCTGCTACCTGTATAAATATTTATTATTAAAAGTTCAAGCACCACCTCTGGTGGAAGCCAATTAAAAACGTTATAAAGTTAATTATTAATGGGACTGATCGATTTTTCTTACAAGTTACTACCTAATTCGGGCAGAAAATATAAGTTGCAGTTACGGCACAAGGAACTGAAATATTTTCGTTCTGTTGTACTTAGTAGGTAAATGTGTATACCTAGAGGTACCTATACCTACTCATTTACCACGTATATAATATACTAGAACACCATACAATTTGTATGATTATGAGCCATTTTTTTATTGTTTCATAGTTGTCTGTAATTCTGTATTGTGTGTCGTGAGATTGTCAGCAATCAAGTACCTACACAGATTGAGATAACCTTATTGGTACTCGACGCTTAATTTCACGTTATATCACACTCACGTCACGTCAGTAAAAAATAACGCAATGACGCAACTTATCCTTCAATAAATTGTGGCAAAGTTGTTTTTAGCCTTCTATATTTCTAAATAAATTTCTCACGAGTACAATCTTTTTATGGTATTAAGGTAGCAAACGAGCATGCAGCACCACCTTCCGCTGCCGCCCATGAAAACTGTGACCGAATCTAGAATAAGACTCAAATGGGGATTAGGATTGTTAGTCCGGTTAGCAGACGGTGTTAGAACATTAGTTGGTTAGTCTATTAGTAAGTATGAGGACTGGGACAGGGACTGTTAGTTGTAGTTAGTCCTGTTAGTTGTTGTTAGTAATAGTCCAGTTAGTAATTGTTAGTAAAAGTCTCGTTCTAATTCGGTTAAAGACATGTTGCTACCCTTGAGGACTGAGATGGTCGCCTCTAAAAGTGTAACCTGGCACACAGCTTTCTACTACTGCTTGGGATGCTAAGATAATAATATAGGTAGGGAGACCGGGGCTGGTTGTGACAGGGGTAGGTTGTTACAGTGACATTAGCGGCGGAACAGAGAACGCTGTAGTGACGTTAGAAAGAGATAAATAACGCCACCACTGATGGCTCACCCCCCGCGAGAGCCAGTGGCACCAGGGCTTTTATGAAAGGAGCACCTGGGTGTCACTCAAAAAACCCTAGGTTTGTAAAATTTTCAATTATTCGTAATATTGGTCTACAGCCTGTTTTCGAACTAATTCGAGAGGTGTTTGATGTTGTTTTTGTGTCCTAAGCCTTTCTTTTTGCGATAAAACTACGTTTGTACAGTTATATTAATTTTTACTTTTACTAGTTAACCTCAAAAGATCAATTTAGACGTTGGGGTTAAAAGTGACATTTGCTTGGGGCAGGTTGTGACACGTCACTACCTGCCCCGTGTTTTTTATTTTCAACCGATATAATTTGTTTATTGTTTTTTCGTAGCATGAGGACATATAAAAGGAAAACATAGCGTGAAAAAATACATAAAGATCATTATGTACGAACGAGCAGCAACTATTTTAGAGGGAGGTACAACTAAAAAAGTTCGTAGCGTCGCAAAAGATTTAGGATTGTGTCATATACCCTTAACTAGATATATAAAGAAAAGAAAAGAAGCAAAACAGAAGAGCGCACCCATAGAATCTCTCAACGTTGGATCTTATTTTGTTATAACAGTAAAGATTTTTGGTTACTTTAAAGTTTATTTCGTTTTAAGTTTTATTTTAATGAGCCAAAAGATTGCTTTGTAGACCTAGACATCATAATATGTTATTTAAATTAAGAAACGCAACTTTTGGTGATGACTGTTCTTAATAAAAAGGTTCTGATTACAATAGTTTTTGGTTGTAACATTTTGCCCCATGTAGTGTAACAACCAGCCCCGGGTACGGGGTTGAAAGTGACAGGCCGTTTTTTTTAGAATTTGTTCATTTATATCTAAACTAATGGTTTGGTATACAAAATGTGTTTTAAATTTAAATTCCGAATAGTTACTGAATCAAACAAACATTAACTCGAGTAAAATAATCAAACAAATAAAAAAATATGACACTTTAAAATTAAAATGTCACAACCAACCCCGGTCTCCCCTATCTATTACCATTTTACAAAGTTTTATACGTACTTGTTAAAGTTATTTATTTAAATAAAATGTGAGCTAATCGCCTCTAGATATTGACTTGCACACCGCGCCGCCCATTACCGTTCAATAATTTGGCGCCTAATGAGTGCATAATTACAATCACCAATGTATAATTCAATGAAGCATCTGAATTATCGTTGGGTGAACGTGTGATTTAATTACAATGGACATTGTTTATCATACCTATTTGTATATCTGATTAATTAAACAAATATAGTTCGAAATTGTTTCTTTTCTTCAAATGTCAACGTTTCTTTTTTTATTATTTAATTTGTTTTTTAAATAACTTTGTTTTTGTGCTGAGGTTTAAATAATTAAATATTAATATAGGAATATTAATATAATATTAATATTCATATATATTTTATATAAGTATATTAATTAACTTATGGGAATATTAATATTTAATTTATTTAAACTCCAAGGATGTAGTTTAAAAAAATATGGAAATGAAGTACCTAACGCTGAACATTTATTAGTATTCCGTTATCCAATAATAAAAATATAAGTATGATAAATCTGTATCTTTAAATGTAGAGCGGACTGACTGACTGACATATCAACCCAGGGCCTAAACTATAAGGGTTAGAAACTTGAAATTTTGCACAGGGGTTCCTTTTATAACGTAGGGGAGCACTAAGAAAGGATTTTTGAAAATTCACCCCCTAAGCCACCTCATTCGCTTCGATTGCAATGAAATACCTGAAGCAATCTTCATTAGATGACAATCCGTAAGAAGACACAGATTTGAAAATACCTAATAAATAATACGTTGAATAATGTATTCATAAAAATTATAATCTGTACAAAACCAAAACATTAAGCGGTATGTTAAAATTAAACCATTCGTGCCTAATACCGGCTGGTGCGGTTTAAATTATGCAAATTAATTCAAATGAATGAGGGATACACTAACGTCGCTAACTAATAACAATAGGTGATCGGAAGTAACCTCCCGGCGACACGATGTCCCGATGTCCATGTCTCCGGGGACAGGGCTCTCGAGCGGGATTGGACGAGCGCCGAGGGCGGGGCGACGCCTCCCGTCTCCTCTCCCGACTTTTCCTAGACTCCTTAGACTCACTGCCATATCGTGTAAAGATTTCAGGGTACATTTACCCCTTTTAACTACATTAATAAGAATACAATGACGCAGGGACTTTTATCATAATAGTTACATTATAACATAATCTGTTTCAGTAAACAGCGAGCGAGATACTAAACTTGTTGTTTTGATTACATATTTGGTTCTATATTTAAATAGAAGTATCTAACAATTATACCAAACGAGAAAGTTTATATCGTGTTTACTCCCAATCCCGTGGGAATTTTACAATTCCTGAAAATGCATTTTTGAATGTGATTATGATAAACTACCTATACCTAATATTCAAGTAGTTCCAAGTTTGTAACTTTTACAACTTCAAAACTGACCGACTTTCATAAAATTTCCAAGAAGCCTCTATTATGGCTTTCCAAGGCTATGTCAGGAATTTCCTGACGGAATTTCGTAGCTGTACCATCGGTCGTTTCGGCTCTGCGTTGATTAATCAGTCACACAAAAAATACCTTCCCCTTTATAATATTAACAATAATGTATAGATTATTGTAAATTTTAGCATAACGCGTCTATGTAATTTATGGGTAAGCTCAAAGTGATTAAAAGTTAAAGGTTCTGATTAGTCGGGGAGAGATGAAACGCTCATAACCCTGCACCTACCTAATGAATATTATTATGTAGGTACCTACAGGTATGAGACCAGTGAAGTAAAGTTTGAGCTTTCTATGGGATATTAATACCGTGAAACAAAGCATAAGCCTACTGAAATAAAATAAGAGGTTTGACTTATATTAACTAATGCATACAGTCTGAAATAATTCAAATTTGAAAATGGATTATAATCACACGGCAAGAGCTCTCCAGATTTGATGCTAGCACTACAGACGATTAACTCGAATGTAACGTTATGAAAATCCATAAAAATACATAAAAAATATCAATTCACTTTTTTGTCGATCAATAGTTTTTTGTCAGTATAAAATATGAGTTACAATGGGCAGCGGAACAAAGAATTGTAAGGCTACTAAAATTTGAATCGCGGATTGTTTGTCTACCAATTTCTTGAGTCGAGTCCCAATACAATTGTGTTTGTCAATGATAAATGGTCGCGCGCGGTGCTTTTCATCTCCTGCGGTCAAAGGCGCCGCCATCGGCCGTGTATCAGCAACTTTAAACTTTATCGCATGTACGTACGGTCTATTATATTCTGCATTTCTATAATTACAGCGCAGGACTAAATGATACGGTACTAATCAAAGCCGGGAATAAACGCGGATAACGCGGCTTAATATCGTCGGAAAGGAGCCTTTCGGCGGGTAGTCGCATTCACTCATAATGAGTTTATTCAACGGCTTAATAGAATGAATCGTGGTGAGTAAATAGTACTTGAGGTGTGCGAGGGTCGGCTCCGTCCTTTCTACTTCTTTCGGTCTAAAGCAATCTAATATGAATCAAATTGATGATACTGATCTTGGACAGAATGATAGTGTGTTCTTGGTACATAATAGCGTAATAAAAAAATAATAACTTATCTTACAATTAGATATTCATTCTTGTGAAAGTCTTTTTTGGACTCTGTAGCTAAATTTTATACATTTACAGTTTCTACCTACTGGTAGCAACTGTATTTCTTTTTGACTTGCAACGCGTTGTTTATTTGGTGTTATAGATGCATGAGGAACACGTGCAGGATGATGGTAACCACATTCGATCAATTGGCACATAGGTATATGCTCGTTTACCTCATACTACAATTAATATTCTTTAAATTTGTCTATAATGTCTGAGAATGTACTTCATTCAAAATAACTTTCGTATCTATTTACGTAAAATGATATAAAGTATGAATTTAAAAACCCCTCGACTTAGAAAAACTTCTTAAAAGTTAACCTATTCATTGAGATTATTACAACGAGCTCAACCACGCTTGCCTCGACCATCTTTGTTCAGACAAGACAAACGGATATGTCAGGACTCCCCTACAGTTAACCCAGACTTTGCGTCTGGGGATACTTATTGAGTTCGAGCCTAGGTAAAACCCTGAGACTCATAAACCGTTTGACGTGTAGCGAAAGGCACTGTTGTTCTACCCATTGTATGAAGTACTATTACCTCATGTGACAAACAGTGGCGCAGCGGTGGTCTTATATCAGACAATAGCTACAATGGTTATACTGGTCTTGTCCTATTTGTGGGTAACCATAGATTAACTGCAACATTACCTACTTTTAAATGAGCAGCATTACTGTAAAATTAAACCTTTCCAAAAATATAAGATACATTGAATGTAGCTAAATTGTCGGGTGCATTATGTTAGACCTCTAATACCCTAAGTGCTTAAGTGAAGTTTCACTTTTTTAAGTTAAAAGCATTGTGGCGACCCTAATTAGCCAGTTAACGACTTATTTATTCTATTTAAATTGAAACGGGTAGGTGGCATGCAGAGAACGAAATATCATATTAATGGTAATATTTATGCTGCACCATATGTAATAATCTTCTTGTTAATTATTTTGGTCTTGGCTTAATTTGGCTTTGGGTTTTGAATTCTTTACACATTTCTATATGTGCATATGAAAAAAATTTTGAGAAAACATACAACCTAAAAATCTCCATTAATTTATTGTGCCCACCTTTCTTTGTTAACATGTGGTGCCCACCTGCAATTTCCTATACCTGCTACATAGTTTCATACTCCTATTCTAAAAGGACACCTGAATCTAGCATGCGTTAGAATTGTGGATTGTGACGATGATAATTAGATGACCGCTTTGTCATCCATTACATTTTATTATCAAGCTATGAATTGCTTCCACGTTTCACTCCATTTACTCACTGAAAAACTTGCTAGATCATTTAAATTACCTGACACAAACGGTAGAGCTATGCACGCTTCATATCTACAATAATAGGTACTACCTACTACTAAAAAACTAAATTACCTTCCAAAAAATACAAAACGTTTAATATTTTACGTTTCTAAACATGCATTATCCAACAATGAATATATGAATAGAAAAGGCATTACACATGTCATTTAGGATGCATAAATAGAAAATGGATTCAATTTTAACATCTAATGACGCTTCACATTAGGCTGTAAGGCTAATGTGTTAAAATAAATTCAGGGTTTGTGTCACAATGGCGAACAGGGGGGTGTGGCGAAGAACGGCTTCGATTCGCCACGCTCGGCTCACAGTCGTCCGGGACATTACCACAAAGAGTAGAAGACGCGGCGTTAGATAAAAGATTAACGATGGGACCACCTTGCCAGCACTCGCTTGTTTCAATAACTTTCACTGTCTCGACATGAATGTGCGTATTGTGTCGGTGTAAATGAATGAGCTTCTAATCTATTGATACGATCGACCGCTTGCTTTACGACAGACTTTGTTCCTGTCGCAGTTTTTTGAAGTAATTTCTTATCGAGTACCTAGGCATCAAGTAGGTACCTATTTACCTAATCCTTCCGATTTATTGTCTTCACTTGCATATAAATAAAAAACCACAACATTATACACAATCAAGCCGGCCTATCCTTGTGTATTCAGGTGATTATTGATCGGTATTCCTACTATCCCCAAGCTCAACACACCAAAGGAAAATTTCAAAAGTCATTAGTATAAATCAACATAAGCCCGCGTACGCGCACCATCATGTTTACGCAGAAAAAGCTGACGTTGACCACCAAACTGATAAACAGATACTGTTGATATGCAAATGTGGAGTTGGGGTAAAATTTATAGTAGCGCGTAAAGCAGACACAATGGCGCAGTCGCTGCGGTCGGCCGGCGGCCGTGCGGCCGTGCGGCCATGCGGGTGCCATTCCTCGGTTTACTGCCGCCAATTACTGTTTATCGCCGTTATTACCTACTGCTTCGTATTTAGTAAACATTGTCTCTTACTTCTCTCCATCTCGAAAAGAAATCACTTTGTCATTTGACTGTAGTCTATTCAACTACCTACTGTAAGTGAAATTACAATCGATTAGAAAAAAAATTATAAAATAATATTGTTATTGTTTTGTTTTTTTTTAAGAAATGACGCTGTTTGCTTCCTGAATCACGCTATCAAAGTTATATAGCTATTTGACGTCCTGTTTTGAAGATCAAGAAGTAGAGCAAGCGGATCATGGCCGCAGGTACTTACTTTTCTTCGTATGAAGACTAATATAATTTTACTAATCCCTTGTGAAGAGACCGACGTTATATCAAATACATAATAATGCTTTCGTACTTCCTAATAGCAAATGCATGATAATAAAGGAAGACGTACCTAAATTACTCAAGAATAGGACTTTTATGGGTATGCAAGTCGGGAGTATAAATACGATGATATTTCGACTTAACACTATGGATCGTTCGAAAGTAATTTGGACATAATTGATTTAATACGCAGACACATTTAAGTGAAAATATAGCGGGTTACATCATTACCTCATAAAGTTCAATTTTGTTAGTACCAATCCCATTTTATGCAGTTGTTTATTAATTAACAGTTACTGTTCTCAATTATTGTTTATCGTCGTTGTGTTTCATTAACGAAATTAAGCCCAGTACTCAGTATAATTGAATAACAATCTTGAGAAATTTCATTGTTGCATGGAAATCTTTCGTCACAGCTTTTGTCTATAATTGCGACAAAACAGTTAAGACTTACTTTAATGTTGTCGTAAGCCGAAACCAAATGCTTTTTAACTATTTATCAATACATTAATTTGTTTAATTAAAGCACATACGTTACACTCTGTATACTTAACCCTGTATAATTAAAATAAATTATTTTTAATTGTTGTATTTAAAAATAACTTGCTCGAATTAAGTATCCTGCCAATTCCACACTAAAAGATAATTCTGGATTAAATGGAGATGGAGATTTGTAGACATAGTTTCATGAAAATTTAAGAGACAATGAGGTGTACCTACCTATGTTGAGAAATTTTTCTCGCTAATCCCATCCGATACGATTCGACTACGATAAAAGTCGATACATATTTATGAATAAAAGAATAAAACTGAAAGAGTATATTAGGCCTGTAATTATGGCGTCCATCCGCCACCGAGCCGCCAAATGGTCTGCCAGTGCCAGCAATCAATTAAAACAATATTTGAAATAGTGCTTTCAAAAAAATTAAAAGGAAGTGTTCAACCTATAAACCTTTCATATTATGTCCGATGGGGTGTGTAACTCTTCACTCGTATAGCTTTGTCTCACCTGGTCTGCGCCGATACGTCTACGCGATCCTCATCTCGAAAGAGGGTATAGTCCGAGAGGTGGCGAAGATGTAGATTATATGAATACTTCCATGAAACTTTCTTACCCATGCACATTATTATTTTTTTATGATTAGAGAATATTTATTGGCTATGTTAGTGTAAGTATAACTTTTATGTCATATAAATTGTGTAATGACGTTATAAGTTGATAGTAAAAGTTTTTAAGGAAAGTTTATTTTATTCTTGTTACCGCATTTAATTCAAACATTGTTTTTAAAAATACTTTTTATTTTAAATTTATTTTCATAAAATTACCAGTACCTACAGATTACCTATAGATAACAGATAATTATTTAATTCCCATTTTTCCAGATTCGTCTCAAATTTTTTCCATCCAGTTTTGATATCGGGAACAATGAGAAGGTTTCCTCAACTTCTAAAATATTATACAACAAATCCCTCATTTGCACGCCAAAGTAAATTATAGTGGTAATCGTATTCGTATCGTGTCGGATCTGGAGATGAAGAGTGGAACTCCTCGACAGTTGGGAGTAATTCAACCATTTATAGATATTTGTTCTTGGTAAAATTCATATTGCAAAACCAGTCCATTATTGTACTAAGTTATTTTTATTTGTTCAAATTTGATTATAAATTTAAATGATCGTTTTCAGGAAAATAAATAAATAGTAGGTAAAGAATTTATAATTATCGTTAATAACTTGTACTCTCTTGTTAACTTGTTACAGCTCTCGGCCTATGAAGGAGGATACGTGCTCAAATGAATTACGAGCGGCGAGTTACCGCCAAAGCCTTGTTTGAGAGAGCCAAAAGTAATTAACTGCGGCTCAGTTAAGAGTGACTGAATATCTGTTGCGCCCGCGCCGTAAATAACTTAAAAAGAGTTATTTTGTATAAGTAGTTGTGTTGTCGTGAACCTACACCGCTCTACTTACACTGATACACAGTAAACACTGATCAAATAATGTGGATTTACAAGAATATTTTAGATTTCCATTCTTTGTTTTCCATGGAACCATAATGCTATACTTTAATGGATAATAACTGGTAACAGTTGTTGTGGTCCAAGTTTGAGTAGTACCGCGATCGTTTCTCTCTTTCTTTTCTCTTCTTTCTCTCTTCTTGGCTCATTGGTGATGCCTATAGTGTTGCTGATGTCCATGTGATGGCCGACGGCGACCACTTACCATCAGATCGCTCGTCAGCTTGTTTGTAAGCTTTTACAAAAAAAGTCACATTTGAACGTTTTCTTGCAACCGAATGCACGTTTCGATTTTAGTTCCGATGTGGTGATCTAAAACACTTGTGTTACGGATAGTTTTTGGAAAAAAGTTTCCGTTTTTTGTGTTGTTTTTTTTTCCTAGTTATTTTTCTGAATCGTAAGTCTATTTAAACATATTTTGTTTTAATAAGATTGAGTTCTTGTGCTTGCGCCACGCGTAAACGGAATCACTCGAGCCGCTAATCGAGTTGGTCGGCCGATGTTATCTCAAACCATACGTTAATAGTACTAACGCCTCCGCGCCGCCCGCCCCGCGCCCCGCGCCCCGCCTCACCCCTAACATCCAGTCCTTCACAATGATCTGTTTAATTTATTTTGACTCTTAGAACAACTTTTAAGAGATCGAAATGAGGATACCCTTTGATCTGGATCTGCTCTCTGCATAAAGCTTTCATAGTTTTAGCATACTTAATAAAAATACATATTTCAGTAGGTACCTATCCCGAATACATTTTGACTTTATTGTGCACACTTAAATTATTTATCATGATTCTGTATAATAAATTAAAAACACACAACAGGCGGTTTTCTCGCTGAAGTAGCGATTTCTACCAGTCAACGTAAGTACATGACACGAACGTAAAGAGTTGCAAACATTCAAAGTTATTTAAAAGCTAAAACCAGACTTATAAATATACAAAGATATGTAGAGAAAAAATAATAATACACAAATACTTATGTATATAATACAATACAAAACAATCCCTAATAAAAAACAAAAGGATCAAACAGAATTAGGTACAAAAAGTATTAACATGTTTTGAAAAACTATCTTTAATGGAATAACCATTACCATCATAATGCACTTACCTATGCATTATCTACTGAATAGTGTTAGACTCTAACACGCCATTTGAAATGATGCAGCATGAAAGCTTGCTAATATTGCGGAATGACTACTTAGTTGCATTTATATTCAATAATGCATTGTAGTTGTCAACAGTTAATAAATTGCCAGCTGTTTTTGGGCATAAATTACCTAAGTACCTAAATTATACCTAAGACTATTAAACCAAAAGAAAAACAGTCCTGCAACATTTACCTGTGTATGTTTGCAGTAACTGTATCGAATTTAATTTAGTAAACGCGTTTAATATGAAATCGGCCTGGATTAGCCGGAAGCAATACTTTAGTGATACACAAAAGAATCCATTTGCTTTGAATATAATAGCCATTGTTCTGGCAGCTCCAAATATAATCACGGGATGTTACCTTGATTTATTGTATTGGCGCATTCTCTTGCTTCACTATTTTCGTAATTCATTCGTAATGATTTATTATATGCAGCGGGAAGGTTCAATTAATTTGGAAAGTGGAAGCTTCTTGACGTGTGATACAGTTTTACATGATTTTAAGTTTTTCAGAAGCTTTTAGTCATTTAAAGAGTTCTTACCTATTATTACTTAATACATACTATTAACTTATTTCTGTGTATTTTAGTAAGTACTTAGTTATTTGTATTTCCTGTTGATTTCCTAGTTTAAACCCTACCTATTTAACGATAGGTAAGGCAACGATAGGCACACCACATCTTCACACACATTCGAGGCCGAAGCAAACCAACGTCTGAATGAAATGAAATATCATCTATATTTATTTATGTTAATATATTATTATCTATCATAAAACAAAGTCCCCCATCGGGTCTGTATGTGTGTCTGTTCGCAATTAACTCAAAAAGTAGTGAACTGGATTTTCATGCGGTTTTCACAAACAGACAGATGAATACTTAAGGAAGGTTTGTACATATGTGATTGTGAGTGGGTGACTATTACTTATCTTACTTATCTACTTTGTGCTATTACTGTTGAGAAAGTCGGAAAAAGTCAGGCCGCTTGGGAGCTTTCAGCGAATACCTACTTACTACCAAATCCCTTTGTAATATAATAAAACAATGTATGTCTGGGATATTCCTCTTTTATAGGTTTACAGTAAAGTCCGCGATGGCATATGTCTATCTTTTAAGGACAGCCTACTATACCCTTTCTAACTCCTAACAACACAACGTTACACGTGACAACGTCTGCCGGGTCAGCTAGTAATTGATATTTTACGATTAATTTTATTTGTGCAAAATGTTAACAACAAAGTAGTTTAAATACATCAAAGCTGTTGACCGCGATTTCTACCAGGATTGCACAAAAATGCACTAGATGATACAACGATGACCATTTCATATTGTAAGGGGCTACATTTTTCTCCATTCTGAAGTAAAAGCGAAGCTACCTTCTCGGCAATCGTCGTTCGTTTCTCATTTCATTCATTATTTTTCTTCTCTTTTTTTATTATTATTCTTGTTCGTTATTTTTTTGCATTTTTTTATTAACTTATGTAAAAAAAATTCGAGGTAAGGACGTGTAGGAACAAGAAAATATCCACACATATTTTTAAAATAAATAATTATTAGGTACACTTTAACGTTATTAACTTTAATAAGTAATAATGCCTACTAGTGCCGTAGGTCGGTAAGAATAACAAATGAAAACACCTGAGACCTATTATAAAAATACTAAGCAAGACATTTTTTCAAATATTTTATATTCAATTGATCCCATTCGCCAGTTTCTTAGCATTCGCTTTATTGTTGGGGTTGAAAAGGAAAATGGATAGACGATGTTGCCGCTTATTATTCATTGTTCCCGAGGGGCGGGTTGATGCTGAGAGCTTTCCCTGACGTGATTCAACTCATTTTTTAAACAACAAAACAAGTAGCTCGTTTCAAGAATAACATTGGAACAACCTTTTCAGATGAAAGGTTATTTAAAGTGAATGAGAAATTAATATTCCGATCACGTGATCTTGCTATTTTTTTCGGAGAGCACGTTTAAAATGTCTTTGTAATTAAAAATTGGTAAGACTTGATATAAAGTAGGTAAGTACTAAGTAGTAAAACCCGCCCTCGCTTCGGTTCGGGAAACATGCCCCTTAGTACGCACATTCGGAATTTGTTAAACCTAGACTTAATTCTTTACACTGACATTACTTTTTTTGAATTACCGATTGCAATAAAATAATCACTAAAAATCGGTTAATCGTTACCTTTTAGTAGTAACAAAGCAATAGTAAAGAGAATTAAGTACTTATTGCACATAGCTATATTTATTACATCCTCATAGTTAGTTAGCAGAAATGCTTGAGCGCAATCGTATCCATCCAATATTACAAAGCTTGTTCTAGATAAGAGATGAGATATGCCCAATCATATCAAAAGGTCTAATGAAGCCAACCATATTTTAATCCAAACATTCAATTCAAATCAAAAGTGAATCGATCGGCCACGGTTACAATCAAACGCGGCGATACAACAAAAAACTAATTGACAACAATCAACACTGTTGTAACAAAAAACAATATTTTCTATCATTGTCATTAATAATGGTTAGAAAAAAGTCATTCACACCTTTGGTGCGCGCTAACATGACAAATGCGGAGTGTGGCGGTGCGGCTCAAAGGCGCGCGCCGCGGGGCGCCCGCCGCTCGGCCGTCGGCTCGCCTAAATATTAATTATCTACAACACAACAACACCTTTTAGGAGATTATCGCACTCCGTACCGCATAATGCAACTATCTTGGATCGAGATACCGCGCTCCACCATGGATTGTTCGGTAATATACGATTATACAAGCCAAGCCGCGGTAACGCTATACGACCCGTTTAGGCACGCTTATAAACATCTTCTGGTTAATAAGAATATTTCAAATAGTAATTGTCTCATGCTAATAATAATTCAGTCATAAGATTTAATTTCATTTAATAACGATTCTAAAAATAAAATCATTATATTCATCAATCTTTTTAATGCAATATTTTAATAGAGTCCTAATTTAATTTTGTAACAGCCCGAGGCAACACTATTATGGCGAATGATTTGAGGAAACGGTTAATTATGAAGTTGTAATTTAATGTCCTCGGGCAGTTACATATTTTCAGGCTTAGGTACTTCTTACGCTGATCTGTTTAATCATCCCATAGTAAGTACTTTCAGAATATTATCCTACAATGCAGTTTATCATGCTTGAATTGTTCGGAATCAACCCACCTAACGCAAAAAAATGTAGATATCGATGGCCTATTAAAACTCATACCTATTGAGTATAGAAATAATAACATACCTAACTTAGTTTTTTTATTAAACATTTTTTTTATTAAAAGACTAAGATCTTAATCTTATCTTCCATCTTTGCGTCCAAGTCAGTCTGCTCCGTCCTCTGTCCTACTCATGAAGCACCATTAGGGTGCAACATTAGGGACAACGGCTGCAGGAAGTCAGTTCCTCTTTTTGAAGGTTTCTGAGCTCTATATTAATTACTTTAAGTCCGGTAATAATAGAATTGATGTACTTTTTAGCTGCCTGGGTAGATACTACCTTTCTTCTATAATTAATTAAAAGCGGATAGGTAGGTACACTGTTTTTTCTATGGACGACAATTCATCGGTGATCCCAAAACGGTGGTGACCCCGTAGCATAGAGAAGCTCGTTTGTCGGCTATGCTCATAAAAAGTTTTGCCTCCTTTTATATTTAACTCCAATAAAAAAGATTTAATCAGACATAAAAATAAAATCACGTTTATAAAAATTAATATAAAAATTATAGGTTGCGTGATTATAATGTGACGCTGTTGCGTGTACCTTTTGCAAACAACAACGATTATATTCTTATGTCTGCACGTCCATAGGTCCACTAAACAAACAGTAGTGTCGACATAATAAGCAGGCCGGTTCATTCTCGCATGATTTACATGTCTAAGTCGGATAGAATCGCCGCTTAGCCTTATTGTGTGTCGCGGAGATGAATGACTCGGCCACAGTCAGTGCCGACGGCGCAAGTCCTATCTAATAAATAACCACCAACAACAAATATTGTAATAACCAACCTCACGACAAATGCATGAAAATGATACGATCCGCACAAAACCAAAGAAAATTGAGTCTAATTACAATAAACTTTAGGAAAGGTATCGCTTCACACGACAGGAAAATCTTACAAGGGCCTCAGTAAATCCCGACGAAGTGATATACATTTACTTACGGCAAAGTATTCTCAATTTTGTGTGTGAGGTAGTAAGAATTTCTTTTCCTTGCGTTGTGTGAAACGTAAAATTTTATGGCAACATTAAACTTAAGTAGGAAATCTGAAAAGGAGTGTTAAAACGCAGGCCGGCAGATGGCGGCGCGGCGTGGATACAAGCTCAATTATTTACACTCAATAAAAAGGACATTATACGAGTATTAGAAAATAACCCGCTAAAACGCAGATGCTTCAGACAAAACAGTTTAGTAAGTTATAAGATTTAATTAACATTTTTCGAGGTTGTTGTTAATTTATTTTACTCCATAGGTACAAAGTCACGATGCGTTATGAAGTTAGTTAATAAATATAATAATAAGTTAATCTTTTTAACCCCATTCCACAATAACCTACCTGTCCTATATATATTTTTGAATCCTAACTGACTTGTCTAGCTGACCAACTTCTTTATAATTTCACTCTGAAACCAGCAAGGTGATCAAGTAGTCATGAGTTATGATGGTAAAGTGTTGGTTAGTACTGACTCTAAAAGCGAGGGTAAAAACCCCAAAAGCTAGTAGTAAGCACCTAAATTTTGCTATTTTGTGTGCTTTATCCATGCTTATCCTCCAGCGGTCGTGGTGCACAGCTTACAGGTACTGTCGAAGAATGAGGCTAAGTGACTCTTCCGCTGGAGGTCCCTGGGCAAACAAGGATATTTATTATTATTTATTTAAGGACTTTTTTTACAAAATTACGTTTTTTAACTCTCTGGTTTACCTACCTAGGTATCTTGGAAATAGAAATTAAATGACAGAAAAAGAAAGATTTTTTTCCACATTTACAAAATACTGCAATAAGGGTTTGGTACTAACTTGTGTAGGACATACAGTAAAAATAATTGCTACAGAAGGTACATCAACCCATATAAGTCACTACAAGTTTTTTAATTGTAAATTAACTAACAACCGAGATACCTGGAAGATTTGGTTCCACCGTGGTTAATCGGACAACGTTTATGGCGTCCTTGATTCAGTCACGGCAAATCTAACAAGTGGTACAATAAAAAATACAGGTAGACGCAAATATTTGTGAACAATTTGTAGAATTCACACTTAATAACAAGGTGGGGGCGTTTATGTTTTTCTCCATATGCTGTGGTCTGGCGGCGAGTTCAAAGCAATCATTACGTCGATACACGAGAGAGGTGCCATGATTGCACCTATAAGATGCCACTAACGCCGAACAACGTTTATAAAAACTTCATAATAGTAAACGTTTCGCTGCCCGCACCGCGATACTTTGTCGGCGAATCGTTAGAGAGATTTGATTCATGTAAACTAGTCTTGTCTGTGAACAACTAGACCTTAGGTTAATTAAATTTCTTTTATAACCTTAAGAAACTATAAATGATTCACAGCTGAAAATAGAAAAAGTAATTACGTACGTAATTTGTTTGTTTATAAGGCAAATATGTACCTAATCAAGAATGACACATAAAATTTACTTTTTTTTTAAATCATCACAATTGAAAATTAAATTGTGTAGGATAATAAGGCTAACAGTATCCACGTCTTATCAGTATCCATGTTGAGTGTAGAAGTGTATTTACAAAATTTATGTGATACACGAGTTTGTAGACCAACAGCAAAGCTCACGATATAGGTAGTAGATATACATTAGGAATTGTGCCTATAAAATAT
Source organism: Ochlodes sylvanus (assembly GCA_905404295.2). NCBI lineage: Eukaryota > Metazoa > Arthropoda > Insecta > Lepidoptera > Hesperiidae > Ochlodes > Ochlodes sylvanus. The sequence continues at coordinate 11,826,513 of FR990124.1, read as the reverse complement.
GTTACTATAGAAACCTATGAATACCTACTTACGGAATAATGTTCAGTGCTTTCCAAGTGATAACAGACATATATTTCTAACATTACTGTTTGATTCACCAACAACAATAATAAGATTCGTATCCTACCTACTAGAAGAATTATTTTACAGCTCAACCTTGCAACCCTTCGTAAACATAATCTAAAAAATGCGAGTAGTCTCTGCTGTCTATGCAGTTGACACCTGAGGAGTAGGTACCTAGTGAGGACGCACCGATCCCCAAATCTGGTTTTTTAAATCGGTAAGGCATTCTTTAAAGTTGTTAACTTTTGGCAAAGTGTTTGAGGCATGTGTAGTAATAGTCTATATTGCAATCCCACGACTCGCTGATCTGTAAGCTCACCACGTCTTACTAAATGATGGACCTGCACAAATAGGTCCATTAAATTCAATCGGTCGCCACAACAGAAGCATCACTTACCGTCCACTATGTAATTTTCCGATATTAACGCGACACGAAGTTAAGACATGACAGCGTTCCTCTACTTTGTATGCCGAATGTGCACCGTCTATTGTGGCTAACAGCTCGAAACAATGGGTTAAGGAATAAGCTCAGGAGCATCGAAAGATGAGGTTGTTACGTAAATTGCATTGAATGTAATGATGTCGGTAAATCATCGGCATGTGCAAAAAATATTTTGCACCATAGAATATTACAAGAATAGATTTCGCTCGTTAATAGAAGAAACTGCAATGTCTCTTGCCAAGTTCGTTAATGAAAAAAGTGGACTTAAAAGTGACCTACTGTTATACTTAATGGAAAGATAATTCTTCACACCCTTCCGTTTGCACTTAGTAGGTATTTGATGTTTTGGTTCCTACATGCCGCCGACGCGAATGCAGTTGTGAAACTTCTGAACCCTATAAAGTGGAGAACAAGTTGGTGCATCAATAGATGATCTTTAATCTATGGAATTATGTATTTATTTTAGAACACAAATGTACCATTTTTGAGAAAAAAAAATACTTGGAATACTTATAAATAGCTATTTGCCCCTAGATAGATTTAGTATTAGGCCATAAATTATTCAATAATCGTATTGGATAAATTTTTACATGAATCCAAAACCCATTACTTAATCTGTTTCTCCTTACCAAATCAGAAACATGTAAGCAAGTGCAATTGAATGTGAGTAATGAATTCGATTTTAACGCTTTTACTAACATGGGGGCTACCGTCGCATGGACCATTAGCTGCGAACAAGCGGTAGTTACCACCCCTGAATATTGTGTACTGAGTAAAGGTTTAAATACAGCTTTTTACATCAACTTAAAACTTGCGTTCTAAAAGTATGACCGAATAATAATAATATAAAACATTCTTATAACATACGAATTACCTACCTATTAACAAGGGTGACCATTAGTGGCAAAAAAACTCCTAAATGCTTCTGAGCTTAGAAAGTCTTGGTTCCTGTTGTAGTTAGATATCAGTCGTAAAGCCACGTCGAAGGCCTTCGAATGACAAATAAAAAACTTCTGTCATTTTCAGTCAGTGAGGTGAGCCCCTAGATAATAGGTTCCTAAGTAATCACCGTCGCATTAGGACCTCCAGAGGCAACACTGATGTGTTACCACTGTTACCTGAAAACAAGAAGCGGGATATAGATAGGTAGGTACGTGTTATTTCTGACTCTATCACGCAGCGACTGAAAGACACGTCCTTCTTTAAGATAATAATTCTTCTTTTAGTTGAGTGTAACAATTGTATTATATGTATAAAAATAACAATTACTAATTGGACTATTAGGTACTAACAACAACTAACAGTACCTACTAACTTCACGAACAGTCCCTGCCCTAGTCCCTTGTACCTACTAACGAACTGACCAACTTACCAACAACCATTATTAATAGGTAACAACCTTCTGCTAACTGGGCTAACCATCTTAGTCTCGATTTGCGTATCGGTATCACTTGTCATGTAAAATTTAATTATCACTTGCTTCGATGAAGGAAAACAGCGTGAGGAAACCTGCACACCTGAGAGTTCTCCAGAATGTTCTCAAAGGTGTGTGAAGTCCGCCAATCCGCACTTGGCCAGCGTGGTGGACTATGGCCTATACCCCTCTGATTGTGAGAGGAGACCTGTGCCCAGCAGTGGGACAGTTATGGGTTGTGATGATGATGATGATCACTTGTCATGGGCGGCAGTGGAAGGGTGGTGCTACAAGCTCGATCGCTATCTTAAATCCACAAACAGTTTGCATTTCGCTTTCTAAACAGATATGGAGTATTCAGGAATTTTCAAGAAATGGCTAGTTTTACGCCTAGTCGATGACTTTTACAAAAGCGCCCTTAGATAGATAGGCATACGTACGTCATCAAATAGTTTTGTTGTCTGACTGTGCTCTTCGATCGGCAATTGTGCAGTCCACGCTGGCGCAGCGCCCCGAGCCGTCGCCGCAGAGCTTGTCGACATTACCTACAAACAAGGTGCAGTGTGCAACACAACACGTACTATCTCGTAAAGAATTACAAGAATCACAAATAGCCACATGATTGATGTAGGTATAGAGATTAGGTACCTACTTTTCTAGGTAGATAGGTAGGTACTTAGATATTAATATTATAACACAAATAGAAATTTAGTAAATTAATACTTAGTAAGTATTTAAGTACCTACGTTTATTTTGAGGTTTGATATTGGTAGGTTTGTGTAACTAAGTAGATACTTATTATCATCATCATCATAATCATGACATGAACATGTTTTTTTATCTCAATGATTTCTAAATAACTTTACAAAAAATAATATCTGTTTACCTAATTATGTAGAATCTTAATCAGTTAAAAAAACATTTTTTAATCAGTTAATACTAGGTAGGTACTACCCCAACGACGTCAACATAATTATCTAAACTGTAAGATCCCATAGGTTGGGTATAATAATGAGATATATAAGAAAACAGCCCTTCCAGTCACCAAAGGAAAGTGTCTGATTAATAATGTTAAATAAAGGTGGGTAGATATCATTTAAACAACTAGGTAGGTATGAGTGAGTAATAAATGAACATCTCCAATCATTATGTTTCTCTCGCAGCTCCAATAAGTACGTACTTCTTTAATCATTGCAATTTCGAAACAAGCTCAAGTGTCGGTGTCGAATAAATTTTGTATAATGTAAACGTGATAACAATTTAAATTCTTCTGTAACGGGTCCGGAGCCGACAAAAACAACAAACAAAGTGAGCAGCGCGCGATTGGTGCAGGCGGCGCGGGGCGGTCCGCGCGCGCCCCTCCTGCCGCGCAGGCAGTCTCGCTCGCTCGCCCAGTCCTTATCTTCCATTAACCAGTGAGAGTCGTGCTGCCTTTACCTAAATAACAGACGTGACAAATTAAACATTCCGGACGACGCGGTGCGGAACGATGCCGCGGCCGACTCGCGAATCTTACGGAGACCAAAAACCACCGTTCTCCTACATCGCCCTCACCGCGATGGCGATATGGAGCTCCCCGGAGCGCATGCTGCCGCTGTCGGAGATCTACCGGTTCATCACGGACCGCTTCCCGTACTACCGGCGCAACACGCAGCGCTGGCAGAACTCGCTGCGGCACAACCTGTCCTTCAACGACTGCTTCGTGAAGGTGCCGCGGCGGCCCGACCGGCCCGGCAAGGGCGCCTACTGGACGCTGCACCCGCAGGCCTTCGACATGTTCGAGAACGGCTCGCTGCTGCGCCGCCGCAAGCGGTTCAAGCTGCACAAGGGGGAGAAGGACAGTTTAAACGCGGAGCTGGCGGCGCTGGCGAGCTTCAACAGAGCGTTCCTGGCGAGACAAGCCGGAGCCCCGCCACCGGCAGCCACTATGTCTAGCAGCAATATGTATTCCCCGGCTATGACGATCTGCCCGAGACCTAGTCCTGAAATTGTGGATCCTCCAGATACTGCAGCACTATTGCCGGTGTTGCCGAGACCTCGGCGGGCGTTCACGATAGACGCTCTCCTGGAGCCGGAGCCGCGCAGGTTGTCGCCGTCGCCGCAGCCGCCGCAGCCGCACTGCCCGCTGCCGCTGCCGCCCGCGCCCTACCTGCTGGCGGCGCAGCGGTACCACGCGGAGCTCCTCGCGGGGCTACAGCAGTCCTGCCTACCTCCCCTGTGGACCTGGAGAGACACCAGCCAATTTTCACACTATACGCTTAATTCATGAATGGTGAGTTACACTTTCCTTATCATTTTTAAATATGACGTATCTGTTGTTTATTAAAAATATGATTCACCTTAGTAGATACCTACCTAACTATTAAGATGCAATGTTTGTAGTACCTATATCAGAAAAGCACAAATAGAGATCCAACATAAATTTCGCACTCTACCAGCAGAGCTCTACATTGAATAGAATTCGATAATGCAGGTACTAATAATAATAAAAATTATAACGTTCAAAATACGTAAACAAATTTTAATTTTATTTCCATATAGGTATACCCATTTTGTATTTCTTCTCAGTCTTTTCTCATACCTAACTGAGGAGGCCTAGACAATAGGTAGGTACTCCACCGCGCTGCTTCAATGCAATAATGTTAGATATAACTTACAAAATAAATTGACCCATTATGGTAGGTTACCAGCAACCTGAATTAAAGATAAAACGCAAGGAGACGACATGAGTGTAGAGTGTCATAGGAGTACCCTGGAGGCCTACTACGAAAAACAAAAGTCGACGTTTCGGACGACGGATATAGTAAACAGTGGTAACAGTTTGTTCGTTCACAGAAAATGTAGATATACATACATATTATATAACATATACCTTACTTTAGATACCTACGAGTTTTTATAATTGTTTCTAATAAGATTTCATTAAAAATGAATTCGAAATTGAAAAAATACAATGACCATTATAACTTCAGAAACGGCTTAACCGATTTGGTTGCGGTTTTATTATATTACGCGGTTTTATATATAATTATATATTGTGGTAAGCTTCGTTTAACATTTAATGTTTATTTTATTTGAATCGGTTCATAAATAAAAAAGTAGAATCACGCCTAACAATTTTCGAATGTTCTATATACCTAAGTCGTTTCTTACCCGACCATTTGCTCTCTTGTTATTTGAAAGATATTACATATAATCAGAGTTTGACTCTCTTGAGTGTCTTTATAATCAACGAATTTTTAGAAATTATCTAAAGCAGCTGTAAATCAGTACATTGTCATTTATTGACCATACTTTTGAACGATGTTTTATTCCATTCCATACAATAGGTATCTGGGGCATACTTCGGGATAAAGAATGGTACCTAGTGATAGACGTTCTCTTAATAATATATATAAGTGTATATTATTAAAGAAAACGACAAACGAACGATTCGGTATACGTTATTCACATAACGTTGATTTGCAATGCGTAGGTATTAAGGTGGCCTAGAATAGTAACCGCATTCCCATGCCGGCACACCAGGGTGGTTGAATAAAATTTGCTAATATTGTTACTGTTATAATAATTATTATTTATCATACAATAATTACATAACAAGAAAGAACATTGTAAAAATAACATTACCTAAATTTTTATGCGAAAGTTAATAGTACCTAGGTAGGTACTCCAAAACTGACCATTAGTTAATGGATTGGTGACCCCGATAGTGGCAAAATTTTAAGAACCTTTCCATGCGTCCATTCTTGCAGGATCTCGGTTTCGGTTGTTATCGTTAGGTAGCGGTAGTTTTAATTCTCGTTGAAGGTTTCCCACTTGATACATAGACATTCTGACACATAGGTTGGCTACTAGCGCCAACCCACCCTGAAGCAGCGTGGTATAAGCTCGACAGTTTACATCCTCTTATTAAAACAGCGGTGACAAACATACACTGAGTTTCATTGCGCCATTGAAACCATAATTATAATTTCTGAGACAAGCAAAATTGTATATGTATTGTATACATATTTTTTCTTTTGTCCACAGGTTTATCGAAGATCTCAAGATTAACCCTAGTTATAAGGACATCTAGATGGGGCAGTTCATGTTATGCCTAAAGTGTGTATTAGAAGATTAGTAGGATTAGCTGCGAGATGAATATAGTGCTTGAAGTGTCGGTTTGATTGAGGATTCATGAACGGATGTCAATGAAAAGAAGGTAAGTTTTTGATAAAATACCCACTTATTTTCTTCATTAACAAAACCATAGTCCACCATTATAAGAACACGAGTGAAAGGCCAAAAGAGTATAATAAAACTAGTTATTCTGAATTCAAAATTTTAGAAAAAAATTAATATTCGTCTGTTCTTTAGATTTCTCTAAATTGTTGTGTAATATAAAACCTAAAACAACAGGTATTAATCTACATAGTTAAAGCCGTTAAAGGTATTCATATGATTCCAACAGAAAATATGTTTTTGATTTTCGTTTTTTTTTCTTTTTCAGATAATTATAGTATTAGAGAATGTTTGTAGAATGTTAAAAATGTGTCAAGCATTATTTAGATACAACGGGTATCCCCATGTCAATATTTAAATGTATTTCTAGCTCTATTTTTTTAACTGTGATATTGTTTTAAACGTTAAATTGTATATATGTACAGCTTATGGATATAACTTAAAAATAATTGTAATTTATTGTAGCCATTATAGAAAAATATATTATTATACTACTAGATAAATGAGTAAACTTAACTTCGTGTTTTAATATAAATAATACTATTTCAATCCTTGAGTCATTAAGATTAGATATCAAAATTTAGATATCTAAGAAAAATTTAAATTTACTTATGATATCATTAACATCTCTCACCAATACATACTGTTATACTAATAGTGAAATTAAAAATACTTAAATATAAATTCGTATCACTTCAATAAAAAATATATCCATGCAGTGTATATCAGCATGCATGCATTATAAGATCAATGTACAATATTAAAAATTACTTATCACCAATACACTTAGGGAACGTATCAACGAAGCCATACTACGTGTAACGTCCATGAGAGGGAGGGGTCTTCAAAAATACCACGCTTGATCACAGGGGTAAAAATTGATTCACGTAGCATGGGTACGTTCCCTTATGCACTATATTATATTGTTATGTATTTATACCGCATTTGATAGGTAGGTAATACAGACTAAAGGTTAAGCTCTTTGTGCAACACACATTAAAAGCACCAAAATATTAACCACAATAAACGTACATTACATTCATTACCATTCTCGTACTAAATTGTTTTACCAAAAGCTAAAAGAAACAAGTAAATTGGGCCGATACTAAACATAGCATTACCTTCACCAACATTTATGAATACCTACCGATAACGCTATAATTTTCTGTATTAGCTCCTTATGAAAACACGTTTCCAACGACTTTCGTGTACGTTATAAATTATGCATTTACTTACGAGGCGGGAAAATTACAAGTTGATTGTTTTTGTGCACAAAAACATGACAATGAACGAATAGAGTCGTCACAGTCAGGAAGTGTTTTGCTACAACTACGATACATAATTTTTTATCGTTTTATCTATGCTCGCATTCTTGTAATTAATCTGTGGTTAAAAAACACGTGTATGAAATTATGAACCGTAGACGGAAAAGAGTATAGACATGGATGCCATCTATCTCACACACCAATGCAATGACACGAAAAAAAACGAGACAGAATTATACTTATGCTTTGTCTCACTCTACGTGGCGGTTTTTTCAAGGAAAGCACAGTTGCTTACATACCAATTGGACAGCTAATGTCGAACTTTTCTTGTGCCAAATACAATTGTAGTTTCTCGTGCTATCTCATGTTGGCCATGCACGCTCACCACATGTCTATACATATATCATTATCTGTCTACGTTATGAACATATTTAATCAGTAGATAATAAAGAGGCTACTGACTACATTTTGCACGTAATTTAATTTCCGTTGAATTTAAAAGAACCTCACTTACTTATAGCACGTAGGTACCTATATTTTTTAGATATCTTGTGTAACAGTTTATTTTTTATCGAAGGGCTGCCAAAACAGAAGACTGGTCCCCGATGGTAAGAGGTCACCCTGGCCTAGGAATATGAACAATACCAGATGAGTTCACAAACCTTCGCCGGCTTTGAAGGAGAGCTCTTTTTACACCTTTCTTGAAGAACCCCGTGTCATACTGCACCGGAAAGGCTTCAGGAGGAAGCTCATGTCGAAGCAGATGTCAAATATGATAGGTATTATTCTAGCAAGCCATAGTTATTGCGCTAAGAATCGTTTTGCAAAGTGACAGAATAATTTCTTTGCCGAAATTAATGGAAAGGAGTCCTTAGTGGGTTAACACTTATTATTTCGTCGTGATCATTACGTCATCTTGCATTGTGTCAGAAGTACGAGAGAACTCTATGCTGGAACTGGAAAGTCGTTTTACGTTAGATACTAAAACTATTGCAGGCCTTCTTCAAGGGCGCAATCATGTAGGGGCTTCCTATGTCAGACTTAACGTTATCGGTCCCTTGTATTGGTGATCTCCCTTCTTACTTTATACCTTTTCCTGTAGTCCCGTAAACGATATAAGTATTGCCTACCATGAAATAATCAACGAATATAATTATGTTTTGGTTGCAGTGATAAAGAGCGGGTTAATTAACCAATTTGTTCCCAGCGGGCAATACTTCTCCTCGATTCCTTACCATCATGTGGTATTTTAGTCATTTGGTGGCTATTGCCAATGTTGGCTATTAATATCAACGCTGCAATATCTTATCTAACTGGTTTTATATAGGTTACTAGTGGTCCCAGCGTACTTCGTACCGCTTTATAATTAAAAAATGTTTTAGTGATATATCGACAGCAACGCCACCTACCGGGTCCAATTGTGAATCTAAACCATTCTCGGATCCACCTGAAGACACACAAAAAATTTCAACCAAATCGGTCAAGGCGTTTAGGAGGAGTTCAGTCACATACACACGCACAGAAGAAATATATATATTAAGATATACCACCATCCACCGTACCACCTACACCAGACTACACTGCCAATTCCGTACTTAGCGTGATTGAGTTGAGGCTAGCTAAAAGATTAAGAAAATTAAGAAATGGTATGATGATGAGTGCTCAGCGACACTATGTCATCTACTCAAAACAAAAAAGCATAAACAAAATAGGTTTTTTGGGCCAACACTTTAAATTAATAACACTCATAGTTTAAATACATATAATAATATGAACACCAGAACCGGTTCCTAGCGGGCGCTGCTTGCGTAACTGGAAACTTTTTCATCTTTAGTAATTGTAACTACTTATATGTGTAAGTGAATTTGATGCATTTTACCTGTCATGACACCTGCCTTAGTAACTGCCTGCCTTAGTGAGCTACGCAAAAAATCACTTAACGAGTTTGCGTCGACGTGCGGAACAAACTACAGGCGATGAAAGATACATACATCGCCAAGTACGATTTGCGACATATATTAGATGGTCAAAGGCTTTAAGTATCTGATTCGTGACTACTGTCCCGTAATGCTCCAATCCGGCTTGTTAGGATGTGGCTTCAGATCATGAATGTCCCACTACTGAAGTACTTAGTAGTCACACTAAACTCAGTCGATCACTAGCATCGATGCAATGCAAGCCGCCGCTCCGGGCTGCGAGCGCTTCGATATAATTTATAAATTTTATTTACACTTACCTAATGGTAGCACGGGCACAAAAAATATTACCTAGTTCATCCTCAATTTTTGTACCAATCAGATACACATATTTTGGATTTTTCTGTCAGTACATAGGTTCGGTATGTGCCGTTGACCGCATGTATGTACCTACGCTTTCTTTTTGGGGACAAAGTTATCCTGGATTCCATTTTTTTTATATCTCCATCGAACATCTCGAGGCACTTGTCAGCTTTCAGCTTCATACTCAGATAGCTCACCCCGCACTTCATCAATTTCCTATAGAATTATGGGCCAACTTTTTAATCATCTATTACATGAATCTATTTTTCCCATCTTAAAAAATCTTTAATATTTCGTTAACTTTCCTATTATAACTGCAAAAAATATTAAACTAAGAACAGACTATCATAATAAAACAAAAATTGGAACGTAAACTTCCCTTACTTACCTTTACTTATTTACTTATAATAAGTACAACAAAAATCGCAACCGAAAAGGTTAAGTATTCTTTTTACTGTCCACGAGGCTCGTGAGACTTTTGTTTACTTTTTTATGATGTTGGAATCATTAAAATGTCTCATTAAATGCTGTCAGAACTAAAACATTCAAAAACAAATACAATGGACCACTAATATTAACGCAATTGTTTCCCAAAGTAAAAAAATCATTTTTTTTCGTTTGGGTCTAATAATATGGCAAGGTACTGTACACACCACTATTCGATTGACACGACATGGTTTTATGCTGATTCTCAATTTTATTATTAGCACAGATAACGGTTAGTTACTTACGAAGTTTGGTTAACTTATTTATTATTCGATGCCTCAAATGCCTATATTTAGTTTTCAAATTAATGGATAGCCTCTAGAGAACCAATTAAGCATAAACATCGCTGTTACTTAATATTAAAATCGTGCGGCTTAAGTATTTAAGCTTTAAATTAGTTTAACTTTACTTTCATTCGAAAATGGCCCGTTCTTGCTTAAGATTCCGCACCTGCCACTAGCTATAAATTATGTAGAAATATATGTGAATTATTACCTATGGGCCAACTTTTTAATCATCTGTTACATGAAGAGTTTGGATAAATTTTCTCTGGTTAGTATGTATTGTGTTTTAAATATCTCATTAATTAGCGGTAGACGCAGTGATACCTACTAACATTCTGGCTGTTGTTAATTCGTTTGCATCCTGTGATGCTTCATTTAGGGCATTACTTGTAACGACTGTATGTTTGTTTGAATGTTTGCATAGTCCAATGAGACTGTACAAACACCATTTATATATCCAATGAAGAAGGCGCTTTAATCTAAGTAATTTAGCATAACATGCGATAAAATTGACTACAGTAGGTACCTACGTAGGGAAAATCCGCTGAACCCTAAGAACGTCATTATCATCGATAAGGACAGACAAAAGATCGATTCATGAATAAGATAGCACCTTAAGATAATCGGCATTATTTTTCTGTCCGTAAATATGTTTTGCTTTTATGTCAGAGTAGCGTATCATAGTTATATAATACCTAATTAGACTATCTAATTAGCTTTTTGCGTCATCACGCGCTTAAGCATTGTCGTTCGCCCCATCTGTACACAACGGACAATGAGCATAAAGCCTAGGTGTTGTGTAATTGTTAATGGGTTCCTTTGCATCTCGTGCACAAAGGGGTTCATAAAACAAGTCGCCGGCGAGACGATATGTCACGGCACGTAGCACAATGCAAACAGCGGCGTCTGTGGCGGCGCGTGTGATGCGGACACCGGTGTCACAACATCACAAATGTGGCCGAAGCCGCAGCTAATCGCGTGACAATACTCCCGCGCGCGAGGCGATGAAAGGGTCGGTGGCGACAAAGGCTTTGTACGCGGGCGGTCGCTAGAACGCCGACGCGACTCATTTCGCTAGGAAATGCAAATCGAGTACACCTGTGTGTACTATACCTTATTTCTAATTAGATTACAGACGTACAGTGTGTATCAATCTTTTTGCAATTAAGTATACGTCGTCGTCAGTTCCGTCCCGTAGGTAGGTATGTCCTTGTCCAGTGAAACTCTGGTTATACTATAATGGCCGATTTCTATAATCTATCTACGCCCTATGGACTGCTTAGTGCTCTGTTTCTTTTTTTATTTACTTATCTTTATTTTATCTTTAGCAAGCTATAGACCCCTGGAGCAATAGATAGATATAATTTACCTTCGTCTTCTTATCTTTAACCAGTAGTAACAAATAAGTTATTGGAAGTGAATATAAAAGCACAGATAACAGTTGCTATAAAGTTTGGGCAAACCATTGACATATTACTATTTATGTCAATGGGGCAAACTTAAAAATTACCGTTATTTCTAGTGGTAATTGTGTTGTCGTTTGTCAATCCACGAAGAATCAATTATTTCTAATGCCAACAAGTCAAGGGGCCAAATCTGAAGGCGGTTGCAATGGACCATGAAGTAATGAAGAAACTGCAAACCGTTATGTACACATTTTTCTTCTTATTTACAACGATTGCTCCAATATCACTTCGCTTCCAATATCAATTCACACCTTAAATTAAATAAATTTAAGGGCCATTGTCACGGTCGAAAGTTCTGCTTGAACTTACTCTTTATCAGATTTTTAATCGTAGAAATTTGAAACGTAGGTATATTTTGAAAGCAATTTATATAAAAGTCACAAATTATACCTGCTGTAGTACTCTCTACCAAGTCTACCACTTACCTAACTATCGGTGAAAGAGTACAGTTTGCAAGAAAAAAACAGAAAATGTCCAAGGTGTAAGGTATTCGAAGAGTCCATGATAATATTTTTCGCTGTGGTTATGCCATTAAATTAATAAAATGTACAGTTGTTATATTTTAACAATAAAAAGTTTAATCATTATACCTACAAAAATATTACAAAGATTTATTTGTTTGTTTGTACCGAATAGGTTACGAAACGACTGGACCGATTTTAACCATTTTTTTACCAATAGAAAGCTACATTATCAGGAAGTAGTATTGAGTATAGACTATAATTTATTTAAAAAAATAGAGATCGTTCAGAAAATCCTAATGTAACCAAAAGTAGTAACATTTTGCCTATATAAATTCATTATTTGGCGTGCTTGGAAAAAACTATTGATGATACATAAAAATAATGTAGTACTACATGATTAAAATGGTAATAATAATAATATTACCTACAGAAAAGTTAGCAAGGAGATATACTCGTACATTTGTAATAATTAGTATACCTATATTACAAATTTAAAATTACAGATATGTCAATTAAAGATTTCCGCCTAAACATTCGAATGTTGGTAGGTACTAACAATGACATTGTATATCATTGGGTACTAAGGCATCCCGAAGCGACGCGAGGGCGCATTTACTAGAACCTACATATTAAATTAATTTAATGACAGCGCTTGCATCCCCACTTATTTTATAATTATAATTGGTGGGCATTTCCCCTTGCATCTTCATGGGCACTAATTAGCAATAGATAAGTTATGAATGAGTTCTTATTTTGTCGTGAGGCCTCCGGCGAGTTTTATGGGCTGCTAAGTGCTAACTAACGATACTAACCGGCTTTGGTATCGGCCTTATCCGAATCCACAACAGGGTATCATCCTAAAATAATGTAACTTAATTTTAATTGTAACCTTATTTATAATTACTTTCATTCGCTTCTTCGCTTCTTCACTTCAGTAGCAGTATTTCTAAATTTCCCACTGAAATAGGGCAGAATTAGTTAAGAGTAAATCGTATAAAGTGAACAAGCATAACGTATACATTTTTATATTTTATAGGACCTTTGAGAATTAGGAAAGTAGTAATAAAAACAAACAACATAATGACATGGATGTAGTCGTACAGAGTGCTAAATCTAAACATTAAAAAAAGAGATGTTGCTAAACTGTAACACGGATGTTCATCATGCTAAATAAATATATTCGTAGCATAACGACCTCGTGCGGTGGTGCAAAAAATACTTGATTGCACGAGCAAACGGGTCGTTATTCGACAGTGATATTAGATGAGATGGCACTTAACGTTACTTTTTAACACATTCATCTTGACGTCTACGTAAAATTAAGTTTTATTTGCAAGTCGGCTGATAACTATAGTATCTATACAATGAGCACGGATACTGTGCCCACACGGCATCACATACATAGATATGGTCACGGGAACTTAACTAAGCGTTTGGGTAGCTAAGAGATCTATCACACGATCTAATCTTTTTATGTTCACTTAAGTGGACCAGATACGGCACGTAGATGGTATCGAAGACCGTAACACAAGTAGTGATTCCCCAGATGCATATCGGCGTCAGTTATACTATTGCAAATCGAACTCAATCAACTGTCCGATTTTATTAATCTACTCTTCATTAGACACTCCCGTCTGATCTGCCCGCTTTCAATTGAAACAATATTTAATACTTTGCCGAGCGGGGAATAAAATAAAACGGTAGAACCATAAACATTCCACATTTATATTCGACCTCTGACGGCCGGTCGAGTGGTGGCTTCCCTTTCTCGCATATAGGTAGGTCTCGTTCCCACTGCGCCGGCACGTCTGCGGGAACCGAACTCCTCTGCTTAGAGATGCGGAGAGATAAAAATGGTATGGCTCATAATGTTTTAACAGTCTCGCCGTTTGAGCGCAGCGAGCCGATGCCCAATTTAATTTTCCTTCTCGGCTTAGTATAATTGAGTCGATTCGTTCTACGGGGCGAGGAGTTGGCGCAGGAGTCGAGTGCTTCAGGGCTCCTAATCGATTCTATTAATTGATTCATTTATTAAGTCACGCACCTGGTGAGATAACTTCAGGAAGGTTAAACTATGCCACGCTTGTAATAAGTTTAGGTGTATATTGTGGGAGATGGTTCAAGATTAATCAGCTCTTTAGCCCTATTGTTTAACTCTGCATATTATTTGCGGAAATTTAAAGCAAGTAGGTACTAAGTGAAGTAAGTCTTGCACATAATATGCTTCTTAATAGATATATTATGCCAATATTATCACTTTCCCCTAATACTCTTATCAGTAAGTCGTTACCTAATATCATTTAAAATAGTAATTTATACTGTCGTATTTCCGTTGTGTATGCATGAAACAAAAATAGGACAAGAAAATCCGGTAGTAGATAAATACGAATTTACACCGCATCCGTTAAAATGTACCAGAACATACCTAACCTTTGCAACACAATGGCCGAAACTGTTACAGTATGCAAAAGATAAAGTAAATTTTGCGAAGTTATTATCTCACACAGGGCAATTGGTCACAGACTGCCACAATGGCGAGCACAGCCGGCTCCTCGCCACCTACATCACTACGTCGGCGAGCCACAAAGTACCTCGACATATACAAATAAATAATACCCGAACAACAAATATTTTAATAAGCACCTCTAAGGAATTGTTCAACGCTTAGTTACAAGCATGACGCACTGTGGTCCACCTGCGAGACCGCACCGTGACACTCAAACCGATGCAGAAATGTCAACTCAACCGACATATCTATAAAAACGTTTATTGCTTGTAATCCAATAACAACAGTTACTCACAGAACGCAGACGGCATGACCAATGTCAGGGAGTATGTCCATCGCGGAATATGGATCTCTTTGAAAACATAAACTTTTATGACGACATAAGAAAGAGCCGATGGAAAATTGGAAGGCAAGCATGAAATGTGGCAGATGCGTTGTCGTAAAATAAATGATTCTTGCTCGTGTCTGTGTGTCTCTGTGAATGGAGTTAATATCATTGCGTTCAAATATGTTATATTAAATCTATAGTACAGGTTCCCAAGTCTGCTCATTTGTAAGTGCCCCAATTTCGTCTTTGAATATTTTGACACATTTGGAATACGAAACGCTCCGACAGCGGCGGTAGGCAGAATCTAGTCAATTCGCATTATCTTTTTACAATTCTTTTGTTCTTCTCAATCATAGAACACCATAGCAGAAAGATGGTAGAGCAAAAAAATGATGTCCTTAAGTGTTGTAAAAATTTAATTAAACACTGACGAATAAACGATGAACGAGTTATAGTGAACGGCTGAACATTTTAACATTAAATACACTTATTAAAGACAAAAATTAAACCTGTTACCTGTTACCAATTACCTGATAATCAAAATTTTACTATAACTCTACTATATAATTAGTACTTAATCCTTACAGAGATACTGTGATTCACCTCTTATATTAAGACTTAATTTGTATAAAATTAGTGTCAAATTGAGTGTTTTCACGTGTACGTAATAATGTTAATATTCCCAATGAACATAACAGAAATGGAAATATACTTTACCCACTAATTACAATTCATGAAGCAAAACTCATAAAGACACAAAAATTTATGGCTTTCTATGAGATTATGATATTACTAAACAAGTTTTTTATTACACATTTTTGTCTATCGGGAAATCCGTTATTCAGATATAAAACACAGTAGCTACAACTAATTTACAAGTGATGCTATTATGTGTAATTATGCGAAATTCGTTTCTATTAGCACTTTTACTTATTTGCCGTTCCCTAATATATATTTTTGTATTGATATATCGAATTTAATTATAACGTACATTATTTTTTTTCTATTCGTTATTTATTTTGTTAAGTCATTGCATGATAAAATGTTTTAAAAAAACAACATTTTTACTGAAATATCTATACATTTTTCAACCAAATTCAGATTACACGGTACATTTTTAAAGTATTTTCTACTGACAAACGTTAGAAAAATATATTAATAGACTTACTATTAATTATATTGATAAACATAGATCATAATTAATTAATTCATATATTTTTAAAAAGATTGTTATTATTTACATTGCATTGATTAATTAGATATTGTAAAGTTGATATTACAACAATATTTTCTATCGGTAAATATTTATAAGAAATAATAATTTATTAAAGCTTCCATTTTATCCCTGCTAAAGATAAAACAGTTACGTAAATATCCATCAATTTCATTAAACTTTCATAAAAGAAATATTTATACTATCCAAAAGTTAATCCTTCCGATCATTTTCATAAATATTTATTAACCTACTTATATTAATTGAAACCATAAAACGCCTAATGTGTTTCGCCTCGTTTAAAAAAAACATCGTAATTGACTTTGAGATATTTATAGCAAAGTGATAATTATAAAATTATTGAAACAAATTAAGTAAAGAAACTTTGCATAAATATTACATAGATATGCAAATGTATTAATATTTTGTGTTCAAAATATACTGATTAGGTAATTAACAAAATATACGCATTGATCTTTAATTATATTAAATACATACAAATGTAGCTATATAGAACCTATGTTAAGCATAGTTATATTGTTTATCATTTTGCTCGAATAGGTAAATTGAAAACCCTGTAGCTTATTTGGAAATTGAACCTGCTTATGAAGATAGGGGTCTCGTGTTAGAATTAGAATCGTGTCACGTAGCTAACATTAACGCTAACGAAAATTTCGGCTCAATCGGTTGAAGATATCTGCTCCAAAATTGATTTGCAAGATTCCACCCGAACAAACATAGTTTCATACATACATATATAGGTACATAAATATGTACAAGCATACTTTCATACATTGCAAGTTACATAAAAGCTTTTTATTATAAGCGCCAAGTGCGTTAAGTCGACCAAGCTATAGGTAACTACGAGCATGGTCAATAGCCAGATAGTAACTGGATTAGACACTACACTGATTCAGCCGAATCTTTACCTCCAACACTAATTGACACTATACGTGACCGAATCTCTGTAAAGAAAAGAGACATATTTGATTCCCAGCAGGAGCATACATTTACGTGATAGTCAAATCTTTGTTCTCGGGTCTTGGTTTTCAAATCATATTTGTGTTTTCATTCCACCTGTGACACAGAGAATCCTATTGCAGGAGTGCGATAGAGGTTAGTAATTCATTAATACATTACATTTGTATCAACATATTATTATTATCTTCCTAGGTAGCGTGGTGAACTCTGAAACATGCAACATGAAACTATGAATGATATTAATAACTTATATTATGTCTAATTGTACCTACCCAGGTAATATTATCCGTCAAGGATTCACACACAATACAATTATACACTACAACAAGACTTAAGTAAGTAGGTCCAATCATTTATCTGTCACATACCTTCACATAAATGTCAGCCTCGGCCGACAATCGTATCTCTTCAGTTGACAGGCAGGGTGACTATACTGACTACCAACCAACCGGCACTTATAATTAACCAGTAAACCGCCCTCGCTTCGCTTCGGTAAACCTGTGCATGTAATAAGTACCTACATGCACCCGAAACATTGCTACGCATTTATTTCAGGCGTTCTAATATATTTAATATTTAGCTCATTTTATCGATTTAGGAGACAATTTTTGTTGTTGTTTAAATTAGAAAGATGTTCATTTATCTTTTCATACTTTATTTGTTATCCCGCGGGACAAATCCTTTTCCAGGATAAAAGTATCCTATAACTGATACATCACAAAAGCTACAACCATGCCAAGTATCATCTAAATCTGTTCAGTGGTTTCCATGGTGATACTCCAACAGACAGATAGACAATAATTTTAAAAGTTTTGGTCTATGTATATCGAGTCGTATAACAAAAGCCTACAAGGTTAAGTTGACCCCGTCGAATTTATTATTAGTTGCTGTATAGCAATGTATACGTATGTACGTTACATAGGTACAATATAGGGCGGTCCATTGAAAGTGATTTGTCACGTCAGGCGATACCGCTCATAATCTAATTCATAGTAGATCGCTAATGCCATTATTTCGTGCCCCAAAGGAGTCCGGTTATGGAAGTTATCGTAATGAATTTAAACAATGTTCAAACCTTACCGAATAATGAATGAAGGTAAATTGTCAACATATTTTTGAACCCTCAACGTTTCATTTTGCTAACACTGAATTGTTAAAAATTTAATTTAAAAAAAACCCTATTTCTTTCTCCTTTGTATCAAGTTTTCACATCGTAAGATTTAGTAATAGGTAGAAACTGATTGTGACGTTATTAGTTTTATTCTAAAACGTGATATCTCTGATAGTGTCCATCACTGGTACAAACACCTGAATATATCTACGCGTTTATGAATAAACACGTCCATCTAGTTGTCAAAATTTATTTAGCTTTTTGTAACCAATAATAACTATACAATGGCTGTAATTTAGATACCGTTTAGCGCAACAATACACACCTTTCTCCTATTGAAATCATTTATATACAATATGTAACCAATATTATAAATTTTGCTAAAGAATAGATCTTTACTGCCTCTGAAAATGTTCCTTACTCATGTCCATTGAGGTCAAATCCATTGTATGTCATTATTCTAAGTTGACATCATTATTTTTATAGTTATATTTATTTTGGTTTATACATCTTAAGTAATACAATAAAAAAATTAAGGAGATAAAGGGAGGAAGACACAAGTAAAGATAAAATGATGTGGTGTCGTGGGACACCAGGTAGGAACGAAGTTCCTTCGGCTAATGTAGAATCGACACAAATTGCAAAAAAAATCGTGCTCAATTTTATGTAGGTTTTCTTGATTTTTCTCTTAAATTTTGCTGATTAGTTTTTATTTAAGTACAAGAAAGTATTTAGGAAATTCAGTATTTTAAGAAATAATATAAAATAATATAAAATATAATATATAAAACAATAATATAAAACCCATGTGTATCCATTGTTATATAAAAGTATAGAATAGAAAATAAAAATGCATAAATTTCATTTGTGTTTTATTTAATTAGAGAATCTTGTATATTAATCAAATCACAAGCTATAGTAAAAATATGGTTAAATGGTATATTTGTCTGTTCTTGAATCAAGTTAACTAAATAATAACAAGTTAAAGGATTGCCAATATAAGAACGGGGGCTTTTTTAAATTTTATTCAAGGTACACTCTAAGGCATTTAAATTTTCTCGTCTTTTGTCATCCTGTATAATCACTACAATCTGAAGAAGACTCCATTTGAAAAGATATTGATGATTCTGTGAAAGTTACAGAGGGAGTATAAGATGTATCACTATCTGATTGTTCTATTTTTTAACAATTTTACTCAAATAATGTTTAATTAAGTTTTTCCAAAACAACTCATTTATTCTCAAAATAAGTTAGCTTTTCTCAAACAAGTTGGCTTTTCTCAAAATGAGTAAACTTTTCCAAAACGAATAGGCTCATCGAACGTCACTCAATTAAATGTCTCTTAAAACAAGACTAAGAATAATTACATCTAACCTGTATACATAGCTCTCATATGTATCGTCCATCCCGATACAACTGTCCATTGGCACTCTCCAATAACAGAACTGAGCACCTCTCTCTAGTGTCTTATAAGAGCTATGCATTGTACAAAAATAACAATGATCAAATAATAATTTCAATGAGTTACGTTCGACAAGATGGCTGAATTTTATTAAATTTTCAAAAACAAAAGAAATCTCATTACAGTGAATTAATCATCAGTCTGGCTAACTTACTAAGCCATATCATAAATAAATCCATATGTTACAACCCTATTTTCTTTTTAACTATTAACTAACCATTTAACTGTAACTGTCAATAATTAATTATGTGACCGTCTCTAAGTATCTAGACTACACCAGTAAACCCTGTGTGATAAAGCCAAAGATGGGTAGGTACTTCAAATGTTATACTCCTAGTACCATATTACCACAAAATTACCAAAAAGTTATTAACTTTATCAATGTCATAATTAGAACTCAATATTTAACTTCAAAAACTCATTTTCTTGATAATTTAGTTCCATTGTGTCTAGATTATCATTTTATTATTTTGATGTTATTCTATTTCATAACTAATGAATAACAACTCCAACTCAAAAAGTACTTGGTCATACCTGACAAATCCTTCAGCGTGGACTTGTGGATAGCGACTCCTGGATACAGGTGATGCAGACTAATGTAACATCCTCACTCAATACTTGTAGGTAGACCATGATATCCAGATGACATCATGTACTTATAGTCATCTCAAAGCATCGCAGCCTTGCTTGCCAGTTCATATTGACATCCAAGCTTTCTCAGTAGCTAGTTTCTTACGGATTCTTTATCCCAGCTTCTGATATCGGCGTCAGGTAGGCCGGGTGTGGGTGTTTGTATGGTTTTCCAGTCGATTCTACTCTGTTTAGCATGTATTTTCATGAAAGTAGGTATTCTTCACATAACCTCCGTTGTGGGCTTATTCAGCGATTCTCAATATTGATTTAAACGTTTTAACCACTCACTCTATCCGCGATATCACATTTTATTATAACTTCATCAACAATTTTAAGAGACTCCGCGACAACTTTCATAACTTTTTCCGCGGGAACTCAACATAATCATATTCTACGTTTTCTGACAGATCTCGCAAACTCCACTTACATAACCAATGTAAAATATATTATATTTATATTATAAATATATATTTATTAATAAAGAATAAACTAATACTTACGTATTTAATTCTTTTGCACTGAATAAATATAGTAATAATTTCCCACTATTAGCACTGTCACTTTCACTTGCCATTTTCTTTTACTATATTTATTTACTATATTATTATTTTATATTACTATATTATATTATTAGTTTATGAAATTATATGATATGAAAACTAATTAAGGCAACGGCGAACGAAATGAAACAGGGAGAAAGAGAAAGGTAATATACACTTCTCGCTTGTGTATGCGACTGTCGCGCATGCGCACGTCTCATTATTCCACGCATTCTTCCTTACGGTTTTACTATCATATATTTTTCAGTTCGGTCGCCGTAGCAAAACCTATCCCCTCCAAGCCTGCCGTAAGGAACTTCGTTCCAATTATAAACTTTTTTTATTGTACCTTTGGTAACCTACTCAAATTTTAACAAGGTCTCGCCGAAACCATAACAGGTATGTAGTTAAATGAAGAACCTGTACTGAAACGGCGAAAGAAAGAAATTTCCTATTTACTAAATAACCTGGAAATCTACTAAGAAATGAAATTAGACACCTTATTCCTAAGAGGAAACCTAAATCATGAAAATAAATAACAGAATTCTGTAGCATTGTTTAAAAAATATTTTGTTATAGCAAAGGTATTTGTTGCTAGAAAATATTATGTCTATAATTTTATCCCTACGTTATGAGCATTCATTACTCATAAATCATGTAGCTCTGGTAACGAAACAGCGTAAACAATACGGTCGTAAAATATTTTCTTCCTCTAATTAAATACTCGAACTTATTTGTCCCAGCTGTTCCGTGGGTGACAATATAATACGTATTTAAGCATTCAAGGTGTCGACTGGCTGGCTGGCTGTAAACATTTTCTTGAAATCGATACTTTTAAAGTATTGCTTTGTAATCTATACCTACTAAGTAAAATATTAAATTATATACCTATTTATAATTATTAAATATTATATTTCTCTATACTTTAATCATCGTATCGATCTGTTTGTTTGTCTTGGTTATTTAAAATAATAAATATATTAGGTATAGAATCTTAGAAGGATATTATTTTAATAATAAGAGATAATTATTATAAATTAGCACTGCTTACTTAGAACGCTATTAGCTCATTTAATCCCCGCTTTCATCGCTCGTTGGCGTCTTTTTGGCCCGAAATCCATCAATTCAGGTGATGGATGGACCGTTGGACCTCTGGCAATCGAAATTCAAATTCGCTAAATCTTCCCACACAACACCAAGAACAGTAAGGTAGGGTAAGCATGATTTTTTTACCTTATGCCTTACCGTGTCGATGGTAAAAATGTGAGCCTGAAAATAAAATTTGTTAAAAGTTGTTTGGGCCCAGAAAATTTGTTGCAAATTATTTTATACGTAGGTAGGTAGGTTCTCGTGTTTATGTGTTAGCGTGATGATTCTATAGAATTTGATTCTATAAAATCTTGACACCAAATAGATATTTATCATACCTACCTAATCTCACATTTCCAATAATCATAACGTACACAACTGTGTAAGAAGGCGGTTTTAAAAACAATGGTGATAAAAATCTATACAAACTCGTTACATAAATCTTTCACTATTAGGTCCACTAAGTTAGTGTTGCTAACTCGACGAAAATAACCAACAGAGTTTAAACAGAGAACCTTCGATTTCTCATCAGTTAGTCGCTTGCTTGTCTCACTGGCTGGGTCGTTAACAGTGTATGCACGGAACGGCGAAGGTTTTCAATTTTTTTTGTGTTTGTTCTGGAGATATTCGCCCTGGAGCGGTGCGGTGCGGGGCAGTGTGGTGCGGGTAGCGGGGACGTGTCGGCGTAGACGTTCGGGCAACAGAGGCGTGATTACAGGGCTGCGCGCGGCTAATCACTCCCTCTACACGACTGGACCAAGTACTCCCGGTAGGGCTGCGAGAAAATGTGTATGCTCACACTGCTCACTAGTCCCTGGAACAAGATTCCATGGGCGAGAACCTTGGTCGGATACAGGTTGCAAACAAGCTAGTCAACGTTTCCCATTTGCGGGTCGCGACCCGGCGAGGGCCATCTAAATAAAATACCGGGTTGCAATATTAGTAAAAATAAACAGCAGTTCCATACTTCGCACTAAAATTTTGTTACGAAATAGGCGATACCAAAGTACGTAGTATTAATATTAACCTTTTTATTAAATTTATTATTTTATCTAACCTATCAACTAACGATGTTTGGGAAACGCTGAGCTACATTTCAAAAGTCTGTATCTACTGCTCGGACGTTGAGTCTTTAACATAATAAATCATCAATATCCATAAACAAATACATAGATAGGTACTTAATAAAATTAAAAGAAAAAAGGAAGTCGGTATGATAGGAAATTTATCGTCCTATTTTTCTAAGCTCGTTAATATTAAACATACCTACATAAATTAGGTAGGATTTATTACAAACATATGAGTAGGTATCTACAATAAATATCGTTAGTCACCCGTTGTTTGTTTTTATAATAAATAACTCAATTTTGGTCCTTTTTTTTTGGATTAGAATATGTAGTTATGAAAACTACTAAGACCGATATCTAAATTATGTGTCTAAATTTTAAGTTGATTGAAAACACAATGAGTCAAATTTTTTAGCGCTACTTTTATTAATATCTACCTGATAATCTATCCAAGACTATTATTTCTCACAACATCTTCGTCTAAAAAGCAGACGTTAGGTATACCTATGTTTCTATAGGAACAAATATGAGCATGATTGAGTAAATTACGACATTTCGCGCTGCCATACTGCTGGTGGCCGGCTTATTGTTGTTAATAACAAACAAGACAAAAGTCCCGCCGCTAACTACACACGTTTCTCCATCTCGCGTTGTCGATGCTCATACCGGGGATACGGAATCCAGGGTACACCACACTACCTTAACATACACTAGTGCGTCAGACGTACATCGAAATATTTTAATTGAAGTTGCAACACAGGCTGCACTGACGTCATAACGAGGTATAGGTACCCGATTATGTCTAATGTCCAATGCTCAGGCCTATAGCCTTTCTCGTGAATGTGGCTATCATACACAACATTTTTTTAAAACTGACTTAGTGAGTTCAAAAAAAATCAAACAAAAAACTTTTTAGGTTTCTTAGCATAGATTAGTTACTCAAATATTAATCATTAAATGCATTCAAGAATATAAAGTTAGTTATAATTGATTTCTTCAAGTAGCGAATTATACCTAATGGAATATCGCTTCTGAAGCCAAAATGTGTGCTTCAGAACACTTGATACGATTTATTTTATCGCTAACAAAAACGATCTGACATCATTTTAGCTAAGACTGCATAAAAAGTAAGTGGCAATGACACGGAATACTTACTTGTCCTTTTACTTCTAATTTGTTTTCTAGACTATGTAGGACTTGTAATATTGAGGTTTATTATTATACAGTAGGTACTTACCCTAATAAATAAAGCTAATCGAACTAAAGTGAGAGATAATCGATTGGTGTTGGGTTCTTCGTAGAGCCTCAACTCTGCGGCACGGAGCACTAACAGCTAACATTAGGTATCTATTAGGTGTTTAAACTATACATAAATTATATATTCATATTATTATAATGTTACAAACAAAAAGACAAGCATCCTGGTGGTAAGTTACTTCAGTCGTGGACACCAGTAACACCAAAGGCATTACCGATGCGAAGGCGAAGGCGAAGGCCAAGAAAGATGGTAGAGGAAGAAACCAAAGTACCTGGCTGTGTGACGACCCGGATGGCGCAATGGTTAACACGCCGGATCGCCGTTCCGAGGGTCCTGGGTTCGATTCTCAGCGAGGCAGAAATTTGAATGATGAATTTAAATTTCTGTTCTTGGTCTGGGTGTGTGTGTTATTTCTTGTGTGTTGTCCATGGCACCCACGACACAGGGTATCCTAGTGTGGGGCTATGAGTGTGTAGCGTTATTTATTAGTTATTTATTTATTTACTGGCAAGTAAGTACTGGCTGAAAATCAAGCTCCCGGAACACGACAAGACGTTTGGCGGCTAACACGAGGGTGGTACGGAGCCCGCCGGACAGTGTCCACCAAGCAGGGGCCCAACTGCTGCTCTCATTGACTGAACAATCAACTTCATTGTGCTAGAAGTGAATCTTCATAACAACGAATATTTTCAGACCAAATACCTATTGATGTTTTGCTTTGCTTACGTCAGCCGCCATTTTGCCGATGCGTCATTCGCGTCATTTCCGTTTCAACGAATTCCAAATCTCAACGATACTAAAGAAGTATCCACTTCAATAGGCCACAATCGAGCATCAAACATGTAAGTGGTCACCATCATGGCTCTACCGTGCAGGGTACATTGCATCACCACCCCGCTACGGAGCATACAGGAAGCGGTGGCCCCGCCTATTACTAACTCTCCGATACTGAAAATAAACACGTGAAATAGTTTATTCAACTAAACCTTTTTATGTTAATGATCGTTTGTGGTCCCCGCCCATTGATATTCGGAACAACATCCCGATTGCCAGCTATAACAACGGGAAACCCGGTTGTTCGCTTGTTTATTGGATCTATAATTTCACAATCAAAATGCCTTAAAATATTTAACGTTTCATTTTGAAAGGAATATTTAAGCTAGCTAGTCATATAACGAAGCTTATTACCGTACAAGACTTAACCCTCCGAGAGATATTAATCTGGGTGGCACATAATTTTGTAGACTCTACGTCGCTGCCTCCGAGTGGATTCCTGAAGGAGTTAGTGGATAGCTTAACTATTGAAATTCATTATGCAGCACAACGACCACCGAAATCACTTAACGATTGTTATCTAACGATATTAGCCCAATCTGGCGGCTTAACATGTCCTCCGAAGGTTGGGTGCAAGTATGGAAGCGCTCTACATTGTTTGTTATAACGATCACTTAACTGTCAACCTCAGTCTGAGTAATCACTTGCGAATCTTCCGATTGACACAAGCGGGCTATAAGTGCGATAATCCATATTAAACCAACAATCCGGTCGGAGTGATCGGTAAATGGTGGTCGCATAATTACAAGGGCTTGCTGTCGATACCTTTAAACTTGTATTGCGATAATTATACGCCTCCGGTCTGCAAGATACTTTCGGTAGGTACGCTTGTCAAATTACACCTTCCAACTAATTAATTCAAGTAAGGCGACATAAACACATTGGCAAAACAATGACTGTGTAAAAAATAATTAACTTAATCAATAACTTTATCCTATATTTACTATAATACTTTTAATTAGAACATATTAAAATCAATTTTATCTAGTAATTATAAGTCAATGCTTTTTATAGTTATTATGAACATAGCAATATTGCTTTTGAGAAGGCTCTCATCATAGACCTAAATGTACCTATAGACAGGAAACCTCCTGGTTCTTAAACCATTTCTAAAAGCTATTGTTAAACCATTGCATCTATTACCTATTACCTACCATTTAAGCATTTTAACTACCTAACTGTTTTATTATATTATACAGAAACAATCTCAATTGCTCATTAATTATGTACATTTAATTAACATATTTCAGGCAATATAATACAGAAGAAACCTTAGATAAACTGATACATAATGAGCCAATTAAAGCATTGTATAATTACTAAAGTAGCGGAACGGCAAAATTCGTATTAAATGTATTCTTTCATAGTACAATAGCTAATGTTCGCTGTGGATTCGCATGAATACAATTAACTCATGATTACATTGTACAATTACGTGCCTACTTGTTCCGCGCTGTACGTTCCAATCCAAGCTCACGGTGTCTCCGTCAGCGATGACAGCCGTCAGCAACGCTTGTCAAACGTCAGCGTTTTAAAGCCACAATATTAAGGCAATTTTAATTCAATCGCGACATTTTATTCGAAATACTCCACTACATATTACTGTTTCATTTTGTTATAACAACAATGCCGCAAGTTTTATTCAACGTCTAAGGTTGACAGCTTTTGTTCGCGAATCAATCTACATCGCACATAATGATGCTAAATCGGTTCCAGTTCGCGCGGCAAAGAAACTGCTAATGTTGTTTATTCCTTTATTTTTTCACTAATGTGCCTTACATTCAATGTTCGTAATAACATTTTGTAATAAATGTTGCGATTTTCCTTGTACTTCTTTGTAAAATTTATTCTTGGCGAAGAATGTTTGAAGGTTTTTATGCATTAAGTAGACGGTTCACCTGTCTGGGCTGTGTAATAACATTACAAACAAAAAATAACAATTTGTCAAAAGTAACTTAGCTATTTACTTAGTTTATCTGTAAAATTGTAAACTCACGTATAAACCTACAGCTTAATAATAATTACAAAAGTGTGAAAGGTGCACGAAATAAGTTACAATTATAACATCTCTAACAGCGTTATCACACTAGCGGATTGCCAGCGTCTTCAAAGCGGAGCGGGCGTGCAACGAATACGTTGCGGACGCGCAACGACAACGCCGCGCATGCGCAGCGAATTCGTTGCGGACGCGCAACGGGATCGCCGCGAATAGCAACGTGGACGCCATTTTGTACTGTCAAGTACAAACGCCAGCCCGTCCGCCCCGCCTCACTTCAGTACGTTAACTAGACACGGATTAAGTCAGTTTGTATCAGATGCAACAACTCATAAAATGTAGGTCTTGACATTCGCAGGTAGGAACGAAATTGTTTTGGTTTATTTTTTATTCGTTTGCAAAACAACACAAAGTAGTCGCTCTCTTCCATTCGATTAATTGATAATGGATCCTCCCAAATTCTTCGATGCTTTCGTTTTCGTCTCCGGCGTCTTCGAAGTAACAAAGCCAACAGCAGTGTTTCCTCGTCGAATCGAATCGAATCCATTTTGTTACTGAGTGTACTCTACGTCGTTAACTCGCTAAAAACACGCGACGAAAACGTTGCGTATCTGCCACGCGTCGGCGACGTCGTCGCTGTGCAGCCGCGGCGTGTTCGCGACGCATTCGCTGCGCGTCCGCTCCGCCCCGCAACCGCTCGCAAACCGCTAGTATGATAAGGCCCTAACAGTTAGCTCCCACTATTATAGCAAATCGATAGAAGGTACACATAGAACATCTACGAAATAATGCCTTAAATCTTTTATGGCAACAGGTGATAACAGGTGAAACAATAAAACAAATGAGAATCAAATTTGACGCCAGCTAATGTGTTGTGCAAAGGATATAAAAGGGATAAGTTTTTGTGAGCTTTGACACTTAAAAAATAATTTGTGTAGTAGAGCAAATAACGTGGCGCGGCGCCAGTAAATGTGTAAATAAGTACCGGCTTTAACCAGCTTTATCCGGTTAGACGACAAATCTTGTCCTTTTTTTCGCTTTTGTGTCGTACCTAAGTAGGTAAATATTGGTGTCTTGTATCATAGTAAGTATGTACAATAATGATAAATTACCACTTAGCATCAGGTGGGACAGTAGCCAAGCGGTAACTTATATTCAATTAAAAAAAAATTGTTATACCTACTCTTATTATGATTACTCGTAAAGTTACATGATTAAATTTTCAAACTAGTTTATTGGATGATGTTGTGCCTAATATCAAAAATTAGAGTAAAGAACAACTTATGGTACATTATTATCACACCAGTTAATAAATAGGCATTATTAGTAGGTTCTATAATAAAAGAAAACTACCACCTTAGTGTAACCAAGCTACTAAGTTAGTTTACCATTTAAGACTATGTACCTATATACCTACTTATCGGCAGTTTACACTATCAGGTAGTCATACCTACTTATAATAAATTAAAAAACTCGCTACCAACAAAATAATTCTAAAATAATAATATTAACAAAGTACGCTCACTCACAACTTTTAATTGGAATTAATAATGATCATAATCGTCAATTCGGGAATACAATTAATTTAGGTAATAATAAATTGATCGGTTATTATTTGATTTGTAAAGAAATTGTAATTTACGAAACCGGTTTTGTTTAAAATTTGAACTTTGTTTTTAAAACAAAAAGACCCCATTGTTTAAAATATGAACAAAACAAAATATAAATACAATGCAATAAAACTCAATCAATAGTTTTATCACATAGGAACTGACTTTGCACAATCAGTAGGCAGGCAATTAAATACTAATGATAGTATTTTGTATAACACTTTAAAGTGGCGATAATAGCTAAGTTGGTTCGCGTGCAAACATAAATTAATTCTGTTATGAGTGGTAAACATAAGACTACCTGTTCTAATGAACGAGATAACACTTACTACCTCACATTCATTTTTTATGGAATTAAGGTAGCAAACAAGCATGCAGCACCATGACTACTGTAACGTCTGTAACCGAACTAAAACAGGTCTCTCATGGAACTCGGATAATAAGTGCGGTTAGGAGACGGTGCTTAGAACTTAGTTCGTTAGTAAGTATGAGGACTGGGACAGGGACTGTTAGTGATATCTGGTCATGTTAGTTGTTAGTAGGTAATGGTCCAGTTAGTAATTGTTAGTAAGTCTTGTTCTAATTCAGTCACAGATACCGCAGATACTTTTCATCGTTGGATCTTTTCTTTCAAATAGGTACTAAAAAGATGAACTTAATAATTCTGGGTTACTTGGTCGAACTTCCTTAAGTGCTCTGACATTTGACCACTTACTATCAGGTGGCTGGTTTGTTAGTTTGTCGACTTATCGACTACAATTATACAGGGTGTTAGGGGCTCAAACAAAAACCTTGTAACCACGCTTTCGGAGCGCGATTCTAAGTAATACCTACTACATCGAAAAAAAAATTTGGTGCATTTTTAGTACCATAATTATAAATTTTTTTAACATTTTTTTGAATATTTTAAAATATTTCATAATTATTCCGGCCCCTCTTAGCTATAGTGAATGAATTTTACTATTCTATTCAGTAAAAGTACAATAATTAGGGTGCTGACCTTGAGATCTATGTGTATGACTGTATAGAATAGTAAAATTCATTCCCTATAGCTAAGAGGAGCCGTCATAATTATGAAATATTTTAAAATTTTCGAAAAAAAAATTGTAAAAAAATGTATGTTCCAAAAAAATGCACCAAAATTTTTTTTTTCGATGTAGTATTACTTAGAATCACGATCCGAAAGCGTGGTTTCAAGGTTTCTATTTCAGCCCCTAACACCCTGTATATCAAAAAGAATTAATCCTTTTGTAACATAAAGGTGCGTGTATACATCTCAGGCCCCGTATGATAAGACTGACGTACCTAAATGTTCAAATTATGTTTAATTATTGAATAATACTTAATAATATAATTCGATAGGATTTTGAACACCTAATAACGTCAAAGACATAAAAATTAACGTCAAGACTTCAGCTAAGTAAACAGGCGGGCAGTCGACACAAAAGTTTCGTTATTAGGTGGAATGCCGCAACAATAACAAACAGGAATGAATCGACAATAGTTACCTACGTGTCAAGTCCCACACACTCGGCATTACAAACAACGCAAGAAAAAAGAGGACGCATCCTAAACGCGCTACAAAAACTCGCTCACACAAAACGGTATCGGGCGGCGAGTTCAAACGTACGACGACCACTCATTTCACACCATCATCCACGATGAAGCCTCGGCCTGCCACACGTGACCTAATGACAACTGCCGCAACACTTATCCCATACTTGAACCTCGCCCGTAACTGAAATTATACTTTAAGGACGCACGAATAAAGTTAGTAATAGAACATTGACAGTCACCACTTACAGCGTTGAAAATTACACCTGTATGGACAGTTCGGAATGCAGGATTTGTGCAAAAAAATGGGCTATTAGGTAACAATTGGGAGTAATGATTTAAGGACAATCGATCCGACACCTGTAATATGCTTGTAGGGAAGAACCTCCTGGTAAGGTCCTGATAGGTAGGAATCTAATTAAATGGTATTAATACTATAAGTATAGACTCCCTACTAGGGTAGGAACCACCCACTACCACCACCAATCAGGCTACCATTGGATGGACTGCAAAGAAAATCAACAATGTTTGTTTAAAAGCTGATCCTGAGTTAATACTATAGCGACGGTCTCTACGTACAAACCCCTACCTACAAATGACAAATTTTACAGGAGAGCGTTTCAAAGTTTCAAACCCGTGTATTATCTGTTCTACTTAATTTAAAGTCATGAAATTTGGTATAAAGTTAGTTTATTATGTAACATATTTTATAATAAAAGAAAAGATATAGAAAAGATAGAAAAGAAAAGAGCCATAAAGCTCACTTTTTGTGTATCATTTGCCAATTTCTTACTTAGGTAGGTATAGGTACATCGCAATCATCTCTATTGCACAACTCACTTTTTGTGTATAGTTTTGTGCAAACATTTATTACCTTTCTAAGCAACGTTGACATAATTTAAGTGATATCTGACATAAATGACACTTTATAAATCAAGTTTTCAAAGATCGCCGGGAGGGCGGTGCGACCGGCGCGGCAACGACACGACACAATCACCGGAACAACTCAGCGGGAAGCCGCGACTCGTCCAATTCAGTCTTTGTCTACACTTGAGTGAATTTCACTTGTCAACTGCGCCCGTAAACAATTTCTATGGTAATAACAGAAAATTATTGTTATTTTGCAATGTAATATTATATAAATCATCGTGGACATTATCATATTTAGTTGTAAGGCTTAGATAGATTTGTTCTGGGATTTATTTTGGTAAAACATTTTTAATTTCCAACATACGTAAATGTTTAGACGACTCTATAATCTGACATAACTTTCTTTACCTACATAGTAAGAAAACCAATTTTTTCATAAAATATTTTACTTTCGCATAACATTATTACGACGACACGTATTATATACTTACTTACTTATTAATAGAGAAACAATCCAGCTGTTATTGTATAAATCTGAAGAAACTCAAAGAGGTACCACATTAAGGCCTCATTTACATGATACCAGTTTCTTGCCTGTTGCATACAATAAAATTGGAGCAATAAATTACTTGTATCATCTAAACAACTCGTGACATTCTTGACATTTTGCACAACTTTCCTTGCAAGTTTCGCCTTGGTGTAAACAGCATATACCATAATTTCTTATGCAATTATTGTATTCAATTTTATTGAATTTTCTCTGCATTTGCAAACATGAGTGCAGTGAGTGAGGGTGTGTTGATCGTTGCTGCTCTTCATAGGCACGAAATATTGAGAAAACAACGTAAAAATATAAATAAATAATTTATAGATATTAAAATATTTTTTTATTTTCAGTATCCCTTAAACATTAATTATCGCGATAAATTTCAATGAACCTTATTATATCAGCAGAACCGAACTTTAGGACTATTTGGCTCATTTGAAATAATTAGCTAGCGCAAAAAATGTTCCACTAAATATTCACCAATGCAAATACGTGCAATACTTGAAGCAACACGTCAAAAGATGGTACAAGCATGTGTTTAGACAAGGCAAAACTTGAAAGCAATTGTTTCATAAACAGAATTGCCTTGGTGTAAACAAAAGACACTGGCAATTTTATCTTGTCAAGAATTGCATGCAATTATCGCATTCAATAATCTGCGTGTAAACAGCCGCTTACAATTCTTGAATGGCAATTCTTGCGCGTATTTAATTGCATACCATAATTGCTCTTGCATGTACAAGAAAATGGTATCATGTAAATCAGGCTTTATAAGTAGTTTCAGCAAACATACTAGAAAAAAGTCCATAAGGCCTCATTTACATGATACCAGTTTCTTGACTGTTGCATACAATAAAATTGGAGCAATAAATGACTTGTATCATCTAAACAACTCGTGACATTCTTGACCTTCTGCTCAACTTGCGTTGCAAGTTTCGCTTTGGTGTAAAGAACATATACCATAATTTCTTATGCAATTATTGTATTCAGTTTTATTATATTCTCTCTGCATTTGCAAACGTGAGTGCAGTGAGTGAGGGTGTGTTGATCGTTGCTGCTCTTCTGAGGCACGAAATATTGAAAAAACAACGTAAAAATATAAATAAATAATTTATAGATATTAAAATAAATTTTTATTTTCAGTATCCCTTAAACATTAATTATCGCGATAAATTTCAATGAACCTTATTATATCAGCAGAACCGAACTTTAAGACTATTTGGCTCATTTGAAATAATTAGCTAGCGCATAAAATGTTCTACTAAATATTCACCAATGCAAATACGTGCAATACTTGAAGCAACGCGTCAAAAAATGGTACAAGTATGTGTTTAGACAAGGCAAAACTTGAAAGCAATTGTTTCATAAACAGAATTGCCTTGGTGTAAACAAATTTGTCTTGTCAAGACTTGCATGCAATAATCGCATGCAATTATCGTATTCAATAATCTGCGTGTAAACAGCCGCTTACAATTCTTGAATGGCAATTCTTGCGCGTATTTAATTGCATACCATTATTGCTCTTGCATGTACAAGAAAATGGTACCATGTAAATGAGGCTTACGGGTTGGAACACATAGACACAATGTGTTAGATATTAATTTCCAAATTATAGGTTAGTTCGCCTGCGCAAAGGTGTGCGAGCAAAAACATGCACCAAAGTGTTAAGAGACCGATTATTATTTAAGGCTCACGAGATCCTCTTCAAGCAGCTGCCTCTACAAATATTTATTGTTTGATTTAATTTCAAGTGTGTCAGAAAAACTACAGCACAAATTTGTACAAAGAAAGTTATACCTACAATGTGAAGTGACAGCACAATACTTGGTACCGTATTGTGCTGGCGTGCTGGCGTGGCTGGTGTGTTAGGTAGGCAAGCAATAAATATATGGAGTTTATATTGCTGTTCGTTTTCACTATTTTATTTGTTTACACAACTGAGTTGACTTATGACCTGCAGAGCAATGGATAGGTGTCTGTATTTAGCAGCCTCGGCACTGTTGGGAGCGCCGGATAAATTATACTTAGATAAACTTGTGGTGACCTGGTGAAACAATGAAGACAGAGTACGTCATCGCTTAAGAAACTAAACAAGGCTAGCAATACGTACATACACAAAAAATACCTCTTAATGCTGAACGAACTGTGGGCGTTAAACGTGGTTTGTGACATACTTTACTTTTCTACCTTAGCTTACTACTATGCCTACACGTGCCTATACATAACCGTACCAAAAAACCAGAAATCCTCATAAAATCTCAACAGTAAAGATTTCAGGATTCGAAGTATTTTACATAATAAGTATACTTACTAAGACATTAAATAAAAAAATAGTGATGAAATGAGGTTTTAGCTGTTTATACCTACACTTCCATAGGCGGATGTGCTATTGAAATAAATAATGTAATTTTTGTTTAATAGCTAACAATCTTGTACCATCTACCGACTGCAAAATAACCTAATGAAACCTACTAATAACATTTTCTTATACGGTAGCTCCCTTAATGCTTGTCATAAGGTTTTTATTAATTACATCACGGTTGTCGGTGGATTCTTATCATAAATATACATATAAGAGTACAATTATAATGTTATTCAATCATAGACGTGAAGAAAGAATTATGGTCATATTATACACTGACAATATACACATAAAGCCATGAAGTAATGCCCGGAATAAAGATTTTAAATTAGCGATACGGTGGGGTACAAATTAATTAAAAACAGCAATCATTATTCATCATCTGCGAGTAGGTATTTCAATATCTGAGTTCTGATCTCCCACGTGATAGAGTCCACTGTGTGATAAGATAACCGTTAAGAGATACATAAACTCTTAACAATGATCGTAGCGTAATAATGAAGATAATGTGTGATGTTTTGTGTTATTGAATGTTAAAATATTCACTTACCGCTAGTAAAACCAACTAGATCCGGTACATTTCGCTGTTTACGGAAATTCTATTGTCTTCTGTCAAGGCAGTTACTTCATTTTTGTTTTTGCTCTAAAACTTTTACGTAGTTACGAGTAGCACAAAATGTTTTTGTCTTTATATTTCGTCCATGGCATCCACGACTATGTGGGGCTATGAGTGTGTAGCGTTATTTCATATTTATTTTTAGTAATACAAAACATCTTCGTATTTTACATAGTTGTATATTTTTTAAAGATTTTTTAAATTATAAAGCACAAAATGGGTATTTATAAAATTACCCTGACCTGAATTTCTATTTGTGGTGCAATGTCAACAAAAAATATTAAACCTATAGAAAACATTGCTCATATTTTATTATTTTTAATGTTTTTAAAGGATATTGCAAGTTGTTTTTTGATTTAAAACGTCCGGCGTCTCTTAAATCTTAAAATTTGCCGGATAATTTGCCTTTAACTTTCTTAATATGAGCCCTAAGTAACATCTTCACAAGTCTTAATAATAGGCTT
The DNA here is from genome assembly GCA_905404295.2 of Ochlodes sylvanus. Classification (NCBI taxonomy): domain Eukaryota; kingdom Metazoa; phylum Arthropoda; class Insecta; order Lepidoptera; family Hesperiidae; genus Ochlodes; species Ochlodes sylvanus. Next base: position 11,791,089 of record FR990124.1, on the reverse strand, counting down.
AACAAGTTTTAAAAAATATCACATTTGTATGGGGAATTGGGTAGATCATAATTCAATGAGACCCTCTTGTAGTGTAGGTAATATCCTTGAATGAGACACTATCCTCAATAAGTTTTTCCTTGTCCCGAACGAACATGCAGCACCAACCTTCCGCTGCCGCCCATGACAACTCTGCGACCGACTTAGAACAAGCATCAAATGAGGACTAGGATAGTTAGTCCGGTTAGAAACGGTTTTAGAACATTAGTTGCTTAGTTTGTTAGTAGGTAAGTATGATGACTGGAAGTTAGTCCTGTTAGTTGTTACTAGTAATAGTCTAGTTAGTATTTTATACTAAGAGTCTCGTTTTAATTGGTCACAGATGTGTTGCTACCATCGAGGACTAAGATAGTCGCCTCTGAAAAAGTAACCTCCACACCTTTCTAACCGGAAAACAATTGCTGTTAAAACCATTAGGTATTACAAAATAGAAATGGTAGGTATTAAATTCCATGGCGGGCGGTAGTACCTACTACTCCGCGTGAACTCTAGGCTCTACTACCTATACAGATCAGTAACGAAAAACTCGAGAATAACCATCCGTTACAATTAAAAGTGTTTAGTGGTAATGATTAACGCTTAAAATCATATTGTATAAACTTCAACAATAAAATAATTAATTATTTATTGCTTTTTTATAAATCCGCGTCACAATTCCAAATCAGATTACGGCAGACATGATCGCGCTATGCGTTCCCAATGTTAATACAATCCACAAATGGCCAAACGCCCACCGCTCCACCATTGTTGTGATTACTTATAAATCGGTATCCGGTACCAAACTGCTTTAAATAGATGTTCTATGTTAACTTACGAATATACCTATTCGTTATACAAAGACAACGGCATTTTTTTATTGGGACACTATAATGTATCTTATTTATGAGCATAAAAGCATTGGATATACTACAATTAATTTTAGTTGTGAAGATAAGGTGATGTACAGATATACTATCACTAAATAGCGATTTCTTCCCGATACTAAACGTTTGGGCAGATGACAAAAAAAAATAGAGATTTTGGTAGGACGTAGGTATACTACTATGTATAATAATACTGAAATAGGTACCTACATTTTCATACATTTTATTGATATTTTTCCTAACAATACCAAAATAATAATATTCATTACTATATATTAAATAGATTTATTGTCATCATGATAAATGTAAAGAATAGACTAATATTGGCTGTGAAAATAGACTTCTGAATTATGCATTCGTTTTCATTTTAATAATAAGTAGGTAATACATTCATGTGAATATTTCATATAAATAGACCCTCTTTGTGCGAATTTTATATTGTAACTACTTACCAATATACACATTTAAGTAATTTACACTGCTTTGCAAACAAAACGTACCTATTAGGTATCTACCTACCAACGAGCTGCATTATTTTTCGCTCTTAGGTAGATACATAATTATTTGTACCAAAACTACCAGTATCAACTTACCAAAAAACATAAATGATCTGTGGTTTTGTTGCGAATCGGTGATAAGTTTATAAATTATGTGATTCGTTTTTGAAAGAAAATTTTAATTGTTCTCAAAATTATTTAAAAAATATATTTTAAAAAAATTTAAAAAAACACGCTTTTATAATAAATCGAACTAAAAAATAAAAAATCATTCTATAAAAAAAATTAACATCGAGTCCTGCCTTATCGACTGTAGAGAAAAATTATAGAAAATTTTAATTAATTTTCTTACCTTATCGACTATAGATGAAAATTATATAAATTAACAAAAATCATATTTTGCAAATTGAAAAATGGAATAATTTTATCAAATTAGTGTATTGTCATCGGTCCTCAATAAATCTACAAAGTTTGAACGAAATCTGGCCGTTTAAAGTGGGTCAAAATCGCGCCCAAAGAAGTCGGTTACAAACAAACATACAAACATACAAACATACAGGTGAAGCTAATAAAAAGCGTGTAAAAATATTTTTTATTTTGGCACCTACCTACCTACATAATAACAACAATTCAAACAAGTGAGAATTCCTTTTCATAGTATCCTTTATTTTTTTTAGAAGTGCATACAATCCTATTCTACCTATATGTAGGTATACATAGATAGCATTTTATTTTTAAATTGCATAGGCTAGGTACTAAGTAATTGATTTACATCATTAGTAACGGATGTGTAAAGTCAATCACTTACTCTACCAATTTTTGAAATCGCTTCCGGATTCTTTTATATGGTACAAACAATATGGGTAACCTAACCTAACTTACCCAAACTCCACAATTGTAGTTCTAAGAACATTATTAAATTAAAAATTTAGTTGGTTTAATAGGAATGAGATTTTACCTATTTTTCGAAACCACAAATTTAATTTATAGTATTTGTCTGACCTTTATTATAAGTACTTACAATTTTTTATTATAACTTTCTTAATCCTTCTATAACTCGTTTATATTTATACCCGGCCATACCGATAAAATAAATTAGCCAATTTAAATTGTTTAATTGGGTGCACGGCAGTGCTTTCGCCAAGTCGAACAAAAGCACAGTCGTAATATCCTTTTCTCGAAGCTAAGGCTATTAAGGGCACTTTCAACCTTCCGTTATTATGGAAAAAAGTGAATTTTAGTGACCAAGATATCATTCGTACGATACGATATGATATAGGTACCTACATAAGTAGCAGTATTTTCTCATTATCTAATACCTACTCATACGTCTAGAAAGTAAGTTTATTTACACTACACAACTTATTAGTTTTTACTTAGAATAAGATGCTTACGAGGATAAATAATCCAAAATAATAACTTTGTTTAACAAAACATGTTGCATATTTTTACGGAGAAATAACTGCGATCATGCTTGCATTTTTATTCATTTTATGATTTTAACTCATTTTATACTGTTTTTCTTTAATCATTATATCATTTTATTCTTTAATCAACTCATGCGACATTTACAATTCACAGCACACTTATTTTTGCTACTTACTAGTACTTTTCACTTACCTAATAAATCCTTATTATGATTGAATGGTTTACACATTGCATCCTAGCTTGAAAACTTGAAAGCTGAAACGTATTGTCTTCCTTTTTATTTATTTTTATTCCTAAAACATTCTACTTAAGCTGTTGGTCCCTATTAGGAATGGCGATGACGGTGCAGTACTTGAGGTAAAGGCAATAACACGACTTATTAGGGCACAAACGCGGTCCGTCGCGCCGCGTTACACCGTGAAACAGACCACCTTCGCGGCCGATTTTTTGTGGACATTTCCTTTCATCGAACGCCCCCCACGTTGATATAGTGAAACTGGAAATGTATTTTAATCTATAATTTTTAATATTCTTGTTTCCTACTTTCTACTTTTACTTTACTATTTACTTTTCTTCGTAACTGTTTTATCGACCGCTCCTGCGAAAAGCTACTAAGTTCATCTGTGACTCATCTCAGCCTTTTCTTGTTAATCAATTCAAATGTTTTTATCATATACTTTAGTCATACAATCATATTTTTCTATCTGAGACTTTTATTTGAAAATTTTTGGTGAGTGTGTAGTACTTACTTATTTTGTACCTCACATTTATTTATTTCCATCCAATATCATGACATCAAATATAAAAGCACAGGCATTAGTCCTTAATGTAGTTAAAGAATGTCAATTTAAGTATCTCAATTGTGTGTAAGTATGTACCTATTAGGAGATATTAATGAAATCCTAACCAACTAGGTAAATGTTGTTTACGGTCCCAAATTCAAACATAAAGGTATCAATATAAATGAACCCATTCTACAGGTCTCGCTTCGAGGTTTTCGTAAGTTTCGTAAGATTCTCAAACAGGTAGTTTACTTATCTAGGTAGGTAAGTCAGCAATATGTACAAATAAATCCAAATATTAATAAAACTCTGATTATAATGACAAGTATTTCATTTAATAATCCTACAAAATGTTAAAACAATAAAAACAATATTTACAGCAGAAGATTCTGGCTATCCACAATGAGCAACAATAAATGAATTATTTAATTCTATTAACAATAAATAACGAGTCTATCAACTTACATTACTATTACTAAGTATTTAGGTAGTAATTACAACAACGTAAAATATGATATGAGTATTTACAGTCATAACCTCTGATGACAGTTATTCATTTAAAAAACATGCCAATATCAGAGTAAAATTAGGTAGGTATCAGAGGCAACTCCTTCAACACTGCTTTAATTGAAAGTACACGTGACCTTAACTATCTATCGACTATAACTACAAATATCTACACTGAGATCACTAAAACATCAGAAAGATCAGAATTGAACTAAATTATTCTCGACCGGATTGACCATTCGGCCAAGCGATCATTTAGGCCTCGGCGCTAATAGTTTAACTAAGCAAATGAGCGCGCTTATTAGGCGCGGATGTAAAATAAGTATAGAATACTACAAGAAATTTCTCATTTACGTTAATATTTTTAACTATAACACCAATTAGATAATACAGGGGATAATTGAGTTCTTGAAACATACAATTGCAGCACAATTCTATAATCTATTTCACCACTGTAATTAATATGAGTTCAGTACTTACAACCTAAGATTGCACGAAACGTTGGAGTAATTGTGAAGATGTCACGCAACTGGTAGCGGTGGTGGATGCGGGGACAGGTAGCAGGGCCGCAACGCGTGCGCAGCGGCCTGCAACAGCTCGGCGTGATACCGGTGTGCCGCCAGCACGTAGGATGGCATGCCCATGTCCAGCCGCGGCATCGCCTGAATGCTCTGAATGGACATATGGTGCTGCGGAGGTGACGGCGACGCTCGCGGAGGTTCTGGCTCCAACAGCGCTTCAATCGTAAAAGCCCGTCTTGGCCGTTCCCGTGGCAACATAGTGATCATCGTAGATTCCGGGATTTCTGCCGGCTCAGGACTCAGCTGTGGACACATTGGTGGCGAATACAATCCGGCGGAAGGTAAAGCCGGCGGCGGCGGTGCTCCGGCTTGACGTGCCAAAAATGCTCGATTAAAAGTAGCTAATGCCGCTAGCTCTGCATTAAGATTATCCTTTTCTCCTTTCTGCAGCTTGAACCGCTTGCGGCGGCGCAGCAGCGAGCCGTTCTCGAACATGTCGAAGGCCTGCGGGTGCAGCGTCCAGTAGGCGCCCTTGCCGGGCCGGTCGGGCCGCCGCGGCACCTTCACGAAGCAGTCGTTGAAGGACAGGTTGTGCCGCAGCGAGTTCTGCCAGCGCTGCGTGTTGCGCCGGTAGTACGGGAAGCGGTCCGTGATGAACCGGTAGATCTCCGACAGCGGCAGCATGCGCTCCGGGGAGCTCCATATCGCCATCGCGGTCAACGATATGTACGAGTAGGGAGGCTTTTGATCACCATAAGATTCGCGCGAAGGTCGCGGCATTTTCACTAACACCAACGACGTTAATAAGTAGAGTCAAGAGAATCAATAATAAAAAAACACCAATGTCCGTTCACGTCACTTCGTTGCGATGTATGGACAGGAACTGAGGCGCGGAGCGGAGAGCTCGCCGAGCCCGGCTCTTGCACCGCCCGGCGCGCCCCCGGCCGAGCGCTGCCGGTAGGGGGCTCCGCGCGCCATTGGCCAGCGCCCGACCAATCACGAGCCACCGCTTTCAGGTATGATGTCGGCTTTCGCTCCACTAACAAGGAATTTAAATTGATATTATGTTTATATTGCCTCCAAATATCTTTTGTGATGACACCGCTTTTTATTTAGCGTATGTAAATTTCGATGATACAGAAAAGGAGATTTGAATTATACACCAATTCAACGACGAATGAATAATATTAAGAAGTCTCACCAATTTCATTTTATAAATATAAAGTAGGCAATCCACCGGCGAAATGATCAAGCCGCGAAGAAATTGATGGGATATTAATTATTTAAATCTATGGTTACTTCGTAGATATTAAATGAAAATGTTAATTTTATTTTGAATATTTTGACATAATGAAATACACATGATTTTACTAATTTATCAGCGTAAATTAATGATTATCTTGCATAGATCTCTTCTTTTTATTTAAAAATACCTACATGAAATAGGTAAGCGATTTGTGTTTGAGTTTATGTCGACAAAGGATAATTATACCACCTATCGAACACCCTAAACGCACATTTTATCGGGCCTACTAGGCAGTTAGGTGAGATGCACGGACAAGTTTCTATTACCTAATCACACGATATCTTGCAGATGCATGATTAGCTTTTAGTAGGTATCTACTGTTTACCATTAGGTACGGGGCCAGTGCCTTCAATTAGGTATCACGTGTAGGTAGGGGAAAACCGGGTAATCCCGGTCAACTGACAATACCGGTCACCTAACTACATATCTTACAAAATACTTTGTTTATGCGCACGCAAAAATGCGTAAAGGGAGGACTGATTGCTCTCCGCTCCGATGCACCAACCTCAGTTCAGTTTCGAAGACGCGTCACCGAAAAAACGACTCTGACCGGTATTACCTGCAAGTCACGTATACAAGTAGATTATATATTTTTAAGTGTGTTCAACTACGTATATCTTCGCCAAATGCGAAACTATTTTTATACCTAACTATTTATTTATGTGAAAGGTGTGCTCCCGATATGGTCCTATTTTCATCAGGTCATGATCTGATGATGGAACCCAATGGGGTTCCATCATCAGATCATGCTCTTGTTAATGAACCAGAGCACAACCGATGCATTACCCTCCATGTCGGGCAATGACGGTCAAAGACACTTTTTTAAATGTTTATTGTGTCATATTTTTCATGACTATTGATCTTATTGTTTGTGATTACCTATCGTAGAATAATAGTTGAAGTTCTGTTTGCCTAATAGTTTTTAAATAAAAGGTTTATTTTCACTAATTTATGTTTGATTTTGCTTAGGTGACCGGGATTGCCCGGTTTTTCCCTAAATATAAAACAATATGAAGAAAGAAGATAGGTAGGTATGGAAATTTATTTTAAACCAAACGTTTATGAAATACCTAAATTGATTTCCGTTTAGATATAAGATAGGTACCTATAGCTAGGTAGTAGGTAACTATTAGAGAGACTTGCTTATAAATATGAACATAAACCTAATTGTGAATATCCGTTGGATAGGAAATATCAAGTCGTTACAAAATTGGCACGCCAATTTCCGTAAGAGCATAAAAATTAACATTTTTTAATTATTTGTTATTGAAATACAATCGTAAATAATAGTTCAAATATTATTAGGTCTAGAATCCCTCGAAAAACATTTATGATTTTGGGATTGGTTGGTAGGTAGGTACTTAGTTCTTTAACATTGCAAATAATGGCTAGGCAGAAAGAAACAAGAAATTCTGAATTTAAAATCTATATTCCTTAACTTATTCATACAAACACAATTAAGTAGTTACCAATGGTTCACATTGCTTTATTGTTCAACACACATCCAACATAAACCGCTTTAGATTTTAGACACCACACAAGCTATGGCGTAAGACCCTGAAAGTTGCCGATATTAAGAGAAATGGAACCCGCCGCGTATTTTCTGGCTCTCTGGCACTGCGCGACCGAAACAATCCCGATCCTTCAATTCAAAAGGAACCACCTTACAACCCAAAGAATACCTTACCTCAAATTTTATACGACATAACTACAAAAGATTTAAAGGAAAAGTTTATTTTATTCCTTTTAGCGCATTTGAATAAAAGCTTGTTTTTAACAAAATATTTTTTATATTTAACTTAGTTATTGGTCAGGCATTCGTATTCTAGCAAGGTTTTCATTTGGTATCTACCCTTATTGTAGGAGTGCATTAAATATAACAAGTCCGCCATCTTATATGTTCCGCCATATTAGTTTTTAGAATGTATGTAATAGAGCTAATCGTGTATTGTTATCCAAATTAAACGTGTAAATAAAATTTCAGCTCGTCGGTTGATCTTCAACCGACTGAGCTGAAATTTTATTACCAGATATTAGCAGATATAATATTATCTGCTTCAAAATTGAGTTGCAAGATTCCATCCGAACAAGCATAGTTACATACATACATAAATACGTACATAAATACAAGTTAAATAAAAACTTTTAAAAATTGTAACAATAGCAATACTCGTAGGTATTAATTAGATAATAATCTTAACATGGTTGCTCTTGTACGATGTACAAAATCTTACAATTTACGAAATAACTGACAAAAAACTGCAGAACGGTCACGAATAGAGTTTTTATTCAAATACCGTTTGACGCGACACCAGAAAGGTAGTTGAACTCCGCGTTCGACAAATTACATTAACTTTTTATAAATATAGCGTTTAAAATTGCTTAGGTACGTCTGTTTGTAGTTTAGTGAAACCGAGGAAAAACTACAACTAACATAAAGACGAGAATTCGTGGAATAGACGAATAATAACACAAAAACTTGCCTTCTATTCTTACTTACATTCCAAAAGTAATTTAATTCTTCGTTTGAAAAAAAATGAAAAGAAAAATAAGACAGGAAATATTTATTTCTAATTCAAAGACCTATACCTACTGTAGGGTACCTACTGTATGTAGGTACCCTACCCTACCTTACCTTACCGTAACCTACCCTTCTTTAACTTACTGTTGCTGTGGTAAAATCTTCAGCCGTGATTCCCGTGAAGGTTTTGATAAAAAAAACAGTTCACAACTTTCTGTTTAAGAAAACTTATTGCGTAACTTCCGTTTCAAATAAAAGTGTCAAGTTTTATCCATTTTTCAATAAAAAAATTGTGATAAAATTTTATTCCAATTTTATCACATTTTTTTAAAGTGGATACGTCATCATTTTTTCACAATACCTAATAAAAAATACGCAATTAATTGGGAGGTATAACTTTTATAAAAAAACCTCAATATCGTTTATTTCGAATTAGGTAGGTACGATAGAATTTCGACCACTGGGCGACCACTAATTAGGTAATTAGTTGTGCATAGGTATGTTTTGTCGGTTGTACCGCAAAAAGGACCTGTCATTGTATGTAGGTCTCATCCACGTTTTTCATCACTAATGAAATTATAATTTACTTCATATAGGTAGTACTTTCATAAGTTATTGATGCATGCAAACTGCAGACGTCAGTATCAAATCCTCGGTGCGGAGGTCTATTAAAAACGATTTGCCGAACAGTTTTAAGATTCTCGTTTATTTCATTATAAAATCTGCGAAATTACAATTGGAAAAATTATTAATAGCATTAAGATTTTCTGTTAGAGAAATAAATACCTAGGTAATGATCGTTGCGCAATGCGCAAGATTCGAAAAAGTTGGCAATCCAGACATAGAGCACGTTCAATTAGGTATTTAGCAACTTTCTAGGTTTTTACTTAAGATAACAGAAATAAAAACTACTTAGATGTTGTAAACAGGCTTGTTTGTAAAAAATGTGCCAAAATTATACCTCAAAACTTAGTAATTGGTGCCGAAGCACGTTTTAAATTGTTATTGAATATTTCGTATTATATTTTTTGTCGATTATGTTGGTAGTTGGGTTGGTATTGAATGTTTCGTATTATATTTTTTGTCGATATGTTGGTAGCAAACGGTATTGTTGTCCAATTGGCATTAAATAGCGAATAAATCCACGGCCATCTCTAAAAAATCATTTAAAGAGCCAAGAACTACTACTTATACATATATTAAGTACTTTATTTTAGACTTCGATAATATGACCACATTTCTGAATATCACACCAAACTCAAATGGATCCCAAATCGCTTTCACCGAAATGCCCCCATTCTCACTCGTCTCTATGTTCTCTGCACCTCAAACAAATCTTTAAATAGTCTTCAATTAGCGTGCAACATTGTCCCTTTTTTCTGTTAACAGCCGACAAACCAGTTGACGAGCCACCTGATGGTAAGTGGTGACCGTCGGCCGCGGACATCACTGACATCAGTAACACCAAAAGCATCACCGATGCGTTGCTGGTCGCGAAAGAGGATTAAAGAAAGTAAAAATGCTTTTACAACCGAATTATAACGAGGCTCTTACTAACAATAAAATTACTAACTGCAGGACTATTACTAACAACAACTAACAGGACTAACTACAACAGTCCCTCTCCCAGTCCTCATACTAACAAACTAACCAGCTAATGTTCTAACACCGTCACCGTCACCTAACCGGACTAAATATCCCAGTCCCCCTAAGAGTCTTGTTCTAAGTCGGTCGCAGTTGTCATGGGCTGCAGCGGAAGGTGGTGCTGCATGCTCGTTTGCTACCTTAATTCCATAAAAAAAATATGATTAATCTTTAATATCTACATATTCGTATATATTAACAAAAATAGTTACTGCTTGTGCTTGCCTTTGTGCAATGTGCTTTGATAAATAAAACTATGTAAACAGCATTGTAACAAAATATAATGATATAAAGTACGTCCATAAATACCTTTCAAATTACTTAATAATGGAATTCAATGCATTTTTTGTATGTCATTCTGCACGCATTTATCCAATAGCTGAAGAATTTCTACACTATGTTTGTAATAGATACTCAACAATGACATGGATTTTTTCAGCTATTTAAAGCACTAACAGGCTATAGTAAGACTTTTATAATTGAATAAAAAAATGTCAATTGAGTCTGTCAGATTCTGGTCTCTAACAAAATGTAGACACAATTTAATAAGTGTAAGTAATATACTACCTACAGTTTATGTATCTACCTATAATTGGAAATACTTACTTGGCTAACAAAAGTGTACGACGCAAAAAATACATAAGCATGTACGATTTTTTCCGAAATGAAATATAGTTTTAATCTAAATACTGATTACAACTAAGTTCGTAAACAATTACATGTGTCAAAGATTACAAAAAACTAAGTATTTTACAGTAATTAATGTAATAATGAAACTAACACTATAATATTCGCTTACAAGTTCCCACTAGGAAATTGTGTACGGGACATGAACATTGCATTACTTGTACATAATGTACATACATCATAAAAAGTAACCCGAGAACAACCACATAAATAATAATAATACTTAGCTGTCACATAAATGACAACCTGAAGTAGTAGTATAGTGTATGAAGAAATAAAAACTTAGGTAAAAATGTTGGATTTAAAGATATAATTTGATTAAAAAAGAAAAGACTTCAGACTGCAATAATAATAATGAAATCTCCTAGCCATAGTATTCATCATGCTCGTAATAGATAATAATTATTTTTTATTTATTATTTTTTTATTTATTGCTCAAAAGATTTGACCTGAATAAAATGTAAGTACCTATAATTATCTCTAACATAAAAAACACTGATTTTTAAAGTAAAGTTACGTAAACTTCTGCCTATATTTAAGACTAGGTGAAGCAATTGACTTCTCGGAAACCCATTAAAATAATGTATTTATTTAAAGTTAGACAACATTGAAACAAATTTGTGACTCGGAGATCAAAAGAAGGAAATTTGTATCTGAGAATGTTACATAATTTTTCTACCAAAATTTACACTTTCGCAGTTAATAAAAATTACGGTACCTAGATGTAAAGTACATCTGGTACCTAAACGGTACCTAATATAATAATATTTCTTCTGTACATGTTTATGTCACTGAACTCCTAAACGGGTGTACCGATTTTAATGACATTTTTTGTGTGTTTGAGTGGTTCTATGGATGGTTTAGATTTTCAATTAGAACCGGTAGGTGGCGCTGTTGTCGAGATTTAGCTAAACTATTGGAGACTAGTGCTGCCATTGACAAAGTCAGCATTTGATTAGTATTTCCTAAAAGTATACAGAAAATTATAGAATGTTTACTATGTTGCAGAACAACGTCTGCCAGGTCAGCTAGTATATTATATATTTTATTTTCGGTAAATAGTACAAAAACGACCATGTAGATGATGGTTTCATCACCATCATCACAAACATCATAGGCATGACCCGCATCACCAACCTCTCAAGACTAAAAAGTAATATTTTAAGGGGCTTGAAATTGAAAGTATTTAAATAAAAATAAACAAAAATTATTTTTTGATAGACTAATAAGCGGGTCCGTCTGTTTGTTTTCAGCAGGAAAAACATCGATGCTGCTTGTTGTCATCAAATTATTATTGTCGACTATTTATGTAAAAAATACAACTGGATTGTAAATAGCAAATCACCTTGTTAGATGCTTATTAAAATGAATACATCGCTGCATAAACTAAAAATGGGAAAATACTTAAAACAAATTAGAGTTTCTTATCCTCACATATTCGTAATTCTTGACGGAATTTTGTGCCTTTAACAGATTTCTCCTCGATTTTATCAAAATTTACTCCAAAAAGACTAAAAAGCTACTAACATTATAATTGGAAATAAAATTATATCGATACAAACATCTCGGCCATTTTCCTTAACGAGACCGTCGCAGGTCTTATCTACATATATATGTACATTGTAATAAGCGTTTAATGGCGTTGTTTTAAGGTTTAATTTGGTACAATGTAAGAAGGACGTAGACCACAAGAAACGGATGCGGGGCGAGTACGAGTGGTGCGAATTCGTCACGGGTGCTTATCGAGCAAGCAGTCGATAAAGGCGGCTTGTCGATGTTTTATTACAACAGGAAAGCTTGGCAATCATAAACCGCCGCTCTGCTTTTGACGGCCTCTCACGGCCTCATTACACACGATGTTGATCTTCTTAATAACGCCTGTACGCCTCTATATTATGGCCAGATTAATTTTTATAGCTGTTATATCATAAGTAAGCATAGCATAGTGGTCGGAATGATATACGCCAGCACGAAGACCTGTGATTCGAATCTTGCAACACTACATTTTCCAAGATATTTGCGTATTGGAAACCTATTATCCCTTGCCAAACAAGATCTTGACCGAAAAAGAAAAACATAGTGAGGTTTTTAGGATAAATGTTGTTTACAACGTTTGAGAGGAAAAATATAATTATTTTTAGACAGGTATATATTTATTCTTATTTTCACCAAATTTTTCATTTTAAAGTAACAAAAGGTTAACACAGTTACTACCTATTACTAGTATGTATATTATTTTTATGTTACAATGTAGAGTAACCAATGTGTAGTCAACGTAATTACATATTTAGAAATAGTGGACCTGACTTCGCTTCGCCGTGGGAAATATATGTCCGTTAGTACATTCGGAAATTATTAGGCATGCTGATTCTTTAAACTGACATAACTTTTTAAATTCTCAACCGATTGAAATAAAACAACCACAATGTATTAGTGAAAACCGCACCTAAATCGGATAAGCCGTTTCGGAGATTAACGCGTACAAAACCACAGACAAACAGACGAAAATTCTGAAAATCATAGTTTTGGGTTCTATTACGTTAATAATGACCCCCAGTAAAAAAATCTAATATATCTTCTATGTACAGACAGCGACCAGTTACAGATTTATTATTAGTAGGTATAGATGGGGTATTTTAGAAAGCACCCTAATAAAATTACCAATTATTGTTGGCTCCTAATTCCCTATTATTTTTTATAAAAAGTTTGAAGCAATTACAGCCACGGATGTATTAAATTTTTATGACATTTATAGCCGTAGGTACGTAATTAAATTTACTGCGAATTGCTGAAATTTATTTTAGTAGTTACTTACTAATATGAGTTCCTACCTATATAAATCGCATTAGCTTATAACATAAGTTACCTACGTTTTTGCCAGGTGAATTCCTACCAATCACCGAACTCTTGTGACTATAAAGAAAGAAATATTGACATTCAAGCTCAGCAAGCAAGTTTTACTCTAACACAAAAAGGTAACTTATGTAAGGCTTTTTCATCTTTGCAACTTACGAAACTATTTTCTAAAAAGTTTCCACGTTCATGTTCATATTCCCAATGGACGGTGCAACCTAGTTACAATTTTAAAATTGCTGCATTGGCTCTACATTGTGTATTTCTTTTGCCAAAACTAAATTATAGAATAAATATTATTATTTATTAATATATTTTTGGTCTGCATCCGAAAGCTAATCCAACGCCCACTCTCCTCTTCTCATAATAATCGCTCGATACCCTGTGTACCCTGTGTGACTGTGTACGAGTAGTATAATTCAATGAGAATAATCGGATTCTCTTTAACATTGTCTTGGACCTTAACAAACCAAAACATCATAAAGCACTTTAATTATCACTGAAAAGTTTACACTAAGTATTGGAATGTAGAGTTTAAATTTGATCCAACGGTAGGATGTTGTGTGATATAAAATAAAATGTTTGAGAGGCTAATAGGCTATGGTGAGATTACAAGTAAATCGATTTATCTTATACATTCTCGTATACTACATGCTTTGATATTAATACAAATGCATGAGATGCGTATTGGAGAACACAATGTAGTATTATGTACACACCGGATACCTACACCGCTACAAAGAACAGGGCACGTAAGGAAATTGGATGAACAATGGTTTCACTCAGTCATTATCACCACCCATAACTACGCCACACAAGGGCAGCGATATCCTATCAAATTACTGTAGTCGTACCAAGGTATCAAAATAACAGGGATTAAAGAAATGGGATGCTCTCAATACTTGTTATAGTATCTAGTTAGTGAGAAAATAAATCATTGATCGAGCTTTTTCCCGTGAAAAAGTATTCTTCGTAAGTTCGCAATTGTTTTATCTGCAAGACGCAGAGATAATTCCTGCGACTCCTGCGAGCCATTTAGTTTGCCAAATTATCACCGTTGTATGCCCGAGTTATTGCTTCACTGATGTGTAGATTGCAGATAAGGAGCAATTAAGCTCGTCCGAATATATGAGGGAGCATTCGTTTCGCACATTCGTAACCACTTCTCCAAAGGCACTTAATAAATAAAATCTCGTATTTGCGCTCGCCCACAGCTCAATGATATATAACGTTTGTTAATTAGGTTATCTTCCAGGCGGCATCTACAAAGGGCGAAGGTTTAAAAGGCTCGTTGATATTAAAAATGCCGCTTATAACTTTTACCATAAATCACCCTCTGGCGAGTAGCGAGGGCGCGCGAAAAATTCGATCTACTTTGAACAAAAAATATGCAAGTAATGACGAACGCTCCCTGAGAGCTTTTTTAAGTTCTTAAAGACGGTGTGCTTAGAATTAATTATTGAAGGCCGAGTGCGTAAGAGCGAACTGATGTCATTGAGCCCTAACGACAGCACCGTGACGCTAAGTATTTCTCGTTGAGACTATCAAATCAGTGTTATTGTTACCGATTTACCATCAGGTTAAGAGAATTATTTCCGAGACAACTACTGTAAAAGTAAAAATGTACCTATATCGACAAAAAATGTTTTGAAACATATTCAACAAATTTTACAATCGATAGATACATTTATCTTTTTCTTAATTTAGGTACCTACATTGTGGAAACACTCAGGTAGGTACAACGACTCATTGCTAGCCAAGAAAGTAGGAAGCCCACTTTTTAACTATTTATTTTAATCGAAACACCTTAAGAACATTGCGAGACTAACCGGGATAGTTAGTTCAGATGGGGACTAGGATAGTCACCATTTTTGTTCTAAGTCGGTCACAGTTGTGGGTGTGGGTGGCAGCGGATGGGTGGTGCTGCATGCTCGATTTTTTATTGATTTAAGGTAGCAAACCTTAAATCAATAAAAAAATCGTAACATTGAACATTACGAGATCATTTTGTTGACGATATCCGAAATATTTCTCTATCTCTAATTCCACCATAGCCCTTCCGTTACTAAACGTCGTTACTCAGAAATTCTCTTCCGACGTCCGTGCTGAATACAAAACCGCTAGCCGAAGTCATGGTTTACAAAGCAGCACTTACAAAATAACTACCGACTCGTGAGTAAAGTGCATCAAAGTTTATGTTAGTTTTCCTTCAGGCAGCGGCTATGCAAACGAAGTCACGTCAAGTCGGGCAAACACGAGACCTGCTACTACACAAATGTTGTCCAACGCTTCAATAATTTCGCTTCCATTACTGCGTACCCCCACCAATAGTGCTAGAGCTAATTATGAAACCAGTAATGTACGTCGAACTAGATATCTGAACGCAAAGTTAAAACTACAAACACTAGTAAGGTGTCGGAAACGGAAGCGCCAGGTTGTGTCGGTAATGAATTTGCGAGGGTGGTCGCCGCCCTAAGAAAATAAATTGCCGTAGTTTTCTTGTTTTGATTTCAAACGCTTTGCTTTGCGTTGTTTTATTGCTGCTCGGTAAATGATGACCTAGTTTGTAGAAGATAGTTTCAAAGTGTGTATGGGAAGGTTGGCTACTGGGACTATTACAAACAGTACCTACTTTAACAAAGTTTAGTTTAACTAATTCTGATTACATCGTTACTATTATATTCTGTATACTCAGATTTATTACTTATCTGATTTATAATTAGATACCAAGTTTCATTCACCGAAACTTCGAATACCTACTAGGTTGTCAATTTTTTGGTGAAGTACCTATTCGTTGGTAAACTAATAAAAGATGTATCCCCAACACTTCTATTTTTCAAACTATGAAGGTAAGTTATCAAAACCAAATAAAAATAGTACCAAAACGAAAATAATTATATGTAGGTACTTTAAAATAATATTTAGTTCCAATAAAACTGTGCTTTTTATGGAACGTGATATTCCTTGGTTTTGTGTAGTTTGGGATTAGAGCAACTACTTATTAACTTTATTTTACTTTATGGCATCAAATCGATTGGGCTGGTATTGTGGTCTATAGAGGTGAGTAGTACTGAGGTAGATAGAGTGTACCTAAGTGGCTTCACGCACCGTTGAATCCAACATCTGCTAGTGTCCAATACATTTTGTACGAAATATTTGTCTAGAGTAGCTGACGATGCTGCCATGGCATTTTGATAACATACATAGATATGGCTCTTATGTACAACAGCGCCAAGTCATGTGTAGAACTTGGCCGTAAAAATTCAATTTGACTACAAGCTGTACCGGACCAAACGCCAGCGACCACAAAATCGCTCACCAAACACCAAGCGCGTTGAATAACAATTATTTCGTTGATTACGGCACTGCGGCACGTCTAATAATTCACTCTAGAGCCTAAACTCTGTAATTACGCCGATGGAAACGTCGGCTCACCGTTTGAGATAAAAATCGGGCTCGACCGACCTAGCGAGACCCGTTCCGTTGCCCTTCCTAATTGCACACTTTATACCAACAACTTAAACTCATTGTATTAACTTTAACACGAATACACGGATCGTTTTGCCATCGGAAACAGCGAATTGTATTTACAAACAATCGGAACAATCATTTCACGGTCTGATTCTATTTCATTTTATCATTTCCCATATTTTATAAGTAGGTACCGTTGTTACATATCTCAGGGCTTATGTTTTTTTTTTATCTTTAGGAATTGTATACATTACAATTAGGTAGGTACAATAAGTAATTAAAGATAATTATGATTGTTTGAATTATTTAAAATTTTATTTATTATTTAACTGATCGTGCAAAATTAAGAGTTAGGTACAAACCTGTTATTATATAGGTATGTGAATGTTATTATATTTTTATATGAACTTCTGATTTGAATTAAGCATTTTATTGGAATTGTGCATGGGTGAATAAAGTAAAGTTTGTAATGATAAATTATTGTCGCGTAAATTAAAAATAAAAGAAAAAGAAAATTTGAAAATAGAATTTATAAAATGTTTTCGACGCTAAATTAAAAGAAAACCTTTGAATTTGGAATGTTTGAAATTGGTGGTATATAACGTATGTTTGGTTTTAAAAACGGACTCTCCACAGAAACAACAATCTTGTGTTTGAAGCAGGCCGTCAAGTACTATACTGATCGAAAGACACCAGTCTTTGCTTGTTTTCTTGACCTCTCGAAAGCGTTTGACCTGGTTTGCTATGACATCCTGTGGAAGAAGCTAAAGGCCTCCACGCTGCCCAGTGAGCTCATAGATATTTTAAAGGTTTGGTACCAAAACCAGGTCAACGTTGTTCGATGGTCGGGAGTCTACTCAGCGCCGTACAGGTTGGAATGTGGAGTGAGGCAAGGAGGGTTGACTTCACCCAAGCTTTTCAACCTGTACGTTAACGACCTAATCGAGGAGCTCAGCAGCACTCATGTCGGCTGCCACATTGATGGAACCAGTGTAAATAATATTAGCTATGCTGACGACATGGTGCTGCTTAGCGCTTCGGTCTGTGGGCTGTCTAGACTTATAGGCATCTGTGAAAAGTATGCTCTAAGCCATGGCCTTCTCTACAACACCAAAAAAAGTGAGTATATGGTGTTCCGGGCCCGAGGAAAATGTCCAGTTGAGATACCCGTCGTCAAATTAAATGGTAAGGCACTAACAAGGGTCCAGCAGTTTAAATACCTTGGCCACTGGGTTACCTCCGACCTGAAGGATGATGTAGACATGGAGAGGGAGCGTAGGGCGTTGTCTGTAAGGGCTAACATGATCGCCCGCAGGTTTGCACGCTGTTCCAGGGATGTCAAAATTACTCTTTTCAGAGCATTTTGTACGTCACTGTACACGAGCAGCTTGTGGGTGGATTATACGGCGAAACAGTTCAGCGCCCTGCGCGTTCAATATAACAATGCTTTCAGGGTGTTGTTGGGGCTGCCTCGATTTTGTAGCGCATCAGGGATGTTTGCCGAAGCGCGTGTAGATTGTTTTTACACGCTAATAAGAAAACGATGTACGTCCTTGTTGTGCAGGGTCCGGGGCAGCCCGAACAGGATCTTGAGAGTACTGTCGGAGAGATATGACTGCGGGTATCTCAATCACTGTAGTAGGATACATGTGCACTACGCCTATAAATAAGTTAATAATTGTAATAATCTTAATAGTGACATTATTGTTTTAATTGTAATTTATTTATTTTTATTGAATTTGAACTTTGTAATTATTATTTTATTGTAAATTTTTATTTGACTGAGAATTGGTATGTATGGATCATTGTTATCTGAAATAAAGAAATAATAATAATAATAATAATAATAATAAGGCGATTCCGGCCAAGACAGAGTCAGTCGAGTCTTGGTAGCGAGTCGGGAAGCGCGCCAGTGGGAAGAAGAATTAGGAATAGTGAAGTGCCGTTTCACAGTACAGTGTCGCGAGTGTGAAGTGAAGTGTGAAGGGAAGTAAAGTGTACAATAAAGTGTATAGTACCGTGTCGCGTGTGTTACCTTTTTACAGTGAAATAAAACATCTATTGAAGCCGGCCTTATTTCTTCCCATCCCCCTACCCACGGCTGTGACATTATGTTATTGCGGGACACGGAACACACACGGGACGCAACACAACATAGCTAGACACACACTAATGAAACATCATAAACATCCACAATCACAGAATAAATTGTCGCAAAAATATCTATGACGACCGGGAATGGACCCGGGATAGCTCACTAGTACCTACTCACCGCAGTCTCCAGTAGGTTGCTACTTATTGGACTACACTAATATTTTGCAATGAAACTCTAAAGTTCCAATTATTTAAAACAAATAAATTAAAAAATTCTTCAACAAAACACAGGCGTGTTGCCTGTGTTTTTGTGCGCATTTTCTCTTTGTTTACCAACTTATTAAAGTTTGTAAGTGGAGCAAGTATAGGTTCTGGGAAGACCGCTGCGGTGTACAAATTACAGGGCGCCGCAAACTACGCTCCATTTCACGGCCAAGCATTGCCCAAACATTCAAATTAGACAATAATAACCCCCGTGCCTAGTTCCACTACAAATCGACTTGTTTCGGTTGTAATACTTTATAAATTGGTGTTATTTTCTAAGATATTTTGTTGTTTTAGATCTGTCGGACAACTGGAAGGAGGTTTTCTTTACGGAGTTACAATAGGTAAGTGCGTCATAATGATCTGAAGTATGTTAAGTTACTTTTAAACATGTCATTCTTTAAAATAATTTCATCATATTATAGGCATTTCGTTAATACAATTGTCTTAATTGATTCTTGATATTATTTATGATATTCGGTGAAGGATGTCATAGAAGTAGAGATTCCCATTTAGGCATTTTTAGACAGTTGATATAGTTTAGTTACCGTAAAAAAATTACTGAGATTTCATAATAGTTATTGCTGTTGTCCATAAGCCTAAACTTCATTCATATTTACCACATCATATATATCTATACATTAATATCTAAATTGAAACTAATTTACCTAATTGTTTCGCAACCATCAATAATTATTAAAATAAAATTACATGTCCGGCCTTTCTTATCAAACATTTAATTTGCACATCAGATCTTAGTAACAAAATGATGGATGTCTAACAGGCCACTAAAAGATAAATTAACATGAATTTAATGTAGCTACTCACTGGGGATCGTACAAAAAATCCTATTAGTCGGCTGAACGCGCCCAAACATACAAAAACGAACAGATTCTAACTTACACTGAGATATCGCTACCAATGGTTGAGAGCCCAATGCATTATCCTAACTATTTACTTCAATCACAATATAAAATGAAAAAAGCTAACTTTATAATTGAACTAGTGAGGCAGCTTAAATTGTTACTGCTCTCACAGATAAGGAACGATTTTAACGAGCATTTCATCAATAAATAAAGCAGACATGCGAGAGTAAATAAAAATGTACAAATGATTGTTAGCGATTTATATAGTTAATGAGCAATTACAACGATTCCTTTATCAATTGCATGATTTATTCATACGAAGATGTAAGACTGGAATGTGCATACATAGCCTTAGAGCAAGTTCTCGCTACCAATAATTACCGTTTATTATAAAGGGTGAAATAAAGCGCATTCCAAACAAACGGAACTCTCGGTCGCCCGCGCCGCCGCCGCCGCCGCGGCCATGTACAAGGTATTCGGTAGTGCGTGTCACAGGTCGTGTCTAAACTCATCAATCTTGCCTCCATTTAATTTTAGAATAGAATACATGTGTGGCGACAGGGTTGGCAACTACTCAATTATGGAAAATACAAGTGGCTTAAGTAGTTTAAACGTTATGCAATACACATCGGTTCATAAATGACAGAGAAATCGCTGGACATACATAAAAAAAATATAGAACCTTATTCTATCCGGTTTTTCAAGTAAGTTTTTCAAGTCGGTGAGTAAAAAGCTTAACATATCTGTCACAATATTTATAGCACCCGTTTCACATACATACGTCAATCATCATTTACAAATCTTTCTAAATTATGAATTAAAAAGTAAAAATTGATGACACTGCGGCTGACTCTTACTGCTACTTTAATAGTTGTAAAAACTGAGCGCTTAGTGTCTTAAGATGGATATGTTTTTACGAACACTACGATTACATTACATTAGGTACTTTACTGGCAAAGAGCGAAGCCACGTACATCTAGAAAGCGACAACCCTAGAAAGGTCGGAAAGAACGCGTCGATGTAGTGCGCGGTCCGTGAAAAGGCTGCGTTCGCATCTAAACAAAACCCGCGCGCGCTCGCGTGCACAAAGAGCAGCGCGGAGCCGCGTAAATGGAATACGGCCGGCGACGCTATTGTCGATTCACAAAAGAAAGGCAATCATTCGACATGAATAAATATCTTTGAATAATGGGCCCCGCTTCCTATAATGAAATGTTTTATGTATCGGAATTATCGCACACAAATCGCTTTGTACATCACTACTTTCGTGTACCCATCTAAATGGTTCTTTCGTGTTCCGCAATTTGTTAACACTATTCTTCTACTTTGATTTACAGTCTTTATGCATAATTATAATAAAATTCTAAGCGATCGATGTCTGTACATATTAGATATTTGAGAATACCTTACTATTAATTATTGAGGCTATTTATGATATAGATATGAGATAACAATGATTTATAGAATTTATGCTTGTTTGTCGATTTGTCTTTGTCTGCCTGTTTCTCTATATGTCTCTGCGTTACCTAATAATCGATTTGAATGCGGTTTCCACGGATGTATTCTTCAGACATTGGGGTAAAATTCAGTGTTTTATTTTAATCGGTTCAAAAATGAAAAAGATTTAATCAATTTGAAGAATTTCTTCCAAACATTTCATGAATGTGGGACCTACAATTCCCGAAGCAAAACAAGGACGGATTTACTAATGCAACATATTTTACACTTATTAAATCGCTCAACGTACATATTAAGAAAGCGTAAAATGTGCCTGCTTTGTAAGAAGGTACGTTATTCAGGATCATTAACGTTTCATAAGTCCGTAACCTAAATTAGTCACCGTGTCCGACTAATCGCTCGGAACGTACCGTTTGCGCTGTTTGCTTGATTGCAATCGATATGTTATACTCACATTATTAATTGATTCGGAATATTAAGCAACACCTATTATGTTGATAGCTGCTTGAAAGTAAGTAATTACACCTATGATAATACGTGTACAATTTTCAATCTGCAGAGAAATACCTAGAAAATAGACACTTATATAGTTATTACAGCCTTCAATATGATTCTTCTAAGTGGGTCGACGTATCGGTGTACAATATACCTACGTATACATAAATATATACTAGTTACCTAGGTACTATAGCTGGGAATATCGCAAGTACCAGTCGATACATTAAAAAACAAACCTTCTAGCTCTAGGGCAGTCCATAAAAGCTGAACGGATTTTCATTTTAAATGTCGTATTTTTCATTTCAATGACCGAATACAAAATGTCGCATCTAGCACGATCTATTTGTAGCGGCTGCGGTAGGTGGTTTTCCAGTTAAATCCCGAATCTAATACCATTAATTAGTAGACCCGGACGCAAGCACCGGAACGGACCGTCGAGGGACTCGCGCTGCGCTCCTTGCACTAAATCAATTCCATTTAATTCAATTTAAGCGGAACTTCCTCCCGGACGCGCGGACGGTCGAACGGTCGGACGGGCGGACGCATCACGAAATGTTCTAGTTCCCGTGAGCAATTGACTAAAGCATTAGTGCCAAACGATGGGTTATGTTGTATTATCAGAAACTAATTGGTTACTAGTAGGTACTAGTGTTTTTTTATTTTTACGAAAAACCAAACAGCTCGCGGCGGGCCATGTTGGTAAATGATCACCGTCGTCTATGGACATAAGTAACACCAATGCAACGTCGGCTCGAATGAAAAAAAATTAGACCTTTTTTGAAGAATCCCACGGACTGGATTTTCAATTAGGTATTACTTGCTTCAGCAAATTAAAACATTGTGAGGAAATGATAACAACTAAACTTTCCCATTGCATTGGTGTTAGTGCTAACACTAACTCATGTGTGTAAACAAAACAAAAACACATGTGATATGTGATGTGTAACGTCTACGGCACTTGGCCAGGGTGGTTGTTGCTCTCCTCACATTCTGACAGCAGACCCAAACCCAGTTGTGAGACATTTATATGGCTTACAGTCACTTCGTGTTCATTAAGCAAGCAAACAAGTGCAAGCGAGAGCACAGAACATTGGATCGGACCTTCGGGAATCAACTGAATGATGAACAGAACCTCTGAAGGGAGGGATCGGGCGCCGGAACCTCTCCGTTATTCAGGAGGGTGCCCTACGAGTAGTGGAATTCAGCTTTTTGGCCCGTCTTTTTCGCTTCCTTCTTGGTCGGTAACGCGTTGGTGATGCCCCTGGTGTTGCTAATGTCCATGGGCGACGGGGATCACTTACCATCAGGTGACCCGTCTGCTCGTTTGCCTGCTTATGCTGTAAAAAGTGCCTTACACCGTAATTCCAAAAGATCGCGACGAACAATATCAAAGACTTCTGAAACAAGTATTCTGAGGTAAAATATTGCATAAGTATTCAGTGAAATTATTAATGACTGCGGCCTTTTCAAGAAATTCGATCGACTTTGAAAGCACGCAATGGATTTATTGGTCTTATATTTTATTTCTATGAAAAGTTCCCAGCGTGCAGATAACTTTGATAAATATTTCTATTAACTCAAAGATTACAAAAGAATGTTTACAAATGAAAGTTTTGTTTAAATATATAAAAAGAAAACGTTCACGCGAAAAATTTGCAGGAAATTACTAATAAAATTATATATTTATTCCTATCTTTAAAAATTCTTAGAACTACAGATTTTTGGTGGTCAAATTTTAATTGTTAATTTCCTCATATTTTCCCTATCCAAACAACGCACTGAAGCAAAATGCTACCGTCTCCCATCGCCACATGTAAATACAAAACACCTTAAAGGCTAATTTAATTTCTCGCCATTAAATGAATTTGATCTACAGTGGTTTTGTTCGTATTGTGGGTATGTTAACAAAGAGGCTACCAAATACCAATAGCGGAGACTAGAGCCACCAAGTATCTTTAAATTCTTCGGACATTCTGAAAATAAACAGCAAACAGGAACAACGCTAAAGTTCAGGTGGTAGGTTCTTGTGGTAGTTATTCTATTCCTCTGCTTTAAGCGTTCTATTCTTTCTCTCTGTACCTACATAAATGATGCTTTCACACAAGTAATTAACAGGTTTCAAATTTCGGAGTTTTAATCTTTACATCCTAGGTGTGTACCTACCAATAAAATACCTGGACCTAGGGACTTAATGAAAAGGGAATGCTATAAATAGTGGAGCGGCGCTAGGGACTACTACAGTGTCTAATACTACTACAGTGCCTTACTTTTCCTTGAAAAAAATCATATAAGACTTCTGGTCATTTATATTTATACGTTAACTACAGGCATAATTGCTTACATCATAAAAATAACCTATAATTAATGATTTTATAAATGTTATTACATATCTACTTGTTTTAAAAAAAGTTGATTTTTACAAGCACTCTTCGAAAGTATTATCGATTTAAAAGGCCTTTTGCACGAATATTGGAATGTTGAAGTTAGCTTCAACAACGCAAAAGGCAACAAATTGCATAAATACCTATCAATTATTTCAGTGAAAAATATCGTGAGTAAACCGCGATTTTCAATAACTTTATCAGTCGATGAGTTCTGCTAATCCGATTCATAGGTATGGACTAAACCTTGACACTCCAAACCAACAGTGACAATTACCATTTTGATCCCGGGCCACCTTGTAGTTAATGGACGGTCCTGATGTAGCCGTGATAAGTGGAAACACTAGGATCTCAGTAGGTGCGGGGTGACCACACAGCTTGCTCGACGTCACGTTTCCAATGAGATCGGTCCGACGATGACACCCTTGAAATGTTTTTAATGGCGTGATTTATAGAGCAAATTAAACATTTGACTTGCCGTGAATTCGTCGCTGAGTGGATCAGTCACGCACGGACACTGAGACGAGCAGTACAATCGGGTACACAAAGATGTAATCTAAATGTACCGTTTGGGAACGTGCATCCTTATTTTTTAAATAAGTAAGTACAGATTTCGATGAATAAGTATAAATAAATAAACGCTCATAATTCATTAAAGTTACCCAAGAACAAACATGCCCCAGCCGGGAGTCAAACAGGAGATCTCTTGCAGTGTCACTATCACAGTTTGGATACAAGATCTTCAATATAATAAACTTGCCTATAAAAATATTACATGTAGACTTTAAATATTCAATCACAACACGTAACAAATTTAAGATAGTTAAATAAGTGAATATGAGTTGGAACACGAAATATTATTTCAAGCACAATATTATTTAAACACTCATTGGAATTCAGTAGAGAAATTTACTTTTGAACACTAACTTTTCTTCAACCAAGGATCAGAGGATATTAGAAATATACCTATTTTATTTTTAAACCTACCCTATATTAACGCTCTATTTAGATTCAAAGCTCTATTTATAACTGTCTACACAACTAATATTATAACATATACCATGAATGATTATGGGCTAAGTCTCAGCAGTGGTTTAATATTTACTTAATGGGTAGGTCCAAAGGTAAAAAATTAAGTCTTAGAAATTAAGAAATTACCGTGCCCCCACATAGACAATACTACGTAGGTTATTAGCATTAACACTTGTCCAGCAAAGTGTACACAACCAAGCGGAGTGGCAGTGAATTAACAGCAGTGGTCGCAGCTGATTAATACGCGCTACCGGTAGCTTTTTGTGACGCTCCGATAGACCGCGCGTGTTCGTGAGAACCGATTTCTAGTTACGCGACTGACTGACGGCGAGCCATAGTATTACATAGTATCCTGTCTCACCGGTCGATACTGACATAACATCGCTCTTCGTATGACTCATTGCATCAATTATTTTATTGATTCCTCGGTATTTATGTCAGCGGTGAAAGACAGCAACCTTTTGATTAAGATCGCGTTCGTGTAAGGTTTTGGGTGTGTGTATGCGTTTGTTACCTACTCTATATATGTCAATTGTAATGTTTCCCAGAACATAAACTCTATGTTTATAACTTATTATATTTTTCAGCGATGTTTAAAAATAAGCCTTATTAGTGATAACTCCTCGTCTTGTATATAGATGTAGGTATGTTATATAAGACTTCTGCTACTTTTTATTCTTATAAGTATATAAAATATGAATGAGTAGTTTTTCTTCACGACGATTCTGTTTAAACTGGCAATGTGCTCCCTTTGCGCGTACAACAGATACGTTTGTGCCGATGTAAAACTAGACTATCTATTCGACGTTATTTGGTATGTTCCCTTTACTATTCATTTGTTTGTAGCACCAGCATAATTCAGTAAAAACGCTACACCTCCACAATCAATTCAACTGTAAATAGCTTTTTCACGCCTGAGAAACTGTTATTCACGTCTACATAACCCAAAAAACCTCAGAAAAAAAGAAGATTACGGTAATGACATTTTCATCCTTTATTATACTCGTAATTCTATTGTGGTTATTGAGCAACGCTTACTGGATACTTCCACAATTTTTTTCTCGAATTGATAAAAAGCTGAAGAAATCCTATGTGCTAATAGTAGGTACGTATCTACTACAGTGAATAAATAAACAAACCTTCACCTCACAAATATCCCCACACTAACATAAACACCAAATATGTACAGAGAATAAACTAAAATAAGAAGTCGAACCCGGTACCTACTCAGCGAGGTAGCACTATGGATCGCGGTCGGTCGTTAAGTGTGAAGGTAGAATACTCGCGCACCGTCTTCCAAACCATTTTATTCAATGCCAATATTGACAAGTCCAGCCCTCTTTATTCTTTTTCAAATAAATCATCTGCCTATTCTCGAAGTTGGCCTGCTCGCGGCCAATAGCTTTTCGTTAGTCACTGGCCAGCAGAACCATTCTCTCCTGTCCTCACTGCACCTCACCACACCTCATCTCGTCACGACCTTCTAACCCTGCTCCCCGCTTGTTATAAGTAGAGGTATCAAATTCCTTCATTTCATAGGTATACGCTTACTCGTAGATAATTCTTGCCAATACAGTAAGGTTTAATTAATTTGAATAGGTTTGTTAACTTTAATCACTTAGGTACATGTCGATCACCAATGCAGGGTGTGATGACTTGTAATTAATATACATATTTTCCTACAAACATATACATCCAAAGACGATTGAAATCGGTAGTCACCAAATGACTATTTCGCAATTAAGTAAGTCATAATACTGTATTAGGTATGTATGTAAGTAAGTACCTACATATCTATTTATTTATTTTATGAGTATTATAAGGTGCCTTACTGCATCGGTGTAGTTACCTATGTTTTCTAATCTTTAACTTTAAATTTCTGGATAAAATTATATTACATTACTAATAACAGGTTTTCTCTTAAGTTTTCTTGCCACAAGATAGATAAAAAGATAAAAATAATTTAAGTATCTACATTTTTATAGAAACATTTTCTCTGCTTAGATTTTACTGATACAGCTAATCTTCAATTGCTAAATATTATTTTTATTTGCGACTCATTTAAATAATAACTTCACAGTTCTACATTTAGTTCATTTGTATAGTAATTAAAGTTAGCAGACAATAAAGCACGAACGCGGTCTCTTTTATCATCTTAGGAACTAGAATATTTGCATAGTCATTCCAAAAGTTATTGCATACCGTGGAAAATTTGTAATTAAGTACTAGACAATTAATGTAGAAACTTACACAATTTGTAAAGCGGTGAATGCATCCTTAATTACCTAATAACATATCCCGTTGAAGCGCTCATATCCCGCCGGGGCTGGTAAGTACCAGAAGATACTATTTTGTGTTTGTGTCATTAGTTAAAATGATAAACTCGGAGAGGAATTGATTCAGAACTGCAAGTTATGGGCTCGTAGCGAGAGTGAATGACCTAAAGAGGTACCGTATAGTAGGTACCTACCTATTTATCTGTAATTTTTCGTCTTTATTGTGAAGTACAAGTAATTAACTTGTATTGAAGTAACATTTAATATTTTCCAGTTGTCAAATTTTCATTTTTTTACAACAGATGTTTTTGGTTCAATATTTTGTAGCCTAATAAGAGCCTCTGACGTAGTTATTTATTACATTTGTGTTCCTAATCCTATTTTTACATGAACCTTCGAAAACAAAGTGGGGCGCCACAATATCAGCTTTTTTTATACCTAATATTTTTAGGTATACCTAACAAGTACCTATTATATTTAACATCTGCACGTTTTTTGGATTTATCGACGAAATATGACAAAGTTCTATGTATTATATATTTCAAATTTGCGATATACCTACTTCGTTACAACTTAGTCGGTCATGGTACACTCAAAACCCTAAAAACACGTAACGTAAAACTACGTTATCTATTACAACCTTTTCTCTTTTAAATTTTCCATAACAACTAAGGTGTGAAAAAAGTTAATCGAATAATGTGCATTGAACCGAAAAGGTGCGTCTTCAACGGGCACGCCTAGAGGCAAACGTTCTTAATTTATCCACCGTATTAATAAACGAATCAACCCCTAAACCGTGGAATATTAATACCGAAGACGACCCCAGCGTGAAGGGCTGCATCGCGTCTGAACATATGGTATCTACTCCTGAGCTTAAACGAAGTTATTAATAATACGATTTATCATAATGTTTATCATACATAACATTAATAAGCGTTGCTTAATGTGACCTTACAAAATATATTTGAAGGATGCACCTGTTTGCTAACAAATTATTTTTTAGGGTAAACGGATGTTTAACAGGGGTGTGGAGCTTTTAAGTTTTTTTTTTAATTTATTATTGCTTAGTTAAATGTAAGTCTGATAGGGTAAGATAGTAAATAATTTTGTTTTGATATTTTGTAACACAACTTTAACCGAAGCTAAAGATGTGGAGGATGAGATACGTCCATAGATATCTACCACGATATATGTAGGTATGTATATTATATCTGCGATATTGATGCAAAGTACTGTGGAATTTATAATAAGTATACAAGAAAAATATAATAAGAATGAATTATAATTATTACCTACGACATAGTAGTTTTAAATGAGCTACAACAAGCGTAGGAGTTCGTAGCGCTCGCTACGCCATAGCGTTAATTACCCAGTTTATTGAAAAGTTTTAAGTGAAAATTCACGACTTGAAGTAAAATGATATTTTTTTCGTAGTATTTATTCATTTACCTTACATTATTATACATAATTATTATCTTATTAATAACAATATTGGTGATAAAATCTGTCTTTTGAAAATTGTAAAATGTAACTAATTATGTACCTACCTACCTACCTACTTCTCCCGAGTGATACTGCATAAAGTTAATATAATTGAATACTATTGTAATAACAAAAAATAACAAATTTCATCACGTATTGTTACATACATTTTATAAGATAAATATATCTATTCAACAAGCAATAAATATCTTACACTCTTAACACTTACCTACCTATAGGTATATCTACACATCGAAAGGTAACAATAAAGTAATCCCTACAAAATAATACCTGCTACCTGCATAATTAATTACCTAGTTTAATAATATAAGGAGGTATAATTATATAAGGAGGTATTAATATACCTCCTTATATAATTAATATATTTTCGGTACCTTCACTTCTTGATTATTTATATTTTACAAATTATACCTACTGTATTGACGCACTCGTAGACACACACTACCTTTTTAATCAAGGTATCAGGACCGGGTCTCTATATTATCTCGGCTCTAATGATGGATGAAAGTAGAAACTGTGCAAGTTAGCGTTAAAAGGTATTGGTAACTGAATCGGCGCGTACATCGGAGGATGAAAACACATATTCACAGGCAACATTGCCGCCGCCATCGCCAGCAATTCCGGGTGGTAGGGCACCATCGAACTCCTGGCGTCACTCCAGCTCGCCACAGCCGTATTGTCACAGGATCGATCTGGTAAAGCCACTTCACTGACACGACTTAACAAACTGTCAATGGTAAAGGATTTCTTCGACGTTTGCACTTTACTTGAATTTGCGTCTAACGTTGGATAAACGGGATTCGATTCGAACACCTGCAGCGGAGGCACGCGAATATTGCTCTGGCTCGCCAGGAATAACCGGTTAAAGTTGTTAAGGGCCGTCAGCTCCGCATTCAAGTTATCCTTCTCCCCCTTGTGCAGCTTGAACCGCTTGCGGCGGCGCAGCAGCGAGCCGTTCTCGAACATGTCGAAGGCCTGCGGGTGCAGCGTCCAGTAGGCGCCCTTGCCGGGCCGGTCGGGCCGCCGCGGCACCTTCACGAAGCAGTCGTTGAAGGTCAGGTTGTGCCGCAGCGAGTTCTGCCAGCGCTGCGTGTTGCGCCGGTAGTACGGGAAGCGGTCCGTGATGAACCGGTAGATCTCCGACAGCGGCAGCATGCGCTCCGGGGAGCTCCATATTGCCATCGCGGTCAACGAGATGTACGAGTAGGGTGGTTTTTGGTCACCGTAAGTATCGCGCGACGGTCGCGGCATGTTCGGCAGTGCTTGTGCCGGCCGCGCGCGGCGCCGGCGGGTGGGGCGGCCGGGGGGGCGGGGCCACCGCAGGCTCCGCCCCTCGCGCTCAAACTTCGCGTTCTCGTTGCTGGCAAATAATATGATAACGAGGATGCCACTCGACGAGCAAACCGCATCTCCCTTTGCTTTGGTAGATACTATCATTACCAACATGATTGACTGCGCACTTACCTCATGTTGGTTTTATAAGTTTCTGCTTCCATAACTTTGTTACGATAAATAGCTAGTTGTTAGGTAGGTAGGTACGTACCTGGGCTGAGATGGTTCGAGTGTGCTAATTAAGAAGTGGGAAAGAGATAGAAGGTACTTACCTAGTTAGGTATTAATGTAAACACTAAAAAAATCTTGCCTATCGATAAAGAACTAGATACGTAAGTAGCTAACCTTACTAGATATTGCAAAAAAACAAATTTCAATTATTTTTAAATTAAGTAATTTGTTTATTTTCCAAACATAGTGGCAAAACTTAATAAAAACCAGCCAGCCTGGTGGCCTGGATACTATCAATAAATAAAATCATATTCCATAGTAGGTACAAGTAACGCCATCTGTTGGGGAATAGCACAATCTTTGATATGAAAGCCTTGTTATTAGTTGTAAACGCATACATTTGCATTTTTTTTACTTGCATGTTTTTGTATTTAGAACGCTTACAACAAAGTACTATTGAACCATAAAATTAGGTATATTTTTGGAAAATATTTTTTAACATACCTAACTACCCTAATAGCCAAATAACAGAAGAATCCTTGTTGGTAGGTACTTAAGTGATCACCGCAGCGCTTAAATATTAATAACACCAAAATGATCACCGGCCATATACCGGATGACATGATACCGGCCGGGTGAACCACCAAATACCGCATCACATTATAAAACAATACGTTTGACTCTAGCAATGAGCTAGGTATTATTTTTCGCTGGATTCTAGCTATTTAGGCAGTCTCATCATGCTCCATCAGAATGAAAGTTCGATTCTAGCACCATCAAGCGTGAACTTCTCAAAAAAATGGCCTTAACTAAGTAGGGTTTTGGGAAGACAAAAAAACTTTAATATTGAAAACATTCATTTTATTTACATCTAACAATATCCCATACAGTTTATAAATAACATACTCTCCAAAAATAAAGGGAATTATAAACTTTTGTAAACAGATTTGTATAATTTGCGCTTATAAAATTAATGTTTACAGTTTAGAAGTTAGCTCGGGAACTGCTTTGAAAAGATCAGCTACCAGACCGTAGTCAGACACCTGAAAAAATACAAACTTAACTTAATGAATTCGGACTCACATTTCTACAATAAGGTTTTTTATTTATTAAACACAATACAATGGTACTATTACAGTACAAATAGCGAGTTTAATGTTATGTTATATTGCATTATATACATACTAGCGACCCGCCCTCGCTTCGCTACGGGAAACTTATTCCTTCGAAAAATGAACTAATACTGTTAATCAATATACATACGAGTATTATATAAAACTCTTGCGTAACTGGATTTTTGGGAAATTCCCCCTATAAGGGGATAAAAAAGGGGATAAACTGAAACTTTTTATATCTTCAATGGATTCACTTGATGCTTTGTATACAGGTTTCTCAAGTGAAGCAAGTGAGCACTAAGAAAGGATTTTGGAAATAGGCGGGCGATGCCGCGGGTGAAAACTAGTGTTTTAAATGTATAATCTTAATTATCTCTACCTGGAAAATGGGAGCTTCAGGGTCCTTGTTGATAGCCACAATCGTCTTGGAATCCTTCATCCCGGCCAGATGCTGGATCGCACCGCTGATACCAACTGCAATGTATAGGTTCTGCAAAAAATTAAGTATCTATAAAAATCTATCCTTTTACACTTCCCATCGGATAGGGAACAATAATTTATTCATAACTGAGTTAAGGTGGTTGTGCAACGCATTAAAGTCATGGGATTCGTTAGCTCTTCTTTGTTGGAGAGGTCGTAATATCATTACTATGAGCACATGTTATGCGCCTCACAAGCAATCGCCACCTGTCACGGTTGGTAGTGACCCTGGTACAGTAATGTAAATGACCGCCACTAGCGTCTTGATGTTATTGGTCCATCGCAAGAGCGCCCATCCGCACAGCCTAGTACCTTCTACCTTGCCCTGCACAACAAGCCGTTATACGCAATCATGCTCTCGCCGCGAAAATTGTCCAAAGAACGTCAATATGCAAGCTCTTTTCGTAAAACATACTTTTTTGCTTAATGAAATATCATTCTAAATCAGTTACTCTAAATAGATAATAATTATAAATAGATTACTTAGAATAATTACACTATAGAAACGAAGTCCGCGCGGCCGTTTTGAAACACCTTAATTGGAGTCAGAAATGACTCCAAACACCGGGCAGCTCATGTCAACGCACGCCAAACGTGTCTCGCGAAAAAAAAAGAATTATGACGATTTGTCCAGTTAAATTGTGTCACAAAATATCTGAAAAGCTATTTATTGTAATATTGCTAAAAACATATGATTATCCGCAGCCGAATCATTCCCCGCTTTCGGGAAAGTTTCGGTTTAGTGCTTAGACAGAGCGCTTGTATGAAGACTGTCTTTCTATAGTGTTATTATTCTAAGATAGATTATTCAATAAGACTGACAGGCGCGACAATCTTGCCGGTCTGCCCTATCTGTAGGTCGTTGGGCACGAAGCCAGCGTCGACGGCAGCGCGCGACGCACCCACCGCTGCGTTCAGCTTGTCGGCCAGGTCGTACAGCAACTTGAAGTTGTCGCCCGACTTCAGACCGCGACCTGCGCATTCAACAGGGAACATTACTATCCTGTCCGCGGAGTAGGAAATACAAGGATTAGTAGTAAAACTCGGACGTTATAATTATAATGCTTCTTATCTATCGGCCATTTTTGTGTTGGCGTTACAGCAGTCAAAAGAGTGAGGTAACAAGAGTATGAAATAATTATAAACAGTAAAAAGTAGTAACTTAGCAAGTACATACATATCTATTTCCAAACGCAAGTCCAAATATCCGAAATGTTTTAATGACAGCCATAATATGAAAATAGCTAAGACATGGATAACATATACCCTGCATATTTATAATTTTGCTATTATTATAAATATCTCATATATCATGTATTTGATAAGAAATTTGGTTGAAGTAATATGCCCATACAAAGTTTCATCACCACTTAAGGCAAACAGAATTCTGATAATGCTAATAATATAGATAAACATTTTTTCCACCAGGATTTAAGTAAACTAAAGCTATCCTAAAACAGGTAAAAGTAAGTCTAAGCTATCTATACATTTTTGCTTTCTAAGTCATTCTGTACTGCAGAATAATTTCATACACACCTCCAGACACAATATTTTTAGCACTGGTGAGCTCAGGCCGGTCAGACTTAGTTAGTTCCTGAGAGACCCACTGCACCAAGTCAGACTTGTAGTCACCCTCAGGGGCCTTTTCCACAGCTCCCGAGCCCCCCTCCAACGGGTCCGGGGGGAAGGCCGTACCTCTGACCGTGATCACCTTTATGGGGTCCTTGGCCTCCAAAGTCAGGACAGCATTTCCTTAAAATTAATCAGAGTTCATTTAAATATCTGTAGTAAACACAATAAAAATGTGTTTATAACAAATTATTAAAATATCTAATCAAGAACAGTAATTTAACCAACAGACCCTCTGGAAATGTTTATCTAAGTAACGAATTGTATTCCGATTGTATGGTCAGAAAGGTCATGTGCCAAGAGGCTATCAATTAATCTCTTCAAAAAGTATTCAAGCAATATTTTAATGCCAAAACAAATTATCAATTAAAATCGAAATCAACATAATTATGTGAACAAGCAACTGCACTATATGTTATGCTTAATACAATGCAATGCTTCCAACAACTAAAGTTTGGAATGTATATTCAAACTATATAAATGTAACTAATTGTTTGTTTTGTCAAACTAAACAAAACTATCACATTTCTGAAGATAACAGTATAAGATAAAAGCAAGTAAATTTGGCCAGAATTTTAATACTGCTAATGAAACTAAAACTGATGTTTGATGTAAGTTTAAGACAATAAAAAAAAGATTTTATGTGTGTTTTTGTGGGTTTATTTTATTTTATGTTTGGGTGTATTTTTGTGTGTATTGGTTGGTGTATTTAATTTATTCCTCCAAATCATATTTTATTATAGGTATCTAAAACAACTGATTGCCACTTTAAATACTTTTACAACCTCCATTTATAATAGAAATAATTAAGGTAAAAGTAATCAATGCAATAGCTATCACTAAAATAAAAAATATATAACTATATGCCTGTATCATAACGTTCCAGGAAGATCTATAAGAACTTTAAATACACCTCACCTGCATAAATTGTTCTTACAAAGGTATTGGCATCCTTAACACCAATTATATCCGTGATGGGGGAAACGTCTAGCTTGGCAGCCACCCTCGGCAACACAGCTTTGCCGACTGCGGTAGCTGGGGCCAGAATGTGGGTGAACTTGAACTGCTTTTGTGTTGCGAGGATCAGAGGGGTTAAGCTCTCTGCAGTGAAGCCTTTAAAAGCATCACTCTCAGCTACAAGTACCTTGGATACACCACTTGCTTTGGCTATAGCTTCTGCAGCCTGGAAATAAAAGTTAATACGTCTGAAGCTAATAAATGCGTATTAAAAATAGACAACAGGCGCTTAACAGATGTGATATATCCATCTTGTCAAATCTAACTACAATTTTGTCTAAGCTGAATTAGCTAAGCTAAGCTACCCCTAAGCTAAGCAAGCCCTAAGCTAGCTAATGATGTAATTTGCTTGACGGAAGTAACAGGCAACTAGGGGTCACAGTCACAGGGTCACAGTCCGTCATCAGTTCTTACCGGTCCGCACTTTGTACCAGCTACCAGCACAGACACTTCACCGCCAATTTTCTTCGCTGCACTCAATGCATTTTGAGTAACTGGTGACAATGCCTCGTTATTATGCTCGGCTATAACAAGAGTGCTCTGCAATCTTCGTAGCTAAAATGAAAATAAAAAAAATACAACTTCACGAACTCAAAATCTTAACTTATCTTAATTCACATAATGTTTACGAATTGCATACCTGAGTAGAAAACAACAAATTTCGCGTAGTCGGGGCAAACATTTCAAAGAACTATTTGATACTTATTTTTAAACTATTTACAACTTTCCTTTGAAAAATAAAAAAGGTTAAGAAGTCAACCAAAGTCCATTCAATCGTAGATAAAATAAACATAGTAGGTATAAATACGTAGTAGTTGGTTAGCATAGATTATACACTTATATATGAGAGTTATAGTGCCAGCAGAAAATGAAGGCCCCCATGACGTTTACTTGACGTCTGTCCGATCATCAAGTTTCGTATAAATTATTACATAAATTTGAAGGAGCAAATTGCTGTTCTTCATTGTCAATAGTGATGTGCAAAAAGTCATAAAATTTATCGAATGTATAAATTAGGACCCAAAGTTAATTAATTACATGGATATTGAAACAATATAGATATTTAAATATTATGGACTAATGCGGGACCATATAAACAAAGTATATGGTACCGCGAACAAATTCCTTCGCGTTTTTACTAACAAAATACAGTGCCACCTTTAATAAAGTAAGTAAGTCAATTACATAAATGAATATACTATAAATCATCTCAACCCAACAAGGCCCACTACTGAGCGCAATGCCGAGGAGACCTTAAATATAAGGTGATTCGTAAGACTCTTGGGATATTAATAGGGGGTACTCAGTATTCGATTCTCATTCCAAATATGTAATTAAAAAGGGTGCTTAAAATTTTTATTCCAAAAATGTATCGATGGGCCTCGCACTTGACCTTATTTTTTCGATACTAAATTAACATTTTTCACGTCACTATTTTAATGTGTCAAAGGGGCCTTAAAATTGTGCCGTTACTATAGTTAGTACATAATTATGACATAACTAATTAAGTACTCTGTGAACACAGATTAGTTATTTTATCTTTACATAGACAATCGTAGATTTGATGGAATAGGTAATAAATTAATAATGAAACACTTAACTTAATAGTATTTAAGCACAAAAGCATGCTATTAGTGATAATGACACGTGTGCTCTGCTCACTATCGCTATCGCAGAGTACTTATGTCATAATTATATACTATGTTTCTCCGCGATTTAATGAACTTTCACTGTGCTTCAAGCTTCAGCCCTTCAGACAGCTAAGCCAAGCCAGCATTCAACTTCATTCATATAACATCATAAATTATATATTATCTGTCATAGATTTGTATTGAAATCTACGTGTTTTCTGATTTTTTATTTTGTCTGTCAATCAAAAAGGCTCACTCAAACTTCATAATCTCAACTCAACTCTCAAAACTGTCAAAATTTTGTGGTCAACTTCAACTTACTGTATTCATGTATTGGTAGTGCACGACGTTTTAGCCTATATCATTTCGTTTTATTTTAAATTTTGAATTCTACAAACAAAGTAAAGTAGATAAAAGTGAACAATGTCTTCGTTACCAATTGTTTCAATTACTCGGCGAGAAACATTTAGTTCCTGTCACAGACTACACAGGTAAATATAAGTTTATCCAAATTTCTTTTCTAACAATAATAATAAAATTTATCGCAACCTTAAAACGGTAAAAGCAATACTTAATTACTTACGAATGAAATATGAACTTCTATTCTATGAATTAAATAGAAACTATTGCGCTTTCTACAATGACCGATAAATAGGTATACCTAATACAGAAACGGTAAGAGTTACAGCACAGTCAGGTAGATTTGCCGATGCCTTTCTAATTTACCCGTTGTTGATATATCAAGTTCCTTTAACAATTTCTAAGTACTCGGAAGTATAAGTTCATTCGAAATAACGGCTTAATAGAAGCTTTCATTTTCATGTAATAACTTGTACCAGTAAGTATAATACTTATATGAATAAAATTAGAATTATATGTCTATTTCTACCATTAAATTTGTTAAATTCCTGTAAATCAAATGTAATAGATGTTATACCATTGCATACCATGAAATGGCATATCATTTCCCCAAATTACAATAGTGCAATAGTTTAATTTCATAAAATGTTGTAGTATTGATCAATTGCTACCACCTGAAGCAATAAACACTCCTTGGATTGGCAACATCGGCCAATAAATAACCATTTATTGTTCTCTATTATTTTTGCAGTCCCTTCCTGAGCGATGAGGATAATAAGAAATTATATGGAAAGTGTAATAATCCTAATGGCCATGGGCACAATTATGTTGGTAAGTTTCATTAATATACTATTTAGAGGTCACTACTAAAATACTCTGTTAAGTAAACAAATGGGAGCTAAGTATAGATTAAGTACTGTTACTCAATTTTTATAATGTCATTTAAATGTGTTATTTTATTTAAATATTATGCAATGAACGGTACAATGTGGATTAATATTGTTCACTGGAGTAGAAGCCTGTTCTGAGTAGACTTTAACTTTGTGTTCCCCTGACCAATGCCGGGTTCCTATATTTAACCAATTGTTTTTTTTATACCTTTTTATTTAAGGGAATTTGTCACTGGGCGACCACATCAAGGCCCAAAACAGTTAACCTGCACAACATTTTGGCCTTTTCGGACATGGGAGATGCCGAAATACTGTTTAACAGGCCAACATGCATTGTCTGAACAAAATGTAATGATCTAAAGTTCAGATCATTACATTTTGTACAGAATAGCTTAGATTCTAAATTATTCTGTCCGTACACACTCTGTCAAAATATGTAGAACATCTACTCTGCTACATGCTGTGCAATTAAGTGATGGAGCTTACATAACAAATAATAACCAATCATTAAACTAATTGTTATAGAATTACTACTAACTAGTTGTTAATTGCTCCTTATAAACTATTCTTATAGGGACACTTTTTAGTTATGCCTCATAGATATTTTTACTATCTGTAAGCAAAACAATTCGTTTTTTTTAAATAGGAACCAGGTATTACTAACTGACTGACTTGTGCTGCATCTGTTCATAGTTAAAAGAATTATGATCACAATATTTGAGTATATAATGTTGATTTTGACCTCTGGTGATTACAATAATGGGAATCATTTAATTTGTTGTGTAATATTACGTCACTGTATTGCCTGATACTTTATCACAAATTGATGTACAATGTTTGTCAAATGTGTTATCGTACGTACATTGATATTGGGAACTATAATTATAAATATATAACATTTGTTTTTCTACAATCTATAAATACATTATATATTATAATATACATAATTATCTAGATGCACTAGCTGGTACAAGTTGTAATATTGACATTAGATTGTTCTCACAATCATTATTGAATATAAATATTAAACACACCAATGTCTTCTCAAAACTAATAGATAGTGTAATTTCTTGCACAATGTTATGAAGGAAAAACTCCTCAAAACATTTTTAAAAGCGACAGATGTATACATTGACATAAATACTATATCATATGTCAATGCATGTATAGTATAGTATGTATTGGTATGTATGTACAGTAATTAGCAAGAAAGTATCTTATCTATATGCTTGCATGGAATTGGATGCAAAGTTCTTCTCATTGATTGATCTATTTGTAGTATGGCTATTGTAACTTAAGTTTCGACAAACAATTCATAATCCATATTTCTTCTCAGTCTTAATCCCATAGTTTTAGATATGATTTGTATATTGCATTTGTTTACAGTTCTGGTAACAGTCAAAGGTCCAGTTGATGCACACACTGGAATGGTGATGAATGTGCATGATCTTAAGCAGCATATGCAGAAAGCTATAATGGAGCCACTCGACCACAAGAATTTGGACCAAGATGTGCCATACTTCAAAGCAGTAGTATGTATTCTAAGAACAATAATAAACATCCACAGGATATAGAAGTTGTTTGCTGGACTCTTGGACAGGATTAGAGGGGCATTTGGTAGACTGATAACCATGAATACAAAATATAGACCCGGTCTGCATTCTAAGTTCAACCATAATTCATTCTTGCAAAGGGTCACTTCAGGTTGTCACAATGAACATATACATTTTAAATGTCATTCATTTCATGTTACATGTTAAATGCTTGGTAGGGTGCTTATGTAATCTTTTACTTATTAATTTAATGTATTTAATAATGTAATGTAATGCATTGTTAATTTTCTAACTGCAGTCTTACAGAATATTGATATTTAGGTAATCCTGGTTATCTTGGAAGGCATGTGAGCTTAATTACTGATCCTATTTTTTCCTTACAGATAAATACTTTTGAGATATCTTCTAAATTTTACTAAACACCTTTTCTATGCAATAATTTTGTTTCGTGATACAGCGACATGTAGCGACGTAACACATTGTGAAGCCGGAAGACGCGGTGCAATGTAAAAGTATCTTTGATATCACAAGCAATAATACAAAATTAACAAATCCCTAAAATAAGGTTAACACGTTCGCTGCGAATCACATATACGTCGTGTTTTTTTTTTCATACAAAATTACGATCACCGCGGCGAACGTGTTAAAAAGCAGTATTTTAAATATTAAAATTTAGCGTCAGCGCTCAAGTTTATCGGTCTCACGGTAGTGGATACAAGCTTGAACCTCTGCAAATAGCCTTTCAGATGTTGATTGACACCATCTCAAGCCCCCAGCCTGAACACAATGAGTTGTTTGGGCGGCCGGCACAAACAAGAGAAATATATGGAAATTCTTACCATAATAATGTGTTTCAGGTTAGTACAACTGAAAACCTGGCTATTTTCATCTGGGATCAACTTCAAAAAGTGATGGAGAAGCCTCACTTGTTACATGAAGTGAAAATATTAGAGACTGAGAAGAATCATGTTGTATATCGTGGCGGATCTACATACTCCAGGAGGAAATTTGATTCCTCAGCCCTGCACACAAATCACCACAACGTGTCTTCCGACTCTGACTAAGCTGCTTTGCCTTTATTACTAAATTCCGAATTATTGCATTTGTATTTTTGATATTGTTATACGATTTTAGGACTAAGTTGCTTGTCCCCAACTTTATTGTTGAGAGGTAGCTATTGGATATATTGACCTAGATTAAGTGCCAATGTTTATATTGAATTATTATGTAAGTGATATTACAAATTCAATATCTTTTTGACATTAATTAAGAATAAACAATGTTATTCTTTTAAACTATTATATTTTTTATAATTTCTCGAATATCGATGCTTGTTAAATGTTGCTTGACGAAAAATTTTGGATAAATTTAAGGCGAAAAAAAGAAGCACTAATGAATAAATATTATTTTAATTACATATACTTTTTTCATTACAAAATATACACGTTTACACAAAGTCACCCGAAATTACGTATACCTAATGAAAAAGCTAGGAAATAATATTATGCTTAAATTGTATAGGTAGGTACTATAAGTATTCGTATTTCGTTGCTTTAACATTTACCCAGTGTATTTCAGTTCTGCCAAGTTTAGCAAGTATGAAGTAGCAGTAGCCATGCGTTTTTTTCGACTGTGTAAAAAACAAAAAAAAAAATTGAAACTGTTCTTAAACAAATAAACAACTACATACATCTAAGATAGTAACACGTCGAACCAAAACAGTATTTCTCATGTATGGAAAATTTTCAAACTATTGATGCTGAACAAGTGTTCAACGTTTGTGCAATACATATGTTATTTATAAGACAAACAAATAAGGTCCCCGAGATATAATTACGTGTTATTCCCCATCGCTTACCTCTTATTTTATTTGATATTCTTATTCTGACGTAACAATTAACTGACAAAGAAATAATATTATGTATGTTTAATTAAGGTATTTATAAAAGTATATTAATGCTATATATTATGTATATTTACGCTTTCTTGACCACCTGCGTTGTTTTCCCACTGGCCAAAGGTTGACTGGCAGAGATTGTTTTTGCATTGGCTTCAACCCATTAATGGCTCACTACTGAGCACGAGTCTCTCCTTATATCTGAGGAGGCCTAGAGCATGCTCCACCACGCTGCTCCAGTGCGGATTGGTGGAGGGGTTAATTTTTATGCCGCCCGAAGGCATCCGACAAGGTTTAACGACTGCTACCAAATGGTAACAACCGGGACCCACGTGCTCGTGCCCTCCGAAGCACGGAATTGTTAGCATTAAGCCCGCCAATTGTTCTTATAAGTTGTATGGTACTTGCAAAGAAATGTATCAAATATAATTAATCAATCAATAAATCTATATCCACAAGTAAACGTTCTAAACTTCAAAAGTACAACTCTGTCTAATTATAACAGTTTAAATCAAGTGAGCAAGACAATTCTCAAATCTCTTAATATTTAACAAAGTATTTGGTATACATATAATATATAAAATAGAGATAAATACAATATAATATAATTAATAAAAAAAACATTTATTAAATTTTTTTTTGCACTTTTCCGTATCACTATAACCATCATTACAAAACTCGTATGAATGACACAAGTATAATATAAACTTAAATTATATCAGAAATAATTAATTAATTTATTACATTTTTACATTACATTTAACAAAAATAATTTAACATTGCACTTGAAACTTACAGCAGGATACTTAAATACATATACATCACAGATTGGCACTAGACTGGAATCATCACATACGTCATCATTCAATCAAATACAATACATATAATCCAATTTTTGTACATAGACATTATTATATGTATATGTAGGTATATATGTAAGTCTTTTAGACGTCTTCGTATTTTCCGTAAATAATACAGTATAATAAAATTATACAGTGCAAATATTGAAACTGTCTCATTTACTCTTCTTCTGTATAATGTCTGTGAGTTTGTGCATTAATATCACTTTTACTTGAAATAAAAAAATGCGCGTTTATTAATTCAAAATAAGTTTTACTCAAATTATTACCAATATTTTTGGTTTCAAATATAATTTCTGTACAATTATTTATAATTTATCTTTTATCACTTATTAATTTATTGCCTATAAATAAATTAAATTTTAAGCGCACACATAACCCGCATAGGGCACGTCAAAATATATAAATTTACTGACACGTTATTAATAATGTACATACATAATATAGTACATACTTATTTAAAAAGGTAAAGTAAGGTAATAATTTAATTATCATCATATTAATAAATTATTTAAAATCCATTGTCAATAAAATATTTTTAAAATGATTTAATGTATGCTTTGAAATAAATAAAATTAATATTTAATTTTGTACAATATCTAAACCTGATTAACTGAGGTCTTACTATAAAATCAATACAAAATGTCACAGTTATAATATTCGTCGTATACCTTTATGAATTTCGTTAAAATCATCTAATAACCAAACATACTTAATTATATAGCTATGTTGTCGTCTTTCTTACATGGATGCCTTATTGTTATATATGGTACTCCCAGCTCGAAATCATTTCTGGGCCAGTACATGAGTGTCGGCTTTTGCTCGGGTCTTTCTTCCGATACGTTGAAGTACGCGAAAAGGACGAGCGCGGTGTAACTCGCTATGAAAATAAGAATGTGCCATATACCGTGCAAGTACGGGAAATCTATTGAGAGCCATGCGTCGCAGAACATACGGTCTATTATCCAACAGAACATCGCCAGGAAGCAGACTGCCACACACCGAAGTCCTAGCCGATACACACGGGCGCATTTTACTCTGGAAAGAATTATGATTCATAAAAAAAATCAAAATGTCTGCAATTCACACATTCTAGAAGTGAAATTTCAAAAAATAACGAATACTGTCAGTCCAAATATTTGTGTTTTGCTTTGCTTTTACGTAAGCCGCCATTTTGCCGATGCGTCTTGCATCTTGCGCGTCATTTCCGTTTCATCGACTTCCAAATCACAACGATACTAAAGAAGTTATCACTTCAAAAATAAAAATATATTTATATGTTTTGATAGCCATCAAACGGCCTAACTCCACCTAATAGTGAGTGGTGTCGCCCCTAGATAATACCAAAGGAATGACTGATGCGTTACCGACCAAGACAGAAGGAATAAGAAAGAAAGAAACTACTGGCTCTAAGGGGTCTGTCGCCTCTTTCGACACCCTGCGCTTCCGGCATGGGACTGGGGTCAATATTGTAGCTTCTTTTTCTTATCTATTTAATTAAAGTAAAAAAAACTATTTTTGAAACAAGCTTGTATTTTCCTTTAAATCTTTTACTACCAAATAAAACGTCATTACTTAATTCATATGATATAAAAGCTTGTCGCGAGAGAAAACAATTCTGCGTCGAATGATCCAAGTCTCGTGGCTCTACGACCAATAGAAAATTTTGTACAGCGTTAAAATTAACCCTATCTTCATACATTACTTATGTTCTGAATTCTCAAAAGTTTATCGGCTCTGGTGAACATTTTCTATAATATATAAATATACTAGTTGTCCCGGCGTACTTCGTACCGCTTTATGATTAAAAAATGTTTTGGTGATATATCGACAGCGACGCCACCTACCGGATCCAATTTTGAATCTAAACCATTCTCAGTTCCACCAGAAGACACACAAAAAATTTCAACCAAATCGGTCAAGCCGTTTAGGAGGAGTTCAGTGATACACACTCTCACTCGAATTATATATATTAAGATATTGTGGGTAACAGCGTTTACACTTTTATGCGTCGAATAATAGGTAATAATGTTAATTTCTTACCTATTTAGCTCTTTATACAAGAAGCCGATGGCGGGAAGCGCGAGGGTCATTAGTGCAAAAGCGTTTGCAGCTGGGTGCATCACTAGCAATCCAGTGGACACCACGGAGAAAACGCTCGAATAAAATGCTAGAATTCTCCTGAAAAATAACAAGAATAGTATGAAATTAATGCTAAGCTACGTGAGATATTTCGTGTCAATGTTCATGTTCACGTCTTTGAAACAATCGACGACCCATGTGACGGAATCGTTACAATATCA
This sequence comes from Ochlodes sylvanus, assembly GCA_905404295.2. Classification (NCBI taxonomy): domain Eukaryota; kingdom Metazoa; phylum Arthropoda; class Insecta; order Lepidoptera; family Hesperiidae; genus Ochlodes; species Ochlodes sylvanus. The sequence goes on along the minus strand of FR990124.1, from coordinate 11,746,360 downwards.
GGCGTTCGTAGAGTCCTGGGGTCGATGCCCAGCGAGGCAGTTTGAATGAATTTAAAATATCTGTTCATCGTCTGTGCGTAGTTTGTGTTACTGTGTTCGTGTATTGTGGTAATCGCGAACAATAAATCCCCTTTGTGGATATATGAATGTATAATCCGAATATCGGAAACGGCTCCGACGATTTTCATGAAATTTAGTATGCGGGGAGTTTCGGGGCCGATAAATCGATCTTATTGATCTTATCGGTTTTATTTTTAGAAAGCGTATTATCGTCGTATTGTCGTAGGTATTATCCGTAGGCAATGAAAAACTGCTACAATATCATTAGAATAACATAATATAGGTATATTATAACTTTTTTATTATTATTTCGGTTAGATCGGGATTCGGGATTTAGATACGAACAGTGATGAAATTTGAATAATATTTATTATTCAAATTTCATCACTGTTCGTATCTAAATATAATTTCCAAAAAACAAAGAAAAAAATACCGACCAAAGCTCGGTCATCCAGGTAATTTCTTATAATTTTATTATACCTTATCGGTCATTTAGTTCGTCTACATAATTATGTATTTAAGCCGATAACAGCTCGATATTAAAACAAGTTTTCGGACATTAAATGCAATCAAATGTAGGTGCCTACTCGTAGGTTGAATATTTTATGTATTGGTACGTGAGTATGATACATTCTCGCTTTAAGCAACTCCGTCTGCTCAAGTTCCACCTAATACCATGACGCCTGGTTTAACCAGTAGAAAGGCTTTTGAACTCTGCAACACCTACCGAATATCGTAGGTACGATATTCGTGCATGATTTACCTATGCCAGCTTAAGAAAAAAAATTCTTGCATTCTTGCCCAACATCGCAACGCGTCGGTGACCATGTAATTATCATGTAGCCTATGCAGTAATTTGCTATAAGATTTAAAAAATCTTTTCAGTATAGTTAGGTACCTACCTAAGTACCTACTTTAGATCAGTACCTAAGTACACTTTACATTTTTACTTTTTTTACGATGCTAAGTAAATCCTTGACAACAGGTGTCGCCCTAACCTGAGAGACTGACAGTCATTTTAGATGGTGATAGCATAACCTACTGATGCATTAAAATGTTACCGATTCCATGCTAATCACGTCCGCGATTTACACATTGTGATATTTTGATTCCCTTCATGTCTCGCACATCACGACCTTGTTCTAGAACGATAATAATGAACCTCGCCCGTATCTACATGCTCTACGGCATAATCTGTATTGTGAATTATGGTTACGCAACTTATGCATACACTAAATTTTTTTGAAGACTACGAAACATGCTAATTGTTAGGTTCTCGAGAAAACAAGGCACACATAAATATTCTGAAAATTCTGTTTCCCTATGTTTACACCTACGTTTTACCTACACCTTGACATCAGGTGGGATTGATCAAGCACTACCTTCTAAGAAATAAAAAAACTGCGACTACTTCTACGTATAAGGTACATAATTATTAACCTTAGATATTCGAAGCAAAAAATACCACTCGGTGTACCTAGAGTAGATAAGTAGACTTCGTTACTTTTCTAAATACCGAACGGAACGGAAGGTACCTACTTGGTACTTCCCAGATTTTATTCACAATTTTAAACCCAGGCCCTAACATGTAACGTACATACATAAAGTAAAAGTATAGGGATACAAAGAGTAGGTTCTCTAAGTAATTATTTATAGATTAGGGATCGAGGCAGGGTAGAAAGTGGAACGAATCGAAACCGATTATCTGAAATGAACTTTACTAAGGAACTGTACGTAGCCGTAGTTGCGACCAACGACCAACAATAGCAGATAACATCCGGGAGCGACTGCTTTACGTGACCTACAAAACACGGAAGCGTTTATGCCCATCCTTGAATAGAATGATAGTCCTCAATGTTTAAATGATCGTTTAACTATGACTATTCACACATATTATGATGACACCAGCTGAGCAGCTAGCTGAGTTAGGTTTGTTAAACCTAAATTCCTAAATAATTTTAACTAATGCCAATAACTTATCTGTGAAGTGTTAATAAATTGACTAGTTAATAAGTTAACCCATGGAGACACATGGTCGAATACATTCTAGGCCTCCTCACACATGACAAGACCGCTTCTGAATTAAAGCCAAATACCAATACCTAATTAATATTGATTTTTGAAAGAAACTCATTTCCGCATTTCTCTGTAAATTGATAATTTCCTCCGCAAGCATAAAGTTGGAAATTGAACAATAATATTGTTATAATACAGACGTGAGAAAATTGTAGCATTGTTTCGTTATCTTATCGGAACTTTTGTGGGGCAGACCTAATTGTGATATTGTTGAAACATCAGAGTACATTTGCACTTATTGCACCGAGTCATAATATTATTTGTATAGTAGCCAATATGGCGTGTCACAACTCACGAGTTCACGACACAGCAGTTCAAGACTGCAACGCGGCAACGACAAGAAGACAAGATATTGGAGGAATATTTTGAGATTATTACATTTTTTACTATGGACATTTTAACATGGAAATTAAGGACCTCAAATGTCATCAAATAAATATCTTCAATGATAATTAAAACGTTATTTTAATGCCTGCAATCGAGTTAGGCATTTGTTTTAAGTTACCAAAAAAAAGGGAACAAAAAATAGTCAGTACCTAACTGTTTGGCCTCTCGAAAGACAATTGGGCTTATTCAGTAGCAATATGAATATAAGGTAACGACACATTGGACTGTAAAATGAGGATGTATCCATTTTGCGATTGAAGAACTTGTATAAAAATCCCTAATTGCTTAGTAATGATAATATAGCATGTGCTAAAATTATCGTAAGTGCACGTTAATTGTTCTAAAGAATCATTATTACTTCCATTGTGCATACTTAAGTGCGAAGGTTAAGCGAAACACTGCTAATCAACTACGTAAAAAGCTATAACAGATCTATGACCAATACGGCCCACTGCAGGGTACGAGTAACAGTAATTAAGGAGCATGGTACACCTCGCTGCTAGTACAAAATAAAAGCTATCTCACCTATTCCCTCCCAAAAACTTTGGGAAATATCTTTTTGGTAGAAACATCGCAAACGCAGCCATAAACACCCATAATATGGCCAGCTCGTCCAACAATTGTCCTGAAAAAGGAAACTGTGTTATAGGTAAATCAAACACGCATCTACTAATATTTTTAAAATTTCAGCACTCCTAATTACAAAATTTAATATGTACCTACAATCATTGCCCTCATTTTTTGTTTGGTAAGGTAACAGGCATTTACGGATAATTCGCGCCAAATGACCAGAGTGACTTTGCGGTCATTAAACTTCTTAAACCAGCAATAAACTAAATCGAGCCGATATTATCGCGTTTTGACATACATAAGTACCTACCTATTTTAAAACATCCAAGAAAATTAATAAAATTGGAGTGGCTGTTTTAAACATTAAATTAACAGCTTTTTAATAAATGCATAATGGATTTATACACGGCACATATACCAAAATAACATTTTTTACAATTTTTTCTATCTGTCTGATTGTTTTAGCTAATCTCTGGAATGGCTGGACCGATTTTGACGGGACTTGCAGATAGCTGATGTAATAAGATGTAACTTAGGCTACTTTTATTTTAGAAATTTCCCAATAACAATTAAATTCCACGCGGGCACTTATAGTAAGAATCGGCTTGCGTAAAGTAAGCGTGCGTGTATTATTTTTTGTATTTTACACGGTAACGCCAAATCGTTAGTTATGGTTTGGCATGTACCTACTTACCTCTAATCTTTCTGTATCAATCGCAAATAATCGTAATGTGACTTAACAGAGGACGCTAAGGCCACGGTAATATTATTACCGTGCTAAGGATGTCCACCTAACCATAATTGGTGAAGCAACCAATCTGCCTCACAATAATATGCTTTCGGCCTTTTTAAGTACCTACATATAGATACAAGTATTCATGAGTGAGTAGGTAAAAAATAGAAGGGAAATAAAAAAAAGAATTGAAAAAAAAATTACAATTAGGTTCCCAGGTGACTCATAACAACAAATTTTAAAACAAGTAATTTTACTGTTTCATTAAATTATTAATCTTACCAACTAGACTCAAAGTAGCATGGAAGTAAGCCGAGCTGATTCCAACCACCATTAGTAAAACCCACAGCACATTAATGGCTGGATTGAAGAACCTGGCATATTCTTGGAACAAGTGAATAAGCACTGGCGGAAACAAGAAGAACAGGATATTGCTCACCTGAAAAAATCATCAGGATAAGGGTAATTAAGATTAAGGGACTAATTTAAAGGATGCGTTAAAATCATCTTAAGTATTGTTTAATTTTTTCAGTTTAATTTTCAGATTCTTAGGAAAACCCATGTATCAGTTCTGAGATCATAAGTATATGCGCTATTTTAATTTTATTGTTTAATGTCTACAGTTCATACTACACCATTCAGCAAAATTGAACGCCTTTGACTTTGATAAAAAAAATTAATCTTAAACGAACCAAATAAATAATATTACTCATAATTACCACATACCACAAGTATGGGTAAAATAATTTATTTGAATTTACCATTGAAGTTAAAGTATTGATGAAGTTGGTGAAAATGGCCTTTTTTCATAATTTTACTAGATTTTACTATATATTTTACTATATTATCTTCATCTTTCATCTTCATACAACAAAGGATGGAAGGTCGTGTACTACGTTTTGGCTTGTTGAATTGCTAATTTAAGCCAATCCCAAACGTACACATATGTAAGTACTTAACATGCGAAAATAAGATAGAAACGTTGTTTAATTACATTATTAATTACTTAATATAATCTAATCACAAACTTAAGTTTAAGAGATATTCATTTGGATTTTTAACAAGTTAATTCATAGCAAGACCTTTCTTGCGATTTAATTGCTGTTGCGACGTTATTATGAGTAAGTACGTTTTTGACGAAAAATACTTACAGTATTCACGAATTCAGCTATGACTGGCGAAATAGAATAATTTGATTCACACCAGTCTACAGGTGAGCTTCCACGCTCCAAATGTGACCACATTTTTAATTTTTTAACCTTCTTTGTTTACAATACACTGTCTGAATTCTAAAAGTTATAAATTAAATTATTCATAGCAAAGATAGATACACAGTAAAACAGTAATGTACGTTTATTAAATTACTAAAATTTTAATATTTAACTCTTTTAGATCTTTATCACGATATTAAATTTAAACAAATATTTTACGAAAATATTTTGAGGAGCCAGCCAAACACTAACACACAACGTGACAAGCCGACAAACGACAAAGAATAAAAAATAAAAATAAAATAACTGACATATCTGACATGACAAATGCCAACTTCGGATTCTGACTGTTGACAGTTGACACTGTTGACTGCTGAATAAATTATATTGTCAGTTGACTCACAGAGTAGATAAATTCAATTAATCAAGTTATCATAGACTATACACATTTAATAACAACGAGGTGAATTACTAGGTAGCGTTAGGTAAATTATTCGTGTGTGCGTATTTTATTACCATATATCGATGTAGAGGATAATTTTGTGAAAAATAGTAGGTATTTGATGTTAAGTGGCCATGAATAAACATTTGTAGAGTTCGGGAAGAAAATTATAGGCTGGGAGCCAGTTTCTTTTTTTCCCTCTTTCTTCTTTCTCGGCCGGCAACGCATCACTGATGCCTTTGGATGTCCAAAGAGTATAATTATAACACTACGTTCTAACTTATGTCCATGGGCGACTGTGTCACTGTGAGACTGTGACCACTTACCATCAGGTGGCTCGTCTGCTAGGTTGTCGGCTATTCACATCACTAACAAAACCAAAGTACCTAAATCCCTCAGACTTCGTTTATATGGAATACGTCCATAGTTTTCATCTAATATGTAGGTATAGTACATAGACTTATTTAGTAATAATAAGTCAATGTGTAGTTATCTCACTTTTCGTTTGCATTTACCTATCCTATTAGGAACTAAATTTAAAGTTTTCCCTCCGGTGAACTACAGACGTTAAATAGCAAATTAAACAATAGCAGGTCGCGGGCTCATAGATTTTACGAGTATATAGTTTGCCTCCATCGTTACATCCTATAATATACAATGATTCTGAAAATTTTCAGTGAATGAGACTTCATTATGTGCATTTCGATGTGGAGTAAATGTTAAAAACCTATTGTTCAAAAGAGAAGTTTTAAATTTTTTTTTTCACAAAATGCCTAACCTATCAAACGATTGGGGTTAGTATGCTTTGATGCTATAATGGCGATCACCTTATTAATTAAGAAGGAAACAAACATTACAGACACAAACATACCATAAATAACTAACGACCACTTTTATTGGTAAATAAATGTCTGCATCAGCCGGGAATCGACCCCTGTCCCCCGATGGAGAAACAGTTCCTGTTAGTCAGGCATTATTCTAATCCATATGGTATGGGGTTTTCAATCCATTCCAATCCTACTGATAAATAATGAATAGGTACATAGTTCCTTAACTTATTAGGATAAGTCAGATAACACATCCCATAGCTTGACAAAGAACAGATTACCAGTTTTGAAGAACGGTCATGCTTAATTATTCTAATTCAAAATAATTTATTCTTGGAGGTTTTAATACACCTAAACACGTATTTTTTTGGGTGTACCACGGTTTCGGAATTGTGCTTTAAATATTAGGTATATTAATCAATTAGGTTGTTATACTTACTGACAAAGGATGTTAGTAGGTATGTACTAATTTTATGTTTTCAATACAAGGGTTTTTTCAATATGTATAAGAGCTTATACATATTGAAAACCCTTGTATTGAAAACATAAAATTAGTAAAAGTAGTAAATTAGCCTATAAGGCTCTTATATTGTAAAGATAAAATTGAAATAACGAAATAAATACTCCCAGTTTCAGTGGCGAACACTTCTGAGGAGCGCATCATTAAATGGGTATACGTAATTTCATAATCATAACATATTTTGCAATATGTTCTAGGCAAGTCTTCTACGGAATTGGACTTCGAAAAACACTGGTTAGCTATTAATGTCCATGAAGAAGTTTTACGAGGGATTGAGCTACGTGAACAAAAACCAAAATCAAATGAAACCGAATCCGTTAAAATTCCTTTACCGTCCTGCTCTAAATGGTAATATGGATACCTATATTTTAAGTTAATTTCATCATCGTCATCCCAATCCTTAACTGCCCCACAGCTAGGCTCAGTCTCTTCGACGTGAGGGGAACAGGCTGTCCAAGTGCGAATTGGCAGACTTCACACAAAATTGAGTAGGTACTTACATTATGGAGAACTCTTAGGTGTGCAGGTTTCTTCATATTTTCCTTCGCCGAAAAAATCCTACGTATTTATGTCCCGTTAGGCACTATGTGCGTAATTTTTGGCATTCAATTATAAAAAAATGGTGTAGGTACCTACTGCTAATAAAACTTATTTTTTGTTACAAAATAATATAGGTAGATACGTAGGTTTACTTGCAGTGTCCTAAACAAAAACAAAGTTCCTGTTTTCAATACCGGACATGACAGTAGGTAGGTACCTGTACTCTGGTACCAGGTAGCTACTATAGTTTTAATAGTTTATCGTTCGGTCACCTAATTATAATTATAACAAAAAAAAGATCCATATATTATGTGATATAAATACTTTAGTTAATTTGCAATATAAAAAAAATCAGGTTTTACCATTGACTTATAATTACTAAAGTCAATCGGTTTTACCGACAATATGTTTATCTATTAACTTTATAGCCCAGACGGAGCATCGCCCCGGGGACGCAAAACTCGGAAGGTGACTAAGAAAACTAGAATGAAAAACTTAACAAAAGAAAATTGCCCTCTCAGAGTTGTGGAGTTGGCAGAACCATCAAAGCGACACTGTTTATATACTTGGAAAAATAAAGGTCATACATTGCCTAATTACATGGTAGGCCATGTTCAATTTACTATTAAGTAATTTTTTTTTTCTTTATACGGATTGATGACTACATAGATCTCCGAATAACGTAAAACTAAGAATTTTACTTAAAATAAATTTTAATATCGTTTTTAAGTTAGGTATAAGTATACTCCTTTTGGCAAGATTGGAAAAACAGATGTGAAAAATTAAAAGCTTGTAAAAAACGTATACCTATTAATGTTATGCGCGCCGATACAACACGTAATTTAAAATTCTTTTTGACAGAAACTTATGCAATTATTAATTACTACGGTCGTTTGTTGGGTTAATATTTACCTGTTTACCTACTTTGAATGCAAAAACCTTCAGAAGTATCGGTAACTTCTTATGTGCATAAAAAAACACATCTAAATTTGCCTAATACACCTACGAAACCTTTAAAGATAAATTTTTACTTAGCCTGTAAATATTGCTATGTACCTACCTACAAAATTACACATATTACCATTTTCTTCGAACTGAAACATTTTTCACAGGTGGATCGACTAAGAAAACACGTTATGGATGAAACGCCAGTAGTTAGGATATCAGAAGCTGTAAATTATTTCAAAATCAGAAAGAAGTCTTCGAAAAAAAGGTGTACATCAATCGAGTTAAGAATCAGACACAAATATCTTAAAAATCTTTTAAATTAAATGTAACATTTTGCAGCTCACCCGTTCGTTCCAAATCAAGATCGGAAAAAATGAGACGAGACTTTAATATGACATTATCGTCATTATTCGCATATAAAATTGCACAAATGCTATCAAAACCCGTTAACATAGTACTCAATAATGAGTAAGGATCATTTTTATTATTACTTACATAAATATAATGAGTTCATTAAGTATATTACTTAAATAAATACAGTGTTTGTATAAGCTAACTAACATAACTTTTAGATTACAAAATATAAACCAAGTCGTCATTTACGAACTTAATAACATTTTACGACGGAAGAAAAATGGTATAAACTACTACAAGAATGATAAAATCCTAAATGAAATGGCAAAAAAGGTAATCTTCAGATCAGATTAATTATGTTATAGATCAGATGTAATCTTAAGATTTTTTTACTGAATACAAGTTACCGTTTGGCTACGGCCCACCTGATGGTAAGTGGCGACGTATATACGCGTATACGAGTAGTATATATACGATATTTATTTATCAGTGACCTGCTAAACATAAGCAAATTAATAATTCAAATTCCTATCTCATGGCAATATTGTATTAAGTATTAGCATACTATTGTATTAATATAATATTGTGTTAATATAATATTAAGTATAGTATACATTCACTTTCTTGTAACTTTTTTAAGGTCACAATTTGGATAGCAAACATTCTTGAGGAAACGTCATACAAACAGCTGTTAGAAGAGGTAGAGGGTAGGTCGTTTTTAGATTGTAAAATTAATGTGTAGATACTTAACTTTCCTTCATGCACCTTTTTTAAAATCTCTGTAATCATTTAATACTCTCCAACTTCATCGATGTTTTACTTTTAACAAAACATTACTTATTGAATAAAACAAAACTGGTTTTGTTTGCAGACATGGAGAAAGAAGTAGGCCCTGTATTGGACATACTTGATGAACTACTTGAAAGCGTCTTGGTATTTTTAATACTATATTATAAGTAGGGGTTTGATTTTACTAATGAATTATTGTCTAGTATTCATTTTATAAAATATTTTTAGGTCAGATGTGAAGTAACTGATTCTTTAAGTTCAGTACTCAGTGCAGAAAAGTACAGTATAGGAACATTACTTTCACCGAAAAAAGCCGAATACGGTAGCGAAAGTCCCTTTGATAATATTTCGGAAGATGCAAATAATTTTAAAGGTTCTGATTATGGTATGCATCTGGATCCAATTAAAATGCCAACCGAGACCATCGAGAAAAATTATTATAGCGATAAAATATTCCCAATAAACGAAAAATTTGACTTGACTGCGAAAGGTCAAGTACAAAGTTTATTAGAAGAAAAAATTAACGATATAGTCAACAATATCGATAACATCAAACAAGATGATAATAATGTTATAAATACTGGCGAAAAAACTGATTCATTTAGCGAGTCCAACACTGAAAATGACGTTATCGCTTTAAACCAAACTAGGGACGACAAAGATCATTTTCTATCTAATAAAGATCAAGACTACATCGTTACAGAAGATAATATTGTGCCAGAGCCAGATAAGACAAGCGAGTTCACTTCTAAACAACCAGCAGAGTATATCCAGGAGCAAAATACGGAACAAGACACTACTAAAATAGACAGTGACGCAGTAGTCCCTGATGGCTTCAAATTGTCGACAGAAGCTCTTGATGAAGAAACAAAAAAAGTAAAATTTTCTAATATAAATATGGGTAATAAAATGCTATTTTATTGTAAATAGGTAGCAAAAAAATTTGTAAAACACAATTATTGCTTACACATACTGAATATAACACTGTATTTTCTTGTTTGTTCGCAGTAAATGGGGAGAACCAAAAACAAACAAATAAGTATGAGTAAGTACTTAGTGACTAATTTGATTGATAAATGTAGTAATTACCTCACTTAAAATGTTGTATTACCAACAGGAATTCATTCGAGCTCACGGTTGACTATAAAGAACCCGTTGTTTGGAAATCTTCGAAGGATTATATTTTATCGCATTTTAATGTAGCGCCGCCTAATCCAGACTTGTTGAGTAAGTACACAATATTATTATTATATTTTACGACTTCTATTCACATTAAGTATGTGAGTGTGAGCGTTGAATGTTTAAATTTGTATAGGTTATATCGATGAAATATGGCCCGAATATACTCTACCTCCTTTATTAAAAGCCACGGAAAGCGTTAGTAAATCTATATCGTCTTTGGGGAAAATCATGGAAGCAGATGAAACTATCGCTCAGTCACCGAATAAAAAACTTCCAATGGAAAATACAGGAAATGAATTTAACAAGCAACTGAATACAGAAATAATAAATTTAACAGGTGAAGGAGGTAACCACGAGAATATAGTTAATAATAATAAAGACGTAGAAAAATCTGACAAAATAATTAATAACAATAAAAAATCGACTAAATATATACAAGGGGACAACCGATCATCTCTGGAGCAATTGTCTAAGCATTTTGCAATCAACGAAGATGGTAGAATTAAAATGCGTAATAATGAAGATTCTCAAACAAAAACTATTGTGAGTAATGATAAACTGGCCAATGACAGTCAAACAGAATATAATCGCCATTCGTCTCTAGACAAGCTTCTATCTAAAACTAAGGAAAAACCAGAAATTCTCAGATCACAAGGGCCGATGTCTGGCGTTAAAAAAGCAACATTACAAGAGCGTGGTGATGTTAAGAGTATAAAATCTAATATATCTATACCACAGAAACGATCGCCTATAAATGAATCCGTGAAAACAGCAAAAGGCACTTCTAAAAGTCCCGTAAATAAAACTGCTAATAATTTGACAGTCAACAAAAAAATACAAACTAATTTTAAAAGTAATCTTGACGATGGTAAGCTACTTTTTAAAGTTTTTTTAACAAAAATTACAAAGAACAAGTACATACATTATTTATTTTACATACCTTTTGTAGATGATTATAGTTTTGAGAGAAATGAAAATGTACAAAAATGGTGTATGGGCTTACTAAACGTGACGGAAAACTTAGAGTTGTGGACTACGTGGATTCAAAATGTTTGTTTGAACATTACATATCTAAAATATGAAGGTAAACATTATAAATATTGTTTCATGAAGAATTTTAGAAGGATAACAAAAGTTTTGAAATACATACACAGGCAAGGCAACAGGCTAAATTACATGAATGCGAAGTTAAGCCGGAGGTTGCGATACTTAGTTGTGGTTATATAGCAATTACTAAAATTCAGACGTCTTCGTGGGGCATAAACTTCCCGTATTCAAGTAGGTACCTACTAACCCGTAATTCTAGCCCTCCCTTGACCAATCGTTGGAATTGGAACATCGTAAAAATTCCCTACGATGATAATACGGTATATTATATGACGACCCATATGGCGCAATGATTAACATGCCGGATTGCCGTTCCCTGCCCTGGGTTCGATTCCCAGCGAGGCGGAATTGAATGATGAGTTTAAATTTCTGTTCTCGGTCTGGGTGTGTGTGTTCTTGTCTTGTGTGTCCATGGCACCTATGACCCACGACACAGGGAATCCTTTATTTATGACTTGTGTTTATTAATAAAAATCTTTAAGAAAGATTTTTATTAATCTTTAAGAAAGATTTTTATTAATCTCTTTGTTCATCTGTGAAAATACCTATGTTAAATAACATTTCCAGTTGCAAACTTTCTAAATAAATCGTTTTACAAATAGGAAAGACTCTCAACAAAGATGCTTTAAAAAACAAACACTTCAAGAAGTGGATCGACTTGAAGAAGAACATTGACGTAGACGTACAACAATGGTCACAATTAAGAACAAGACTTCGTCGTGGCCTCAAAACTTATCAAAGCAGTTACAGTATGACAAGAAAGGTTCGTGACATAAGTAATTATCAATTATGTAATATTATTTTCCATAGCCACAATAACGTAAATAAATATAAAAGGTACTTATATAAATATAAGCTTATCGGATTTCCGTATCGATACTAGCTCCACCTGCCGGTTAACTACCACATGCACACGTTTTTTATTCGTGTGCATCGTTTTTTGGTTTTTCAATAGTTGTTTATATAGTAACACATTGTGTATCTTCAAAACCACACACTTGTTGTATACTATAGAAATAAATTTACTGTTTCAAGTGACAATCACTAAAATTGTGTATCTTAGTGATCGTGACTTGAATAGAAGCATAATTTCATAAGTACTAAATTAATCGCCTAACATTAAGCCATTAGATTTACATCATTTGTATTGTTTTTTAAAGAGTAACATAGGTATTATCGAAAAAATAAATCTGACAGTTTATACATATGTATTGCTGCTTTTATTTATCAAATTTCTTTATAAATAAATTTTAATACTATAAAATTTTCTCACAAAATTCTGGTTTTCAGGCAAAATCTATCCAACCAACCCAAAACAAGTGTAACTGTAACAACAAAAGCTCCCAGAAGAAACCTTTATGTTCACAAAATGTATTTAATAACTACTATAGACAGTTTTATTAGGAAAGTCTCAAAAGTATCAAAACGTGTGCGTACCTACTTATATAATTACCTGACCAAGCCAACTAGACAAATTGTTAATGTCATATCACATGTAGTTATAAAGTAATTGTTTAATGATTTTATATTAAAAATTTTCACTCAATATTTTTTGTCATTAACAATAATATATTTAATTATATTTATGGTTTAATTGATGTTTAACTTTCTTACTTATACACAAAAGTATGAATGTGATGGACAAGATTAGCTATTAGATTAAATTGGAAGTAAGTGATTTCGTACTGAAGCTGTATAAACCAATAATAGTTAAGATAATAACTACATTAACAAATGAAACAAAGCGCAGATTTATGAAAGGTGTTGCAAACAGTATAGAGGAAAAGGGGGGGGGGGGGGGGCCATGAGGCGTGGAGGTGTTTCGAACTGTCTAATAGGCCTGGACTAGCAATATCCACAGATTCTCTTGTCCTTATAAATTAATGTTACAGAACCAAGTTGCCAATATGTCACTGTTATTATGAATATTAGACAATTATTTATGCAATATTGTCACAACAAATGTTGCAAGTCTCTTAATATGTCACTTAAAATGCACAGTCACTTGGTTGAAATCATACTTCCTTATAAAGGAATCTCTGCAGCCTGCAAAAATCCACTTCCCATTAAATGATACATCTCTTATCCCATCACAATCGGATCCTGTTAGATGTACTCTGACATTTTCAAATTCCTTTTGTAATGATAAAACAGTACAATTACCATCTTGCCTTCCGACTATGAACATCTGGTTGGAAGTTACAGCCATACTCAGTACTGGATTAGCAGATTCGTGTATTTCTTTTTCAGTAGACCCATCTTTTAAATCCATATATATAATCTAGAAAGAAAGAAGAATAACAACAATTTAATTTAATTATTGAGACTAAAATTTTGTCATGGGCCATTGAGGCACAAGACTTTGATCCATTGGGGGTCCACTTGGCTACCAAATGAGGTGTTAAATAAGACCCGATGATCAACTTTTAATGTTTTTATGTCTCTTGAAGGCCTTTTTACACGGACATGGAGACCGTCCAAAGCAATAAAAAAATTCTAAAATTATGCCCATAGCTCATGACCTTGCCCACATCGCTTCATGATCGATTGTGTACATAGACACTACAATATCAGTACATGCCTTATAGTAAATAAGTAGAGGGATATTGGATTGATTACCTACAAGATATTGGTACATGCCTTATGGTAATTAAGTAGAGAGATATTGAATTGATTATATTTGATTAACTTAAAAAGGACCATGGCTACATAAATACTTACTTTCCCATCACTACAACCCACAATTACAGTTGTCCCAATAACAATACAAGCATTGCACGGAGACTGCAGTTGCTGTCGCCATAGCTCCTCCCTCTTGGCCACATGTGCACAAATTACTTCTCCACTCTCGCATCCTACAACTAGAAGCTTGTTGCCAGTGCCAATCTGAAAATAGAAAATTTATAATTGTATTTAATTAATATATAGTGTCTATGTTGAATTTGCCCACTTACCATTGGGTAACTTGTCTACTTGTTTTGGAATAGTTACATAATAAAAGTCTGAAATGGTATCGATAAATAGTGCCATGGTGGAGCCAATTCCATCATATTAAATGAGTGTATGATCAGGCCTTCAGTTTAGCTACTAACCCCTCCAAAGTACTGGAACATTGTTCTTTATTGTTTCAGACAATTGTAGTCTGATCATTAAGATAATTATAAATTTGTTATTTAAAATATATAACATATTTCACAAAAATATAAGACTCACTTCTCTTTCATTTTCTACTTCAACAACATTAGTAGTAGTAGCCAAAGTACAGCAATTGATTGGTCCGTGACCTTCCAAAATATTGTCCAAACACCTGGATTCACCAACATCCCATAACTTGGCTGATCCATCTCTAAAACACGCAAAAGGTTCATATTCATAGATGTATGGTAGTGTCACAGGAGTGGGTAAGGGATAGGGAAAGGAATAAGGCCGGCTTCAGTAGATGGAGTTTTATTCACACCACAGAGTAACACTTGGGACACTGTGATTCGACACAACGCTGTTCACTGCACTTCACTTTACTGTTCTTCCATATTTCTCTTCTTCTTGACATCCTTCCGGACCCGCTCCCGGAACTGAACCGCCCATGCCGCGTCTCCGATCACCTTATATACCACTAATTTTCACACCACATTCCAAATTTA
Organism: Ochlodes sylvanus; assembly: GCA_905404295.2. Classification (NCBI taxonomy): domain Eukaryota; kingdom Metazoa; phylum Arthropoda; class Insecta; order Lepidoptera; family Hesperiidae; genus Ochlodes; species Ochlodes sylvanus. Next base: position 11,730,973 of record FR990124.1, on the reverse strand, counting down.
AACCTGTTTTTAAATTTATTGTCTCGTTACATCGAGAAAATTCGGGAAATTCTACTTATAAGATCTTTTATCTTGCTCGCACATTTTCTTTACTGTATTTCCTTTTCGAGAACTTTCTAGAAATTCCATCTTTAAATTACTTCTATCCCACTAGCATGTGTCAATGCTCGTGTCAACAGTTGAATCTACGGGACAGTAGTATGGTTTTTGAGTGTCTTTCAGCAGCCTAGAATACGGTCAGTACCAATCCCTTCCATGCAGACCACAGTATAAAAAAAGTGACAGAAACCAGCCACTGCTTGGTGTTAAGGCTGGCTAGTGACTACCCTCTTGCTCGAGTGCGGCTGACTCGAATGATTGTCTTCTTCCAGAAGCGAGGTTGGGAGCTAGTACTCTCCTATTCCCACTTTTTTGGCTGGCCAGACATTGATGATGCCTTAGTTGTTACTAATGTTCATAAGTGACGATGATCATTTACCCACTATTAAGAAAAAAAGTAATACATTTAAACTTACTCTTTACATTTTTTTACTCACCTGCTAACCGTGATGACATTTCTGCCTTTTTCTACTATGCATAGGTCGGCAATAGACATTGAATGGCCTTTTAGCGTGACAGGGTTTATCCCTGACTCAGCAGACCAGACCCTGGAAGATCCATCGGCACCAGCAGAAATCACCACAATACCCGACGGGAAAAATCTACATTTGTACACAGGACCTCCATGACCTTTCAAGTCCAGAAGTTGTTCATCTAAAGAAGAGATACCATCTAAATCATCAAGAAATAATAAAAGTAATCAAAAATTTCTTAAGAGGCTCTTAGTTAATAAAGTTAAAAGTTCTTAATATGAATCAAGGCACAGTCTTATTTTAAGTTAATTTCAATATACATACTTGTCCTACTGTCCCAAACTAAGAGTTTATCTCCTTCACATGAAGACACTGCTAATGCACTCTCTGCTGTTGAAACTGACAAAACTGCACTCTTATGGATATTATGAGCTTTTGATGAAGCTACAAATGCCACTTTCAAGCCAGAAGTTACATGCTTCACCACAAGACTCAGGGTGCTGTGAGAAATATATTGATATTCTTCAGGCAAATTTATTTTAATTTTGCCATCATTTCTGTTGAGTGTTGTTGTTATTTTTCCATGATCGCTAGTTTTATTTAGATATTTAGAAGATATCCATGCCTCCGTATTAGGCAATCTGTAATAATTAACACAGATATTAGTAAGGTTAAATTAGTAGATGATATGCAAAACAGTACTAATTCACATAACCTGATAACATCGTTCCAATCGCACTGAATGCTAATGAAAGGCAAAGAACTAGACATAATGGGATCGTTGTATTTGTAGAAATTATATCCACCTATTACTTTTTCACTTATCTCCTTTAGATTTGAATCATTAGGGATATAAAAAGGTAAACAAACAAAATCATGAAACACAATGATGAGGTGAGATGACTAGATGAGTGATTTTTACAAAATCAAAATGACAGTGACAGCAGCCACAGTTGACAATTTGACACTGTTGACAGTTTCAGTGTTACAAGTTTTTTTCAATACAAAAATAGTGACGTCCTGTATACATAACATGATGATTATAACTTTAAGTTTTATAACTTAATTCGTTCATGTCATAACGAACGAATTATGTTATAAAACTTAATAGGGTAGTTGACAGTAACAAAATATTTTGAAGATTTCTATTTTTTAAGGTAGCTTAATATTTACAAATGCGAAAAATCGATCTTATTGATTAAATAAATCATGATTATTTAATATTTTTGAGAAATAAAATCCCGAAATTACAGTCACTTGTCACGTGACAGCGAACGCCAATACGATGCGTGACGTCACACGTTGCAAAACTAAACAAACTTGACATAGCATTTTGGTCTTTCCGACAACCAAACAGCTCTTCGTTTTCCAACATATGACGTCACATGAGTCGCCATGACAGTTTGACGCGTTTTTTGACGGAAACGTCAAATAGTTCATGAAAATATAAATTAAAATATGTTACAGTTAGTATTTTACTGAAATATTAATATTTCAGTCAAATTAGACCATTTGTCAAACTATGATTTAGTTTTTCAAAATTAGTCAACTAGCCTATTCGTTCATGTCATAAGTAGCATGCAACTTATCATTGATAAGTTCAACAATACTTTGATTTGGTATTGCACTGGTGACGCCGTTGGTGTTGCGAGTGTCCATGGGCGACGGTGACCGCTTACCATCAGGTGGCCCGTCTGCTCGTCTGCCTGCATAATACATAAAAAAAAAACCAAAAATCGGCAAATGATAACTGAAATAAAAAAGATAAATATTAAACTTTATTATATACCTAACAATATCATTATTAGAAATATTTGAAAATAAATGCTTTGTTTCTTTTTTTTTCATTTATTTCCGGGCCTCAAGGTCCAGATGTAATTGTAATCTGTAATCATGATTACATTTTGCCCATCTCTGCCTCAAGGTGATGCCGAATCGATTTCGAGTTGATAGGTGTGCGCCAACATGTTTTATCCATAAAGTTATAGTGTTTCTTTTATCTGTACTAATTTATAGATTAACTAATATATAGGGATAACTTTATTGGGAAATATACAATAGTACTCTGTAATTGTTAGTCTTTGATTTAGTTTAGTGGTTTGGTGTGTGTTGGTGTTGTAATGCTCCCTGTATTTTCAAGCAAAAGTAAATAAATAAATGTGTTCTTAGTGAATTGCACATAATCCTTGGCTTTAACTTTCATGCCATGTTTTACTAGACTAATATATAAAAATGCATTTTTCAATTCCTGACTTGCAACAGTTCCGTGACGACAATGGGATCACTTACACGGTATATTATTATCTTTAGTTATTTGTTTTGCTAAGATAAGGCTTTAGTTCATACCACACCAGGATTAAATGAAAGCTTGGCTTGTTGGTCATATATGTTGTAATAATTACAAGATGTAAACACTAACAGCTGTTACTGTATTAGTTGGTACCAAAAACCTATGTATGCACTTGTTTAGGGCTACAACATTTACATCGATGGAGTATTCCACTGCACCGCCCGCTACAAGCAATTGCTCAGCCTGCATGATCAATTGCAAGCTCACCACTCTTACTACAAGTTGCCACAATTCCCACCCAAAAAGTTGTTCCTTACGAGCTCACAACTGGAAGAAAGGAGGATCTTATTGGAGAAGTATATCCAATTGGGTAAGTAAATATATTTTATTACTTTTATATTTATATGTATTTTTTGCTTTTGGCATGACTAAGTGCTAATAACTATCAACAATATCAATATTCAATACAAAGTAAAAAATACATAATTATTGTTATCATTAACATAATTTGCATTATGAATTTGTTTCTTTTTTAAATTGAAAATAACTTTCATCTTCAATATGAATTCTCACTTAAAGATGGTACCTAGATATTAAATTTAGCAGTAGGTTATCAATATAATAGTTAATTTGTAAATATTTCCAAAATAAATCATACAAAATTGAACACTTTTTTTTACAGTTGGACAAAACTCTGTACTAGCAAATTCTGATATTCTCATCACATTCCTGTTCTCGGCACAGCAAGAAACCCATAGTGTGAAGGTCCATGAAGTAGATATTGAAATATCTTTAATGAATGGTTACAGAATACCTCTGTCTGTGTCATCAACAGACTCTTCTAGCACAGTCTTAGATATTGCCTGTAACTATATAAATCTATCAAAGGACATGACAAAATATTTCTCTTTATACCTATTTAATTGGAGCTGTGCTAAAGATGATCAGCCTTCCTTGAAGAAACTTGAGGAATTTGAATCTCCATACATATCTCAAAAGTATGTTAGACCTGATGACAAAATTGTACTTCGAAAAAGGTGAAATATTGATTTATACAATTTATTTATAAAATGATTACCTTGTCAATTTTGTTCTTAGCCTTGACTCTCTGTTTTCAGTTATTGGGACCCATGCTATGACCTGGATTTGATGACAGATCGGGTTTCGTTAGACCTACTGTATTTACAAATCATAGAAGATATTGACTTAGGATGGATATCAGTAGATCCTGAAACAAAGGACATTCTGAGCGCATATGAAGCAAAGAAACAGAAAAGGGAGGTAAGGTATTGATTTACATTTGATGTTAAAATAACCCTTTCTAGATATAAAAGCTTATATTTCAGTGAATGCTAAAATGCTATAAAATTAGCAACTAATTCATCACACTAAAGGTCAAAAACTGATTGCGAACTCTCTGTTGTTCATAATATTTAATCTTTGAAGAGACTAAAGTTAACGACCTTGTCCAAACAGGAAAGCTTTATTTAAGGATTATTATTTCTGTTGTAATTATAGTAGGTATAATATTGTGTAGGTAATTTAAAATGAAATCAAATGTTGCCACAGAAGGTATTTGACTCTGCTAATCAGTAACTATAACGCCATTGTGATATTGTAATACAATTACCAGTTATTGGTCATTGGTATTTTATTATCTTTATTGCCACATTGATCACAGTTGCCTGTACAATAATACTTCATGATATATGTGACCAGATTCACTTAATCAGTCTCATATGATGTCACAGAGTCAATTTAACATTAAATGATGATTTCACCCATTGATTTTTCATTGGTTTCATATGACATCATGCAATCTTTGTTGAATTTATTGAACATGATTGATTAACACTACAAACTTATAAAAGATTTTCCATTTCTTTACTAGACTTATCTGGAGCACATATTGTTTTTCTATATTATCTATTATATTAAGTAGTCTTTAATTTATGTATATTCTACATATATAGTACTTATAGATTTATACTAAATTTTACACTAGTTGATTCACATATAATTTTAGATGTCATTTTAGTTTAAAAATAATGTTTTTGTTAATAACCACTTCATTTCAGTGTGACTTATCCAATCCTGTCATAGATGTAAACTATGTCTCAACAAAACAAATATATTGAGTATTAGTAATTGAATATTACCTTGACACTAAGAATACCACTGATTGACTCTGTAGGTATTGCATATCAACTCAACTTTTGAAGTAATTAGGATATTACACAATCCAATGCATCACCAGTCAATGATTAGGTATATAAAAGATGTTCATGCATAAAATTTAACATTCACACCTAACTTAGCATTCTGTTTATATAACAGAATGCTAACTTAGGTGTGTTAAAACTTTAACTTAGGAATTTTTAACTTAGGAATGTTAAATATTATAATTTATGATGTAATTATGTAAAATATTAACATTGGTAAACTATACGTATTTCCATACATGTAGATAAAGCTGCATCATTGTAAACACAAGTGTGTTTCATTGTCATTTGTTTATTCTTGTTTATTGCATAAAGACACTGCACAGTTCTCAAGCATTACATAAATATCAGTTTATGTGTAAACAGTTTTATAATTTTATTTGACCTTGATATTATATTCTTATGATTTATGATATGATATTCCCCTTATATTTAAATAAATATGAGGGCAATAACTTTATTTTAACATTCACGTAATTTACAAATCCCTAAATCTAAGATTCACAAATTAAAGTTTGGACAAAGTTTTAGTTGATACCTAAAAGGTCATAAGTAAAATAAATGGATAACCGATAATAAAATATAATGAACATGACATCCTCTCTGTTGCAATGACGAAATAATACACCAGATGCTCCATTATTATGACATCTCGTGTTTTGCATTTATCACGCAATAAATGAATCGGTACATTTACCTGATATTGCAATTGGTCGATGTCAAATTTTTTCGGACTGTCAGTGTAATTTTCGCAATAGGAAATATCAAGAGGTTGCGTGAGAAGGATGCGGTAATATCGCCCGCATTTTCTGCAATTGATTGAGTCGTAGGTTCCCACAGTGCTATTCAATTGATCAGTAATGACAGCTTTACATCAATGGTGATTGCCTAACACTGCAAGCTCAACACTTTAAAAACATTCCTCGAATTCGCAAATTACTCACCTTCATAAGTTTTATTACGATATTTTCCTTCAACTAAGGGGATAATTGATTAGTTCTACATAATTATGCCTACCTTGAACAGCGATGCGTGCAGAATTCGACTTTCCTGTGTGTAATTCAATCAATGTTCAAGTCCTTAGTAGGGCAAGAGGCGAACTTCTTCAATTTAGTTAACGACCACAAACCATTTTGCCTGTACAGCTATATTTTATTTATTTTTTATCGAACCTTACAATGTTAGTAAAATGTAATGGAATAAAAGGCGGACATAATGCTTTAAAGGCACTGGGAGAATGAAGAGGACGGTACCAACAAAGCGAAAAAAAGTATCATTTATATCATCTTACATGTATAACTTTTTATGTTATGAATTAATAACTCTTTTGCCAGGACGATATTTTATCGCGAACCGCGCTAAGTAGCCCTGCCCTAGGCAATTTGAAGGCTTTACTTACTTGCGTATGACTATTCCAGTACATAGAACTAGCGCGCACTCTCTGCCACTACGGTCGGATACCAGCCGGGGAGGCGGTGACGGACGCCGTCAACGTGGCGGGCGAGGCGGACGGCAGCTGTCGCGTGAGAGTGTCGCTGGCGTCGAAGGAACTCACCCTGATGAGCACCACGCACGCCAGCCGCGAGCAACGTTACAAGGTCACCAGGATGAGGTGCTGGCGAATCACGACGTTGCATAATGTACGTATCGTAATATAAACATACTAGCGACCCGCCTCGGGTTTATATGTGTATGACAACAGTGACCGACAGAAAGGGGTGCGACGCGGGGGTGGTTGCATCAATCAAGTCGCCGGTCTTGCACCGATGACGGCATCGATGTAAGACCGGCGTCTGAATTTATTTTCGTGTGCGTTAGTTTTTATTTTGCTGATCCTTTTTTTATTTGAAAGCTTGTGCTTCCCACGTGGTCGCTTTCGCTTTCAGTTTAGTCCAGTTCTGACAATGGGATCCATGAAAACACCATATACATAAGTCTTAATTTGCATTATGTGTTAATAATAATACGCTCACAATTTAAAAACGTTTCAGGTGGAAAAAACACAAACTAATGGGCACGGACAACAATCGCTACTCGAAGAATGTAGTAAAAATTTTGAACTTTCATTCGAATATCTACTAAGTAAAGATAACCTGACGTGGGTTACGCTGAAAACAGAACACGCGATCTTTATAAGCGTTTGTTTGCAGGTAATTATTTACTGTGTCCTTTTTATGTGTGTGTCAAAGTAGCTCATTTTAATTAGCCGTTTAAAGCATTTGGGGGTTGTTATTATTCTGTAAATTAGTAGAGTAGAGCAGATAAGAACACGAACAGTTCTTCGAAACACAATTTGATGGTGACGATATCATAGATGTTACTGTCCCACCGCTGGGCTCAGGACTCTCCTAATTTGAGGGGCACTGGCTGGCCATGTGCGCATTGGTATAATTATATTTGGTATAATTATAGTGGTATTGAATTACTGTATTATTTATTTATTTCCAAGCTTCGTTGTACTTGAGACACGATAATTAATTTTATTGAAAATTGCAAGAAATACAATGAAAATGTTCGGAGCTATTTTGTGGCGACGCCGACGGTCAAGTGAAGTATTGAAAAAGAGGGCGGGTGGCGGTACCGCGAGCGGCGCGTAGTGTTGTCCGTATGAACAATGATGAACGTGTTGTGTTTGTACCGTAGTCGATAGTGGACGAGCTGATGCGGCAGAAGAGCGGCGCGGGCCCCACGTCGCCGCGGTGCAAACGCGCCGGCCTCACGTACGTGCGCCGCGACGGCTCCAGCCAGCTCATCACGCCCTCCTCCTCCAGCGACACGCTCAGCTCCGTTGTAAGTACCGTTTAGCGTCTCCGCGAACGTAGGTTAACCCCCGTTGACAGAGACGGATACAGACGTCTGCTGAGCGTGGAGTGGCCAACATGGGATATCACGAGAAAGTAAAATTGTATGTGGCACAAGAAAATTTCGACATCAGCTGTCAAATTTGTTGTCAAATTTTTCTAAAAGAGTATTTGATACCTTTTCTATAGGGTATTTGACACCTTTTAGAAAAATAACTCAAATTATTCAATATAACATAATACATTATGCAGTTTGCTTAATTCTTTGTAAATATCTCTATTTTCTATGAAAATCACCATCAAAGTTTAAATGAACAAAAAAGCTGCCAAAAAGCTAATACGCCATTTTAAACAGGTCATGACGTCACCTGCTCAAATAACCATACTAAGCTGTCAATGCTGTCATTGCGTATAGTAAGCAGTAATAGCAAGTGACGTCATTCAGCCAAACCGCGTGTTTTCGATCACGTGATCAAACACGAAAAATTCATTATTTTATTATCGATTTTTAATAAAAATCCAAATAATTTTAAAATAATGTGTGGGCTAAATTGGTTTAAAAAAATATATACTTTTAAGCCAACAACAGTTTGATCTATATTTTCATTGTAGTCAAATACCCTATTGTGCTATCCTTGGAAAAACCGGCACTCAATGTGAGACAAAACATCGTCGACAGCAACAAGCTGAAATTTGGCGTGTATGTTCCTTGGGGAGTGTAGGGGAACATTAAGAAAAGGTTTATGGAATTTCCCCCCTAACGGGGTAAAAAGGGGAATAAACTCAAACTATTTATTTCTTATATGGATTCACTTGAAACTTTGTATATGGGTTCCTCAAGTGACGCAAGTGAGTGTTAAGAAAGGATTTTTGGAAATTGGCAGCCGAAGTTAATTGTTTTTTTATTGAGCGTATCAAGGGTGGGTCTATAAACCACTTTTATTAGCCTTATCTTACTCGCACTCATTATGTACAATGATGTGCGTGTTATAGTAGGCAGTTGATATCGATGTATGTCACAATAACATTCTTAACTTGGTTTTGAAGATAAAATTTATTTTATAAAAATAGAATTATAAAATAATTGTTTATAAAGGTGCTTATAGTTGTGTATTTACCTTAAAAACTTAGTAAACTTTAACTAGACCTTACAAACAAAACTATATTTTTTTTTGTTGACCAACTAAGTTGTTTTGAAATTTTTAATTTTATAAAATAAATCAATTTTTGTAATCTTTTCAGAATGGAGATTCATATAACTCTGGCAGTTCAAGAGAAATATTTTCGGTGCAAAAGCTCACTGAAAAGTTTGCTTCCGTGGCGTTTAAGTCGGGCAAGGACTGCGTTGAAAACAACGCTTTTGAGGCTATAGGCGATGAAGAATTGTAGAAGCCTAACTATGTCCAAAGATCTACGATTATTTGTAAAATAATGTAGATATACATATTATGTAAACTATTATTAAAATTTTCCGAATTTTTACCTATGAAGATTTTGTATAAACGTTTAATTATGTAATTTGTAAGTAAATTTCGGGCTATGAATCTCTACTATTAAGCATATTCGCGAAGCCATCAACTTGCCATAACGTTATCTATGAATTCTATGACTTAAAATTTGTAGGTTCTTAATGTTGTCTTATGGTGGAAATTTTCGTTTGGTCCTGACATTTAGCCCAAAAACAATTAGGCATGATAAATTGAGGAATTGGTTGATAATAAGTTTCTAAATAGACATGTTGAGTTCATAATATTTACCAACATTTTTATAACGATGATAAAAAAGTCGTGTTGGATGTAAAATAATAATTATGGTCGTGTCGTGATAGTAATAAAACTATTACGATTTTTAACTCGTTTTTATCTAAATTTATTTTATTTTCTGTTATAAAATCACCTGATTTAATTAATGTATTATTGATTGATAACTTAATTGGGCAATAGAACGAATATTAACGTCGTCCTTGACTTAAATTTATTCAATATAGAAGCCACATATTCAAAATGTGTTATGGAATTCATATTATTCCAAGAGGAATTGTTTTTCTCTATATCCACGAATCGTGTCGCTAAATCTATACACAAGCCGACGTGCAATAAAAACCTTCAAGTACCCATAAGAATATATAATTATACATATATTCCATAATTATATGAAAATTCAAGCTTAATCACGATATTTTAGTTCTTTTTTATTTGATTGATGATCTTGAATAAGATATACTTGTGTTTACACAAAAGGAACGGTTAACGATTTGTTTAGTTATTATTGAATAAAGTGTTTTTTTTATTACTGTGACCTTGTTGCACATAATGCTGTATTTCATTATTAAGTTGTTTTTTTCGTTTAAAAATGAGATATCTAAAATGGACGCGAAAATCTATGCATTTTTGCTAGCATTTTAATAATAGTGTTGACATTTTCTTATACTTTATATACAAGTAGTATCGGGTAGAATAAACTACATGTGGCCAAAGTGTTAACGAAGGTACTTTGACAGAACCTACAGGCCTAAATATTTAGGACTAACTAGTCAGTAAAATCTCAATGTTTTTTTATACTATATGTTTATATTAGTGAACTCCATATTTAGCGTATAAGTGCATATTTTACTTTTGTAATGACTTATTCATAATGTTTTATTATTTTTTGTTATAATCGTATTGGATTGTCTTAAAATATTGCATTGGATTATTGTTTTTATATAGAAAATTGATTAACACATTCGCGGCAGCGATCGTCATTTTCTATAGAAAAAACACGACGTATATGTACGTGCTCCACAGCGAACGTGTTAAAGTTATATTTTTCATTATTAAGACTCGTGAGTATTGCCATATTATTAATGGTCGACAACGCAATTTTATTTATAATACTGCGATAAAATATTTTGGATTTAAAATCGATTTATAAAGATTATTTTTTTGCTTAATTATTTCATGAAGTTTTTATGTCAAAGTAGCACAACAGCTTTCGTTAATAGTTGTGGAATGTTTTAACATTTTTCATTTACTTTGCAATCAACATAAAATTTAAGAGGATAAAAATTACCACAAAGCAAAAAATAATTATATTGGTGTATTGACCTATGTTTAGATTAACGATAATTTCTCAATTTGGTGCACTGATCTTGTAATTTGTAGACTGTTTCAAAGTTGCAGAACATCCAAAAGACATTATTATTTAGCTCCTTTGAAAGGGTCTAGATCTATTGATCATAGATATAGAGTATTTTGACAAATTCGGATACCGACCAAATCGTTTTAAAAGCGTGATCATGTCGTACGATCATTACAAAATTTTACAGAATACTAAATATTTCGTTGTGACAACTTTAATGTTATTACTTTATTAGTATATACTGTCTATTCTTTAAGTCACAATTTTAAGCAGTTACAGCAGATTTACCATAATGTAAGTGAACATGTACGGTATTTTAATTTCGTTACTTTACATTTTTTAATTTTTGAAGTGAAAACTTCTTTAGCGTCGTTGTGATTTAGAAGTCGATGAAAAGGAAATGACGTGAAAAAGCGACAGTAAAAAGAGACAGACACATTTTACGTGAGAGAAAATGAGAGGAAGCATTATTCGCTTGCGTGCTCTAAGGTCGGGGTCCTAAGAGGAATACCTTTAACGGCAAAATAGCGGCTTGCGTAAGCAAAGCAAAACATCAATATTTCGACTAAGTATTCGTTTTTTTAAAATTTCACTTCTACCACGTGTGAATTGTACACATTTTGATTTTTTTATTACATATTTATTTTGTAAATATATTATAAATAATTAGCATACCATAATTATTTACGCAACCATCCGAATTATGTAGCATTGTAATAATTAATATCCCTCTTGTAACAAGGTACATAATTATCACTGCACATTACAAAAATGTAAAACTTATAAAAAACAATTGCTTTTAGAAGTCTTCGTAATTCACATTTTTTTAAATATAGGTACATAACTCATAAGAGAACATACCCATACTTGGTGACGAATTTTAACCCCCTTCAATGACCACCACAAAATTACCATAATTTTGTATCAGGCGCACACTGAAGTGTTTCATTGCCATTGACATTATTCATTGCGATTGTTTTTTTAGCTACTTCCCAGGCCTACCACTTACTTACTACTACTTATCAACATACTATAGTATGAGTTAGTCTTATTTCATTTGGAATATTGCAAATTGTAATTTAGAGATTTTTATTTTTATGTATCAAATATCATCAAAATGCAAGGTGGCTCGATTTTCGTTTTTTAAGGAAAATATTTTTTTTCTTATTATCATTTATTACAGCAAAGCTTGCAATTTTTTATAATTTTTAACTGTTATCGGTGAAAAGAAAATGTAAATAGATATTGATTGGCTATTTTATCTTTCTACTACTTATTGGTCCGAAGTTAGTATGAACATTTTTAGTTATTAAATTGTGTATAGATTGAAAGTTGAAGTTCTACAATGTTACATAATTTTACCTATATTATACCTACCTACCTATATTATACATACCTACTTTTAGTAGAGATAGTTTGCAACTTTCGTACTTGTACAACCTTTTATCTTATGTATCATAATACATTCTGTGCGTATGTAATTGAACTCCTAAACGGCTGTACCGATTTGGTCGAAGTTTTTTGTGTGTCTTCAAGTGGATCCGGTTTAGATTCACAATTGGACCTGGTAGGTGGCGCTGCTGTCAATGTCACCAAATTGGTTTATTAATTATAGAGTGGTACTAAGCTCGCTGGGGCCTGGGATAGCTACTTTCCTTATTAAATATTGTTTACCTACTGTTTTTATCAACATTTTTATAAGATCAAACATTCAACCAGAATCTTAATAAATTCTAAATTGCAAGTGAAGAAATAGGGCCCTACATTGAATGGATGTTATCATATTGGGTTAAGTAAATCTTTATTTGACCCACCTCTAATCATTAGTTATTATTAGACTGATTTATCATTCAATTATGTCTATCTTTAATATCAAGTTTATTGGGACCATTTGGAAATATTATATTTATGTTCATTATTATCAAATAAATTCACATCAGTAGGATGTATGTATTATACTGTTTTGTTCTAACTTCTAAAATCTATTTATCCATCATTGTTAGCTTGTACTGTTTGGCCATATTATTATAAAAATTTGTATTCTGTTTCTTGTTTTGTAAAATTGATATCAATTAATAATAAAATGAGTTTAAAAAACATTTTCTTTGTTATTCTTTGTTGTCTACAGGTCTTTGCTTAAAAATAATTAAAGTCAGTATAGGTAACTAAAATTTATTTAAATCAATAAAATTAAATAATTATTTATCATATTAAAGTATGTAATGGAACTAATAATCCTTTTCCCACTTCTCACGTTCTAGTCTCTCCTTCTTGACCTGTTCCACCATGGGAGTAAGGTAGAGTTTGTCCTCTTCAAACTTGGTCCATTCTTCTTTGGGAAGAATTATCTTTTGCATGGAGAGTTGGATAGCACGGATCATGCGGAAGTTACGCTCGTCCACTACGTGGCTGGGGATACGACGAAGTGCTTCTTGTACGTCCTCATCTTCATACAGGCAGTCATCACGGAGCAAACCTAAAATTAAATTTGTATTATGACTCTTGCTGCAAGCTAAATTACATTTAATAATTTCCTTTGAAATGCTTATGACAAGCAGTGGACACACAAAGGCAATGGATATATGGATAAAATATCTATTAGTGTTTCATTGCACATCAATATGGTATAATTACTTGAGTTGTTATTGGGTAACAGTGTCTATTCCACACCAAAAAGGTGACATAATTGATTTATAGGCTGACTCCTAACAGCTTTGCATATTAAATAAATGAGTAGCAATCAAAGGTAATTCCATTTAGTTTATTAACACATTTCCTGCGGTGATAGTAATTTTATATGGAAATAACACTATATTTATGTGTGCTCTGCAGCAAACGTGTTAGAAAATATATTTAAGGTGAAGTAAAAAGACTGGACAATTAATTGATTATGTCAATGTTTTTTTTTTTGGTTAGGCTGCGTTTCCTTATAACACCTACTCCCAAGCCTCGAATTAAATGATAAGTAACCCTTTGACAAAATGAATTTCGGTCGAATTGCTTCAATAAAAATATGTCAATTTGAAGAAGTTGAACTGCCCTGAACTTTGTTCGGATCGCTGAGCAGAAATCAATTTTAGGGTCGAAATGGTGGCAAGACACGCGGGGCGTCACTTTGAGCATTGTTTGTTTCAGTCACACGCTCAGTGTTCGTGTCGCTATTTCTCTCTAAAGTACAATACCTGCGCACTATATCCGAAAGCCTAACTTCAGAGCGGCCTAGAACCGTCGGCAGTACTTTACCTAGTAGTAGCACAGGTTTCTCGAACAAAGCAAAAGCGAGAGCAGTGACTAGTGTTGCGCACTTTAGAATGCTACTGTGATACCTAGTATTAAGAATTTCGCAACTTAGAGCAATCATATACATCACTGTTCAGTGATATTGATTAAATAGGAATGCCACAACAGTGCGCCATTAGTTAATATTCTAAGACCACATTATTTCAATGTCAACAGGATCAACTGACAGATAGTCGCGAATTTAAGTTTTGTCCAATATGGCAATTAAAAATGAATACTGTCGGGCAGTAAAATAAGCAATACATACCATATTTATTAAAACCAGCAGCATTATACGCCCATTTCCTTAGGCTACCTGAAAAAATAGGTATCATTATGTAACTAGAATGATATTAACACCAAAAGTATCACACATGATGTAAATTATGAAGTACATACTGCGTACGATAGCAGTAGTTCTAAAAGCCATTTTAACACAGATATCGGTTTGATTTCTTGATTAATTTCTAGTAAATCCGTGCAACTGCAATGCAGCTCAATAGTCAAATAATTGTAAATGAAAATGTAATGGTTGTGTTGTGTCAAAGTCAAAGCCAGGCAAAGCCGTCACTGTCACTGTCAAAATTGATTAATGAGTACAGATTAAGGCAAGTTCTTGTGACTATAGGTTAGTTACCTATAATAAATAATCCACGTGTCTATGCATAGGAAGGATTAAAGAATGGCATGCTTCGATACGTATGACGTGTAGTCATATTCGCATATATCAAACGGAAAATTGGGAAAAGGGAGCTGTAGTAAACAACCATAAACTTAACAAAAGGAATAAAAAGTTGAAATTATAATGTTCGAACATTCAGTCCTTACTCGTGCTATCTTATATGTTGGCCAGTTGGCCACGCCGCCACGTTCACCAGATATCTATATATCCTTCCCTGTCTATGATTTAAGTGATCATAATTATAAAAACAGTAATCGTTTCGTAAAAGTTTTAAAATATGTCAAACCCGGTTATGGTTTGAATTTTGGAGTATAGAACTACAAAGCACCGTCTCTTATAGGTGACAAGTTGAAGAAGTTTAGTGTCCAGTGACGAACAGTAAATAATAGTACATAAGCCAATGATATGAAGTTAGCAGTTGTAAAATGAGTAAAGTGTGCTTTGAGTTCAACAATTGATTAATATTGACAGATAACGAAATTGTTTATATGTAAAACTTTTACTATTCACGGAACTGCCAAGCGAAACTAGTGTTTTTTACGTAGTTCAAAATAAGTCAGTAAGTTTAGTCTTAAAAAGTGCCCTCTTGTTACAATAGCGCCACCATCATTTAATAATTTAATTTGATTTACATATTTTGTCGGATTGTCGATTATCTCCGCCGTCTTCAGAAATTTTACGAAAACATTGAATTTTTTTTAATTTATAACCGCAGTTTTATTGACATTAAATCGAAAATAATTATAATTTTTAGGAAAAGAAGCAATATTTCATACAACTCGTATTTATATTGGACAGATAACAGATAGCTATATTAGCTATATAGCTACCAAGCAGCTTGACTAACTTATCTCCCAAACCGCTTGACCAATTTGGGTACGGTTTTCAGATAATGTATGTTATTACATGCCTAAATCTACGAATATGATTCCAATATTTGAAACTACTTTAATAAAATATTATAGGTAGGTATTATAGTTAGTGTCGTGTTATGGTACTTATTGGATACATGTTTTTAGTCAAAAACATAGTACGAACTAAACCGGAATCTAACCTGTATGTTATATAATGTTCCTTGGTCGGTTGGTCTATACCACTCATCTCGGTCATTTGCTCTACGGTCTGCCGTCATAATTATGCGTGAGTATAATTATAATGCTCTATTGTCTATGGTTGCCTTTAGGATAGGAACAGAATAGAAATAATAGAATAGAATCGAAAGAAAATAATCACAATCACACAATCAGCTTAGTCAAATAAATATACTTAATCATCGTTAATTTTGTGTGATTATTTTGCAATTGCATACGTACACTTATATTCACGCATAGAAGATTCGAGGAGGAATGATAAAACAAAGCCACGCGTGGCTCGTTCGTGTTTCTTATCAAGTTGTTTATTTGCATGGCTCGAAGTGAACTTCGGATGCCCTCGCGCGACCTCCCGGTTCCTCGGCCCTCTTATCACAATCAGAGGGAATAAAATGAGACGATGGAAGGTATTTTAATCAGATATTGTTACGCGTTCGCGCACGTTGTACGTTTTTCATAGTGCTCAGTTTGTTGCGCATTTGTAGTTAATTCACAAAATTTTATCAGTTAATTGAATTTTAAATTGCAAATTAGTATTTACTAATTTGTTTGGTAATTTTTTTCTCCATCCTGCATCCAAGAGGAGGAATGCCAAGTGACTGTCGGGACTGTTTGGGAATTCGTTTTCGAATTAATACCCTGCACCAAACCTGGAAGTGGCTGCATCAAACGATTGCTCTCCACGAATACCTGATCTCCCTCTCGTCGGCAGACACTGACCCCAAACCCTGCATGTGTTAGTGCGTTATAATTGGACTTAAAAACTTTTGTTAGACATCGTTAGTATATTAATCTATTTTAAAAGTTTACGCTTAAAGCACTGCCTGTGTACCGTTCATACAGAAAAGTATTCGTTTTATAAGTACTCATTAAAACATCAAAATGGCACAGTCAATGTTGAGGAAGGTAGTGATGAGCAGTGCGTGTGTGGTCGTTGGGATAACAAGAAGAACCAGTGCTCGTAGCCTGGTCACCAGCAGCAAAGCAGTGAATGCAAAACAGAATGAAAAGGAGTTGCCGGCAGAGAGGGAGGTCACCAAGTCAGTGTTTATGTCGCAGTCGACTGACATTTACACTAATCTAGCATTAGAAGATTGGATGTACCGGAATATGGATTTCTCTAACCACCACGTCATGATGGTGTGGCGCAATGAGCCGTCTGTTGTGATTGGTAGACACCAGAATCCATGGCTAGAGGCTAACATCCCACTTTTGTATGAGAGGGAAATTGCCTTGGCTCGTCGGAATAGTGGTGGAGGCACTGTGTACCACGACAGGGGGAACTTGAATGTCACCTTTTTCACTCCACGAGACAGATATGATAGAAAATATAATCTTGAACTGATCAAGAGGGCTCTGTTCAGAGGTTTTGGAGTTAAGTCTACTATCAATGAGCGTCAAGACCTCATTGTTCGAGACAAATATAAAGTATCCTTTACTGAATTTCTAATAGCCATAGCTTTCCGATATTTAAATATATTTTGTTTCGTATGTATACCTTAAACATTTGCTGCAACAATCATAATTTTCTATAGAAGAAAACACGACGTATACGTGATACGCAGCTAACGTGTTAACAGATACATTTAATAGATTAACAGTTAACAGATTTTAATTATTTTCTCAGTGTAGCTAATCTATCAACATGCTCCAAATATTAATTAAATTGGATTATAAGGCATGTAACGTAATGATGGAATATTGAAAGCTTTTTTCTAACATTATAATACATAAAGTCAAGAGTGAATTGATTTCTAATTTTCTACTCAGTAAGTGCACAATACCACCCACAACTATACTGCCATTGACATTGGTATTGTAGTCAAGTATTAACTTATTATAATTAAAAAAAATTAAAACAAAAATGTATTTTTTGAGTAGGTGAAATTGATATTGAATTTGATATAATTTTCTTAACAATATGTGTATCAGATCTCTGGCACTGCAGCAAAGTTAGGTCGTCTCACTGCATATCATCACTGCACACTTCTAGTCAATGCCAATAAGGCAGATCTCAGCAAGGCTCTTGCAAAACGTGAGGTGAGTAAACAAATTCGTTGTCCAAGTTTTTTTGTATTTAATTATGTATAAGTTAATATTAGATAATAAGTCATTATTTTGTATGGTTGTAACAACCATTGAATAGTGTGTCTGGGTTGGTAATATTGTGAAGCAAGCTGCTTCAAGGTAATTTGAGTTTTGGTGAAAAAGCAGTTCATTATCTAAAGTAGCTCAATAATTATAAGAAATTAATTCGTTAGAAAATAACTGTAATCTTATAGACTGCTCATAGATCTATGGGTAGCAGATGGTATGTGGTTATTTACCATCAGGTGAACTGTAAATAGCATGTTTTCATGTTGAATTTCTCTGTAACAATCATTTTATTTATTGTCTTCTATGAATCATTGCTGTGTCACTATTGAAATCCACAATAGCGTTTTAAATTTGAATAACTATTCTGTTACTATGTGTTGAATACAAATTACAAATACAAACGTAATGCATGTACATATTCTCAATACAATTCTACAACTTGTTATAAATATTTTGAGCAAGCAATGTCACTAAAGTACACTCCCTTTACACATGTAAATTTACCCATTTGACTACAACTTACAAGTACTTAATAGGTAAAGTAAAAACTCTTTAAATAGTTAGCATGTTGTCCTTAGAATACATTTTAGTATGTGATAACCAGTTTTTATTTGGTTTTATCTGACGATCTATGTGTGTGCTACTCACTCGTAACTTGCCCAAACAAAGCACACTAGTTAAGACCACATAATTCTATTTAGCATGGCATACAGACGAACGCGACCGCCTCGATCCGCTCCCCCGTGGCCAACCTGGCCGAGCTGGACAACAAGATAACTGTGGACAGCCTCCAGACGGCCATCGGCTACGAGTACCTTCGAACACCCGCTCTGCATCTCGAGGATGGCGGGCAAGGTCAGATCTCAAAGCAGAGAGGCTTCCAATTCGTCAATCCCACTGATGAATGGTTCCCAGGTAAGCTAAAAAATAATGTTACAATTTTAAACTGATATCATCGCGGACACTAAACATTATAATGTGTACGGGTACTCACGATTTTGAGTTGTTTTTCCGATATTTTGACCCAGATCCATGCAACTGGGTATATATTATAATGCTTACAATTTGATTTTCACACACTGTAAGTGTTTCTCATTATGATTCAATATAATACAAAACACGTTATTGTACACCATTTCAGAAAAGTAGGTATATAATTTTCATACTTTATGGTAATGTCTAATAATTTTTATTATTAATGTTTAATAGGACTCGCCGAATTGAAGAACGAACTCCAGACGTGGGAGTGGTGCTTCGGCAGAACGCCGGTGTTCACGGTCAGCCGCTCATTCCCGGTTCCCGCCGAATTACTCGCACCATCCAAAGTGTACACAGCGTCTCAGGAGCTGGTCATCAATATGACCGTGGAGAAAGGTCTCATCGATGACGTCACGCTCAGCATTCCCCCAGGTCTCGTCGAATCCGGCTTCCACGGCGAAGCGTCGGTCATTACCCATCTGAAAGGGAAGAGGTTCACTTCGGAAGCTCTTAGCGCGCTCCAGGACGCCATGTTGACTCGTCACTCTGCCAGTGAGCCCAGGAAATTGGATGACAAAGAACAGTTTGTTGCGAAGTGTTTCGATCAGGTGGTAAACACTGTGTAACTTGATCAGGGATTGTAAATGTATAATACAGATGACTGTACATATAAAAGATATAGGTGCTATGTGTATCTTGAATTTAAGTATCATTATTGTGACATGTTTCTATACATAGTATGTTATCAGTTGGCTGTATGTTTTATCTTATGATATTAGGATATAGATATAGTCTGATAAATGTTAAAACTCCAATATTTTTAATTAATGAACTGTTTCTAATTGATTCCTTGTTTTTCGTAAATCTGCTTGTAACACATTTTTCTGCTTTGTTATTTTGTGTTCTTTTAGTTTAGTGTTATATTAATTATTATTTAAGGGTCGTAGTGTGGTATTGCAAGTGTGTCATAATAACACAACATACTTAAATTAAAAATAAATGGTATTGATTTTTATGGTAATTGCAAGCAAGAGAGTAGATGGGCCAATTGAGGGTAGTCTGTGCATTATCAAAAATAATAGATTTCTAGATTTTTTTGTCATTGAAAAACTTTAAAGTGATGTACCTAGATACTTTCAGCACTTTGCAATATTCCGCTATGCGTCCGTAAAATACGCGCGAGTAGCACATTCGTGCTCAACGCTACAAGAATGCATCATATCATTTGTTTTAATTAATTAAATTTTAATTTTTTTATAACTGAATTAACGTACGCATGTAATGTTACTTAACGTGTTCTTATATTATGTAGCATGGTTGTCTTAATTATAACTTGTACGTAGTTTTGAGTAGACATGTTAATCCTCATTCACCATTTCATCCTCTTAATATCTTTGATATTACAAGATCTGTCCCAAGCGAGAACTTTTTTGTATGAAATGGACCTTAGTTGTAGTTTAATTGTGTAGTAGGTATCTATTTTGTTAGCTTTAATAATCATCTATTGAATATTGGGTATTTGTTTTCTTCTAACATCTTCATTTTCGGTCACTAACTTTATTTTACTGTAACTGACTAAACGTTATAAATCGATAATAAATTGTATCTATGTAAGAGAAAAATATACATCATAATAGCTAATGTAATTATTTTTCTATGTGATGTGTATACCTATATTTTTAGGACAAATGTATTTTGAAATAAAATTTCATAATAATTATTAAATATTAGACTTTCATTCCACTTTAGTAGTACTTTACATAAATATTTAGACTAACAGAGATTACAAAATACGAGTCATTCTGGGTCAGTAATAGTACCTAGGTACCTACTTTACCAGTGGGCTGTAGTTTGAAGCTTACATTTTTCATGTTCTACTTGATAAGTTCGATATTCGATAAGTTTAGTAGTGCTCTTCATAGTTTACATCGTCTAAAGCAAAAACTTTCATATCATATTATTATCATTAAATGACGCATTAAATAACGCTATTATTTGATCTTTTATCCAAGTCGGTAGATACCAGTACCTTTACCAACAGGACGAGCGATTAGCGAGTCACACAGGATTTAGTCATGGATTATTGGAAATTATTTGCACTTGTCCTCGCACAATAAAAACTTGCAAGCCTCGAGGCTTGCTCTTCCTCTCGCTTTCTGAAGAGTTGGGTGGTGGTCGTTGGCCGACGCAAGCGCAGCCAGTCTGCGTTCGTACACAGCGGCGCGCGCGCATAGACCGCCATATTGAGTAATACGCGTTGCCATGACAACCGCGTAAACAAATCATTTAAATAATAGCCGCCTTCTTTTGAGCTGTAGGCAGACACTAGATTCAAAGTGTTGTGTTGTTTTTATTAGTAAAGTTAATATTTAAGTAAGTATTTCAGTTGATATGTAGTCTAACAAATTACAATGCTTGCGATTTAACTATTCTTTACATATCCTGGAAGTACCTAATCTGATTGTTTCACTGACGCTGCATTCGATATCTAAGTAGAGTAAGAATTTGTAGTTAAAATAATGAATTTATTACCGTAGAAACCTGGTTCTTTTTCTTATAGAAAGGTTTAAGTAATCGCTCAAAATTCAGTTGATGTCTAGTCCTCATACTAATTTGTAAACAAGCTTGTTTAAAGTTGGGGTACTTTTTTAAAAAGGCATTTTTAGTGATCACTCACAATAGGTGCCGGTGTAATATTTTATGCTTGAAGACTATACTATCTTCACATACTTCAGGGTTAGGTTGAGTATTGACTGTTTGTCAGGCAGTATTATAAGAACCTTATTACAAAAGTGTACATTTCACATTTTTACGCCCTCGCTTCATTGAGCATAGAGTGGGATTTTTTTATATTTTGTACGAGCTGTGCCCGCGACTTCGCGTGAAATTTAACAAAAAAAAATCTAAAATAAAAGTAGCGTAAGTTACTCCTTATGACATCAGCAATCTACCAGTGAAAGTCCCATGAAAATCGGTCCAGCTGTTCCAGAGAGTAGCTCAAACAAACAGACTGACAGAAAGACAGACAAAAAAAGACATTTATTTTGGTATATGCACCGTGTAAACATCATAATGTATTAGTTGGTAAACAATTTTATGTAGGTATGTTCTATACGGGTACTCACGATTTTGAATATAATTATAAAAAATACTATTTTTAGGTACTGTTGTATGTATGTTGTAGGTACCATCTATACAAATAAATGCATGCATATATGCATTTAGTAAAAAGCGGTTATTTTAATATTACAAACAGACACTCCAGGTTTATTTATTTGTATAGATGGTAGGTACAACATACATATAGCCACCATAAATACCTACAAATAGTATTTTTTATAAATTAAAAAAAAATATATATTCAAAATCGTGAGTACCCGTATAGAACTATATAACTATATAAATTAGACACGGTCTATCGGAACTTCCCGATGTAAGGCTGCACTGAAGATCAGCGATACGGAAATGTGCAGAGTAGTTCATGCATAACTACATATAAATAGTTTTTATTTTACAAATAAATAAAATAATAATCTTTTCGACGAACTATTAATTATACTTGAGTACTAGGTAAAGTTGTTGAAAAAAATTAATCCATATTATTATATTAATTCGAGTTAATGAAATCAAACCAAATGTTCAAGATAATGGTTTAGAAAGGATTGCAAAGAATAGGTAATATCCCAAAACAAAGAATTTATCTTAAAAGTCCCTGCTATAGTACTACTTATAGAAGGTGTTCGCTCTTACTTCACTTCCGAGAAACTTACACCTTAGCAGTATACCGACACTGGAAAAAAAAAGACAGGATTCTTAAAATTTACATATAAATTGTGAACCGATATTGATAAAAAAAAAACACTAAAAGCCTACCCCTTACCCCAAGCCGCGGTAATTATGATACTATTTCCTAGCCCAAGCTTACTTAAATGCATCAGTGAAAACTGCATCCTAATCGATAAAAATGTTAGATGTAATTTGGTCCAGATATACTTAGGTTGTGTTGTAACTCTGACCGGGGCGTAGGCTAGTTTTTATCCCTAAAATATATTATGTTCCCATGGATAATTTTAACGATATTTTGTCGTTCAAGACTCAAACGCGGGCGAAGCCGCGAGCAAAAACTAGTTTATTATATGATGTATGCAGGATGTAGGTATCACTCGTAGGTGTAACTACTCAATCAATAAAAAGACAAGTCACGAGGGTACATAGAGTGCCTTGTAAATGTCTTCCTGCTCTGTACAAAGCAATCAATTATATGATTAGGTATGTATTACCTATTTCATTTGGGTTGACTCTTATGAGCTGAGATACCTAGGTATATGTGTTTGAGTATAGAATCTATTTAGGGTTCTACAGCAAATACTAATAGAAAACCATGATAATTTTATTTTCTTTTGCTGTCCATACATCAAAGCCGTTATAGTCGAAATCTTGACCCTAAATTATCTAAATTTAAAGGTAGGTGTGTCCTATGAGCCGCTATACAATAAAGTAGTAAATAAAAAATAAATCAAGCGTTGCTAGCCTAACCTGTTATGTGGGATAAAAAAACCATGAATGTGCCGTTATTTTGATATGTTCTACCATATTTATATTCAAATTGTTGTAGTTTAAATATAATCCCTATTTGTTTTTTTACACGCTTTTTATTAGCTTCACCTGTATGTTTGTATGTTTGTATGTTTGTTTGTAACCGACTTCTTTGGGCGCGATTTTGACCCACTTTAAACGGCCAGATTTCGTTCAAACTTTGTAGATTTATTGAGGACCGATGACAATACACTAATTTGATAAAATTATTCCATTTTTCAATTTGCAAAATATGATTTTTGTTAATTTATATAATTTAGTTTGGTTACCTATAAAAGCGTGTTTTTCAGTTTTTTAAACTACATATTATTTACTATGATTTATACAACGGTACTGGTATTATTTTTCGCTGAATTTATGTGTAACTCGTCTGCGTTTTTTAATGCTACAGATTGCAGATTTTAATGTATGACGTACCTATAGGACAGCCTCGGAAATCTATTAGTAGCAAAACAAATACACTTCTTCTCGAATTACTCTTTATATTATGCAGCTATACAATACAATGCGTCTTATGGTTTTGATTTTCCCTTTTGACAACGAATGCCATGAAGGTGTCATGGCAAAGTATTCTACCTATCTCTATCTGTATTCTACGCGAGCATACGAGCATCATTGCACTACCTCTATACTAATATCTCAATTACCTGCCTGTTATAACTTAAAATAAACTACTTAAAACATTATTTATATTAAATTATATTAGTAGGCTTACAGACGTATCATTTGATTTTACTGCTGTCGATATGTCACCAAATTTGTTATTTAATTATAGAGCGGTACGAAGTTCGCTGAGACGGCTAGTTATATTATATTATCATTATAACTACACGTTAATAATTTAATAATTTAGCACGTGTATAATTTTGTCGTTAGCAAGAAACAATTGAAACGATTTTTTAGACTATGGAGGAAATCTGTATACAACCATTACTTACCAAATAATAATTACCATATTAGCATATCAAAACGTAGTGGTCCGATCTAACCCTGACATTGCTACACCCTTTCAGTGTATCTGTTGTGAATAATATTTTATATGTTATATAATGTATGTATGTATCTACATAACTGAGCAATAAATGTATTGATTATTGAGAAACTTAGTGTCAACTGCACTGCAGCATGGTTTTCTCCCACGTTAGGAATAACCCAATCGACTATACTCACGTTTTCTTAATTGATCATGCTAATTTAAAATGCTTAAGTAGCGCATATGCTTGCACGATTCTTGCCTCTACATAACACAGTGAAGGTTGTAATAAGTTTTTGTTCGTAAATTTGTCTGCTTAGTGATGGATCTATCTATAAATGACGTCGTACAAAGTCGCAATTCTTCTTGGTCCCTTCCTGCATTTCGATATTTTAAGTAGATATACATATAAACAAACAGTAAATAAATGCTTACACACGCCCCTCCCACTAGGATTCCCTGTGTCAAATCCCTCACATGTTCCCTGTGGCATGGACAATACAAATAAGATTTCACTGAAACCTATGTCCCAGCTATGTCCCGAGAACAAACACTTAATATTATCTGTCACATAAATGTTTGCCGGCCAGACAACGAAACCATTATACTGGCTTCGTAGGGTACCTACCACAAAGCAGATAAGTAAAGTAGCTACTAAGTATGTAGGCTATGGAGTCTTGTTTATAGTTTGATTACAAAGTAGATCCTTGAGGGATGACAAATTCAATATTATTTATTTTCAATCCATAGTTTTGTTCCTGTTCATTAGAAGGCCAATAACCTGTCCAGGTACATTGTTGTTCAAAGGATCTTTGTTAAATTGTCATTGTGGACTAACTCAAACACTTTGGACGAATCAGAAAATTGTTGTTGTAAACTTGCATTATTATTTGTTTAGGCACCTACATACATAATTTTGCTGAACGTCGAGATAATTACAAAAATTAACTAGAGATACAGTAATTATATATAAAAAACAGTGTTAATCTAATTGTTTTCGTTTGCTTTGGTTTTCGTGGAAAATTCTTCAGGTGACTTAATTGCAGATAATTATGTTACTCAACAAACTCTACGAGCTTCCACATCACCTTTTTCTTAGCAGCGATATTTTTATTGACACTAGAGTGGATTTTTAGAAGTCTATTAAAGCTAAGCGTCATACAAAGCACCGTCCAAATTATAAGTAACTAAGTAGTTATATAATATCAGTCACTTAGATATTTATGGGTGACCATTAGTGTTAATTTGGGATGTCACGCGCATTCGTCCAAAATGTTTATTAGATGCCACTAATCTCTCTACCAATCCGCACTGGAGCTGCCTGGTAGAGTATGCTCTAGGTCTCCTCAATTATGAGGAGAGATCCTTGTACCTTGTAGTAGGCCATTTTTGGGTTGAAGAATATAGGTAGACAAGGTCGACATTAAAAATTAAAATAATGATGTAGGTCGAAAAGATGCCGACTGCTGTGGATTTTCGTTATCGTCAATTTATACGAGAACTATTAATTACGTATTTGTAATTCTATGTATAAATTAAACTGACAGATAAGATCGCAATATTCGTAATGATAGTTTAAAAGAAGCGCCTGTGTAGGGTTGCCACAGTATAAATTGAGAAATAAAATCGGTCAATTGCGAATCGGACTCGCACACGTTGAATTGAATCTGGTACACGTTAAAACAATTGAT
Source organism: Ochlodes sylvanus (assembly GCA_905404295.2). NCBI lineage: Eukaryota > Metazoa > Arthropoda > Insecta > Lepidoptera > Hesperiidae > Ochlodes > Ochlodes sylvanus. The sequence continues at coordinate 11,704,581 of FR990124.1, read as the reverse complement.
TTTTTTGTTTATTTATTAGAAATAAATATTATTTTGTTTTAATTTACTCCTGTAAAGCGCAAAGTTTTTAAAGCGCGAAGACTTTAGTTTCTTGTATGGGAGCCCTCCTTGGGAATAAATTTATTGATATTATTATTATTTGTCCTGAAGGCTTTAATGACACGTACTTTGTGGAAATCTCAAGTGTCTATCTTGAACGGTTTATGAGATAAAACAACCCCGTTTTTTAAGGTTACTTGTAAAGACGATCCCACTTTAGGCCCTAACTTTTTACATTTTTATTATTTGTTGTTATAATGGCCACAGTAACACGTATTCTGTGACAATTTCAGTAGACACCAGTAGACACCAGAAATTTTCATTTAAGAATCTATTTCCGTTCAAGTGATAGAGCCCTGTGAGTGTTAGACAGACAGACATACAGACATTGGAGGAATATTAACAGGATCCGTTTTTACCATTTAGGTACGGAACCCTAAAAACGAAAATTCAACACCTAAGTAAAAAATATGAAATCCTAGAAACAATAGGACAATAATAAAAACGTCGTGTAGGATAGAGTAGTCCCGTTGTTCCGTGATTATTACATTGATTTTGATTCCCTGAGGCTTAGTTGCCGTTTGCAATTTTTATAATTGGGTAAATTCAGGAAACCCAATAGTCTTACGGATAGTTTTTAAAAATATATTTCTGGGCGAGCGTCGCGTTGTTTTCAGTCGCACTTCAAACATACTTAGACGAACGGAGAATCTGCGTTAACATTTATCATTTTAATCATATGATAATTTTTCTTAATTAAATACAGTTGATTAGGTAAGTATGTTAATGTATTACTAGGTATTTATTGAGTAGCCATGATAATGACCGTTCCCGCTTCGCTTCTAGCTACTATGCCTTAGTTCTCACACTCGAAAAATGTTTAGATCGGCTTCTTTAAATGGTCATTTTTAAATGTGAACTGATTGATATAAAACAAACACTAATGGTGAGTCAGAATTCATCAAAAAAACCATGTAAAAAACAGTTGAGCCGTTTCGGATATTATTGAAATAAAATAAAAATCTGACAAATAAGAATTCTAAAAAAATATATCGTTTTAGGATAAAACCTAAAACCTAGCTTTATACCCCCTCTTAATAAGCTACTACTACTCATACTAACAGTATTTCTCCAGTATCCATACGTAAGTAGGTACATCATCTCATATATTTTGTTGTAATTTATGTTACAGATCACAGCACTTGTTGACTACTTCGTCACGTATTAAGCGCGATGGAGAAGGACAAAATAGTATTCAAGGTAAGAATAAAAATTAACAATTTATGCAATCTTTATTTCGATTTACGCATTTACACGCTTCAAGAAATACTAGGTAAGTAGGTATATACAAGGTAACCTCTACGTTACTGTGTACTTTGTCTAGTAATGAAGCAACTGTTTTGAGGATGTATTAAATGAACATAATATATGCAAATTGATTAAGCAATCAAAATATCTGCGGTTTGGGAGCCGCATTGCTATCTGTCGGAGGTATGCGTGACAGAATTTGTGGTTTTATAGAGTCGTGTACATTTGTATGCGAGTTTTGGGATAGCCGTTCGCATTGAACTACTGACACAGTTCAGTGCGATATGGCACGGTCGCATTTGTCATCGAAATACTCCTGTCAATATGTGATCGATATGTTTCACGTGCTGACAATGCCGGCACCCTCGTACCTGAACTTTGATACCTGCCACAAACTATTAGCCTTGCGCTTCACAGTGTTATTGTATTTAAATTTTTATATTCAGTAGGTACGTTTATGGTCATTTGTTAATAAAACGGGCGTGGCAGTTCTGGAATCTATAAACCATCGTGTGAGTATCGCAGCTTAAAACCCAACTTAATCTATAATCATCCAAATTATTTCTTTAGTGAGTAATTTTTTTTAATAATAGGTCCCTATTGTATAATATCCTTCATTGTGCCCACCACTCGAGTTTATTAGGTATTTATTGTTTCATTTATTTATTTATTTGGGTAAACACAGATTTATCAAGCGTTTACAATTCATATACATATTCATACATCAAATACTTATATGATTTAATTTGATTAATAATGTAGTATTTAATAATAGTGTACCTATGTTAAATTTATGTAACCCATTAATCCTACCCATTACAAGACTTAATGTAGGTTGGTAGGTACTTAGATAGTTTTTTAATCAATTGTTCCGATTTACATTGAGCTACCTAAGTAGTTACTAAGTAGCTACCTACTTATTTACTATCTTTAGTTAATAAAGTTGATAATCAGTTCATAGCTGGCCAATAAAAATAAGTACACTAAATTCTTGTTCCGAGAAACGGTGGTGATCGTGGGAATACTACTGTAATAGCCACTGTTTCTATAAAACATAAAAAATTATTGTACCTATAAAAATATTTGGTCTTACGTACATTTTGAGATACCACGCCATACTGAACGACCAATATTTTTTTCGGAAAAATCTAAACTTCGTATAGGTAATTTATTTATATTTCATCCGTCGGAGTCAATTAAAAATATTTCATGTTTTTATGATGTAGGTAGCTTGTTTTTACAACGGCTTAAGACGGCTTTTCAATGTAGTTTTTTTTTCAATAGTACAACGTAGATTTTATAAATATTATCTGGCTTTAACTAATATTAAGTAACAACCTTCTGTATTAAGGCTTTCACAGCAAAAGTCGCGTAGAAAAAATATTTTACCACTGACTTATGACCTAAGGGCGCGTTCACATGGAACGTCCGTTTTACAGGATCCGTTTTAACTGATCCGTCGTCGCTACTGGAGGTAATATTCAAAATTTCAAACAGCATTTTGGGCGCGTACACATAGAACGTCCGTTTTACTGGATCCGTAATACTGTCATGTGTGTGAACTCGCTCGTACAACTACATACGCTAATAACATATCCGTTTAAACGGACCTGTAAAACGGACGTTCTATGTGTACGCGCCGAAATGCTTTAAAGTTTATCTCTGGCTGCAGTTATATATTGAATAATAACATATAGACAGTAAATTTGTATTGTTTTTTTTAATCCAAAATTTATTTTCATAAAATCTTTGTTATTATATAATTACAACAGTAACATTCGAATGTAACGTGCCTATTTACATTTATTTTTCAAATTGTTTTACAGTTTGTATATTTGATCAATCGAGCGCTACAAATTGGTCGCTAATAGTTAAACAATAGAATGTAAGACGGTTGTCATGACAAAACAACAACTTTGTTATTCAAAGTTGATGAGTACAACCACAGGTAGCTAACTACCTACACCTCATATCGTGACTTTCAGTAATTTTTCTACGTTTCCTTCGTTCCCTTCACCGAAGCTAATGGTTAATATCAAATACGCACGTTACTCTTAAAAAATCGAAATTCGAACCCGCGATTGATGCCGAATTTATTATACATATCAAAGCTCTAAATCATACGTGCTATGTACTTATATCTATCTACTCCTAGATAAATTTGACTACCTATATAGGTACATGTTTGGTTCGTATTACTAGAGAGCCGCTCTGAAAACGAATTGCCTCCGTAATTCATTTTGTCTAAGGTTTAAGTACTTTCCATTTAAAAATCAATGTTTTATTTTATTTTGGTAAACGTTTAAAATATTATTTTGAATTGTCATTTATTCATAATATTATGAGGTGTACCTATTACCAGAGTCCAAAGAAGGCTTATTTCTGATTTCCTTGGCACGTGTAACGATATTGAAAACAATGCACTATTCTAGTGGGTAACTGGAAATAGCGAATAGGTTTGCACCCACCGTAGACAATGTCGATTGCGTAAATGATTTCAGAAAACGGTTTACTTCGTGAACACGTGTGACCAGCTGACCAGTGTCGCTGGCAGAGGCCACCTTTATTAGCATATCTACGACAAAATGCAGCTAAACAATAACGTTACACACAGCAACTCACAATATACTAGTAGTTAATTAAATATAAGAAATATACCTAGTAGTTCAGCAATCAATAAAACCTCTCCAGAACGTTCTAAAAGACAAGCTAAGTGCATTTATCTCTTGCTTATCAAAATCGCACAAAAAAATCTGAAGCGAAATAATAAATAATTATACGTACTTAGTGCTTAATAATTTTATCTATCCTCTTGTAACTAACCGACTTTGTCCCGAGATATAATTATTCTGAGATAGTTAATTTATTCTGACAATTTTTAAGGTAGGTATTCAAATTGACGTTGAGTTGAATTTTTAAATAAAACCGATAATATTATACGTTGTTGATGATCTAATTTTATTTTCATGTCAACCGGACTTATAATTATTACTTTAATTATTATTATTTGGTGGTATTGTACCTATTCAAAAAAGATTTTGTAATTTTCCACAATTCGATACAGAGTATCCGAACGGGCGTCGTCGTTGTCGTGATATTGTGACATTCCGCACGTGTCATACCCACACATGCTTATTAACTGCATATCAAGGATTCCGATAGCGATGCCGTTACTCCAAGTCCTGATCACCTTCAAGCACCACCACTTCAACAGTACCAACCTCCAAAAGCAATCTGCGGTTTACCTCAAACATTTCGTTCCAATTCATTTCGTGCGTTATTAAACTAAATTTGCGGACTAGAATTAAGCAACTTGATCAATAATATCGTTTCGTAAGTTAGGAAAAATACATAAAGCGACAGCTCTTTGTAATCATGATATACATAGATATGTCGATTAGAGGCAATATTCAAAGTCAATTAATTCCTTTCTCACGTTATTAACACAGGAACAAAACTCGAGACTATTGCTGGGAAACAAATCTGTCCTCAATACATTTTGTTTTGCGTGTCTGTTATCTTGCAGTTATAATGAACGTCTCGGCAAACTGCGCTTAATTTAGAATAAGAATGTTTTCGTTATTGTGAAGATTATTACTTCATTTATAATTGTTTGCGTCTCGATCGTGATAAAAAATTCAGTTGAAATCGGCCACGCTTCGCAATGGCTGTTTTTGTAAATAAAAACTTTTTGTTGCGTTTGTTTTCGCGGCTATCTTATTGTAGAGACGACCATCATGAGTCGATGATGCTCCATTCCGGACGCACAGTGGTCTGAAAATCAAGCTTCATACTCATAGAAACTGATTGTCAGAAATCAATAATTAAAAAATGTTATTGTAATAAGTACACCTCCCTTTGTTAACTGTTATAGTATGAAGGTCGTGAGTAGCTCCATGTGTGAGAAAAAAAATATTGTATATTTTTTTGTATGGGAAAAAAACTTCAAAGTGGATTTTAAAAAAACTGATCATAACTGAGGGTCTGGTATTCACATGAGTTATTACACCTTACATGGCGATTAAGATGACATACAATTGTTATGCCTTTCGGTGCCGCTTTGCATGTAGCAAGCTTTTGAAAGTTTGAGTTTTTGGTAGATGATTATTCAAGTCTTCATTTTATATTATAAGGATACCTATAACTTTCAACATGAAAATAATTGAAATTTGTATATACACAAGGAATAAATACGTACTTAGGATATATTTAAATAATAATTGTTTAAAAAATAGGAAATAAAAAGCACATATTCAATAAAAACTGTCACAATTTCTTTATTTGATTATACTATTAAATATTATTTCAGTAAATTATATAATTAAATGTAGTAATACTCAGAGCTTTACATATATATTATTCTCTATTACTAACTACTTATAAAAGACCAATTATCTATCAAAGAGTATCTTCTTCATCAGAGTCCAGCATAGGTGCATTAACATCAACGAATTCAATATTCTCCTTGTCTATATCTGCATCATCATCACCAATGAGAAGAATCGGTAATAGGTGTGCGTTTTGATTTTATCAGCTGTGGCCTTATGCTGGACAGGTAGGGATCTGACGAAACAAGAAGACCATTGAAAATGTCTTCGTTTGTTGCTTTTCTCAATCCGGCTCAATTGCTGCAATCTCAGCTTCAATCATAGCTTGTTCTTCCTTTATATTCAATTTGTTTTCACTTGCAAATTTGAAGTAAAGCGGTCTGCAGAACATTGTGGAAGATGGCTTTGGATTCTCCCATAACTTTTCTTCGCCACAAAGTGTTAAAGGCACAAAGGAGCACATAAAATTACTGTAATCATCTTCACCCCCCATAGTTTGCTTGTATATACTTTGCCCTGAAGCACCATCAAAGCCCCACTTGCATGTAAGTGTTAATACTTTTCTGTCCAGACATGATTCCAAACGTAGGAATTTCCCAAGTCTAGCAACAGTTTTGTCCAAAATCGCTTGAAGCTTAACTTTTACCCCTCTTTCAGTGATATCTATAGTATTTTTTGGTGGGTAGCAGTCCTTCTTCGCCTCTAATATAGCAGTATATGAAGGATATAGGGGTATTCCCTCTTCTTTTAAGCAAACTCTTAATGTTGTATACTGCCATTTTGAAAGTTTCAACGAAATCAGTATACCTAATGCTTTATCAGCGGAATATATGGGCTGAGCTTTCTTGGGCTTCAACAGTTGCTTTATCTTAGTAGCTTCCTCGGGATGTTCTGTGATTAATTTAATTATATCTGCTACGTTTTTGTTACCAGCACTTAAACCAGTTGCAAAAGCAAGGCTTTCATTAGTATGTGCTAGTAGCTCTTCCACTCTTCTTCTCTTCTGTAGCGGGCTTAGCTCAGAGAACACTTTTCTTGGACTCACCTCTGTTGATGTTCCAACACTGCAAGTCTCTGCATTCAACCCTAATGATGTTGATGCGCCCTCATTTACACTGCAGTCAAAACTAGAACATGGTTGCTGCTCTTCTAACACCAAAGAAGGTGTGATTTTTTCTTTTATGAACTCAGGCCATTTTATGTCTTCTTGCAGCCATATCTCATACTTTTTTATGAATGTTTTTCTCGTGCGATTACACGAGATCCATTTGTTTTTCAACGAACACACAAAAGTCTGACAGAATTGTTTAAATTCTTTATTTTCATTTTCTGACAAAGTAACGTTTTTCACCAAAACTTCAAATAATTCGCTGGGTTTTGAAAAACAGCTATTGTTCGCCACAAACATAAACATATCCAAATTGGTACTGAAGCTTTCCATTATAACAAGAAAACAAATCGAACTAAATAAGTATAGTAAGCGCGAACAAGTGCAAAGAGCTACTAAATTAAGTTAGCATATACGTCCTACTTATATTATAACTACCCTCATTTACACTTGCTGTCGTTATTATGCTTATCTTATCAAAACTTGAAGGTAATTACTTAATGAGTTACTTTATCAAAGAAATTTTGTAGTATAATGTAAAAAAATCTGCAAATTTTTTATTGTATTCATAAAGAAGGTCATTAGCAAGTTGTTAACTAATGACAACATCAGTAATGTTATCATCATGTAATTATATCAAGGGTATGATTCAACTACCAAAAACTCAAACTTTCAAAAGCTTGCTACATGCAAAGCGGCACCGAAAGGCGTAACAATTGTATGTCATCTTAATTGCCATGTAAGGTGTAATAACTCATGTGAATACCAGACCCTCAGTTATGATCAGTTTTTTTAAAATCCACTTTGAAGTTTTTTTCCCATACAAAAAAATATACAATATTTTTTTTCTCACACATGGAGCTACTCACGACCTTCATACTATAACAGTTAACAAAGGGAGGTGTACTTATTACAATAACATTTTTTAATTATTGATTTCTGACAATCAGTTTCTATGAGTATGAAGCTTGATTTTCAGACCACTGTGGGACGCCTTTGTGCTGCCTTTTGCCTGTTGGGACCGACATACATTTAATATACGCCAAAATAAACACAATCTTGCATCACATTTTTGGTAAAAATTAAACTTAATCGAATTTATCTGTAGCGGGCTTATGGTTCTTTATGGTAGAGACTATTGGAAAAATGTCTTTTGTGGGCTATAAAGTTTAACCGTGTTTTATTATCGACGCAATATATTGCGTGGAAAGAGTATTTAAAAGGTAACTATTAGGTACCTGTATTTACCTAATGACAAGTCAGTATCCTATGTCAAACATTTGTACAAAACTATACCTCTGTAATCAATGGAACTGTTTGAATTATGTATTCAACCCAGAAAGTTCTAAAAGACTTGCTTATCAAAATCGTACAAATATACCTGAAGCGAAATAAAAACGTAGGTGTGTGCTTAATAATAATTTTATCTATCCTCTTGCTATGCTATGCCTCTTGTCTTGCAACATAAAAAATATTTTTTTAAGTAACCTGGTATTCATCCTCCAAAGGTACATATCAGCACTGGTTTATAACTTTATACGTCTATTTATTGGTAATCAACTAAGTGCGTTGAACTTTTTCTGTCGAGTTAATATGCTCACTGACATCTCATTGAAAGTTTTATCATGGAACTTAACCCTTATTAAATGTTTTATTTGCTTGACCTAGACCTATTTAAACGAAAGTATCCAAAATACGCGTGTAATCGAATGGTATTAATGAATGTTATCGTATTGAAGCATAAAATATACATATTAATTGTCTGTCAGGTATATTATCGTCTATTGTATTCTAATTCAGTTAGTCCGGTTAATAATACAAGGCTGATCCCGTCACGACTGCACCTCGGCGACAATGTTGGTAATGTGGCTATCAATGTAAATGTCTGACCTGAACAAAAGAAACTGATGGATGATCTAATACCTTATTCCTAACTTTAGAATAACAAAACAAGTTCAAGTGCTAATTGTCTTCCGCATTGTTGTTCTATGCTAATTGATCTTTGTCATTTTTTAGGGATTTGTGCGCTTTAAGCGCTGCTTAATTTGGAAAATTTAAGGCGATTTTTTTCCAACATAAAAAAATTGTAATTTAAGATTCAAATTCCAATTCAAAATCTCCAATATTGAAATTGTTTTATGTGTTTTAGTAAGGTTATACATACCTGCCTTTATAGGGAATCTTCCCCTATAAACGTGACGAGGACCTCAATATGGTGGTGTATGACTAAAATATTATATTAGCTGAATAAAAAAATATTATTTTATTCTTCAGTTTTACATATTTTTGGCAGGAGATTCAATATTTTGCAGTCGGTAGCGAAACTTTTATATTTCTGTACTGAAAATACAATTTCACATATTTTAGCATATCGACACAAACACAAAACCTTCCTATTTGGGTTCCATACGCCACATCGAATTCCATTACATCGAAGTTCATGACATCGAACACGTTACATATGATGTCGTGGAGCTAAAGTTTCAAGTTTTGGTCCTCTTTATTGCCTTGTAATTTCTAACACCTATTAGAGCTAAGTAATGAGTTTCTCGTGGCTTTCAATACTTCACAACCTTAATATTTTTGTTCGCTTCGCTAGCTCAGATCTGTTGATTTCTTTTATTTTCAATAGCTAGTGTTGATCTTGAAAACCAACAATCACTACTTAAACGAACTTTGCTCTTTGTAGAACAGATTAACTACAGATAGAACAACTCAAGTTCATCGATTTAGGGCCAGTTTCACCGGTTACGGATAAAGTTCCGGATAGTTATCTGACATTTAATGCTATCTACCAGTTATAGGCTGCTAATAACTTTTTTCTGTTTCACCATCTAACTCCCGGATAATTTAACTGATACATAAAGTTATTGGCCATTGACAGTTGACGGAACGGCAACGTCGCTTTTTTGCGTTTCGTTACTACAACGTAAATTATCGTCATTTGAAAACAATTTTAAAAACCTAAATAATAAAATACTTTTTGATCAAAATAATCCAAGTCAAGTTTTATTATATTATCAAGTTTAATTTATCAATAAAGAACAGAAATAGTAGGATTCCTATGCTTTACTAGGTATTCAAATTCTAAATGTGTTTATAGAAACGAAACGCAAGACATGTGTCATTTTATTTTTTTCGTTCCCGCCATTTGACTTGACAGATTTTTTATCCGTCGGATAACGCCTCTAACAGCCACTTGAAGTGGCAGTTATCTTAACCAACACTTTATTTGTCAGATACTTCTATCCGAGACCTGTGAAACCAAAAGTTGTAGTTTATTTGGGAGTTAAGTTCCTAATAGGCTATCCGGAACTTTATCCGTAACCGGTGAAACAGGCCCTTAGAATTCTGTAAAGACGTACCTAATTATAAAAAAATGATGTGGTGTCGTGGGACACCAGGTAGGAACGAAGTTCCTTCGGCTAATGTAGAATCGACACAAATTGCAAAAAAAATCGTGCTCAATTTTATGTAGGTTTTCTTGATTTTTCTCTTAAATTTTGCTGATTAGTTTTTATTTAAGTACAAGAAAGTATTTAGGAAATTCAGTATTTTAGGAAATAATATAAAATAATATAAAATATAATATATAAAACAATAATATAAAACCCATGTGTATCCATTGTTATATAAAAGTATAGAATAGAAAATAAAAATGCATAAATTTCATTTGTGTTTTATTTAATTAGAGAATCTTGTATATTAATCAAATCACAAGCTATAGTAAAAATATGGTTAAATGGTATATTTGTCTGTTCTTGAATCAAGTTAACTAAATAATAACAAGTTAAAGGATTGCCAATATAAGAACGGGGGCTTTTTTTTAATTTTATTCAAGGTACACTCTAAGGCATTTAAATTTTCTCGTCTTTTGTCATCCTGTATAATCACTACAATCTGAAGAAGACTCCATTTGAAAAGATATTGATGATTCTGTGAAAGTTACAGAGGGAGTATAAGATGTATCACTATCTGATTGTTCTATTTTTTAACAATTTTACTCAAATAATGTTTAATTAAGTTTTTCCAAAACAACTCATTTATTCTCAAAATAAGTTAGCTTTTCTCAAACAAGTTGGCTTTTCTCAAAATGAGTAAACTTTTCCAAAACGAATAGGCTCATCGAACGTCACTCAATTAAATGTCTCTTAAAACAAGACTAAGAATAATTACATCTAACCTGTATACATAGCTCTCATATGTATCGTCCATCCCGATACAACTGTCCATTGGCACTCTCCAATAACAGAACTGAGCACCTCTCTCTAGTGTCTTATAAGAGCTATGCATTGTACAAAAATAACAATGATCAAATAATAATTTCAATGAGTTACGTTCGACAAGATGGCTGAATTTTATTAAATTTTCAAAAACAAAAGAAATCTCATTACAGTGAATTAATCATCAATCAGTCTGGCTAACTTACTAAGCCATATCATAAAAAACTCCATATGTTACAACCCTATTTTCTTTTTAACTATTAACTGACCATTTAACTGTAACTGTCAATAATTAATTATGTGACCGTCTCTAAGTATCTAGACTACCTATATCACCAGTAAACCCTGTGTGATAAAGCCAAAAATGGGTAGGTACTTCAAATGTTATACTCCTAGTACCATATTACCACAAAATTACCAAAAAGTTATTAACTTTATCAATGTCATAATTAGAACTCAATATTTAACTTCAAAAACTCATTTTCTTGATAATTTAGTTCCATTGTGTCTAGATTATCATTTTATTATTTTGATGTTATTCTATTTCATAACTAATGAATAACAACTCAAACTCAAAAAGTACTTGGTCATACCTGACAAATCCTTCAGCGTGGACTTGTGGATAGCGACTCCTGGATACAGGTGATGCAGACTAATCCTCACTTAATACTTGTATACCATGATATCCAGATGACATCTTGTACTTCATAGTCATCTCAAAGCATCGCAGCCTTGCTTGCCAGTTCATATTGACATCCAAGCTTTCTCAGTAACTAGTTTCTTACGGATTCTTTATCCCAGCTTCTGATATCGGCGTCAGGTAGGCCGGGTGTGGGTGTTTGTATGGTTTTCCAGTCGATTCTACTCTGTTTAGCATGTATTTTCATGAAAGTAGGTATTCTTCACATAACCTCCGTTGTGGGCTTATTTCATGTCAGGACTTCAGCTTAGGATTTCAAATAAAATACAGGATTCGGGACCAACACATGAAGAACCATTTATTCTCTGATTACTGTCCCGTATAAACGCTCTTACTTTGGTTATTTACGCAAAACTTCGTTTACGATATATTTGATTTACTCAGCGATACTCAATGTTGATTTTAACGATTTAACCACTCGCTCTATCCGCGATATCACATTTTATTTATTATAACTTCATCAACAACTTGAAGAGACTCCGCGACTTAAGACAACTTTCTTAACTTTTTCCGCGGGAACTCAACATTGACATAATCATAATCTCCGTTTTCTGACAGATCTCGCAAACTCCACTTACATAACCAATGTAAAATATATTATATTTATAAATATATATTTAATAATAAAGAATAAACTAATACTTACGTATTTAATTCTTTTGCACTGAATAATTTCCCACTATTATCACTGTCAATTATTGCATTCAAGTATTTCAAGTCACTTGTTGGTTCACTTGCCATTGTTACTATATTTATTTATTAGATTTATTATTGTTTTGACGATTTGAAATTAAATGAAAACTAATGAAGGCAACGGCGAAAGAAATGAAACAGGGAGAAAGAGAAAGGTAATAAACACTACTCGCTTGTGTATGCGACTGTCGCGCATGCGCACGTCTCATTATTCCACGCATTTTTTCTTACGGTTTTACTATCACATATTTTTCAGTTCGGTCGCCGTAGCAAAACCTATCCCCTCCAAGCCTGCCGTAAGGAACTTCGTTCCAAAAATCTAATATGGATAGCCATAGATGCAGTGTACATTTTAATTCCAAATTCCAACAATGGTTTTGAAATTGATGAGTAAGGTAATCCAGGTGATATGCAGTTGTATGACCAATCAATTGATTCCCTGATTACATTCGTTATTCCAGACGATCAGACTGGTCACGTTTACACCATTATTCCGGCAATATACAGTTCCTTTAAAGACAATTCGCTTCTTCGCATATTTTTATTAAAGCTTCTAAGATTATTGTGTGCTTTTGACCTTGACATTTGAATTTGTTTCTGTCTTTGTCAATTTATGAGAATGGGATGCCCTTTGCACAAAATTATTTTAACATGCTCTGTAATTTACATTTGTTGGAATGAAGAGGAAACTATTGTATTCCAATTTGCACAATACAAGTTTAATAACTAGATAATTATGTATATTTTACAAAATAGGTATGTAGATACTATATTTATATTTGGATTGTATGAAAATTAAGTCGAGCTCACGCATTGAGATACTATGTAAGTACCTACATAATAATTCATTATGCTCACGTTTTTTTTAATGTCAAGTATTTCAAATGGCAAACAGAATTGTATGTATTGTATAATATGCTAGGCTAAGGCTAGGCTATTGTTATGCTATTATTCTATGTTTTTTTTAATTTGTGGTTTTTATTTCTTGAAACATTTTCTCAAGATAAAATTTAGTGACCATAAGAACAAATTAATTTCTAGTCTGTGATTTATGGTAATGTTTTGGATTACGGATGTACCATCATACAATAACAACATACAACAACAACAACATTTCACTTCATTTCATTTCACCAATAAATTTATGTAAAGAATTTTCAATATTCGCTTGCACAGATATGGGGCGCCCGTTTTTTGTCATACTTGCGTTTCGGTAATAAAATGGCAATAAATATTAATGTTTCTAGTTTTTGATTGCAATTGTTACTTCTTTTTTTATTTGAAATTATTATGTTTAAGCTTAGATATGCTGCCAGTAAGCATTTATCAAAATGCACTTTGTTTTTTTCACGCTTTTAATTAACTTATAATGTTTGTATGCTCGGGTCAAATCTTACGAGCTGCATTTCAACAAGTTCCTCTTACTTTACGCAATTCAAAATTGACATAATGTATTGATTAAATTTATTGCTCTTCATTTATTGATTAAATGAAGTGCACAGTGATTAAATTTATTGCATCTCATCACGGTTACTTTGACTAGTGACAACTAGATTTTTTTTTTAATGTTGCTATACTAAATTATGTGTAATGTAGGTAGGTACCAAAGGAATGTCGCGGCTCGTATCGTGATAGTAGATCGAGGACATCTTCATTCACATCCGTCGGTCGCCTTAAATATTTTTCGTCACTCGCTACATACTCTCAAATTTCGTTCAACTTATATGAAATTATAACTATGTACATATATACTTTTTGTCACTAGCTTGTTATAAATCTATTTAGCCCTTTTCTATTACATAAATAAATAATAGACTTTTTATTATTTATTTACAAATACCTATAAATTATAGTGGTTAAAATTATGTATAGAATTAATAACCAATAGGTACTCAATTAATATTTATAATGTACAATTCTACACGGTATAGCTTTACACTTGTAACAAAAAGTACCAACATAAACATTCTGCTTTTTTAGATACCTGTTTGCGCTTTTACATAGAACCCTCAGCACAATGAATTACTGATAGTAGAGTTTGGTGAGATATGAACAGGGTCGTCGAACTCTACTAGTAGGTAGGTACCTACTTGACAACATGGAATGATATTCACGAATCGAGCCTCTTGATTTAAGGACGGGTTCGTTAAAATATTTCATCAAAAGTACAACAATTGGCCGATTAGATTCGTGGGTGCAAGGCCAACCGCCGTCGGTTTCACGTGATGACCAGTCGTCATCACTGTGCTATAGTTACTGCAGACTTATCAGTCGTTCGGATAGCTGATCGTGTCTTCAAAACTCTTATCATGCTGATAAACATACGTTATCATTTCGTCTGTCTGTTTACTTAGTATTCATTTTCTAATCGGACAAATTTGTGCTTGATTACTTACGTACGTTTACATAATTTCAGGTTACAGTTTACAGTAGGTATACCTATAGTTTTCAATTTAACAGAACCAATTATAAATTTAACAATCATTTTTATCTTTGTTTTTTAGGCATGCTGAGATATAAACATTACATTTATGTGGTTATTTAGATATTATGTATACGCTTGAATAACAGTATCACACAGTGCCTGAATCTATGTATGTTTCAAATTGGAAACGATTCAGACCTTACACACTGAACATGTTTCTCCGAAAGTCTGACTGGAGGATTACTGTTGCTGTGTATAAATGGGGTTAATAGTCATAGGAATAAGAAAATTATACTGCTTAACTACGTCTAAATGTAAAAAACTTATACCAACTGGTCAGTGACCTTACCACGTATAAAGGTACGTAACGATGACAAGGAATGTGCAATAATCGTAATAGATATAACCGAACGCAATAAGTCATGAATGAACTTGTATGAAAAATAACGTGTGTTTTCCGCAGTTTTTGTATCGATTACATATTAGGTTGTTGACGAGCGCCAGACTAGTTTATTTCCTGTACGAGCCACTCTGCATCGGTGGGAACATTACGCTAACACTTTATAACTCAATTTGCTCAGTTTCTTTTGCACATACACTTTATTGCATTGGAATGTAACTTTTACAAATGTTAATTGCGCAGTACTCGTACCTACAATTAGTATCTAAGTGAGTGCTCTCCGTAGTATAGGTCCTTATCTCATACGATTGACGGAAACTTTATACTCACGAGTTCTTACGATAACCTAACTTCGTTGTTGATTGTGACATAATGACCTATATTTAAATATGTATAATTATAAATATAATATTAAACATAATAATTACCTATTATTTTCTGATATGATGTCAAAGAATAGTCATAGGTAGGTAGGTTTACCTTTTACCTTCACACTTCGTCACGGATTTCGTTACGTAGCATGCCTTTTTCTTACTGTTCATATAGGAGTCACCTATTTTCTTGCTTCATGCTGACTACTGACTGTCCAGCATGTCCCATAAATCGTTTGACCAACAAAATTTTTATAAAAATCAGGCAGGTGCGTGTCGGGCGACGCGCAAAGTTGATTTAATTATTGGTAAGCCAACTTAGCTGTGATAACAACCAACTATTTAGCTGGCTGAACACTCTGCTGGGGTGGGGAATATTCCACTCTGTCTAAAATAAGCTTAATATTCCGCAAATGAATGCGTGAATTGTTAAATAGTTAAGCCTAAGTTGCGAATCGACGGACAGACGGACTTTAGTTGACTACGCAACCTTACAGGATTTGTTTGGAGTAAGAATTCATTGTATGCTCATCACATAAGGCAAACTTGTAAACTATAGCTTATTTATAACATATTTTATCTACTTATGTTATACTCGTAAGATTTAACAGAAACAATAAGTCGAATTTATGTGTTAGTTAACTTAACATTTATAATTTTTTTTAATCTAAAAATAGGCTTATTAACAACAAAAAAGTACTTTCAACGGGCAGCGGAATATTACTATAAGATAATAGGTACATAGTGTTGATTTCAATTCAAATTGCTTCTTTAGTAATCATCTGGACCTTTGGGCCTCCGCCGACCGACACCCGGCCTCCTCTGCGGGGTTATCGGCGCGATAACTGCGCCCCACTCAACACTGTATCATTTAATAATGCGTACGTACCTAAAATACACTGAAAATTATTGTAGCACATAATTTTAGTGATGAGTTTATGCGTTAAAATTAAAAGAATTTTTATTCGGGATTGGTGTTTACAAAAGCTTTACGAAAATTGAATTACGCCGTCGCGTCAACAACCCTACGGTGAATGAAAAAATTGAGTTTCCAAGACTAAAAGGCAATGACAATGTACGTAAACTGCTAATTGCGCTAGTCTTTTTCTTGAACCGCAGGGCTCTGCAGCAGATTAATATAAACGCTAAACGCTATTTTTTCATGACAATTAATTCTTTACCTAGGCGGAGCTGATTATCTACTCACTTACTTTGATTTTATCTACGCACTCACTGGCATGAATAGAATTTAATATATTTCCGTAGCCAAGTTCTACAAAATGGTTACGTGGCCCGCAACGCATCAGTGACGATGCTGGTGTTACTGAATACTGATTCAAATTGGATTGGTGTACTATACGCTTACTTCTTAAGTTACTATATTCTTAGTTTTAGTTTTATTCGTATTACGTACTACGCAGTAGAGTAGTTGATAATACCTTACGTTACTTCTACGATACCTATTACCTATAATTCCAAGTAGTACCCAACGTTTACTATCAGACTATCACTTTATACTAGCTTCTAAATATAGAAGATCGGTTATTCATCTCCTAGTTTGCGCTTTTAATCAATTTGCAATACCAACAGCATCAGGAAGCACAATACAAGTTGTTGTAAGGGTATTGGCGAGGCTACATCAGTTAAAAAATCTGCTGGAACAAAGATCATCCTTACATAATAACCTTAGATCTGAGAACATTAATCTTCACAACCCATAATTTGTCTGACGTAGGTCATCTCTCGCAACGTAAAGGGTAAACATTACATTACCCATTACGTATAGGTATAAGCAAACCGAGGATTAAATTTAATAAAAAAATAAATAAACGCTACACACTCATAGTTTCATACTAGGATTTGAATGTATCGTGCTTTGGACAGCACACAAAACTTTTCTTTAATCCTTAACTTTATTCCGAAGTGGAATTTGTTTAACCCATAATATTAATGTGCTAAAAATGGAGAGAATGAAAAGCGATGGATCATACAGAACAGGACAGAAATTAAAACTCGTCATTCAATTTTCCGCCTCGCTCCTTTGAACTGCAGTACCTTTTGAAATTCAGTCCAGCATGGTAAACATTGCCCCATACAGGTCATTGATTGATTAGAAGACTTCATAGATGTTTAAAGGCATTAAAAAAAATTAAAACGCATTCAGGCTAGCGTACAATGTTTTTATTCATCGAAGCGAGTGATAATTGATTTCTTATACGCAGGTTTTTAAAAATTGGCTATGCGTGTAGTGCGATTTAACCGTGATTCCGTGTTCGAGAGAGTGACGCTTACTGCTGTGAGTAGGTCTATCAGATATCCGGATTTATCCGGAAGTGTCCGGACTTTGGAGCTTCTGTGCGCGGCTTCTTTCTTAGCCCCGGTATTAAAAATCTAAATAATACCTAAAACTGAAATGAACATACAATAAATTTTATTTTTATTAAAGTTCTAAAATTTAACTGATTTGATGAGACTGATTAGTTTCATTTCGACTTTTACCGTCTAATTCAAAATCAAAACGAAGTTTTATACCTAATTTGATTTTCTAAGGTGTACGGACATATTAAGAACGGTTTTTTATAATCCGGACTTTTCAAGTTTTCAGATGGTAACTCTAGCAAGGAGTAGGTAGGTATCTAATAAAATTGAGATCATTTTAAGAAGTTAATAAATCTGTACCTCCTCCAGTTTGTCTATAATCGCCACAGATACAGGTAACTAGTAGTATCATATAAACATGGAAATAAAATGAAAAGCATCGCACTATTGCGATCGACTACACTTGTACGACGTCTACTATTTCAAGCAGTTCATGCAATAAGAACAAGTATAATTGATGAGCTCGTGCCCCGAATCACGTAACGCTTACCGAATGACCGTAAAATTACACAATGGTCGAAGATATCATCTATTGATACGTAGGTCTTTCGTCAAATCTCGACCACTCAGATAATTTATTTTGTTGGGCCATTGACTTTCGGAGATGAGCCGTACGGGCGACCAATTACGCTCGGAGAGCCTGAGCCTACAGTCAATTTCATAACGATAATGACACTAAACTAGTTATCATAACCTTTAGATTGGAAGATCATGTAGTAACTTAACAATTCGAATGCTTCGCAATTATTTCATCGCATTATTATAAACATCGTCCTTTCTGGGATGAAAATATTTCTAGTCTGCATCCGTATTCATATTTATGCGAACAGGCAGAAGATAAATAAAAATATATTTTGGTTTCTTTATTGATATCAAAGCCTTGCTTACATTGAAATTCCCAAAAAAAAGTTTTGACCAGGTTATTAGAATTTTATTATTAGTATCAGAACTCTGAAGTGTATCTGCCTTATACCTACTACACTACCTACTCTGAGATATTTTTAAATAACAACTTATAAGTTATTGTACATTGGACTATAGCGATTAACTTGTTTTTTACCTCGTTACTTTTGTAAACAAAATGCCACATAATATTCTTAAAATATATGAGGTTATTAAACTTAGCAATATTCCGGTATACAACGGCTGTAGATAGGCAACTACGCGAGACTTATCTATGTGGTTATCAAAGTGCTTTAATAAGCCGTGTAAGTAAATATTAGTGCCCTAATTATAATGTTTATCTTTCTCGTACATTATACGCGCTAAAAATTTAATTTCGCCGAGGCTTTGTCGTGTCTGACAGATTATTGAAGGATTGAACGATATCCACCCTAATAATTATTATAAATTTAAGTGTGCTTGTTTGTTCGTCTGTCCTCTTAGTATAGAAATAGTTGAAAGGTTAGAGACTGACAAAAGCTATTGTTTGGTGGAAAAACATATCATTTCCATGGGAAACATGAGCAATTTGTTGTGACGATTTCTATTATAACATTAAAGAGATGTATAAAATTTGTATACCTAATAGCTTATCAGAATGTGAATATCTTGCATTTCCAAGAACATTACGTTAGTACAGCCTTTTTTGAAGTCGTTTATTAAAACGAAATAGACACAAAGAGTGAGTTATTCATATAGTAATATTATGTAAGAACAAGCGCCGTACAATACTAACAAGACATTAAGAAGCATCTCGCTCGTGAATCTGTATTCTATATGCATTTTGCTGTAGGCGGCGACGCGGGCGACGACGACGCCGCGACGGGTTCGCGTGGGCTCTTTGTCAATATGGTATGATAAACTCCACGCTTAATATTTATAGCTATTATGGCTGCAACGGTGCACTGTGTCATTTATTTTAGTTCTCTTGTTGTTTGGCAATGCTCATTTGCGATTAGAGGTTAGCTTAGTCAAATACTGAGAGATGATTAATGAACGGGATTTGTTTGTTTTTTCTTTTACGAATTCGTGGTTCAAGGCGCACTCAATTTTTAAATATTCTGTTATAATCAATAGTAGCAGGCAGACTTTTCCTTTTCCACAATTCAATTAGTTCGTTTCAGCAACATTCGCGAATTCAAAGTAATATGATGTTATTCTGATTGTGTTGAACATTCATCGCTCCTACACAGGAAAAATCAATGCGGAGAGTAGATTTCTATAGGACGAACAATATCAATATTAAAACGATACAAAATTGCAGGTTCTTCGTTCAAAAATTTTGTTTGTGTAATTTGAAATGCCATGTTTCTAACTATAACGATTGAAACGAATGTTGTTGGTAGGTAGGATTTTACTCTCTGGAATGCCGAGTTACTTCCGAAGCTATAATGATCGTTTTTCGACTCTATATTATTTGTGAAGTTTTAATTATTGCCTACTTCCCAGTCAAACAATTTCCACACCCAATAATCATTAAAAAATGCCTACGTAATTGTTACGCGTATGACTATAATTGTGGGATATCCTTCAAAGATACATCACAAAGTTTTTTGTAAAATAGGTATGTAACAAAGTATGCCCTAATTTTTGTAATTTGAGTTAAAAGACAAGTGTAAGTATATAAATATAATAGTGTACAGAAATATATTTACATTTAACATTTACCTACGATTAATTATATGTACCTATTACCTTTTTTGGAGAGAAAGTTTTGACTTAACTATAATTTTAAGCAATCCGCTTTAGTAGGTCCATTATTAGTTAGGTAGATAGTAAATAGATATTACATTGTAACAATAGATAGTTTATATTTTTACAATGTGTACCTATGATATGATGAGTGTCTTCATAAATGTACACCTTATAGTTTTCAACGAGATTTCAGTAAGCTATAAAAGTAATTTGTTAGCCGTCAGTTTACCGCCGACGCTCTTGTCTCAGAATGCAATGCCTTTGGATGTAGGTAGGTACGTCGAGGACAAACGTCTTCAATTGTTTTTTATTACCCGGTATTTATTTATTTTAAAGTACCTTGAAAAATCTTACACACAAGTGCAAGTTACAGTGAAGATACAAACATCAGTGTAAGTAATAAGGCGCCTTAAACGGTCCTCCGATTGACAGACCTGAATCCTGAATCATATAACTATCTCAAACCCATTTGGTTTAAGGCAGTGGTCCACAATGACTGAACTTGAATCACATTTGTGATCATTATCTCGCAATTATTATGCATTTAATTTGACCTTCGTACAATTTATTTCAATTATAACTCCTTCATCCCGTCAACATCATCATCATTTTCATAATTATTTCAAGTTTATCTTCTACAGAGGTATGGAATGATCGCTATTTAAGAGCCATTTAGGCACTAGTAATATTATTTTTTCCCTAGTTCTTCGGACTTTGTGAGCTTATTCACTTCAGATCTTTTAAGATAGGTAGGCCTTGTTCGTCAATCGTCGTTGACGGATTTTATGTCTGAAGAAATATCACGTAGGTGCCAGTTTCTAAATAGCACTCTGAGCTTGTAATACCAGTTGTAAAACAATGTACCTCAGCTCCATAGTAACTAGTAACTCACACCGCTCGAACACTCTTGACATAAACTTAATAAATGGTTTATCGCATCATCGCAAGCCGTAACTGTCCCACTGCTGGACACGGATTTCTTCTCTCAATGTGAAGGGTACAGGCCATAGTCCACCACCCTAGCCAGGTGCGGCTTGGCAGACTTTACACATTTGTGAGAACATTATGCAGAACTGTCAGGTGTGCAGGTTTCTTCATGATGTTTTCCTTCACGCAAGTGATAATTAAATTCTAATACGCACATAATTTTTGAAAATTAGAGGCGCGTGCAGGATTTGCACCCTGTTCATTCAAAACAAGATAAAGAACGCACTTATCATTTCGAAAACAGTTCGGCATTGCGGCATCCTCTCGCCTCATTCTCTTTAGCCCTCATCGAGTTAACCATATAGTATTTTGAAGGATTATTGATAACATCGTGTAATAATAATTTATAATACTAGTATTCATTGATATAATACAATTATCACTAAATTTAGAGACCTTATTATCATTATGTGTAAAGATAAGATATGCAAAGATATCTAGCTAGCTTTTATCTAAGATTAATGATTTATAAAGTTTTTAATGATTATAAAATTGGTGGACTTTGACAGTAGATATTCTTTGATATAAATACTCGTTGTCACAAAGGATGATTATTGTATTGTACCTACCTACCTACACATGCGTCATGTACAGTAAATAATCATATGAAAGGCTTATTAAAGGATTAAGATAAAATAATTTCAGTACCCAAATTATTCTACTAAGTGCCTATTCGCCATTAAAAAAAAAGTATATTTTGCGTTAGTTATTTATCTTGTGAGTGGCAAGTTTACGTAAACTCATGTGAAAAACTAGCGTGTTGTCCATCACTGGAGCAACTACCTACTGTGAAGAGAAGATAAACTGGTGATCGAGTTACGAGCGAAAGCTAGTTGATATTTAAGGACGGACAGAGTAATGCTTGTTACCGAGATTGCGTGACAACCGACGGAGCGGTGACGCGGTGAAGCAATAATACTTGCCTATTAACTGAATTTGTACTAAATCGAGAAGCCATTTGATGGTATGCGGCAACCGACTCGCGGCGCATCTAAGATATTTTACCTATGTAGTTTCATTACGTAAGTGATTGCTTCTGAGTTTCTGACCAATGGGGATATATGGATACAGCAAATAGGATTTATTAGTACATCCGCCTTGAACAAGTAGTACCTAGATGTAAGTGGTACCTAGACGTGATGGAATATTATAAGCTAGAGTTAGATAATATCCGAATGATTCCTATATGGTATTTTTAATAACTGATAACTCTACGTTGTGAGTTACGTGGCCCTTGGCTATTTTTAGGGTTCCGTGGTTAACAAGGAATCAGTATAGTATCGCCACGTCTTTCCGTTCGTCTGTCCGATACTAACTTAGTCTCTAGAAAGCTATAATTTGGATAAATATTTATCTCGCCGACATAGTAGTAAAATAAAAACAGAATAAATACAAATTAAGTTAGGTACTACAAGTAAAGCGGTAATTAATTTTTTTTCGTCTATCCCATGGTGTGGGACAAATTGGAAAATTCTTTAGAAATTTGTTTGCTAAATACCAATATTTGAAGTGCTATTTATTGTTAGCATTAATATGTGTCTATTTTACCAGCTAGTGGTTGGTTTTATTTATAGGTAGTAGAGTTGGCGAACTTAAAGCTATCGCAGCTACATACATATAAAGGTTCAAGAAGTCCGACCAATTTTACAACTACGGAACTCTACAAATCGTGTGATCCGACACGCACTTCGCCGGATTTTTTATGTCAACAGCCGTGTTGTGCAGGCGATTGTGGTCAATTCACCACTGCCTATGATGTACCCATATTTGTAAAACTAATTTTGTGACCGAAGCGAAGCCAACAAGACAGTGGGAAACCTTATCGGAGAAATATGAAATTTGATACAGTTAAAGTTTATATGCAACGTGTGCAGAATGTGTGCAGAAAGCTAATATTTTTATATAGCAGTGCATAAAATTAATGATAAAACATTACACACACTAATATTAGTTACTCTATGCATACCTACCTACTACCATACGTTCTATGCATACGTTCATAGTGTCAATGTGAAATAACTCTTTGACAGAATGAATTACGGTCGAATTTCTAGCGCACAGCGGGTCTATCATGTAAATTCATGCTTGACAACAAAGCCACACGGTATGTGGAGATAGAGTCTAAGATGGTAAACTTAATACAAGTATGTATATTCGCTCTATTTTTAACTGAACGACCTCATGAAAAAAAGTGAAAAGAAAAAGCGATGCTTAGTAACGATAGCAGTATATCTTAAGATCAAACGATCGTACGACGCGGGTCGAACTCGTCCGACCGGTCACTGCCTCGTCCGCCATAGATCAAACTCTATGAGTTATTACAGACACTTTGCGAAATTATAATGCAACGTCCCGTCAACTGTGTATAAGATGATTATGATCATTTTTCTCAGTTACCAAATATTTGTGCGTTGCGCCACATCGCAACCTGTGACCGATGTGCAGGCTTGTTGTGTGTCGTTAATGCAAAGTGCACCTGGTGTGTGCGTTGAAGAGTGGCATAAATCATGACAGAGACATGTTTAGAATCATTATTTTCTTTGTTATAAAAAAATAGCAACATTTAACCATTGTCACCTTTCAAAATGACTGTACACTCATAAACATCTTGACTGTACACCGAAATTAAACGACTTTTTATATTAACCGAATGAAATTCCAATTGTAAATAGACATTACATATACGAGTACCTGTGTATCAAGTATACCTAGTAACATATCTTTTCAGGCAGCCAGATAATAACTAAAAAATCATGTTACTAATAATAATAATCCCCTTGGCACTGAGTGAGAAGGATTAACTTTTACTTTGTATTTAAAACCAATAGCGACCCTTTTCGAGTTAGAGCTGTAAAAAAATCGTCACATGTAAATATTATTTTATCTGAGTAGGTATTTCTTTGCTTGTATCAGGTGGATTATATCTCGGTCTCTCTAGTTAGAGATAATCGAGGCCTGTAAAATAATTGATACGTTAATCGTGTGCAAAGCGGATCCTTGAGATAATAGTATGAGATCTGTAACAATGCTGTACTGATAATTAATTTGCAAAATGGCTTGAGATAAACCTTTAATTTCGTTATCAAAAGGACAAACTTGATTAAATCTATAGATTAAGGAGATTGTTATAAAAGGTAATTTTAAGGTACTTAGTCATAAGCAGTAGGTAGTTGTAATAGGCTTTAACAGCTAACTAGCGGCTCTAACGGCTAGGCTGTAACGGAGCGATGTTTTGGTATAATTTTTGGGTGTGGAGATAGTTAAGATTAGGAGGCTGGAGAGTAACGTAGGCTTTTTACCCCGGTAAAACAGCTCATTCCCACGGAAAGATCCATTATGCTGCGTATTTGCATCACAACAGTAACAGAAACAACGTCAGTAATAACGTATGTTCTCTTTCATTAACTTCGTAAAGGCTCTATGGATTGATATTAATTTTCGAATAGATTTAGTTGAAAGGTCGAAGCGGGTCATATGCTACTCTTTACAGTTGAATTACATTGCATTCATTTGTGCTGCTTGATTGCGGAAAATGGCTAGTATAATTTTTTTTCTACTGAATATAAGAATATTATAATCAAGAAAATAATGAATTAATTAGAATATTATACATATTATTATGTTATAATTCATTTATTACAACAGAAGTCTAGTCGTGAGCCATCCGGATGCGTCTGCCACACTCGTCCCGATAAAGTGTGACGTACAGTCTGTCTTTACGGGTCACTTCTATTGTTATCCGGAAAATGTTACGACCTTAGAATTTTCCATGTTTTCTCTGTACATAGACATCTGAAACACACAGAATGTTGCTGTGATTTCTAGTCCATTACAAAGAACTGTTATAGTGCAATGTTGACCCTAATGATACAAATGTTATTATCAGAGAAAAGATTATAAACAAAGACACTCTGTATATGCGATAAGTATAAAATAGATAGTAGAAAATTCTATAATATTACGCACGTAAATGATAAAATTGCTAGTATAGACGTAGTGGAAACGATGGTATCTATATACATAATCCGATTATACAAGTAAAAAGAGCTATCAAATAGTACTTTGTGTAGATTTCATAATATCGTTTGTTGGTAATGACTTAATGAGTATAAAACGAAAATTTTGGGTTATAGTGATGTTGAAAAACCACATTATTTCGTTTACCAACAGTTCACATTGACGCAAGTAATTCATCTCCTTATTGACGTGAGGTTATCCAGCCAGAATCAACGGTGGAGAAAACGCTAAGAATGTAAATTATCCTAAGTGGATTTAGCATACGCGAATAATTCACTTACATCTTATAATAACTATACAGCGCAATACTTGAATTACATTTGGCTTTTTGTAGCGCAAGGGATCCCCCTATCTTTGTCTTCGATCAACAATACCAAATACCAAACCAACTGTCGATCGAAGTTTCAATCCAATCTCCTTTGCTTGTAGTGCCCCGTGCTGAAAAATTGATAAGGCTATGGCATAAATTGCCTACTGCTGTATTTATGAACATCAATTTAATCTGCTTCAAAGTGGTAAATTCTTTACCTCCCTGGTTACTTATCCTTTTAAAATTCACTGGCAAATGTTTCAGACGTATTTCCATTGCATTGTCGCAAATCTAGTAATAAAGGGTTGGCTATTAATTTTGGCTCATTGGGTCTTTCGTGTCCTGGTTGTCTATAACCTCTCGACTCGACTCGTCTTTTTGTTTGTCGGCCTAAAAATAACCTCTTAAAAATAGATGACCTACAATTCTCTAAAGAAATAGGTATTTAACATAAACTTCGTTTTGCACTTAATATAAAACTTTCAAAATGTACGAGGGCATTCAAAAATGTTAATGTTAACGATTAAGTTAATATGCTCTTTGAGTAATCGTCTTAGGTTGTGTAGTCCATCATTATTTTAAGCGATTCAGGCCACTTAATAATCCGGTGTGCGTCATCTGTTGTAAACTAACGCAATCATTGTACGGGGCAGTTGTCTCCTTGAAAAGATTAGCTTTTTCATTCACTTAAAACTGTATCAACTAATCCCAGTGGATACCAGATCCATACAAAAGATGATATTATTATGTAGCATATGACCCTTAATCCTGTACCTGTAATTGTACGTTGCTAATTCGCAAGATGCCTTTAAAAAATTTACAATTTTTGTTTTCAAACAAATCTAAACCGCCTGAGGCTGAAGTGTATTTAAAACATGCTGGAGACGCCCTTGCATATATGTTAATGTCGTGACATTTGTGGTCGCTGTTCTGCCGCGAATGAGTCGAAGCAGCGAGCGATGCCTTATGACCTCATTTGCACAGCGGCGCGGCGCGGCGGCATCGCATCGTGAAATGTCTTAAAGGCCTTTTTAAAAACATTAACTCCTCGAATGACTTTGATAATCTTTCCGCTTTGAAGTTCAAGGACGCTACGAACAAAATAAAGAATGGCACAACGTTTAATGGAACTGACATATGTCAGAAGTCAGAGCGAGGAACTTGATTTTCTATTCTGATAGCACTAACAAAGTAAATACGCTAAATGAATATACGGCACAAGACAAATGTGTTGAAATAAGCTGATAAGATATCGAAGTAGCGCATGATATATTGCTCGGTCTAGTCTAGATACTTAGTATTCAGTTAAGGAAATTTACAGATTTGATAATAATAACCAAACAAAGTATTATCTTGTCCGAGCGTTATCACGCGTGCAGCACAAGGTCGTCATGTTTCAGTTAGGTGATCTGTAATTTCTCATGAACTTTAAATTTAGAATTCGATGTATCCATCACGTTCATTAATTAATGTCACAATTGCTACATGTCATAACATCGTCTTCGTTGCTGCAAGTTCACAAGAGGAAGTCGTAATCAATAATCAATCTATTGCTTCATACGCAGTATATAATACTTCGAATAACTTGTTATACTCACCTATAGTTATTTTGCGTATTATTTTTAATTACCGACACTAGCACCACACGGTACTTACGAAGCGTTATAATAATAAATCATTTCATTTCTAAATTTAAGTCATTTAAATACTTACAATCGGCTTGTTCCTCGCTTTATGTTGGTCGGCTATGTGTCTGTGATGCCTCGGTGTTACGAAAGTCTGTGGGCCGCAATGACCACTTCAGGTGACCTGGTGCCCAAGTATGCTAATTTATAAACGTTTCAATTGCATCCTGTCGGAATAGTTTCACGCATTTTGTGTACCAAATATACTAAATTCGACACAATTTTAGCATAATTATATAAATTAGCAGACTTGGACCCCTGTCTGCTTGTTTGTATTTACATAATTATTTATATTTACAAACAATTTATCTAAAATTTATTAATGTATTATATAACATGGTCAATGCTTTTGACATGCTTTTGTTAGTTTTGTATTACCTCTAATTAACAAATTTCAATGTAGGTATTAAAGATAGCATTTACAACCTTTGTTAAGAGCTATCTGCATGTTGCGAGCTGTCTGTCGTCACTATTTTAAGAACCCGCGACGGCCTTTTGCAAAATCATGCAACACAAGAAGTCACTTTATGCACAGACACGTTTCAAATGTAATTAGGTAAGTAGTAGGTACTGGTCAGAGGATATGGCTATTGCTATCTAAAAGTACAATGAATAGATACATATATAATTATGTTGATACACAACATAGATACGTGTCAAATAATTTCAGTTTAGACAGAATTCGTTAATTAATCAACTAGTGTAAGAACCATGGGCATGACATTTTGAGTTAATTTAATGGATTGTTTATTCCAGTAAACAACGAATCATAGATAGCACATTTTCGAAACTGTATACTAATAGAAGTAAAACATGGGCCAAGTCCATGATTGGCCACGACTCACGCGCTGCGTTTTTTTAGGGTACTTCTCTACATCAATCGTGAGGATGTTTTTTTTTCTCAAATTTCATATGGTATGGAGCATTGTCGGAAAACTCGTAGAAAAATATTGAAGGTGTGCGGAGACCATTTATCGTTTCAGGAATCGATTTGAACAAAGCTAAGTTAATAGTGATTGAGGGAAATACGAAACTCTACACTTTGCGTACTTGGCCGGTTCACCGGCCGGTTCACACATAGCTTCAAGTAGGTATGTATCTATTCCACGAAATTACAAATATTTGTTTATATTGTAAAACAGTATAATATAATCAAATATGTTATTTTACGCTTGCCACCTAAATAACTATACTTAATTAAATAACTAATTTATAACCATGTCGAGCAAAAACTCGAGAACTTTAGGGCCAAATTGCAAATCATTATCCTCCCGAACGAAGATTGATTACAAAATTTACAATACAAATATAATCATGCAGCAGATATATTGTTATTTGTGGCCTCCAATTGCTAGGTCAACTATTATTTAATATAACTGTCAGGCCCTTTGTCAGGCTGTGTTAAGGACGCCTTGTGTGCTGGAAGATGCAACCCGGTCACACCTGCGCTAACGATGCTAGGTCGCGATTATTACATGAACAAACGCGTAAATCCTTCTCGTGTCGTCCATTAATGCCACCGCGAGGAAAACTTGGTAATCTTTGTAAATAACTGTTTTGTATTAATACTGCTGACGTAATTCGCTTTTTGTTGCGTTTTTATTACTACTGTGCTGGCCGAGTTGTAAGCCGTTGTACTTGCAAGTTTTAATTATTGTATGGTAATAATTATATTAATAACTGTGCACAGAGTAGTAAAATTTAAGAATCGATGCCTATCTTGCCTTGAAATATTCAACAATTCGTTTATTTGTTTGTTTCCTGATTCGATGACAAAGTCCCGGGACCTCATAGGAATTCGTTTCTCATTTATCCAGGTCCCAGTAATCCAGGTTTCACTGTATGAGATACTTATACCGCACTATTTTATTTTATGTATTTCATATCTAACTACAACCTAATGAGTTCAATAGATATCACTATCTTTTTGATCCTATCGATAGTAGAGTAGAGATTGTAGATCAATAAAATTTATTGACAAAGGATTTTCCAGGTATGACCGAAATAAACCAGCTAATACACAGTATGTAAGTACTCATTTATCGAATACGAACAATGACGTTCATAAGTGTATTTTAAATACCTCAATGAAATCAATGATTTGAGTTTGAGTTTGAATGTTTTAACGTTTTTCGATTGTAGTTCGTTTCTGTGACCACGTTGATGTGCAAAGGCGCTAGGCCCATATGGTCGTTAGGCGGCTATTATAATAAAATACATACACAAAAGATCGTTTAATCGTCATTGGCTCAGTTAGACTTGTGATCGAAATTAAGTTCCGTTTCAAAAGTGACTCACGCACAGCCTATGTAAAGGCAGAGTATGCCTAGATCAATATGCCACGCTCAGCCATAAATGTATCCAATGCAAATATGTGAATGTCGACCGGTGAGATTATCGAAGAGCTATTCGGTTGCGAAATACCAGGTATTGTGAGTCGCCGGCGGCAGCGGGGCGGCACGGCATCCGATCCGCCCCGGCCATGCTCCTATCCTATTCAAAATCTTACGGAAGCCTTGATGTGTCCATCATACTATTCGATGATTCCCTTTGTTGTTTTAACAGATAATAAATAATGCTGCGGGATTAGCGTATAGTTAAATTGTAATTGTTGCGTAGGTACTTAGTGTTTTAAAGTGGAATCATCGGTATTGTGTTAATTTAAAATTGACTTATAAACAGCTATTTTTCAAGAATAATGCAATGCAAAGTCTAAGATGTTCAATGCACTAACTTATAAAAACCTATTTACTCTCTTCTTGAAGACTACATAATACGCAGGCAAGGTATTCCAGTCCTCCGCAGTGCGCATATTGAACGACATTGCAAGCCGTGGCGTTCGTATCCGTGGAATCTTGCCAAATGATTACGGTATCTACTTATTATTTATATATATAAACTCTTTATAAAGTTTCCTAGTAACAATATTATATAATAGAATTAAAGTTCCTAATCTTTGTTGGTGCCTACAATGATATATTACACTAGATACGCCACCAAGGCTCCTAACGCGTGCAGTGGAAACGACCCTACGTGTGACCGTTTCAATCGGTCGAGCTGTCGGCTGTCATTGTGAGCGCACGATACTAAAAAAGGTAAAATGCCTGCTTGTGCATTTCGAAAGTGCAACAATTATGATAGAAAGGTGAAGAAAGAGGACGGTATATCATATCACAGGTAAATGTATAAAAATATTGAAATTTTAAATAGATTAATTTATAATTTGTAATTTTAATGAATCACAGCTTGTTTCCAAACGATAAAAGAGACAGAACATTGCTTCACTCACAGGTGTAACAAAGATAGCACAAACGCTAAGATCATAGATTAGAGGCAACAATGCAGACAGTAGGTACAATAGGTAGACAAGAAATTGTTAGTATAACGATGAGATTTTTTTATGAATTTAGGCTGAATTATTTTGTTTCTATGTTAAGTAAACCGTTATTTGTTTAATGTTCCGTAGATTTCCTACCAACAAAAACAAAACAAAAAGTTTGAGTTTATGAAATTGCTGTTTTACTCTCTCGCAGTAATTAGTTTCTAATTTAATTTAATTTTTTTGTTTAATGTAAATTAAATTTAATGTTCTTTTTTGGTTATGATCCTTAATTAAAATTAAATGTTAATAATATGTACTTCCAAGAGTCATAGCAGTTTTAGGCATAAATCATTCTAAGAATAAATGTCTCGTCTGTAACATTTATCTATGACACTTATGGTTAACGTCAATAGACGTCAGTGCAATATTTCGGATCGTTTGTCAGGTTCAATTTTCATATAAGTAACATGTCTACCTCTTTTTACTTATAATGTCATTGGGTGCCTAGTCGTATGGAGTAAGTAATTTAAATATAAATGTTTATACGTTACGTATAATATAAATGTATATAGTTATTTACAAAATCACTATGATAATCGAGTGATCATTTAAACAATTTGCTTATTATATATTATTTTTAATTATTGCTATAATTATGATGACAAAATGAATATACATAATTATGTACCTACTTCAGCTTATGAAGTAAATGTTTGAGAAATAATAAACACGCTTTTACGAGTACTTACTGTGCTGTTAACCGTTAAGCAGTTTACTTGTTCGGAGCCAATCCTTAATGTAGTATCTGGCCATGCTTGTCATAAAACTGCGTTGTCTTTTGAACTAAAGAAACATGCAAAATTGCAAACCGTACACAGACGAAGTAGTTCTAATTCACCTGCCAAGAATTCAAGATTAGAGCCGAACACACATACGAGTACAAGCATATTTGCTTACAAACATACAATGTTTCAGTGTTAAAAAACTGCTCAATAAACGATAATATAAACTCTTTGATAACATTGATTACCTAGGTACTGGAACATTCTACACCCATGTGTGCTAATTAAGTGGTAAATATGTTAATTAATGCTGAGTATTATTGAACATAAATAAAGAAATATTTTTGTTGCGCTATCTTCAAACTCGAATTAAATCACGTTGTTATTACGTGTTGCGGTGTTATCTTTTTTATCGAATAATATAAATATGGAAATAACGATAAGCGAGTTAAGTCTGTAAAAAGAGTTTTTGTAAATATAATCTAAAAATAATTCAGGCTTGTTTGTATTTTCATATCTACTTTTGTCAATGCTAAACGGTATAGTACAATTTTATTTTCGCGCACCTACCTACTAAGCTGAAATAATTGGCTACGTCAATTATTTTTAATTGTTTAAGTATATTACTTTTCGTGCGTTATAATATAACTGTTTAAAAAATATGTCTGTTAAGAGATTAATATTGACATAGATATCGTTACAAGTGCCCATCATATAGGCTACGATTCTGTAACAACTGGCCGTATCAGGGTGGAGAAAAGGCGATAAAAGCCGGCTATTTCTTGGTGGCGGGGCTGAAACTCACCTGCCTGGTTGGCCACCTGGTTGGCCCCCTGATTGGCCACCTGGTTGGCCACCTGGTTGGCCACCTTTTGCTAGAGTTGGCCGCAAAACGGCTATTCGTGTTCCGGCTGCCGAGCTGAGAGCCTGTACTTTTACTTTCTTCTTTCTTGGGCGGCAACGCATCGATTATGCCTTTGGTGTTACTGAGTCCATAAAGACGGTGACCACCAGGCGGCTCGCCTGCTCGTTTGTCGGCTATAACATAAAATCCGACCTGCGTCATAAAAGTATGCAAAATGAAAAGGGGCATAACTCTGTGCGTATAGCACGCTAAAGAAATATTTATTGATACTAAAATATTATTTATGGGCGTTGAAACTTCGAACAATTCACTACGATGATCATTCACGATATGCTCGATTCGAGGGCATGTCGACATACATTCTGTGAGCTATCGCAATATGGCATCACGGCGGGTTGCCTATTTCGACTATTCAAACATTAGCTGGATGGGCGGGCTCCAATTCTGACTTATACGTTTCATGAGCGTTTCTGTAGGTTACTGATTAAGATCATGGTACGAGAATGTGAACATGTCGATACATTAGAACCATTTCGTAACTGATCCGAAGCAACCGAAATTAATGGAGTTTCGATGTACCTAGCTAAGCGCATCCTATGGCTATCGTTTTAATCGATGTAGAGCTGCATGTCTCATGTTTACTATATAGTAAGTAAATTAATTTGTTGAGGATAAAAAAAATTTTGAAGATTGTTTTTATATTTTCCTACGTGGTAAACAGGAACACTTCATAGTTACTATTGTTAGCAAAACCTTTTCTTCTACAAACGTTATTTAAGTACTTAAGGCTGTTTACACACAAGCGACAAAGCTACCGTTTGTTACGTTAATGTAAGTGAAATATGATTATAGTCATCCTTTTACGTAATGAGACATTATTACATGAGAAACATCTGCAAGTACACACAGTAGGTACCATAAGGTTACGAAACTACTAACTTATTGCTTACCGATATTTATACAAAGAGACAATCAATAATTGGGTAATAATATATTGTTGGGTAACCACCAATTGACATACACTTATCGTTTAAAAGCTTTGCTGAACGTCATAACATGTAGCAGAAGCCTTGTCTAATAAAGATTAACATGTTTCATAAACATGTTAATCTTTATTAGACAAGGCTGTCTTTTATTATATGTTGGCTACAGTGTCATCTGCTAGTTGCTATATTTTTGTTGACGGAATTTGCTACACCAACTAAATTTGTGTTTCGATCTTAAAAGCTGATGTTTGATTTATAAAAAATATTATTACATACACAATTTTTTTGAGAATGGGATTTAGTGAGTTTGGGGTTACATTTAGGGTTTGTTTAGTCAATCGGTTAGCAAATAAATTAACTGCCGCGGTAAAGCTATTGCATAGCATTTTTTATCAACTTAAGCAATTATAATTATTTATTACACAGTGACAGATGGCGTTAGTATACAAACAAAATTAAGCAAACGCTCGGCCGAGCTACATGGTAGGCGGAGTGGGGGGTGTTAGGTTTTATTTTCGTTACCGAATTTCTGGATTCGGGCGCCGCGCTCAAAGCCCGCGATAAAAGCTATGCAATAGCTTAAAGAAATTAAAGAACTACTACTAAACTACTAACTGTACTAAGGAATTGGTTACCCGAAGCGAGGGCAGGAGTGCAGGACGCTAGCAGAAAAGTAATCATTGAAAAGTGCCTGCGTGTGCGCTACGCCTAAGTCCAGTAACTTACTTATACACGTTGCGTTGCTACGCTAATGATGCGCAACAAGTATTTTATAATTAATCAGTTTGTTGAACAGGTTCTTGATTAATATTACTTCACACGCCGATACTGGAGAATTAGCCTTCGTAAGTTGGCACAATTAATCTTTCCTCGTGCAGAATATAGACATATCCAATACATGCCCCATCTATATGAATATAACTATATGAATATGAATAGAACTTTACTATGAATATTAATTATGTAAGTAACATGACGATCGTGATTTATTTATTAACACCTTATTGCTAACATTGATGACATGTTTCCGTTACGTCCCCATGTCCAAATACAGAGGATTTGTACCAGTTATGGGCTACCTCAACTCTGTTTCATGCATAAGAGATAACTAACAATTGTGTCGGTTTGAGGCTTGTAACTGATAATTATGTAAATGTACTAGTGTAGCATAACGCATTTCGGCATTACGGGTAATCTTCCTAATCGGACTGCAGCAAGCAGTTAATTGCTAGATTTCAAACGGTTTATATTGTTTTATTTCACAGTGTATAACGAGGTACAACGAGGTCATTGTAGGTACCTACTAGTAAATATTTATTTATAATATAATATTGCGTAAAGTAATTATTTGTTCAAAGAAAACGATGTACCTAAGTGCTCTTTTCATCTTGAGTCCAAGCCAATCTCTCTGGTCCCTGCTTGTGCTGTATCCTAAAATACACCGTGAAATGTATTTTACGCGTATTGGTCGCAGACTCGCAGTGTTGGAGTGCCAGAAATAATGCGGGATCCGTGCTTCTTTTTGGCCCGCATCGCATCGGTGATGCTTTGGTGTCAGTGTTGCCAACAAGATTGTTTAAAATCCGTCAAGTTAGTTGTGTATTTCCGTCAAAAATCCGTTAAATCTTTATATCTGCCATTAATAACCGCTAAATTTCTAAAAGTATATCTTTATAGGTTCTTCACAATTTAAATTAAAAATACCAAACGCACTTACAACTATTTTCTTAACTATTCTTACTCTACTTCTTCTATATTAAAATTTAAACCTATAATTTAATAAGCATTGGTTTCCGATTACTTAGCAGTCTGCTAAGTAACCAATCAGAAACCAATGATTATGCAGAGGTAAGTCCCACTCATAAACAATGGAGAGTTTGTTTATAAACTACAAAAGATGTATTTGATCGGCTATTGCCATCATATATACTAATTCGTTAATAATAGGTACTTATCTTACCATTTGAAAAACACAAAAGACATTTTTAGATTAATTTTTTTTTCCGTTAAATATCCCGTCACCCGTTAGAATGATTTTTTCCCGTTTTCAAGAAGCCAAGTCCGCTAGATATGACGAGGAATCCGTTTGTTGGCAACGCTGTTTGGTGTTCCTCATGACGACGTTCATCTTGACTCATGTTCCTCTTGACGATTCATCTAAAGGTGACTGATATTATTAACTGATTATGGATCGTGACGTAAATAGATAAGGTATACATTGATTCAGCTACAAGTAAGACTGGTCATAATTATCATTCTTTGATGAATTTTACTCTACGATAATTACAGAAAATGTAAAATGTCTTCATCAAGTTTATAGTTTATGTAATTAATAAGTACAAGCAAATTATGATATATTGTTATATAATTTATCAAATCAAATACAAATAATTATTGAAATACAAAAACGGATAGGTATGCAGGTGACTAATGGCACTTACTCGATGTCAATAAACAAATTAACTCGATAGCCTAGATTAAGATCCGAATGCACGAATGTTCTTGACATTTATATTTACATGACATCTTAATATTTCACTTCAAAAGTTATTTTAAACTAAGTATTTCATTGTGTAGCCTATTACTACGAAACGCACTACCTAGTTCCTATGCGCTCTAAGTATTGCGCTCTACATTATCTGAAATGCGTTATGTATTTTATAGTATGCGTACTCGTATCATTTAAGTATTTTTTGTATTTGCACGTTAGTAGGGTCCTATAACATTTTATCATCAATTCTAATAGGTATGCATCAATCTTACTTTTTCACCAACGGTGGACACTAGTGAGCAGGCTCGGAGGGTATGCCTTGTTTTGTCCTTGTATCAAGATAACTAATATATTAGTATTAAGATTAAGGTGTGACATGATAAATAATTATTGGATTACATAAATAAATTTAATATTTGAATAACAACTTTGATAATTATGTCTGTTATCAATTATCAAGCTCAAGTGTTAGTAGAACACCTGTGTAGTATCCTATATTAGCATGTCTAAAACCTATCAATATCTTAATAGGAGCAGGCGAAATTACAGCCTGTTAAAGTATAATCACTTTAATATTGCTTAAATAGATAATTACAATGTAATTATAGCGACTGTACACGTGTATGTTACTTACGACAAACGAGCACACCACTCACATGATGGTAGGTAGGTTTATGGTTTTTTTATTAATTAAGTACAAGTTAATGCTTGACCACAATACCACCTGATGCTAAATGGTGATGTGGTCTTGGGTGGTAGAGTGGTTACCACTGCCGGAGATCATTCGTAACAAATTAATGGCTAAGAAAGAAAAAAAGAAATCCGCTTTTTTAAGTTTCCCTTACCGCGACTGAACAGCGATAAACGTTTCGTGTTTATTCTAGGATGGAGTTCTTTATCAGCCTAACTTACTGTAATCGTCCTGAAATCAACATTATTTTCT
The DNA here is from genome assembly GCA_905404295.2 of Ochlodes sylvanus. Lineage (NCBI taxonomy): Eukaryota > Metazoa > Arthropoda > Insecta > Lepidoptera > Hesperiidae > Ochlodes > Ochlodes sylvanus. The sequence goes on along the minus strand of FR990124.1, from coordinate 11,667,582 downwards.
TATATAGGACTAATTTGGATTTATTAACCTAATGTCATTAAGTTATCAAAGTCCAAGTTAATTTAATCACATAAGCAGCCAAATATTCCTTGTTAAAACATTATATAAACACCAGCCGCTACGCACCCGCCATATGTAACATGGAAATTTCTCCACTATCTTTTGATATAACGCAAAATAAATGTACAAATCTTCCGGAAGAAATTATGTTAATGATTGTAAGAACTAAGGAACAGACATAGACATTAAACGAGTTTGTTTCATATTATTTACCTGATAATTGCATACAGGTGTTGCATGTTAACAGAAATATTGGGTATGGTTTAATTAAGTACCGGCGGGTAATAATTTGAATACTCAAATCCAGGGAGCGTGTCAAGGCGAGTCGAGGCATTAATCGGCTGAGTCAACCGGAGCGTGGGTAACAATGCACATTGTCAGCTAATTCGACAGGTGCTTCATTACCACTCCCCAATTATGTTTGTATTCATTACGAATCATCATTGAAGTCATTTTGTAATCAAGAGAATATCTGGCATTATAGAATCTAATGTCTCGGATAAAAATACATACATCTTTAAAACTGTCTTATCTTGAAAGATAAGCTCCTGTCAGTCAAAAATAGAGTGAACAAAACCGTCCGCAACATCCGCATTGAGATAGTAGATTCAAGGATACGACTGTGCAAAAATAAAATTATCTTCTAACCTGAAATAACCAGAAGTATGCTGGTCGCTATCTGTACATAGAAGATATGTATATGAGAATAAAAGAATCCAAAACAATGATTTTTAGAATTTTTGTCTGTTTGTACGTGACTTTGTGCGCGGTAATCTCGGAACGGCCTATCCGATTTGGGTGCCGTTTTCAATAATATATTAAACTAAGCTTCGCTTAACATTTAGTGTTTGTTTTATTTCAATCGCTTGAGAAATAAAAAAAATATGTCTGTTTAAATAATCACGCCTAGGAATTCCCAAATGTGCGTACTAAGGGAGATGTTTCCCGAAGCGAAGTGAAGGCGATGCTGCTAGTGACAAAAATATAAGTTTAGCGAAGTTAAACATCTATTTACAAGATATGAGGCCGATTTCTGGTTGGATCTGTAATCTTGAATTAAATAAATGTACTTAATATTTTGATTATTTTGAATAAATTCCTTTGTTCAAGACATGTTTTGTTTTGTCACAGTTAAACTTTACGAAAAGTGATAAACTCTAACAATTCATTATTTATTTTAATAAACAATTTAGCTACAAGCTTAGAATAAGCTACAAGGTTAGACATAGTTTGTCAGTACCTCAAGACACAAATAAACTCAAGAGTCTCGTAATAAACTCATAATAAACTGTAGTCGCAACGTAAAATATTGCGGGCAAGTTAAACCAATTAATTCATGAAATTCCTAGGTAACAGCCGTATAAAATGTGACAATAGATTGCTCCAGGGGTTAGCAACGTTGAAGGTTATCTATGTAAGGGCAATCGATGCTTAGCATTTTCCGAAGCACCATTATTATCACGGGTCACATTGCACGAGCAACCTTTCTCGCCCGCTACCCATTACTTTAACCCACAACCCATGACCGAACATCGCACTATCTGATAAGAACAAGTATTTTATTATTTATTCTTTATCTATTAAATTGTACTTGGCTTAAACTGACAATTTAAATGGAATTTTTGCAACTTGATTAAGTAAGTATTCTAAATTTAAATATTTTCAATATTTTTCATGCACATTCCTTTTCTTTCATAATTACTCTCCAGAATTTTTTGCCCTAGTATCATTAACTTGCATAACAGTCGATATGTATAAGGTCTACCAGGATCTGATGGCAAAAAGGGAAAAAAGAAATTGACGCTAGCAATACTGGGGAAATTGGAGTAAAACGTTTTGATACTTTACATAAGTTTATTAATTCATTATAGGCTATCAGACCTTGAAAATGGTTCTAAATACTGCACATCCATAAAAAAGTCTTCATCGGAAGAGGAAGACGAGGAAGACGCAGTATTTATGATAAACCTTTCCTCCTGCATCTCAATTAATCTATCTTGTTCTATGAACTGATTTTCAATTTTTATTACATGTTCACAAGATTTTCGCCATTCATCGATCCCTATTTGAGAGAAAGCTTCTTCTGTTAAAGATTTTATATCACTTGCAGGTCTATTGACGTTTTTACCCGCAACTTTTTGTTTCATTATTCCCCAGATTAATTATATGGGGTTTAACGTACAATGACATGGTGGAAGCCTCAAAACTTGGTGGCCGTGTGATTTTAAAATCTCATCTATCTGTTATTTAGGTTCAGACTTATGATTTTTCACTGCTTCCAGTAATTGACATTTACGCCAATTATCGTCGTAAGGGATATTGTTTGATTGAAGCCATTCTTTTATAACAGCAATACGGTCGGCTTGTGTTTAAAATACACACGAAAAATGCAATAAACCAAAGTATCAAGACGTGTCATTCCTACTAACCAGTCAACGCTTGCACATGGCTCAATATCGATGATTGTGTTTGTTCTGCACATTGCTCATCAAGTATTCTTTGATAAACATTGAAAACAATATTTCTTGCTTGCGATCGAAGAGGTTTCTTGGACATTTTCACCACGAAATTTGAAGCCAAACCAAAAACAATTCCTCGAAATTTCAGTTGACAGATATATTTTTTTTGTTGCCATATGAAAATCGCTATTTTTTAAATTTTTTATTTGCCATCAGATCCTGGTAGACCTACCTAACTACTCTTTAATCGTTGTATTACAATGGTTTAGAAAAATATAAAGATGGGGCTTGCAGTCCACGGCGTTAATTTTCCATTGCTCGGATATCTATCTCCAATCAAAAATAGTAATATTAAGTAAATAACATTATAATTATAACGATTAAGTATTGCTACTCTGAAGCATCGACTCACTTACTATGAACTTTGGACAAAATATTGGTCAGGTTTCGGGTTTTAATTCATTCGAATTTTATCGAAACTAAATGTATTGAAGTAATTTGCTCTACATGGAGTATGTCAGACAGTGCATTATTGATGACGTCCCATACAAATTTAAACATACTCTACTTTCATTTTTTATCTATTTATTTATTTTGTTTGGCAACACATATTATAATAATAGCTACAAACCATTGTCGCACGTGGTTCAGCCGCGTTGTCCAACTAAAATAGCTAAAAGTAAGCGTAATTTAGTCCATACCTTATTTGGAAATTAAGGACATTTAAGCAATGCCAAAAAAAGTATCTACACTCAACTCTAAACTTACTGTAGTTAAGTTTAATATAGCTCCATCTAAAGCAAAGTGGTCACTAAATATGTTCTTGGCAACTCACTTGACCCTAAGGTCACATTTGCCAGATTATTTCAGCTTAAATGAACGTGCATTTAATTGTTAACGTTGACTTGAGAGAACATAAATTATAAGTGTTTGTAACTAAGTAGGACTCCATATATTATGAGTTTATTGGTACACCTTGAAATACTGGGAATATTTATAATTCAGAACACTAGAACATATTCATTATGTAGATCTTTTGGCATATGTTGCGCTCAGCTGATTTACGGGTAATTTGCATTCAAAGTGCGCATTGTGCACACTGTTTGACAATATAGGATCATAACGTATTGAATTTAATGACAAACTTCAATAGCACTACAACCGTTCAGGTTATTAAGCAGAATAAATAATAAGAAATACACACTCATACCCACGCATTAAGATTCATTGTGTCGCGGGTGGCATGGCCAACAAATATAAGAAATTATTAACACCCACGATCCGAGAGCAAACATTTATCTGTCACATAAATGGCTGCCCAGGCCGGGAGTCGAACCCGAGACCCCTCGCTTCGCAAGACGGGTCACTACCAACTAGGCTACGGGGACGACAAAGGTCAAAGTAGTCAAGTTAGTTTCTATACATAAGTTAATTGAAACATTTAAAACACCTGTCTAAAATAACATGTACGTGATGGAGTGTTGGGGAGACAGTTAACTAATGGGTTCTCCACTTCCTTCTCGGCCAGCAATTTGTCTGTAACATAGTGTTATCACTCATTTCGTAGCTGTCTGTACATGGAAGTTATTAATTCCTTGTCTTTATTAATTCAATAGAACCCAAAACAATAACTTTTAGAATTTTTGTCTGCGACTTTGTTTCAGAAACGGTTTTCAGTAATATACCGACCTACTGTGATAAGCTTCACTTAACATTAAAGTGTTTGTTTTATTTCAATCGGTTCATAAATAAAAAATGTTATGTCAGTTTAAAAAATCACGTCTTACAATTTTCGAGTGTGGGTACAAACTCGTAAGGGACAGGTTTCCCAAAGCGATGCGAATGCGAAGACAGGTTTACTAGCTAAAAATACATCAGTGCAGTCTTATTGCATAGCAATAAAACCCTACTTGTATGGAAATATAGATGAGGATAACTGAGAGAAAAAAGATACAACTGACTATAATACTTTAAACTATCAACAGCTATTAAATTTTTGTCGCCCATAAAGCTTTAAAATCAAAGTGTGTCTGATAGGCAAGCAAAAACAACTTGTAACGGTGAAGGTCAAACAAAAAGTTATACAATTCGACGGTCACTTCTAAGTCAAAGGTCACCTGAATACATACTGTAAATATTTTTAATAAATAACGTTTATTAATCATTAGATAACGAAGTTCTTTCATTAATTATAAACAAATTTCTTGTTATTTTACATGTGAGACGTTACATTTTGCCTTTTATTTTTTGGAGTGAAGATGTTGCTCCGAGTGGAGTTTGTTGAGATTGTAGTCACGCTGGATTCTAGAGAGGTTCTCAATATAGAAAAAACTTCACGAACAAGTTGCCGCCAAGGGCATATGATAAACATACAAGATGCTCTTAAATATTGTGTAATAATAAATGTTGAAATCTCATTACTACGTTCATCTATAAATTAGAATTTTACCAAAACACTGGAGAAAGTTTTGTTTGACTTACCTATACTAGACGCAGTTCGAGAAAATAAAAACATTATTCTTTGTTAAATCTATCGATGACAATTAAACCGCTTATAAATATATTCCATCAGAGTTCATTGTTAAAAGGTTATAACTATAAAATCATTGTATTATTAGTACCTGTTACACATGTGCAAGTATATTATTTGAATATCTTGAATGTGGATGTAGATTACAAAAAATAAAAAGTTAATATTAATTTTAGAGGTCTAAAATGCTAATTCCTTTCACGACTTCTAGATCTCATGCTCATGGTATAACCTACCCTATACGTATAAACTAACACTAATGTTATGACATTTGGACAGTTTCTACCTAACTTACTTAAGGATTATGGATAGAATAATAAGAACGACTCTTAAGTATATCAGGTATTGACTTAAAACATGGTACCTACTACATAATTATCTTCAAGTCCATACTATGAATAACAGTTTTTAGGGTTCTGTTCGAAAGGGGTGACATTCGGAATGTGTGAATCTGTCTGTCTGTCGCAGGCTTCGATCATTAAAACTGTGATCAAAGGTCACAGGGCTCTATACCTTGAACAGAAACAAGTAGACACCTGACATTTTCACGGAATGCGTATTACAGTGGCCACTATCGCAACAAATATTAAAAAGTAAAAGAGTTACATCCCAAACACATAGATATTCCCATACAAATATTTTCAAAAAATAAGGGTTTTCTACATTCTTTCATATTATTGACCAAATAATAAGAGTTCATATCGCTAGATAGTACGCGTACGGGTGCGACTCACACATGACTGGTATTTTACCTGTTTACAAATTGCTTAAGTTGGATATTTTAAGCTTTTAAAAACAACACGCCTTTGTTGCAAACTTTTATAAAAAATTGAATTTGAGAATTGCAGAAGCGATTTCATTGTGTGACTGTTAAACCGTACGTACATAGGTAGGTGTCTGTTATTCTATTAATTATGTTGCTATGATAATCTGAGTAAATATGAAACGTGTGCCAGACAGGAGAGAACTCCTGGAAAATTGATTTATTTATTTTGACCAATATTCATGAAAGTACTTCTCCTATTGTTTAGTTTAGTCATTGCCTATCCTTGTTTTCAGATACCAGATTTCAACTAGAAGATAACCATAGGCTTAGCAGTAGTTTGTAGGAAACAAGACTCATGAGAACATGATATAAAATTGAAACATTATCTCATTAATAAAAAGGTGTAGAATTATTTAGAGATATTTTATATGATACAGTTTTTTTTATCTGACTTATTACAAACTATATACCTACTTATGTATTTATTTTTATTTTTAAGGGCACAAAATTTACAGCTTTTTGTAGCCAGCCCCAGTATGGCTATGGCAAGACCACTTTATGAGCACTGCCACGCCTTATTCAGCGCCAGCATTGCAATAAGACATTCTTAGATTCTTACGCAATTATGCCTATTGTGAGTTTTGGAATGAACAGAAATGAGTCGGTACTAATTTGTTTAGATCAAAACCTTCAAAATATACTATACCGATATAATGTTCGAAAATTTAGCACTAGGTTCTTTCGTAGTCTTTATTAACACTATAAAATAACGCTTCACTAAACTTCGTGTAAACGTGAGTTACGCTACATTCGATTAAATTAGTTATATCTTTTGCCTTTCTATGATATTAGCTGTTACAATAATTGTGTAAAAATAGGTAGGTTAGTTCATGCTACAATCTTTGGTTTTCTATACTTTGATACGCATATTTCTACGTCAAGTTAGTAGTAACCCTATGTACTCTTTTATATTAACACAAAATTCAGAAGGTACCTTCCTACCATTTTTATAGGTAGTAACAATTTTATCATTGTCCATTTACTATAATGACTTATGATGGCTTAAATATTTAATATTAATATTATATTTCAAACATGTGAAAGCGTTTATTATTTAAATCAGTTTAAACTTGGATAATATTTGAAATTTATAATAACGCGGAATTGAATCATCCAGCTTCGAAAACATTTATGGTATTACGCAGCCTACCTCATGCTGACACTAACAGGATATACGCGTTACGGGTTGACCTCTAGAACCATCACGCGATCGCGTATACATCGCAAATCACGATTCCTTTACTTTAATGCAAATCGTTACCATTGTCGTGCGACTCGTGCGCGGCCCGCGTCGCCGTGTCGTTGTCGCGTCGGCCGACGACGCGGCGGCGCGACGGTAAGCCGACGTGTGACTGTGCTATGAGCCATTACTGATCTAGAGATATAAATCGAAAGGTAACACGGAGTACAAAAAATCTCTGCGGGCATATCTTTGTAATAATATCTTTTTTTTTATTGATTTAAGGCAGCAAACGAGCAGGCAGCACCACCTTCCGCTGCCGCCCATGACAACTGTGACCGACTTAGAACAAGACTCATTGGGGACTGGGATAGTTAGTCCGGTTAGGTGACGGTGTTAGAACATTAATTGGTTAGTTTGTAAGTATGAGGACTGGGACAGGGACTGTTAGTGAATGTTAGTCCTGTTAGTTATTGTTAGTAATAGTCCAGTTAGTAAATATTAGTAAGAGTCTCGTTATAATTCGGTCACAGATGTGACCCTTGAGGACTGAGATGGTCGCCTCTAAAAAGGCAAGTATTTTGTTATTTTAATTCCAATGCAATGACAGTAATGATGGCCAAGTGGTTTGAATAATGGATTCCCGGACAGGTCACCTCTAATTTCCAAAAAAAAAATTTGCGTATTAGAATTTTAATATTACTTGCTTCGATGAAGGTAAACATTGTAAGGAGACTTTCACATCTGAGAGTTCCCCATAATGTTCTCAGTGCGTGAAGTTTGCCAAACCGCACTCGTGCGTGAAGTTGGCCAGCGTGGTGGACTATGGCCAGTACCCCTCACATTGTGATGGGATGGGATGTGATGGGTTGCGACGATGATCCCAATATAACTCGGTATGTACCTACATTGTGAATGTATTAGCTAGTTAGGCGTTTAAACTTCAAATAGTATACAATTAGTAGCGTCGTGATGAAATTAGGAGGTACAGTGTCTAGCGACCACCAACAGGAGACCTCGCGCCATCAACTTGACTGTTCAGGAATTTCAGGACCCACCACGAACAGGGGAAGTTAGCTTGTACTTAAGGGTAGGTGGATCCCGCTACACCCTGTTTCTGAGATTAGCTGGACTATAGGTAAGCATAAATAGAGAAACAAAAAGAACAAAATTCTATAAAATATTCCAATGGGATATTTTATTTTGTTAATATTGAATACTTATATTAATAGTTTTTCATAATTATAATAAATATGTACCAAACATAGACATCAGTTACTTTCCTATTTTTATTGAGTTGGACAATTGAGAATAAACACAATACAACACGATGTAATTTGATTCTAGCAGTATTATGTACTCGAATTAAAACTAACCGCGAACAAAAAATTCAAATCAACAAGAAACAGAATAAAATCAAGTAGATACGTATGCTGCCAGAAATTGCCTAAATTAAGGTAGTTATCTATAGTGACTGTAAGCTGATGATGTTATCTTTGTTTTGTTTCATACTTCGAGGTTTTATTTCTACGCAAATGGTTAATAATTTGTCTGGGGCATTCTAATGTGCCGTGGTGACCCGTGCACTCTTCAAAGAATTGATACGGGTAACGCCATCTAGCGAGAATGTTATGTAATATAGCCTCGTGTCTAGAATGGCTGGCAAAATATTATCTGAGTTAGATAGGTACCCCATGCAGGTACATTACCTTTAATATAAATAAGAGAAAAAGACATAGAAGATTAAAATATTTTAATTTTAACGTCAAGATTTTGCGACGGTTGCCATGAGTTTATTTATCTACTTTGTGCCATGAGAAACAAAATATTGGAAAAAAAAATTCCTCATTATTTTCACACGACTGCCTTAAAAAGTAAGACCACTACTGCGTCGTCGGCATAGATAGAAAAAAACAGAGACCATAAAAAACCAGAACACGACGAGTCGATTTGCGGTTGAGACTAGCGAGAGAGTCTCCACGCGAAGTTCTATCACCAAGCATGGGAGCCGGCTTCGGTCACCTATTACGACGACCTGATCTCTCAACATGGCATTGGAATCAGTATTCTAGTCCGCCCTAATGCAGCAAAATGATTCTAATTACTTTATCGGAAGTCTGGACTTTTTTTTGTTATTTTTTTGATTGTTAAGAGTGTCTAGATGAATCCCGATCACACTGATAGCATACTCGTACATACCCTCTACCGTTAAATATGACATTATATGTTTTCAAGTATCTTTTAAAGTGTATTGTAACTAAACAAAATATGTAGCATACACAAAGAAACACACAATAAACATGGGGTTTTTTCGTTAATGGATTAGAATTTGACCGGGCAGCTATGCGGATGATAGGTATTCACACTTAACCCAAGTACCTCAAAGTTCAGCCTCAACTGACAAACCCGTGTGTTACTACAATCAGACAAAGATAAAATGTCAGACAAAGGTCATTCAGATTCTTGTGGTGGCTTTTGTCGTATTATAATATGTTGGGTTCGCCAGAAATTACTGGAGCTTCGTGACTCGTCGGAGGCTCAGACAATCGAGGTTGAACGATTAAAAATCCGTTTTAGCGTACCGATTACGACTGCTGCGTCGTATTTATCGATTGCTCACTATGATATAATAAAACATACAGAGATTAATTATTTTTATTATGGAGGCAGTTTTTATGGATGGCTTATATGAACCTGTGAGTGGGTTTTGTATAGAGTTTTCCTAGGGTGGGACCGCTCGCAACGGTACCTAGTACCATTTCTATCGTGTAATCGTCATAAATAGCCGACAAACGAACACAGGAACTTGTTGGTTAGCGGTCACGTCGCCCAAGGATACCAAAAACATCTAAGGTATTATCCGATGTGTTTGTACTTGCTAGACAGCCAGGCGGGTATCATCAGGATTGAACTTGGTGATAAAGAGCCAAGCGCCGTTTGACTCAAATGGATGGAGTCCCCTACACCATTCCCCGCTATCGGAACTTACTTGATATCTGCTATTTCCAGAGAGTTTAACTAAACCCCAACACTGACGCTACCGGAGCTTTTCTGTCTCATCTGCTCCATTGACTGCAATACCCATACAAACCGGAGCGAATGGGGCCTAAATCTTTGTCTACGTTGTTGTGTTTTATGTACAACATTGATTTAATTTTTTACATCATTTATTTTGTGCTCCAGTTACTTCAAGAATTTCGATTACACCGTTTGATCTTGTTTGTTTTTAAAATGTCTTCTCACCAAAAAAGTTATACAATGTTACAAAAACGGCAAATTGCAATGTTCCTAGCAAATTGTATCTTTGGCAAGTGTCTAAATTAGATATCGTGCTTGACATACTCAGAGATAACATCTTAGTAATTTTAGTCATTGCGAGACTAAATAGGTAACGCAACACTAAGTAGGTACTTCCGATGATGTAACGTGCGTTATGTTGGTATAATTATATTGTGGGCTGAACTTTTACAATACAAATGACTTCTAAACGCTTTGAGAGTAACAAATAACAATAAGCATTAAGTGGAAGCGCTCAACCCGACGACTCGTCTCATTGGTAGTGATCGATCGATTGCACAATTTGGAACGCGGTCAGTAGCTAACTACTGAACAGCTACTCGTATTATTAAGTTTATTAAGTTATTATAGAGGGTTTATAAACAAACTGTAGGTATATAAGTACGTGAAGGACTTTGTATATAAGTATATAAGGACTGAGTTATAGGACCGATCTCAATGTATTGCACCTCGCGAGCGCTCGTTGATGTCTGTAGCTCAGAAGATGACACGATTTGCGCTCACGTGCCCTGTAGATGTACATATTACATTATATTTAAAATATAATATAAACATGTATTTCTACCTATATAGACTCAGATTAGATTCAGTTTTATTCAAATAGATACAGTACCTACCAGCAAACGCAGTAAAATCGAAGTTATTACGTGCTTTCATCGGGCACATTATTATTTGAAGCTTCCTGGGAAATTGAACGATTGATATTAGCCGCAAGAAGATTTGTGCATTTTTGAAACTGTTTCATTCCATACAATAAACAGATAGAAACTTTGTAACTTAATTTTCATCTTGTGTCCTTAAAGGAGTGCGCACATTACACCAACTCGACGTCAACTCCACTCCGACTCCACTCCGTTTCAACTCCGACGTTCCGTTCCGCGATCAACGCTTCATCGACGTCAACTCGACTCCGTCTCCACTCCGTTTCAACTCCGACGTTCCGTTCTAGGTACATTACGTCATTGTGTCGGTCGACGCGTGGACTACTCGTCTACGGTGAGTCGTCGACGCGTTGGTCTCGAAACGGAACGGCTATGGGTGTAGGGCGAGCCGTATAGGTATTTTAAGTATAAGTTCGAAATTCAACCTTACCATCAAAGATATAAGGCTCATAATTGAATGTTAGCTTTGTCAAGGTTTTAGTCGCGTAGGCGTCGGTCGGTCGTGGAATCGTTGTACTGTGCGCACTCCTTAACACAGGTTTTAATAATTCCGACCGAGTGGAATACATGCACTTTAACTATAACGAGTACTCACGATTTTGCTGAAAAAAGGTCGCAGCCTACCTACGCCACAGATGAAAAAACTATTTACCTAACCGGGATAAATAAACTAGGTATTATGCTCGTTAGGATTGCTCTGGGTGATCAATAATTAGCCGATTTTCATTCCAAAATAACAGCCTGGCGTTACTGCTTCTCCTGTTGAAGGGTACCTTAAAGTAAAGTGTAAGTTTTGTCCCAACTAATATTTAGATACACCGTTAGGTTAGTATCCGTAATCAAAAGGGTGACGTTCATTTCATTCGAGTGTTACAATAGAAGCGGTGCGGTGTGAGTGTGAGCACGCACATAGTGATTAATTCGACGTGTTTCCATTATCCGTCGCGGAACGATATACATAAAGTATCAGCTTATATTTTTACGATGTAAAGTTTCGTCATTAGTTAAATATAGTCTAGTGAGAAATTAAATTAAAAGTTTTATCGGTTGTCTCTTGTGGACATGAATTTGTGCTTTTTATTGCTTTTATCGTTTAGCAATATATGGTATACCATATAGGTACATTCTCTATTGTTTCACCCAAACGAAGTGAGTAACATCTATTTTAACAAAATTAATTCACAAATTTTACACAAGATCTGTCTCAAACTCAAACTCAAATCGTTTATTTCACCTAGGTATTTTGAATACACTTATGAACGTAATTTTTTTCACGTCTCCTCCTAATACATTATCATCCTTTTGTGAAAATTTTTATTTGTTAAAAATTATAATATTAAAATACCATACCAATTATGGCATGTGGAAATAAATATTCGTAATAGAGAAGATTTTTTTAAAATATTTATGTTCAAACATTTTTATGTCAAGTAACAGTAATTTTACGATTATTTTATAATATTAAACCTACTGAGTGGACTAGGTCGCATGGAGCACCATGTAGAATGGTTAAGGTCCAGTCTCAAGATTGGATGGAGTATCTTATGTACGAAACAAAAGCTACACCAGCAGAAACGCGAGGATTATTTTAAACGTATAATATTTTTTATAAGCAGTGATAGCCAAGTGGTTTCAACGTTGGATTCCCGAAAAGTAAAGCCTGGGAACGAATCCTGTCCGCACCTCAAATAAAAAAATGACATTTTCTTCGGTGAAGGACAACATCTTGTTGACCTGCACACCTGAGTTCTCCATAATATTCTCAAAGGTGTGTGAAGTCTACCAACCCGCACTTGGTCAAAATTGTGAGAAGACACCCAAGCCCAGCAGTGGGATAGTTATGGGTTGCAATGAAGATAATAATATTTTCAGCTCAGTTGTAAATTATACAATGGAAACAGTATCTGCTCCCGCCATGGGAACTAGACCACGTCTTTATCTTGTATGTTTTAAGGAAGTGAACATTATGATATGCAAATAATATAAAATATGCAGGTAGAAAAAAGGAGTGAAATTCAAATTCCCTCGACGGGTGCCCGTTCGCTGATTTGAATATTGCACGATGAAGCCGTAACAGCTCCCGCTCGTCATTACTTGTTGATCATAAGTACAACACATTCACACAATATTCTAATACCTATTATTAGAATATTATGTGAATGAAAAATATGCAAATAAAAATATATTTGTAATTATTGCACATACGTGAAACTTATCAAATGACTACATGTATAAGTTAAGTTAGCACTGCTAGGCTAGCATGCGGACCAGGTGCAAAATGGCAGATTTCATACATATTTGAGACCAATATAAAAAAAAATGGTATGCAAGATTCCTCACGATTTTTTGTTCATCGAAGCAAGTGACAATTAATTTAATAAATAAGCGAATAAAACATAAAACATGATTATGAACTTCTGCATATTATGCATACAAATTAAAGTTCATAATAATTGAAATTTCATAAATTATTTTTCTAATTAGCATATTGCCTAAAACTTTTTATTTACATTACAAACACATTACGAATATTGTAAGATCGTTGATTGGGATCATGACTTATCTTGTAACAGTTACTAATTAAGAAACCCGATGTTATTGGAAATATTGACCTAAGATCAAAAACATTGACTATGTATTTTGGTCAGGACTGTATTAAGTAACCCAGGAAATCACTAAGTGCATTAGCCTGAATGAAAATTGGGAAATCCATAGAATTGGAGACGGCAGCGCTCGTCACCTGAATTCAAATGGGCGTCACATTACATAAACCATATTGGCTTTACTGTGCTATAACTCTACCAGCTACTCTCGATGATGTTATTTTGCAATAAAAAACAAAAAAATATACATCTTTGTATCAGATATATTTTAATATGAATACATTACAAAACAATTTATGTCGTCTCTGCATACAAATTATATTTTTTGATGAAAACTAAAATAGGTAAAATAAATGTTGACTGCAATATCACCTATCCGAGTCTTTTCACGAGATTTTATGTCGATATCTATATTCTATGAATTATGACCTAAATCCTTTATATAATTTGAAAGTAACCTGATTATGATGACTATCTAATATTTAAAACTGCGTTTCCTAATAACACTTGTCTTGTGATTTAATTACAATGCACCGGGCAGTGGGAACTGCTGTGAATCCATCGGAATTAGCTAGTATCTTCTGGATAATGGGTTGCGTAAACGTTATGTTCTCAGGTTTCCACGGCAATTTCTTGACAATGTGTGGTGGTGCAACGGTGGTGAGTGTCATCTGGTAGTGGCAGTCAGTCGAACGCGCAGCCTTGCTCTATCAACTCCTCGATCCATAGAAAATATTGTTCACGCTTATTTCCGATCGCAGTGCGGGTATAGTGCGCGACGGGTTTGTGGACACAATGTTTACTTTTGTTCGTGTTTGTGCTCGTTGAGTAATCTGACGCATTTTTCTGCGGTTTGTTTGTTTGATTGCGGTTGGTAAACAAATGAGTCTACAAACAATCTGATTAATAGTGGTGTTATACAATCTATAGTTTTATTGTATCTATTCGATTTTTAGATCAGCGATGTGAGATATTAATATATGAATATCGAAAAAAATGCGTATAAAATGAAATGTATTAGGATTCTTGCCTTTAGTAATAATTAAAGAGGAGTTTAGAATTATCACTATCAATATAATGTAAACATTATTAATACTGTAGAGGAGGTTATAACTAGATTATATTAAGAAAATTACAACGCGCTTAAGTCTTTAATTAATAAAATATTGTGTCTTACGCAGTAGGTTGTATAGCGGCGCCCGTGTATATTATGTATGTCGGGAAACGACCAAAATATTGCAAGGGAACGTATTATGGGATAAAAACTACCTTTATGGACTATCCCGGGTCACAAAATACTTTCACATCAAATTTCAACAAAGTAGTGTATATAATAATAGTAAGTAGCAGTATTATAGATATTATGATTTTAAACCTAACTCATTATGTACTGAGCATATTTATTTACCATCGCACGCATTGTATCACAAAACAATATGTATCTTGTATTCCGATATTTCGACCGAGCAGAACGTAGCCACTGGCTAAAATTGTGTACTTACGACTTATGTAGTCGTATCACTAAACTGTCGATTTCTTCTAGACGGCCTCAGGAATATAACAGTAATTTACTACTAACATGACACGCTAGATAGTGACAGCTGATTTCCCGTGTAACCATACTGTATGGATGGTTAGAGCGGAAGTAACGGCCAGACAGTTACGCTAAATAGCACGTGTCACAGTTCAATGGTCTAATAATTCACTGGACATCGATTAAGTACCTACTCACTTTTTAATCCTCGTAGCTTAAATTGAGCGTGCTCTGTCATTAGGCGCATAAGCCTCGATGCTTCGAACTGTGGTAGAGCATTTTCAGATTGAAGACACGATATTATGATGAAATAGGTATGATTTGTGTAGTACGCATTCGTTCCAGAGTTATCGTAAAACGAAGACAAAATTAAGTAGGTACCAACTTTGTTAAAATTCTGTAAGTTACTACTTACTCTTAATTTCTAAATGCCTAGATTCTTAATAAAAGAAATAAGTATTATGTGGTTTCGAAAATCGAGCTAAAACCGAGACAAGACATTTTTTATGGAAAACCAAAAAATACATCCTTCAGTATTTTGTTGTATGTTTATAAAAGTAATTATGAAATGTATATTAAAACAGTAATTAAATGAATGATTAATGATTACTGTGGTGGACTTTACTGTGGACGCACCTACACTGCCCGCTCAGCCGTGACGTTAACGCAGCGCGAACGCGCGGTACACCGCACGTACCGTACGATACCGCTACAAGTGCACACACGGCTTGTGCGACACGAACGGCGCATGACGTCTAGCCGTGCCGCCGACTACGCAAGGCGCGGCGGCGTCCACTAGTCCGGTGTGTATTAGGCCGTCAAATGCAATAGCTGGCACTAATTTTCTGATGGTTTGCGCTCGCACACTAGTATTTGGTATTTGCATATTAGTCTATTCACGGTAGATTAACCATCAGTATTTGTAGTCCATACTTTTGAAATAATAGCTCTTTTTATCGATTACAGTAGCGATTCGATATAGGCGCGAATGTGGGCGCGAAATAGTAATGTATGCTTTTGAATGGCATGTAAGTTGATTTTCCAGCTACCTACCCGCACGTCGGTTTAATCAATTCTACATTGTACGCGTCTTTGCCTCGAATCTAATATGAGTTGAAAAAATCTATGCAGTGATATGAGTGATATCATTTACTATCCATCAGATGACACGTCTGCTCCTTCGCTATTAACGCAAAATTCCCATAATTTCTGATCTATAGTTTCACAATTTTTACAATCGCCCTTCAGAAGAAATCGTTTTTAGTGATAAGATTCTCATCACTTTTTTATTTATTTAGTTTTACTTATTTGTAGGTAAATCGATTGCTACACTTGTCTTGAAATCATAGTAACTGAGCAAATTGAAAGGTTCATAAATAACAAATAGGTCGGGTGTGTTCAAGTCAAGGTATTGAAGTATAAACAGAATACTGACTCTTGAGGAATTCATATAATCACAATCGAATGAGGACGATTGAGATGATTCGACAAGCGTAAAGTTCGCTGATAGAGTACACGGTTCGAGCACAGAGGCGCATTTAGATAATAATACGTTAAGCCTTACGAAATACCTACCAATACAAAGATCAAGGACTATATAGGTTGTTATTGTATTGCGATACAATACGGTTAATACCACTGACTTCAGATTTTGATACATGGAACAGATTGATGGATGGAACAGATACATGGACAGTCCTAAAATTTAGGTGATAGTTTTTTTATCCGACTGCTGGCTACCGCTTTCCTCTTGGAAGGAAAGTGGTACCTGCCTACGATGCTACTACTATACAATACTACACAATACTACTAGCCTACAATGTACCTATGTACGCGTTTCAACGGAGTATTGTAGAGTCAGTCTTCCGCTTCCTTTTTGACGAGCAACGTGTCGGTCAGATGACGGTAACCCGTTGACCACTTACCATCAGGCCGCCATCAGGTCAGGTTGTCTGTTGGTTGGTCTTATAAGGTCGTTGAAGGCAAATAGAGTAGACCTAATTGGCGTATAACAAATAGCCTTTATTATTAAATAATGTTATTAATGTGTGTCCTCGCACAATGACTTCAATCCTGAGGTTACGTAATTACGCAAAGGAATTTTGATAAGGTAACTTAAGTTGGATCGACATATTATTATGTAGCTGTCGTGTTACATAACGCTATCGAATGTGTCCCTTGATAATGTATGTAACACTTCAATAATTTTATGATCCAAACAATTTCTATTACTACATTAAAATATTAGTACTATAGGCAAACCAATGTCCAAGAAACAGCAGTGAATAAGTTAGACTAGACAAACCTTTTGTAGGATTTTGGACTTCAGTAAGTTACAACAATTTTCATATTTCTGCCTACCGAAATTGTACCTTCTTAATCTGCAAAGTGAAGTAAATTTAAAGTAACGTTTAACTGCCTTTTTAAACAGTACAGTGCCTGCAGCTTTAGCGATAATAACTTACCAGTATCAAAGCCCAAGTAGGTAAATACGCATTATGATGATAGATGGTTTATTAAAGCACCGTAAAACATTTTCAATGATCGATGCTCCTTCATCTTTTAAGTAATGTTCGCGTAGCTTAAATCATCTTAAATCAATTTACGATCGATGGGTGTGTCGCAAGTGCAAGTGAAACGTGAATTACAATACTGACAGTAATAGGTTAGTTGAAGTAACTGAAGGATTGGAAACCTTTACCTACACGTTGTATTCGGTACAATTTACACGCATTTATAGATTAGTGTGGGAAAGATGCGCTCAATGGGACTCAATACATAGGTATATAATACCAAAAAGCATAATATGATTGCTTTTTCTTGTCTGCTTACTGCTAGAAAGTATTTCGACGTAATTATGAAGTTATGAACATCCATTACAAAAAATTACATGAAAAATCCTCGCTTTCGAAAGATTCTCTACAAAATCACAAAAAAATTAAAAACTACAATAAACACTCGCCTGGCTCCGCTTTGCTTAAACATGTCTAGTCTTATTTACATAATTATATGACCTTTAAAGACTTTAAAGCTAAAACCAAATTTTTAATTTAATCAGGTGTCCGAAATAATCAAAGTCGATACTGCCGGACATAGTATCAGGACTATATTTTTGTTAAAGGAGAGATGTCGGCGTTTACTTGTATCAGGAAGTCACACATTATTATAAATATATTTGCATATTTTGCATTAACGGCGCATCAGTTGCACAAAACGCCCTAGGCGTTGCACAATCCCCGCCAATTCACTCTCGTTGCTTGTCTCGCCGACCCATTGTCGCACAGTCACAGCGCACGCGCTTTACTGAGAAAATTCCCGCGTAAACGAGGCAAAACCGCGGGAACCACTTCAAAACAATAATGGCCGACATAACGCTCCGAATGTTATCTGCAGTATAGGTAGGTACTTGCCGTTTACAACATAGCAAATGTTCTCATTATTTGTTTCGAAGTAGTTAACTTTTATTTCACCTAGATTTTTCATTCTTTATCATGATGATTCAAAATGGATGAATGTTACTGTCCAGTGACATTTGCTCAGAGTAGAATAGAGTAGAAACCTTAGAATAATGACATATAGAAACGAAGTCCGCGCGGCTACTTTGACAACTACAAATGTGAGTAGTTTATGTCACCAAACGCCGGCCAGCTCCGTAGTGTTCATTAACAATGCGCGGCAAACGCATCTCGCGGAAAAAAAATAATGATGTCGATTTGTGCGGTTAAATTTTGTCACAACACATTTAAAAAACATAAGAAGTGTAATAACAACACTTTTCACAGGTAATCTTTCAATATTTCATAATATCTTGTATACATATAATTAGGTTTAAATAAAAACGTTTTGTTTCAATACTCAGTGTTGCCCAATTGTGAAAATAAATTTTCCCATTTTAAGTGACGAGTGATATAAGGCTTAGTCGTGGAGAAGTATATTGGAAGCCAACCAAAAATACACGAATATGTTCAAAACATTTTAATAATGAAGATAAGTACATTACACAGGGTGGATCGTGTAGATTGCGTGAAAATGCTGTCCCTGTTAAGGTATAATTATTGAAGTTGTTATTCATTATTATTTTAATTATTATTATTAGTTATTATTATTATATCATGCCTATTGTGTCAATGTCATTTTCATCTTAATTTTATTGTTGTTTTCACAGATACAATAGTTCACAGATATAATATAGTCCATAGAGTAGTAAATCAACAAAGTCCATTGTTTTATGTTTTTCCACAGAGTATATTTAATATTGGAACAAAACTTTTTTACTCAATGCTGTTATTAAAATATACTAAGTTCCTGTGTTCATGCTTATGTTCATATACGTAAAAGATATGTAAAAAAATTAATAGTAAAAAAAATTGGTGTTAATATTGTCTTGTATTCGTTTCATATTTAAATAAACATTCGCTTAATCTAACAATTTTACATAACCATACCCATACTTTATCACACATAGCTATTATTAGGCAGGTATTACTGCTAAAAACAAATTCTTATCAGCGGCCGAATCATTCCCCACTGTCGGGAAACTGCACTTCCCCTGGCAACCATTAAACATGTATAAAAAAAAAGAAAAAAGAAAATTTGTGCTTCACTTTTTAAAGAGCGCTTGTATGAAGACTGTCATTCTATATGTCATTATTCTAAGGTAGAAACGTTACACGTTATGTTATGTAATAAAATACCTAATAAAGTAAATAATAAAATCGTCAGTTCCTAATATTAAAACAACAAATCAAGTCTAGTAAGATGTTATTATCAATGTTAAATCTAAGTAAAGTATCTTGTCAAGCTAAACAGAGCAAAATAGATAGGTACATCTTAGGGTGACTTGTGAGGGTACTTCATCGGTTTAAGTATGCGTTTTTAATATCATTGATTATATGTATTTATTTGTTTGGAATTATTAAGAATCACTCAAAAAGACCAATGCACTGTACCTATTATGTAGAAAAATATCACGTTTGAAATAAAATGAAAAGAATTTAACAATGTTTCAGTTTTGTGCCTTATTGTCAATATTTGTTTGTTGAACGGCAGGAAATTCTGCCGTTTGAATGCTTATTCATCCGGATCGTATCTGTTCGTAATAAACAGAGACAATTTACTGGTAAGGAATGCCATCGCATTCATGAACAGTTGCAGTGTAAGTGCAGAAGTGACAAATAAACATTCCATATCGGTAGCTTGTATCTCCATTCAATCTTGGTGAAGCGATCAAGTAACAGCTGACTTAAGTAAAAAAGTTTTCGTTTGCTAATAAAATTTGAGTATCTACCTACAATGATTGTACAGTTTCCGACACTGAATATTTTAGAACATTCTGAGTAAAAAACATAAAAATGGTAAACGGAAACTATATTTTATATGGCGATAGACCGAGCTCGGAATCCGAGATAGTAGATGACCATGTTCATCCTCGGACAGAAGAACGGAAAACCAAACGCAAGGCGAACAGAACGGCGAATGAGCTGCAACGATCCCTTAACTTAGCGCAGCTGGACAATGAGACGGATTCAGTGAAATATGAGAAGAAGATAAAAGAACCCAGGCTCTTGCGTTACGTGCCCACGACTGACGTCGAGGAGCATTTTGTCACTGAGAAGTTTGAGACTTACGATTTGAAGCCTACCGATGAACCGCCGAGGCGATGTACTTTTGCAAAAAAGCCGAAGAATCCAGCCGACGGTTCTGTGAACTACGCCTATTCCCGTTCGAGCAGCAGCTGCAGTTCGCCTAATGGCAATTTGCCGACAATATCCGAGCACGGAGAACAATACGGCACTTACCGTATAAGAGCGGTGCAGGCGCCGGCTGTCGACGGCATTATCAACGGCTACGAGAACAAGCTCGACAAATACTTCGCGAGGCCGAGGGAAGTGAAGGCATTTGCTGCGAAGGTAAGCTTCGGTGTAAGTTTTCTTTAAAAGTTTAGTATTTTCTTTAAAAAATATTTAAAGAAAATATATAAAAAGAAAAGTTGGGAAGTTGGGATTTTCATAATCATAAATAAATAATTAAACCTACTCGTAACCTATTCGTAACGTAACATAACTAAAAATTTTAATATTTATAGTAATATTATAACTACAAAACTGCTAATGTTTAGAGCCCTAAATCAGATTTAGGTTCTGGTCTAAAATTGGTAGGTAGGTAGGCTGTGTTTTTGCAAGTCAAGCAGCTGCCACAAGCAGTCGTGCTTGTGGATAAAAAAATAATGTCTGTATTTCGATGGTTTCTTAGACAAATTCCTCATAATTAAATTAAGGACTTCTAATGTATGTCATTTCCTCAGCTTTTGCAAGAGATTGTAACATGTGATAATACCCAGTAACATTATGGGTGCAAGTGGTCAGCACCACATAGAGAATAGAGACACCAACTTACGACATGATTGTTCTGATATAATAAATGTTATGTTCTAATCGACACATGTCATGTTAGACTTGCGTTACTCGGACTAGGTATAGGGTCTAATATTTTTCCAGCTGTAATACCTATTGTAGCCTATTGCAATAGAACATGGTTACTAAGATGTTTTCCGCATGTTCTACTAGTAGTACTAGTACATAGATTAGTATTAATGATATTGTTTGGTTCTATTAATAGCTGCGTTTATATTAAACAAGTGTAATATCGAATGCAATAAAATTAAAAGATTTTTTGTTTGTTTGGCACTTTTCGTTTGATTATAAGGGTTTTTTGATTACCAATCATTTAAATGCACGCTACTGGTATTGAGTAACACTAATAATAATAAAAAGGACATAAGTTAAAATCGTATTGTTTATTTATTCAAATAAAAATGTATGGTTAAAACGGTTTTTTAACCATTTTTATCTTACGAATGGCCCACTGTACCCGTAAATCAAAGTCCATGTATAAATTATTCTTTTTTTCAGTGTTAGCAGGTGACTGCAGGTGTCATGTAACAAACGACCAAACGAATTTAAATTTAAAACCAATATAGCTAATAAGAATTGATTATTAGTGTCTACTAAAGTTATAATAAATGTCAGCAAAAAGTTATTGTACCTACAACGGTTTTTCGACAAACAGAAATAATTTATTAGTGCATTCATGTCACTGAAGAATTTTGTTTTTGTTTATATACCATTAGATCTTATTATTTTTTCCTCTTGTATAAAATTATATCATAAATACATAATATCATGTTCATTTTTCAAACACAAAAAAATTAATAATAATCCTCATCGTTTTGTAATACAGCAGTTTAAGACTATCGAGATCCATAGTCACCAAAAGATCTCAGCAACTTTCTCTAAGGTCGAGGGTCTTATCGTCGCTGTCCAGATCCGAGCTCCCACAATACCACTTAAGAACTCAAAATCATAAATAACGTCGCGTTTTATTAACAAAAGATACCGACACAGCTTTCTTCTACTTACATGACATAATCGAGGTGTTTATGTCGTAATAATCTTTAGAACGTTTTTTGAATAAATTTTGCAAATTATGCATTTCAAATATTTTATATTAGGTTGAGTTGAGATCTTGGAATTCCAGGCCAAATTGTTTCGGGCTATAAATGTTAGATAACAGAGTAACATTGGTAACATCTCTTTTAATGTTCTCGACCTTCGACTATGACTTCAGAATAAGAAATAAAATTAACACGCCGATGATTGCGCAACTTAAGTGTCTGATGGTTTATTTATAGTATCCTTTGATACTCGTTCACGACGTCTATTCACTAGCCGTTCACATGCCGGTTTCTCCTCGTAAGTGAGAACGATTAGAGCGTCCTCTACGACGTTGGTCCAGTGCTCTTTGTAGCCGGAGGTAATGCTTCCGGAATGGCTGGAATAAGTGTTGTGTACACGATGACAACAGAACAAGAATCAAATCGGGACTAGGATGATCAGTCCAGTTAGCAGGGATGTTATTAAAAATTTTAGTTGGTTAGTTCGTTAGTAAATTGGGGTAGATGTATTAGTCATGATAGCTGTTGATAATAATAGTCCAGTTAGTGTTAGGGGTAGGGTCGCAGATGACTCTTGAGGACTAAGATGGTCGCCTTTAAAAAGTGTAAACGGTTGTAAATATGGATGTAATTTGTTCCAGGGTTCGCACCCAGACAGCCTATACCGGGTGCCGGTGGACGGCGGCGCGGCCTCCAGCAACCTGGTCCGTGCGCTGCGCCTGCTGCGATGGCCCATTGCGCTTTTCGCCGTTTGTGTTGCCCTCGCTGTCTTCGTGTACTTTTTGGTGCCTAGTAAGTTCTACATCTATTCATTTTTATTGGCTCTTGGACATTGCGACCGAAGTACGTCAAAAACATAACCCGGTAGATTTCAGAAGGAAGGTGGTAGCTAGCTGAGACTAAACTGGATCGTACAGAGTCCAGCGACCTCCAACAGGAAGGACTTGGTCCCGTAGGCTAGTCCATTGTTCAGCTGGGTGCATCGTGAGCAGAATGAAAGTGAGCATCCCAAAGTGTAGTATGGCTTTGACTCCAAAGCCATACTTGATGAAAGTTATCAGAATACGAGACAACATTTCCTTCTTTGCATTACTTCTTCCCTAAGTTCAAGAGGAAGGTTTGGGATGGACGAAGAGTCTCTTGCTAAACGTCACTTTATTTCTGGAATAAACTGAACGATCCTTAAACGTGTTTCGGTTGCAAGATCCAGTTGAAAAACGGATTCTCTTCCTTCTTTCTGATATCTACCACTGTTCGCCACCAAACTCTTTATTTTTTGCACAAATAACATAAATTTGCATAAATAATAATTTATAATTAAAAAAATTTAATGGAGAAGTGTAGTGGGCCTTACTAACTTATTTCTTACTAATGATTTTTCCAGACAAGCCAATAGTATGAGAGGGAAAATCTGGAAGAAATTAGGGTAGGGTGCTACACATAAAATAGAAACAAGACAACCAATATTCATCTACAATCGCTTAAAAAAGTTATGAACCTATGTAGTTCAAGCACTATACTCTTTCCATTTCTTTATTTTCTCGATGACAGCTCCTGTGAAAACTTGATCGAGCGTCTTTTTTACATTATATATGCATTATTTTATAAAAATATGACGTTTACACACGTACAAGGTTATACCTGATTCTGAGAAACTGATAGGGATGGGCTATATCGATAAACGTAACACGTTAACAGACCCGATGTTTTTTTACAAAATGTAAGAAACTAAACTACTGCCGGATACTTTTGTACAAATTTATTACCTAATATTATATTTCATTACAAGATGTTACACGTATTTATTCTTGATTGATAATGCCAACTACTTTAAAATTTTCGAATTTGTTGTAAAATAAGTAGGTATAGGTAGGTACTCGACAATGAAACGAAATAATTATAACAACAGGTAATCTTTGTTTATTTATTTTAATCAAAATCTGATGAATTTAATATAATAAATATATGCGATCGATATCATTACTTATTTGCTCACAACACTACTACAGAACTGTCATCGAGAAAATAAAGAAATGGAAATAGTATAACAAGTATTATTACCCAATGACTTCAAGTATTTCCTTGACAATTATATTCAAATGTTCTCAACATAACATTTTGATGACAGCTTACGTAATGTCGTTTTGCATGAAAAAGGCAAAGCAGGTTTTTAAGTGTTCCTTTATTCTTTGTACGTTGAGATGAAACCCGACAACGATTTTTGAGGAAGATAAGAGAACTAGAAGGATGAAGTCGACTTCAAGTAGGCTCGGGCGTGCTCAATAGTACGGCTAACTAATCTTACCACTTATCTTGCCGCGATGTTACGTTTACAAAACGATTACTTTCTCTATTTTGAGTTTTTCTTTTTTCCGTTCATGCCTACCAGTATTGTCGACTGTTATTTTGCTATAATAATGCTTTATCAATATAATCTAAACCTATTGTCAATTATTTAAGGATACAAAAAATATCATGACCCACTCACTCTTCATAAGTTGAACAGTCTAGTGACGCATGAATGAACGGGTTTACTTATAGACGGGTTTACTTATAGTTTTTATACTTAATTTATGTTCTCTGGAAATTGTTTTCTAATATTGGACTTAATTTTTTCAATATAGAAAAAACTAAATAACAGTAACTAATGAATAATATTTTTTCCTACATTTTAAAAGTAAATTTGAATTTTAACTACACACATACTTTAAGGTGACGTTTCACCTGCCGTACTAAGCTACCTGCTTCATTTGTTTTCATTATGTTGGCTGTTACTTAAATGTTCCCTGTCTGAGAGGCTTCTGCTCTTTCCAAGAGTTATGTAATATCACAAGATACCCGCCATTAGTAACGGAGGATTATTGTGCAACATGAACATTTGAACATGTTTGAATAAAAGTAGCAACTGCAATGTAATATAATAGGTATATGTTGTAGTACGTGCTTGTATCCGTTTGTCCGTGATAATTAAATTAGTACCGCTCCCTATTGGCTGCAAAAAATCCATGTCTTAGTACCTGCTCTTGAAAAGATGTTGTTTAAATTGGTTTGGAATTTTTTTAACTAAGATAGGTACTTATCTTTTTTTGTTTGTGACCCTATTGCAATAAAACCGCATCCAAATCAATTAATCGTTTCTGAGATTGAAAGAAACAATCGCATTTACAGATAAACAGACGAATATTCTAAATAAATGACGTTTTTAAAAGTATCTTTTTACCCCCTGTGGGGCATTGACATGAACAATGAATAATATCGCTAACATCCACGATCCGAAAACAATATGCCACATAGTTCTCCGCATCATCGGGAATCGAATCCGAAGGGTCACTACCAACGCTGAAGAGTCAATGCTAAAAAAAATTTTTTACACAACAACCGCTCATGTTTTCCGTGACATTTAGAAATATATCGGTAAGACATCAATTTTAATAAACTTTGCAGTATATTGGCCGAGTGTAACAAGAAAGATACTTTGGTTAATTAAGTAAAAACTTTCCTTACGTAAAGCTTTTGGCGCTAATTTATGACTTTAAAATACCATAATTACAAGACTGAAGTGTAGAAGCTCTTAAAACAACTTTCATAATCATTATGGTCCGCTCATATTCACGTAAATTTGTATTTTGTTACCTTTAGGCAACCTTTCGGATCCTTTGTTCCGTTCATAAATATTCAGATACTTATTTTCGCATTTCACACCCAAAAGGATTTTACGAGCGAGCTTTAAGGCTGTATCAAACTGTAATATGATTATATCACACTCTCGAGCTCTGGCGATATCGGTTGGCCGGATGTTCCCATATATATCTCCTTAAGTAGCTTTGAAATCGTCTTTTATTTACGAAATATTGGCAAAATCGAAAGTTGACCTGGCGTCCGCTATTGTGAACGGGACTATACAAAAATGAGCTTTATACCACTTTGTGTTCAGGCACATCCGCACTCTGACCCCGCTTTCATCGGGAGCCTTAATGGGAGTAAGTTATTTACCAATAAAATGTTACATTTCCTTATCGAATTATTCAACTCTATGTTTACGTTTATGTACATTTTGTCAGATTATTATATTAATGTTTCTGGGTACATGAGAAATAAGTCAGTCTTAACACCGCTACCAGATCGTTTCCTTGGATAATAATTAGACTACATTTGCGTGTTATATGTACGTGTAAGGTAGATGTGTACATACATTATTTTAAATTTAAGAATTTATCCCTCTATAGTGATTATATAGGTAGTAGAGCCTAGGATCTACTACCTATGTAAAATTATTAATTTTAATTGTTTTGCATAGGTAGTAGAGCTTCGAGTTGGCCCGGAGTACTACTACCGCCCGCCACGGTACTTAGTACCATTTCTACCGTGTAATAATTGTTTTATCAGCAATTGTGTTCCGGATAGAAAGGTGTGGAGCCGGCTGCACTTTTTAGAGGCGACCATCTCAGTCCTCAAGGGTAGCAACACATCTATGACCGAATTATAACGAGACTCTTACTAACATTTACTAACTGGACTATTACTAACAATAACTAACAGGACTAACATTCACTAACAGTCCCTGTCCCAGTCCTCATACTTACAAACTAACCAACTAATGTTCTAACACCGTCACCTAACCGGACTAACTATCCCAGTCCCCATATATGAGTCTTGTTCTAAGTCGGTCACAATTGTCATGGGCGGCAGCGGAAGGTGGTGCTGCATGCTCGTTTGCTGCCTTAAATCAATTAAATAAAAAAAAACCTTTTTGTACTATGTAACTATTTTGTACTTTTATAACGCTCTAATCTTATATACTTATACTTACTTTATTTATTGTTATACACCTACATATTTATGCTATAAACCTATTGGCATAAACCTACCATAGATTATAATATCAAGAATAGTTTCGTGTTCAATATATAACGATATTAATTTTAAATGACTTATAGCGATGAATTAGCATTTACATGCAGGTGCTTGTGTAAAATTGAATCAGTTCAGTCCGTAAGTGTGTCAAATTCGTCTAAACTAGAATAAATTAACGATTGCCCATTATATTGAATTAAGTACGTGTAGAGTTGATAAGGGGAAAATTATCTAATAGCACCCCAGGACGTTATTATGCGGCATATGTTAAATTGCACTGTGCAAGCTACGGGATATTACGTCATATACATATAAAGTTGTATGTAGGCGTAAGCCAGCAGCACTCAATCTTTTATATGCTTGAAAAGTTTAAAATTTATGGTGATTGAGGTCGACAGCAACCTCCACAACACGAATTCCTTCGTTTGGAATTCAAAATTGAGCCTTTTATTTTACCGGTCATTTTAGTTTTATATGATTAACGGAGCCGGCAGATATTCAAGAATACATTTTAATATATTACGTATGTTTTTTTAATTACATGAATTGTCACTTTTAAATATAATAATATTTTATTTTAAATGTGTGTTTAATAAGCGCCTTTCCTAGCTATATGTAGTTGTTAAATATTTTCTCGATAAAACACATCGTGATGACATCAACTGTATAAAACAAAACTTACAAACCGTCAATTATGATCTTCGTCAGTAATACGGTGAAAATATAGGTAATAAACGAATCCTTCTTTTTTACGACTTGCCACAGTTATGTATCAATAATATACATAATTCTTGATGGTACTGGGAAATCAAAGCAACTTACCTTGCAAGTGACATTCCATGATTATTCTACGCTTTAATTAACAGATGTTTAAAAATGTTGTTGACAGTCGCTAGAGTAAGCAGCCGGTTGTTGGCTCCGCCACTTTACGACAAATTACGTCCTGCTCACTCCTACTCAGTGATACATTTTAAGCGTATTGGCAGCGAAGCGATTTGAAGCACGTCACAACAACAAAATAAGCAACCTGCTTCTACTATCACATACGCCATAAGATTTGAATACGAGACCTGTTACTATTCCAGTCACGCTAGGTTTACACTTAATGGCTTAGCAATAGATTAGACTAATTAACTTTTCCATATTTCATTTACATACTACAATATTAATATTTATAGGATTATTGAACTACTTCGAAGATTAAAAGTAAATTATTACCGACTTTACTTTCATGAAATAACATCGCTATTTATAGATTTCTGCTTAGTTATTTTTATATATTTTTTACTTTGATTGATTTGAATGAAATAACAAAAATGGTTACATTGCATATTTATTTCGTTATATCCTTATTATAGTTTTAGTCATCCGTGCTAGATTACTCAATGCGGTTAGGATTAAACAGCTGCACTAATTTTATCATTTATATCAGATATGAGGCAATAGTGATAAGTATTAATGGTTGAACCAGAAATCGGTTTCATATTGTGCTACTGACTTTTGATCTCTGCTTTCACTGAACGTCTTCAGTCTGAGAACAGTGTAGTCTGTTGTTACGTCACGTCCCAACACAACAAACATGTTCTAAATTCAATGTCAGAGTTCGCATACATAATTAAAACAAACCTACTTCTTATATTAAAATATTATTTCTTACGTATGTTTATTTAAGTAAATTATTTGGTAGTTTTTAAACACAAACTTGACATTATGTTTTATGTATAATTTGATTTTAAAGTGAAATTGATGTTTTCTTATACTCCCTATATAGAAGGAGCAATGCTCGTATATAATGTAGCTGTTTTTGTATAAAGTAAATAATACAATATGAGTACCTACTTACTTAGATTCTCGAAAACCGCTCTAGCATGAATATGCGTAAAGCTCACATTAGAAAATGAAGACTTAACAAAAAAGTTAGAAAATAAACAAAACAACATCTCATCAGGTAGCTCGTTCGTCATCAATATGTTCGTTCACTTCAAACATGCAATAGACAAAACAATAGTCAATAAAATCAACATCAAACACATAGCTCTTGAACATGTAAGGAAATACTTGAACTTTTTCACGTTCTAGGTAATATGGAAGCAGATATAAACACGGTGAACGCTACATTCTGGGAAGAGAGTATCGTGAGCGCACAATCTAATAGCGGCGCCGACAAGCCCAGCCAGAAGGTTCCCAACGCGATCAGATCCCAGGGAATAGAAACAAGCACTAGAAAGAGCACGCAAGGTAAATTTTCCATTTTGTTGTCTTTTTATGATAACATTTACACAATATGACAAAACACACTCATAAATATGTGTTATAAGATAATAACAATAAGACAGACACTACCCACTAATAACTCGTCAATTGTGGATCGAATAGACACATAATATGAAAATTCCGTCCATATACCTAAAAATATGTTACCTGAAAATACTCTCAAAGATGTGTAGGTAATCGGTCAACCCGTTATTGCCCAGTATGGTAAACAACAGATTAACCCCCTCTCATCGCGCATGATAACGTCTATCATGACCCCAAAATAACTATATTAAGAGCGATTTGGGAATCAAATTGCAGCACGCTATGACCTGTTACCAAATCGAAACTTTGAGAATGAAACGCTTACACAATTTGTGAGCAAAGGTATTGTTCCAAGGAATTGTTCTTTGTCTACTGGCAATAGCATTTCGTAATTTGGGATTGAATGTAGGTATATACCTTCAAAATATTTAACTAATTACTAAAGGTATGTGGATGTGTATATAGCGTTGGTTTAGCGGCTCTGTCTTGTATGGCTCAATCCTGTACTATGTATTTATTTTATTTGATGCATGTAAGTTGCGTTATGTGGCCACGCTCTAGCCAAATAGTAGTTTTATACTTGTAGAATGATACACTTAGATATATAATTTTATATTATTGTTGTTCAACTGGCTAGTTTTTTATGTGATACATGTTCCACTATGCACTAGTTTTTGTATGTTGTCGCACATCGAGATACATAATTGTTATGCAAGTTTTTATGTGTTGTTTCAATTATTTATTCCATACATCTATACTAATAATAATATCATAATTATGTCAATGTATACTAAGTAATTATTTGACTATCTTTGTGCAACGCAGGTATGAAAACATCAGAAATTGATTTCTACGAACCTGATATCAACAACCATTTTGATTTAACCTCTATAGTGGATACAGAGAGTACTAAAAGAAAGTTGCCTGTTCCACCAGTATTTCCTTCACATATTTCTCCTGAAGTTCAATATGGTAATGAGAAAGCTGACTCTGAAAAATCCCGCTCACCTAAATTGCTAGAAGATACCAATACAGTGCCAAATGATTCCACTTTTAAACCTCACATAACTCAAAAACCAGAAAAGCCTTTGGCTATATACTTCAAAGATGGTAATGGAATTACCACAACAAGTACTGAAGCTGCCACGAGGATCGATACTATTACAAGAGCAGAATCTAATAATGAATTTGGCAATTTCGATGAAAAACAAATGAACAAAAACTATGACGTGGCCCCGCCTAAAATCAGCTTACCCGTTTACAAGGAGTCTCCTATATCTTCGAATAAAATCAAGAAAGCTAGTTTTAGTGGGCCCATTGTCGTAGAACCGGAAGTTCCACTTGATGTGCAAGAATATTACGGCAGACCCGCAGTAAACCCGGATGTCAAATTCACTTCAGGTCATTCTAATCTTTTTGGTTTATCTATAGAAGACGCTGAAAAAATGAAGTCGACAACTCAAAGTTCACTATACAATACTAGGGTTTCCCCTACACTGCCGACTTGGCGTGATGGCGACGATTCAACTACTAAAAAGTATCCAATAAGTGTTAATTCTGACGGTATGTTAGGTTTTATATTTCCTAAGGACGCATGCGGGGCACTAACATCTGGTGGGCAGGTGGGAAATGTAAGTTTGGTATTATGCGGTGTTGGTTGCTTATGTCACTTAAAAACTGCTAATGCATGACAATGTCAATGTTGGTCGTAGTTAGACATGTCTATTTTTGTAGTAATTTCTGTCGTAATCTTATGTTAGACAACAAATTAAGATAGAGATTATTATTTCAGTGCCAATTTTCATGAAAATTATTGATGGGTTGCTGTAATTAATTATAGAATTATTTTTATCAGTAACAACAAAATATCTATACTTTACTAACTATTTACCTCGACGTGCTTACTACTTCTAATTATGAATGAGTACCTATGTATGAAAATGAGGTATCTTGTCAAACTACTTCACGTATGAAGCGTTTTTATTAACATAAATTATGTTTACAGTACCGCAGTGTCGTTCGACTAGAATACCGCTTTGCCGCGGGGTGCTCCCATACGACCTGGCCGGGTCGCCAGCGAAGTTTAACGGAGTAGAAGTGACTTCTCTGCTCTCTCAGATAGAATACCTGGTAGCTACAAACTGTAGCGACCGGGTGAAGCACTTCGCTTGCGCGTTGCTCGAGCCCGAATGCAGTCCTCCACCATATTCTTCCAAAATGCCGTGTTACAACCTCTGCAAAGGTAAAAGTGACTAGTCTTGCACAAACTTTGAAATGGTTTCAGTGAAACTCGCTCCACGCGACGATACACCATATCTTATCGCAACACCTTGAGAATCTATTGTTTGTTATATTTTTTTATTCAGTCTTAAGTATTATCTATACCACCATTATCGATTGTATTACCGGAATAGTGAGTGGTGAACAATCCACAGCCAAATAAATTGTCGGTTGAAATAAATATGAAACAATGTTAAGTTTACATTAATTAGTAGGTACTGCTCTTAAGCAACCCTTAGTGCCCCTAATCAAAGAGATCTTAAGCCGTTGCTTCATCGGTTTTTCAGCAATATGCACCACGAGCTGAGACGCCTGGAAGACCCTAACTTCAAAACACATCTCGCTTGCCTTTTCAGCTATCGTGGACAACTGCGAAGGTTACATGCCCCGGGAGCTATCGGAGGTGTTCAACTGCAACCAGTATTCGAGCAGCCGCTGCGTGACGGCCCGCAGTCCGTGCTACGAGCGCGAGCTCACCTGCGGAGACGGCTCCTGCGTGCCCCGGGACTGGGTCTGTGATGGGACTCTCGACTGCCCCGGAGGAGAAGACGAGGCCTACTGTGCCGTATGCGAACAAAATGAATTCAGGTATTATACTTTTTTTGTAAATAGCCTGCAACCGAACAGAAGAGCCATCTGATGGTAATCATCACTGTCGTCGTCTATGGACATCATTAACACAAAAAGTAGCGAAGCTTTCCGACACAGGAACCAAAACATTTCATAATTGACTTTAGGTCCGTGGTACCTATGTATACATATAGCCACACTAGAAAAATCCCCTAGCGCTATATTTCGATACCGTGTCGGGATTAAACTGGATGGTACATAGTCAAGCCCAGCAAACTGCAATAGGCCATAGGGCAGACCTAGTGGCTCCTCCCAGCAGGGTGCAAATAGAAAGGTTTGCGAGGACTTAAAGTGGATGGTCCCCCTTACACGCCAATTTCCAAATTTCATTGTTTCCCAATTCATTGTCTAACAACATTAAAATTCTTTTACAATCAATACCGGAATGTACAAAAGATATCGAAGTTGATAACAGTGTTATTGCTTTAATTTACACTTTTAATTACTTCAGCCACTTTGTTTGCAACTCAAATCATCTTTTTAATCTCATCCGTTAGATCTTTCCGATCCACGAAAGGCAATACAATTTAATTTCAAACGCATTAAAATTCGGTCACATCACAACTGATTCAACAGATAACTTTAGCTGTTACTCCTAACATTTGTACAGCTCTCAAGTGGCTATCCCACTCCTAATCTTAAACACTTAAACTGTGACAAGTCGCTATCTGCCATCTGGATGACTTAAATGTCACGAAACTTGGTCTGCATGAAGTTGCACGTAATTGCATACACTTTTATTCATAAAGGTAATTGTGAGACTTTAACATAATAATATGATGTTAACTACAACTTATGAATATTTTTAGAATAAGAACAAATTTGGCATTTCAACATTGTACTCAGGCATTTTGTTGGCTAACCAACAATAGCGAATGACGTATGGTCTAAGATCCGAGCCTACATCGACCTTCACCGGGTTGATAATAGAATCAAACTTATTTTATAATAAATTTCGTATATTAGAAAATATATTAAAAATGGGTTGACAAAAAAAATCCTGGACAGAATATTTGTAATTAATTTTTTAAAAATGATTTTTCATTGAATGTTGCAACATGAAGATAATAATAAAATTTTATACTGGACATATAGTATAAAACATATAGAATGTGCAGACGTAGGGTTGACTATTTTTACCTGGACGAACTACTGGGTTGACAGGTATAAACAGGTATGTCAATACTAGTTACTTTCACTTGATTGGATAATAGAAAAAAATTTATATCAGCATAAGCGCTGTTTTATTCTGAACACGATGATATAGGGTTGACTGCAAAAAAATCGGTCCTAATAGGGGTTGACAAATTTTAAAGATTTAAATTTCAACGCGTGTGGAAATTAGTGACAGAGAGAT
This sequence comes from Ochlodes sylvanus, assembly GCA_905404295.2. Lineage (NCBI taxonomy): Eukaryota > Metazoa > Arthropoda > Insecta > Lepidoptera > Hesperiidae > Ochlodes > Ochlodes sylvanus. The sequence goes on along the minus strand of FR990124.1, from coordinate 11,633,559 downwards.
CCGAGGTAAGTATACCGTGTGATAATAAAGGACCGAACATTGCAGTTGTGTCTGATGGGATCGTGAATATAAGAAAGTGCGCATGCTCGGTATGTAAACTATATGGAGAGTAGAGGTACCCCTGCTACCCTCCATATTGTAAAGATTACACGTTATTTTGGAGCAACTGACATTTGAATTCAGTATGCGTTATTTCGGAGCAACTGAAAATGTTGCAAACAAATTAATTAATTAAATACATAACAATGTAATATAATACAAAAATATTAAACAATATACCATAAATTAAACATAATTATATACATATATATATATTAACTTGTAAGTATAACTAGATGGATGACCGAGCTTTGCTCGGTATTTTTTTTTATATATTGTGTTTTTTGGAAATTATATTTAAGTACGAATAATAATATTAAGAAGACACAAATAATATAAATAAACAATTGATTTTCTTAGTCTAACCTCAAAGCAAACACTCATTGACTTCGTGTTACTTAACAACGCCATCTGCTGTTGTTCGTTCTAAATTCAAATTCTTTATCTCGCGAGTAGGTACTATTCCACTTTAAATAAAGAAAGTAAAACCTTTCTACTATCTCATACTAAATGTATGGGAGAGTTTAATGTAATTTTTTTGGATATTTCTCGTTTTATTTTTAATAAATTATTATTGTCATTTTACTCATTAGGTAAAGTGCTTTCGATATCAGTTTAAAGTTTTTTGATATCTGTAATAGTTACGGAATAATCGCCTGTGCACACTTAACGATTACACCCTGTGGCTTCAACCCATTGATGGCCCACTACTGAGCACGGGTCTCTCCTCATACCTGAGGAGGCCTAGAGCATACTCCACCATGCTGCTCCAGTGCGGATTGGTGGAGGGGTTAGTGGCCAACCCAAGTGTCAGAAATTTTTAAGCCACCCGAAGGTATCCGACATGGCTTAACGACTGCTACCAAATGGTAACAATCGGGACCGACGGCTTTACGTGCCCTCCGAAGCACGGAAGCGCTCAAGAAATTTTGCCACTAGCGGTCACCCATCCAACTACCGACCGCGCCCGCTGTTGCTTAACTTTGTCGATCACTTGAGATCGACGCAAGTCGTCGGGCTATGAGCGCTTCTCGCCGGGCTATGAGCGCTTCCTGTACACCCTGTATTGTTTAATATTTTTGTATTATATTACATTGTTATGTATTTAATTAATTAATTTGTTTGCAACATTTTCAGTTGCTCCGAAATAACGCATACTGAATTCAAATGTCAGTTGCTCCAAAATAACGTGTAATCTTTACAATATGGAGGGTAGCAGGGGTACCTCTACTCTCCATATAGTTTACATACCGAGCATGCGCACTTTCTTATATTCACGATCCCATCAGACACAACTGCAATGTTCGGTCCTTTATGATCACACGGTATACTTACCTCGGATCTCTCTGTCACTAATATCCACACGCGTTGAAATTTAAATCTTTAAAATTTGTCAACCCCTATTAGGACCGATTTTTTTGCAGTCAACCCTATATCATCGTGTTCAGAATAAAACAGCGCTTATGCTGATATAAATTTTTTTCTATTATCCAATCAAGTGAAAGTAACTAGTATTGACATACCTGTTTATACCTGTCAACCCAGTAGTTCGTCCAGGTAAAAATAGTCAACCCTACGTCTGCACATTCTATATGTTTTATACTATATGTCCAGTATAAAATTTCATTATTATCTTCATGTTGCAACATTCAATGAAAAATCATTTTTAAAAAATTAATTAAAAATATTCTGTCCAGGATTTTTTTTGTCAACCCATTTTTAATATATTTTCTAATATACGAAATTTATTATAAAATAAGTTTGATTCTATTATCAACCCGGTGAAGGTCGATGTAGGCTCGGATCTTCTACCAGTAGTTTGTTCTCACTGATTTATTTGTTCAGTTAAATTAACTCAGTAAACTGTAATAAAGTTTGATAAATTGTGGTAGTTTACGAAATATATTTATCACTATTTAGTAGGTATTTAAAGAACAAAATGATTAACTTCATAATTTCAGAAAAAAAAAGGACAATATCCTCACGTTACTAAACACCAAAACATCAAGTCCTATTATCCACTAAATTTCTTATTAACTTTCGTACTGCAGATGCCACTCCGGGTCTTGTATATTCAGACGTTGGATATGCGACGGCTACTCGGACTGTCAGACGGGTGAGGATGAGGCGGATGAGCTGTGTGGCCCAAAACGCACCAGGAAACTGGAGAACGAAGCTGGAGAAGATGAACTTGGTGAAGAACCCGCCGGCTCCGCGCCCGCGCCCTCTATCCGCAGACCCAACAGAGTGGGCGACAGAGCAGACAATTTACATAGAATCGGTATGCATAAATCGCTAAATCCTGTTCTTTGTTCTATTAGTACAATGGATAACGACAGTGGATAATTTGTAGTTCCTAAACCGGCAGTATTAAGTAATGGCCGTAGGTGATTAAGTGATTAGAAATTTCAAGTGTTTTAGTAGCGGTTCCTTTTGTTACATAACCGTAACTTAAGTGTAAGTTAAAACTTAGATTTTATTTTTATTTTGGACTGTTACAATACACGTTGAAGACCCAAGAAATAAATGTCTTTGTTAACAAAAGTGAAAAATTAATAGTAATGTGACATACAGTAATATTATTTAGTAGGTATATTTTTACGTAAAAAGCCGACAAACGAGCAGACGAGCCTCCTGATGGTAAATGGTCTCTGCCCTCCATGGACAGGACCAAGCTGGGTGGTACAGGGCCCAGCCATCTCCAACAGGATTTACCTAGAACCTCGTCTCATCGTCCTTTGTTCAGCAGGGTGCAGCACGAGCATAGGAACTTTACATGGAATCTAAATGGACGGAGTCCCTTACCCCTACATTTTAAACAATATAGTTTAATGTATCATAAGTATTAAGTTTATAAATTTGAAACGATTGTGAATTTAATTTCATTTGAAACGGCTAGACATTTTTTTTACTTACGTTAGCAGGAGAATATGACAGCAGCAAGGAGTTGCTCGAGACCAGCGATACAAACAACGCCTTCAAAAGGAACTTTACGCGCCGGCCATCGCCGTCCAGACTAACGCCGTACACGCACCCAATGCTTCAGGAGCCCAAACAAAGCTCCATGGACGAACCTGCCACCACGAGGAAGTCTTTCGTTCACAGTAATAACAAAAAGCAAGGTCAAACTTTACAAGAATATGCTAAGGAACTGTTTGACGAGAAAGATTCCGTCGAGGATGTCAACATTGGGGATATCGGGTTCTTTGGAGACATTGAGAAAGAGAAGAAAGAAGAAACGCAGAAGAGGCCCAAGGTGACGACAAAGTCAAAGTTGACGACATCATCAACAACAACAACGTTGTCCCCAGCCACGCGGCTTGACAAATCTATGGGCAAGCTGGAGAAGGTGATTGATGGAGCAGCTATGCTAAGAGTAAGACAACATGTTTTCAATTACAGACTTATCAATTAACATCTCATTATTAATAAAATTACAGATATTTTCTGCCGCAAAATAAGAAACAGTTTACTGATGTTTCCAGTTTCCCTGGCTTTTCAGAGAGTATTTTATGTAGGTACATTATGTATACAATTACATCCATCTGAATTAGGTTTATTTCTAATTTGAGTTAAAACTTCTTAATTACACCAATCACAAACAAGTTAAGATTCTAACTCTCAAGGAATAAGACTGACTCATACCAACATGACGACATTAATAATTTTGGTAACAATAATTTCACATTCCAGAGGGCATCACAAGCAGAAATGAAGGATGAATCCGCTGAACGGAACGACACGATGTTAGACAAAGCAGACGACTATGCACCAATGAGAGGATCAACCAGCGCACACGCTTCTCCTTGCCCGAGCGGTGAGCTTCGCTGTGTAGATGGTCGATGCATCACTCTCGCACAGCTGTGTGATGGTACCATCGACTGTACAGACCACGCCGATGAAGACAACTGCTACACGTGACCTACACAGATAAGAAATTGTGTTTACGTAGATTACATAGCTCTTAGATCGCTGTAAATATTTAGATTAGGTTTATACATTAAATGTAACAAAATAATTACTGGCTGTCAAGATACTGTTGCTTATTAAGTGCTTAAAACACTTAATTAATTGCACTTATGAAACAAAATTACAAAGAAAAATGTAATTAACTACCTAGATAGGTACCCTAATAAATTCTGGAAGATAAAATCGAACAAGAAGCTAAAGTATTTGCTAATTTGATCATTGTTCTTATGACTCTATTAATTAACTTGCACAAACTTTAGCAATTATGTATTAATTGTTTGAATGCAGAAATGTAATGTTATCTAAATGAATAATTTTGTAGTGTAAAATAACTTTAGATATACAAGCATTTTGTAGTTATTGTAGTTTTGTCTACATAAATGATAGGGTGTGTAGAAATTTCACATAAATCTTAGGTGAAATTTTGCGTTAAGCTTCATTTTGTAGTGCAGATTTAAAATTTATATGAAGCAGCTACATTATCATTATTTAGTTCTTTTACAAACCTACACTTAGTTCTTTATTTTGAAAAATCTCTACTCTCTTCTACCTCTTGATTATCTCAAATGTTACTTTCTTTATCTTAGGTACATTTAATTTTAATTATTACTACTTATGTTACGATAATTATTTACTATATTTACATTGTTAACATTATTTACACCATATAATATCAATAATATACATTAAGGTATTTTAGTTTGAGACGGTTTAAGCTGTGATAGTAAAATGCATGCTTTTCATTTATTGATAGGTTTACGATTAAGGATGTTCGTTTATATTCCGTTTAGATAGCTTAGTTCAAAAATCTCAACTTATTTCGCTCTCGGTACCTGTTTGCTTGGCGGTTTTAAACGAATCCAAATTGTTCCGTCCACTGAACTAGGCTTACATGTAAATAAAATTAGAAGTAGATAATTTATGATAATTTATAAGCGTTATGGTACCTATAATCGCTAATTTTTATATTTTAATTCAAATCCTTTAAAAATAAGTAAGTAGACATTCATGACATTGCGCTAAAGTTATGAAAGTTTCAAATCTTCATGCGTTGATTTTTTTTTTTTGACATGTTTTGACGTGCTTTTAATTAGATATGTTTTAACGTAGTTGATTAGATTATAACAATGTTAATTAGAATCTCACGATTTTTTTGCGTAATTATTAGCGTAAGAAATAAGTAAGGTCCAAAGTATCGTCATAATACGTTATAATAATTCATTACAACTAATAACTACATTATTGAAACAGAAGTTAAGCACTCCTAAGCTTCGGCTTATAAATGAATGTTGAATTGAGGTATTTGTGTAACTGTTTGTTTGTTGTCGGAATATCAATGAAAACGGTTTATGAAATGAAAAATTGAACTTATAATACAGTAATTGACGGCCAACGAATGAACCGAAACGAATTATTTTCACAATCTATTTCAGTCCTATTAACAAAAAAAATATAATGTCATTGATAACCCAAGGTAAAATAATATAAAAATTTGAATTATAAACTGCCAAAGTAAGAATACATAAACATCAAAATTTTAATTTAAATAACATACCGACTTTCGTTAGCATTACCTCAAAATATAGAGAGTTGCGATTGTATCTTCTCACACTTCATTTATTCAGAATTGGACATAAAGACCAACATTTACTAAAAAATTCATCTCATTTAATGTAAGTTTATAATATTATGTGATGTGTTATAATTAGCTTTCGCTAGAAAACGAGTTTTTTACATTGTTACAAATTCTGTATTAAGTATGATAATAAATATAACGCCATGTTTCAAAAGGTATTTTATTTTTGTTTCCCAATCCTCTATTTACCTAGTTATGTTTTAATCTGAGAACTTTATATATTATCGCCCTAGAAATAACGGTGAATCCGCTCGTTAAATGGCTCGTATACTTCAGCCGAACACATGAAAACATAAGATTGAATAACATCACTACCTTCGCCAATGTCACATACACAAACAAGTTAATCAGTGCGCCTTAATAAAACTTCATAATGATTTTTAAGAATATTTATAAGAGGAAGGTGTTGGTGATATAGGCTTATATTGTATTTTAGGAGTTGGTCAAACTCCTGGTAGCCCTAGCAAAACAAAAAGCTTGCCAATTTCGAAGCAGCCTGGCCAGCAGGCCGCTCTAGGGCCGCCCAAATTGGCACCCGCTCCCCTCGCAGACCCTCCTTCCACGGTCCAGGCTCCAGGCCCTGATCGGAAAAGCATCAGCCGCCAAATTTTACAAATGACAGTTCTATAGTTGCCTAATTAAATCGACCACAAAGGTACGACCTACGACATCCTTATACTGAACAAAACTTTCATAATAAAGCTAATAACGTTTTGATTAACGCTCACGTTTCGACAATACGTGTATTCTATAGGTATAAGTAGTACAAAACAAAAATAGACTGTAAGGCCTTACAGTCTATTTTAACGAGGCCTCGTTCCTAGTATAAAAGTCATAGCAAAGACGCTCATTTGATGCACGCTTACCTACAACATGGAAAATTAATATTAAGTTGTTTCAATATAACCCAATTTTCTGGTAAACACAAGTCTCCCCAACCGGACGTCAATTAAAAGTGAGTATCCTTACGTAATATGTTGTAAGAACATGAATCAATCGATTAATTGTTAAGTATTTTAAAGACGTCAATATTTTTTAAATTTTAAGAGTTACTTTCTTACATTGCCCCATAATAATGTACTTACGAGTAGGTACCAAGATTACTTCTCTATAATGGCATAAGTGCAAATTATAAATTACCCGACCTACATAATTATTATAAACACGTGTGTACCTACATATGTTAGGTATTTAAGTTCGCAACAAAAAAGTTACCCAAGCTGCTGCAATCTTTACGCTCGTAACTTTAATGGGCTCAGTCAACTGCTAAATGGGTTTTAGTGTTTGTAAGCATCGCTTAAAAGAATTAAAATTTTAATGTTACACGTACAACGTAGTACGTAAAGAGTAATTACATCGGCTGGATAATCCGTAACATTTGCATCTAAGTACTTTATGATACAAAGACACGACATCTAAAGAGAATCCGATATGTTTAGATGAGTAGGTAGTCTATTTTTCATCTAATGCCTACAATCTGCACTGAAGCGGCGTGGTAGAGATCACTACATATGGATTCATTCAAGTTCATTCAACTAAGCGCTCAAAACTTTCAAAAGGGAATCCTTTACCATAGAAAAAGAGTCGTTTCGAGCGTGATTAATGGAACGCTCCCTATGTATGTACATAATAATAGATATGTATAGTTGTACTCGTATACACTCTAAGCTCTCTAGTATGCTCTAGGCCTGCAAAGACCCGTGCCCAGTATTTACTGAGCCATGGGTTGAAGCCAAGTAGGAGACGTCAGCTAAGAACAGATTTTGTAATATTCTGCCACTCCAGGGGTAAACTAAGGGATCAAAGTTTGCTTGCTGTATCATAGTTCTAGTAGTAAATTCGGTTAAAACAACTTTAACAAAAAGAGACCGACTTCAACATCGAGAAGTAATAAAATTACTAAGGATTACTCAAAAATTACTCGTCAGATCTCGCTCTTTGTAAAATAAATGGGACCACATCACAAGCAGAAGCACCAGGTTTCGAATATAAAAAGAATCATCAAAATCGGCACATCCAGTAAAAGTGGTGACAAACATAAAAAAAAGAAACAAAAACAGTATAATTGAGAATCTCCTTTTTTTGAAGTCGGTTAAAAATATATTCTTTTAACATCGGACAGACATCGATGGACTAATTTGAATGTGTTTAGGAACGATAAAACATATACGTACAAGCCGTGCCGTTATGTGTTGTGAAGTTGTGATTCATACTATCAAAAGTTTAAAAGTTTGCATTTTGTAATATTTATCCAAGATAAAAAATTCACGTTATACACTACTCTATTTATTCCGTTCACACCTTGTGATCTGCATTAGGAACAGTGACTCACTTTTATCTGGTATACCTATCGAGTGGTCTTATAATAATTCCGAGCAAAGTCAAATTGCAACCCTTGTGATAACGACGCAAAGCTCATTTTCAAACGTTTCACAATACCTTCGCAACCTTATACAGTTAGATTGGGTAAACTTTAAGTACCTATAGATATTTTTTCATTCATAAAAGCTAACGATTACCTCATCGTCAGAGTCACGAACCGGACGAAAACTTTTGCGCAAACGTAACTTTTTTGTACAATTGAAGATTTTTCCTTACTCTGTTTCACCAAGTTAGAAATTTCTCTTTAGCTAGGTTAATAAGTAACGGCTCGAATTTTTATACAATTTTAAAGCATGCCATTAAAACGGTAAACTATTTTTTCTTTTAGTTTAAAGCAGTCTCTACTTTACTTTAGGTTTTCTACATTGCGGGAGGTCCCTACTTAATAAAATTTATTATAGAGATTTTAATCCATTTGATAGCAATGATTTTGAGATTTTAATTTAGTTTATAAGTAAGTATCTTTAACTAATGTTGGGCTGCTTAGCTGTAAAATTACAGAACCTATTAATATAAAATTTGTTATAGAGATTTTAATCCATTTGATAGCAATGATTTTGAGATTTTAATTTAGTTTATAAGTAAGTACCTATCTTTAACCAATGTTGGGCTGCTTAATTGTAAAATTACAGAACCTATTAATATAAATATGTTAGAAAACAAGGAAAGGAAAAGGAAGGAAAAAGTTGATATAATGTAAATATGATAAAATAATAAACTGAAGTTTAACTGAGAATTTTAGAATAACCGGCCTTCAAATTACAGAGTTTTATATCCAAATCGATCTTAAATAACATTATGAATGCATAACAACTAAACTTAGGTACCTATCTATGCCTCGATATCTTAGGATACAATCATCTTTACGTAACAGTAGACAAGCGACTGTAGGGCTACACGGATTTGCGTAATCATCGCAGGTCTGTAATTTGTACCTGTCGTTTCGCAGTTACGCGAGGAATATTGCTCAGGCATAGCCAGGTACTCGTAATAAGGAGTAGCTCTGTGGCATAGGTTCTCAAACTGATTTTTTGAATCTCCAACTTATATTAGAGAAAAAGTACAATACACCTTTTTAATCTTTAAGCAGGTGATTTTTAAATATTTAGCAAAACGTTCTTCTTTCTTACTAACTTTTTTTTCTTGCATTTTAATTCTGAATTTTCTATTCGTCAATAATAATGCATAATTGGAATACCATAATAATGCATTTAATATAATTTGCAAATTATTTCTTATTATTCATTTATTTATTTGATTGTTTCGTATTCAAACTATGAATTTTTAGCATTCGCAATGTTATGTTCTTATGTCGCTGACTTTGAGAAGTACTGGCCAATTCGTATTACGTAACTTCATCACGGAAGCCATAACTAATCGAAAGTAAAATGACAATTAGCAATGGATTGGGGATGCTTCATAACGATACTTACAAATTTTGAACAGTACAAATTTCGATTTCAGTAAATGCTTCGTTGTCAAATAAGAACAAACACAACTTTACTTTAAAAACCCCTATTTTTGTCCTAAGTATTTAAGTATAATATAGAGTTTAAGTATTATAGAGAATTTTATTTAAATTCAAGTATCCTTCCAAAGTTCCAACCACTCTCCATCGACTCTACTATTATAATTCATCATGAATGAAAGTCTTTCTGCCTGAACACATTGTCTAAAAAGGTAAGCCTACTCATTGACTTATTATTACTATGGACATCGGGTCACATGCTAAAATCGCGAAAAAAATGTCCCATTCACAGCCATCGCAAGAATAGAAATGTTAACAAGGTAATTTAAACACTAAAGTCATTACATCACGGTTTAATTTCGATTGCAGTCGTGAACGCGGAATTGTAGCTCCTTTTGCGTTTTGTAGCTCATTTGGCTCGGACATTTTTAGCGCGGTGCCAACGTCCATAGCAATAATAAGTCAATGAGCCTACTGCATTTATTTCCATGTGGTTTTAAGAGGGATTCATGGCGAAAATTAGAAATTGTTTTGGTGCGTTTCTACTACATTATTGAATATCAAAATGATACGTAGGAACCAGTTAAAAATTGTAATAGAATATCTCAGATTATAACAATCTGAGTAGAATATGTAGTTTTAACTACGACTCTACGAGTTAAAAGTATAGCTCACGTGCACAATAAAATTGTTTTGTAGAACTATGTAGGTACAGTAGGTACCTATGTACTGAATGAATTACTCATTAAAATAAATACTCGTAGATTGTTTACAATTACAATCGTCAGCGCAATAAAATGTGGCAATTACATCTGCAAGATAAATATAATTACCGCAGTACCACTGTTGGAAATTATCTTAAACATAAAATAAGAATAACTAAGTATTAAATTATTTCATAGTTTAGGTAGGTACGTTTAGGTAGGTAATTTAGTCATACTTAAATGTCATTGTCATAGTCAATGTGTTAGCACGTTTGCCAAGACTTAAATTAACTTTCTCAAACTATTAAACTTTAAGTTAAATAATTTCAAGAGAACAAAAATATAGTGCGCAATTTTTCATAACCTTACATTACTGATATACATATTATTACACATAACCTTACACATTATTATACATAACCTTACATTAATGATAGCCAAAATACGAAAAGCCCGAATAAACAAAATAACCGCGACTCATTAATAAAGAAAGCGCATAGCAAAGTGCTCGCTCTAGAGTACATTTACAATTCTGTATATAGTGGCTATAATTTAGACCACTCTAGGGTTTTGCGAATCTAAATGGCAAATAGGCTATGTAGGCAAGGAGTCGGTCGGGGACTGGCTCGGGTGTCATCGACCGTGCATGGTAGAAAGCGATGAGTCACCGCTCGCCCGCGCCGGCGCGCCCGCGCCCGCTCCCGCTCGCCCGCGCCCGCTCCTGCTCGCCCGCAACCGGCCGGCCCGCGCGGGCGCATGTCACAGGCACCACGCTCGTTGCTTTGACGGCATGGCATCTGCTTCTCGGATCGCAGCCGGTGCACCTCAATAGCTATATATTTTTTATTAAAATAAAATGCGTTGTTTGTATAGTACATAGTACAGTAATGTCATGCTTATGAAAGTTATGAATTAGGTAGGGTAGATACTTGATGTTTTTCAATGGGTTAACCCATCACAGATTAACACTACTTGTACTATTTTTACACAATATACTACCAATTTTTTTACACCTGACAATAAGTGGCCACCGTTGCCCATGGACGTCAGTAACACCAACGCTGTCACCGATGCGTTGTCGGCCAAGAAAGAAGGAGGAGGAAAGATAGAAAAGAAAGCCCAGCGCCGACCGGGACACGACAAGTCGTTTGGCGATTAACTCAAGCTATCTACTTTGTGACTCAAGCAAGAGGATGGCAGGCAGCAAGGCTTCAACTTATTTATTTATTTAAACTTTATTGGCCACAATAAAATATTACGGTACAAATGGCGAGCTTAATGCTAATTGCATTCTCTACCAGCTAACCATTGGGCCAAACAGAAATACATGAAGGGCGGTTTTATAACATAAATACGATGACGATATAAAAATATTTAATATACGTAACGATACATACGTAATATACATACATATATATAAATATCACCGTTTTATATATATTTAACACCGTACATATATTTAATAGACTGACTTTATCTCAACTCAAACATAACCAGTGCTACCATACACACACAATACAGGTAAACTTATAGGTTAACTTAAAGGTGGTAGGCACAGAATTAGGCAATCTCTCAAAACAGAGAACGGATGAGGCGGGAGAATCGAACCCGGGACCCCACGCTTTGTAGGCAGGGTCACTACTCACTACCACCTGGGCACCGGGATATAACCTAGGGGATGTCAGTTTGAACACATATGTGGAGCCCCTTACTCCCCAAAAACTTTTTACCAGTTTAATCCAGATAAAGTTGTAGAGCTTGAGACCTATTATAAGTACGCATAAACTGTATTACATTATCTAATTACATGTAAAAAAACATGGTTATGTATTGCCGGCCTTGTGCTCGGAAGCTATACTCGTACCGACACCACTAAACGTTTAATAAAATTTGACTAGTACTTCTCTGCCTATCAGATAATTAATAAATAAGTTACAGAAGATTAATTTTATTTATACCCGATATTTCGTACCTACTTTGTGTTTCTTACTAATGAAATTGTTCGAACTCTACATGAGGTAGGTAGCTAATAAAGGACTTAAAGCTATTAGATGTGAAAGAGAATAAGACTTGTAATGATTATGCAATAGAAATAACAAGTACCTATGTCGCGTTACACGTTTCACAACAAATCAGAATCGCATAGGGAACTCTATCTGACTCTATCTGATTGTATTCTAAGGTAATTGTAGAGTAATTAATCAATTATTCTACATAAGATATTTTTATGTTAAATATCCACTCAATTAAATTATACGAAAAATAAACGTGTCGCTTGCTGGTTGCAAGCGACACGTTTATTTTTCGTATAGGTAAATATAAAATTTAACGGATTTATTGCAACTAAGCGAACTTGTAAGGTAGCTCCTAAAAGTCTATGGTCAAAAGAAAATCATTTCAAGTGTAGCTCGGCTTCGTTGGCCGAGACAAGGTTTGTTTACCTCACTGCCTTGCAATGTTTATTTACTTTCATTCTTCATCTGTCCTTTTCTGTCTTTTCCCAGCGCGTCCGGCCCTCCGGGCGTCCCTTCACCTGTCTTCAGGGAAAAGCTTGCTAGCTTAGCTTGCCTACACATAACTACTGACCTACACCTTTGTACCGTAACAAAATGGACTAACTACGTGGTTAGGCAGGCAGGTACCTACTAGTTATCTAATTAATATCGTACATTTTTATGTACATGTACTACTTATATCCTTTATTTTTTACTTTTATATTATATTCTATTACTTTTATACCTTCGTGTATATTACCAAAGAATTACACTATATTTCTGGGTTGATGTGATTATTGTCTTGTAAAGTAATAATACATAGCAAAGCATAGGTACACATGCCAAACTGCCAAATGACTAAACTAGTGAGTGCGAAATGGGTTCCATACGCCACATCGAATTCCATTACATCGAAGTTCATGACATCGAACACGTTACATCGATAGTTTATTATATCGAACTATCATCACATCGAATGTTTATTACATCGATTGGTCATGACATCGAAAGCTTTTAAAATCGAATGTTCATTGAATCGAATTTAAAACATCGAAGCCTTATCACATCGATAGGTCGTGACATCGACAGCTTTAGAACATATAGAATGGACATATTTTTTTTGATGTATTAAATGAAAGAAAAAAATCATTTTTACAATAACAAATAATAATTATGTATGTATGTATGTGTATGTATGTATGTATGTATGTTGTAAAAATGATTTTTTTGTTACATTTAATATATCAAAAAAAAAATGTCCATTCTATATGTTCTAAAGCTGTCGATGTCACGACCTATCGATGTGATAAGGCTTCGATGTTATAAATTCGATTCAATGAACATTCGATTTTAAAAGCTTTCGATGTCATGACCAATCGATGTAATAAACATTCGATGTGATGATAGTTCGATATAATAAACTATCGATGTAACGTGTTCGATGTCATGAACTTCGATGTAATGGAATTCGATGTGGCGTATGGAACCCGTGCGAAATTAAGTTATTTTATTTTGCGTGTCTTCTGTTAATCAAAAATATGTGTAGGTACGACAGAACTCTATTTAAGTTATGGAAAAATAATAAAATTAATATTGATACCAGTAAAATGTTTGCTGTCATGCATTTACCTGATTTACCTTACAGTGCTCTATCTTGATCTACGTAGAGTTGATGGGTACGTTACGTACTACTTACTGTATAATAGTATCTATATTTTGTGATAGAACGTACAACTACGCTACAGTTGATAATCTAGAAATGCTAAATATAAAATGTGGGTATTTTATCTATAAGTATGTAATAATAGGTATATTAGTTTCGATTGCATCGCGAAATAATGTCATAAAGTTGTAGCCGTTGTAGGGAATTCGTACTACTTATGGCATTGTTGAACTGAGTACGTTGATGATTCATTTCTCGGAATTGACCTTGCTATGAGTCACTCGCTGGAAGGCAGAGTTGGGGATACCGCGCCTGTCTGCCGGTTGCCTGCACTAGACGCACTCCGCGCGCTCACTCCGAGCGCTTTTTGTTTTACGTACTCTCTGTGAAGTTATATTTTGCTAAATAGTTTTAAAAAATGTGAAACCTTATAGGACGATAGAAAAGTACTTTGTTTCCTATTGGATAGTTGTAAATATTTTTGTGTTTCCAAAGTTGGATATCATGATAACAACCATGACGTCATTCATATTGTTGAAGGTATGTGAGAATATTATTGTTATTTAGAATAAAAAATATATTTTTTATAATACAATGAAATGTTATTATTGTTATGAATTTACTTAAAATAATAATAAGTACCTTATTTGACCACATAATACGTATCTGACGTTGACACTACGTCGACGTATTATGATATGAAATACAGAAGTCCATTATTTATTCGCTGTCCTTTTTTAGCATGCGACATGTATTTCTTTTTTTTCTGTTCTGTACGTTGCTTCAAACAAGTTTTGTTCTAAAACGACTGAATTCTATTGAATATAAGCTAGAAGACAACGAACTAATTTTGCAAGCGTACGTTGCTCAATGTTAGAATGAAATAGAAAGAATACGCGCGTGTGTAATGTGTATACTTCGATACAAAACAAAGTGGCCTAGTAGGTTATTGTGTTTATTAAAACTACATGACTTGTTTTGCAGTGGATTTTGTAAAAATAAAAGTTAAAGTTTTGTAAGTTTCTGATAATGCTTTAAATAATTTCATGTTCTCATAAATTCTAATTGTACAATATGAATCACAATCCTATGAAATTACGAAGTATTTATCTGTAAATGAACTAACTCATTTGATCAAGATCATCTGTGAGTGACATTGTTAGTTTGTACTACTAGATTTGTTTTAACTTTTCAGACCAATTCCTTTTTGTTGAGGATGAATAGAGAAGATAACGTTAATTGGTTTCACGGGAAAATATCAAGGGACACCGCTGAAAAATTATTAAAAGAAGGTTAGAATTTTTAACAAAGTGTTCATGTTACTTGTATTGAAAAGATAAAATAGTAATTGAAACAAAGTACTTGAGTAGGCCTATTTTTATTTACAGAAGGCGAGGATGGTGTTTTCTTAGTAAGGGAGAGTAACACTTCACCGGGGGACTATGTGCTGTCTGTCTTACATCAGGTACTCCTATTCTATCAACACTAGACATCATATTTAATGGGCTTAAATGAAGTACCTACCTACTTACTATTACTCACTCTATATACCTATTTTATGATATCTAAAATATTGTACTTGTTTCCTTTGAAATATCTGAACTTTCAGTATTCTTTTTACTTTGAAAGTATTGTAAAATTGCAATTAAAATTTTATACATTCATATTAAACTTTGTTCTTGATTATAGGGTGAAGTGGTACACTACCAAATCCGGAGGCACGGTGAAGATGCATTCTTCTCTATTGAGGAACACACAACTGTGCACGGGCTGGATACGCTAATACAGCATTACCGAGGAGACTCCAATGGACTCGTTACTCGTCTATCAGTTGTCTGTAAGGGGCAACCACCCCCACATGAATCTCGTACACAAGGAACAACAAATCTTTTGCATCGGTAAGCTTTAAATTCTGTTGATGGCATGATGTTTAATATGCTTTTATTGTATTTTAATAAGCCATGTATTATAAATAAACGAATAAACACAAACACAATCATCACCCCGCACTATGTATCCCTGTGTCGCGGGTAGCAGGGACAACACAAATTACACATCACTAACACCCATGACCCGGGAACAAACATTAATCTGTCACATAAACATGTGCCGCGGCCGGGAATCAAACCCAGGACCCCTTGCTTCGCAGGCAGGCTCACTACCAACTAAGCTATGGGATCGTCCTTCGATGTGACCACTAATCATCAGGTTTCTTTGTCATGATTTAATGATTTTGACTTTGTGTAAAAAACCTTTTAAAAAAATTAGAAATTGTATAAACTTATTTATTGACAACTATTGACTTAAATATAAAAGAAATGGAATCCTCTCACTTCTAGTTGTCCAAATTCTTTGCAATTCACGCACATGTTAACAATTGCAGTTTTTTTTTTTATTTATGTGATATTTAATGCATATTGCTTGTCAAAACCTGTTTTTTGTATTTTTTATTTTTGTAAATTTATTTATACAATCATATGATTTTATTTAAATACTAAGTAGAAATTAAAGAGTTAAATAACCAGATGAGGCCATGGTATAAAACAATCATGGTTTAAAACAAAATAATAGTGTGGTAACATTCATGATGTTGATTGAAACGGTTTATAGTAATTGTCAATCACAATGTAGTCTCTACTGAAGAAGGAAGTTCTATTAAGAAGTTAGCTACACATATTGCCCTTAATTTTTCTTTCAACATTATTGTTTGAATGGATAGAGTTGAGTAACACTTCAGTTATCAATGGGTACTGTGTGAATATCTTTTTGTTGATATTGTTACTCCAACACACTTGTCATTTACTTATAATATGTTTTAAATGACTTATATTCGCTGTTTGGTTTGGATTTTATAAAGTCTTAACTATTATTTTAGCCTACTAAATTAGTTTAATGAAAATACAAAATAATAAAATTTTGCTACATTTTATTAAATAATCAATAATTTAATAACAAATCACTTTGATAATAATAGTTCAAATTATTATCAAAGTTGTTTTAACGATTGGAAATATTAAATAATAAAAAATAAATTTAATCCATCAATATAATAATACTATTTTTAAAAGATTTTTTTCATAAGACATCCCTATATTTTTAGTTCTATTTTATACACATAATTATTTTCGCAATGTAATATTTATTGTATTTTTACAATTATTTGTAATAATTGCTAATCGGGTTATCTAGTACTTTGTGTGGTTTTGACTTAGAGTATGATATTACGGTAATACTTTTTACTCTGGGTTTTGAGAACACACCCATTGCGGCACGTAACTCCGGTTTAACAGGTTATTGACCTTGTGTATTTTTTACTCGGTTACATTAAATGATGTGCCATAAAACACCGCTTATTGACGATTTCCTGCTCAGCGCATGTCCAATATGCTTGGACGTTTATAAAAAACATGGAGAGAAGGCCAAGCGCATTCATCTGCACTTTCAAGTGATAAGAATGACATTGATATGTGCAAATTGTAAATTGTTGCAATTTCATACATTGTCCATCCGCAGTGTATGTTGATTACACTTTGCATTGGCATGTACGTTGAGGCACAAATAAATTTATTTATTGGGCAAGAAGTAGTTGTTGAATATTATTATATTATTCTGACGATAAGCGAAGAAAATAAATGAACCGTTGTTATACTCACACTTCCGCACGAAAGTTTCCAATAGTTGCACTGATACAAATAAATACCACAATAGACCAAAGTCCTATATAGCACAAATTTCTGTTCCGGGACCGGAATTAAACTCGAATCTGCGCCAGGATTCGATATTAACTATAGTCTAGTTGTATGTAGTCTTAAACAATGAGGTAAAAATTAAAATGTTATAGGCTGGTTGTACGTAATTGAAAAAAAAATCAATCTATAGCTTAGCAAGCTAATAAAGTACAGTAGAACCCAACGAGCTATTATTTTTCGCTGGTAGAACCTCGTTTGTCTGAGGTAAAAATTCTGATACCACGGAAAAATAAGTAATTTGCGAATTTTTATGATTTTTTACCTCACAACCAAAGAACACACTTTATATGATGTAGCAAGTCAATAAGAAACAAAGTACTTAGCAATCGCAAAACATAGGCGCGTACACTATCAGCAGCTTCATGCGTTTTATCCGAGCACACTTCAAATCATGCGGAGTAGCTAGGATCAGTCCGTTATCTCGTAAAGGGGCCATCTAATTACGTCACACGTAACGGGGGAGAGGGGGTTAGGGGTAAACCCTTAATAAATCCTAAAATTTGTGTAACGTATTATGGATGGTCCGAATCAGTTGACCGAGGGCAGGATAATCAAGGTTCTACTGAACAAACAAAACCCCCGCAATTGTGTATATAAATTCAATGTGCTTGGTACATAATTATTACAATAAATATGTTACATGCATATTTATTACTTTACTGTTCAAATATTAATTACGTTACTCATACTCACGTCTTGCGAATGTTTAGTTAGCAATGTCATAGCAACCGTACTCTTGGCACATCTGTGTTTGATCTGATGAATCACAGTGTTTATGACACTGACTCATAATAACGAAAAATACAATAACACTTCTTGTTGATGCTTTTTATAAGTACTTCTGATTGTTATTCAGACAGCGTGGCAGAGATTGAATGTATCTCATTAGATAATAACTCCAGAAGCTTCCCAGGACCTAATTATCTTCTAATGAGATAAATGTTTAATTATAATGTAAGTGCATTAAATTACCTACATTTGAAATAGCAAAAATTGTTCCTAAAATCATTGGAATAAATGTTCTTAAATATAACCTTATACTAGGTCTAATGTTAATGAGAACAACTACAACTGGTTTACTAGCAATTTACATAATGATTCTGTATTATTCAATGCTATCGCCGTTTATACTCATCTACCAATATTTATAACTGTTTACCTAGCTTCGTAGTATTTTCTCCTTGATCTCTATGAAACTTCTTTGCAAAGGATAGCTTTACATTGACTCCTTTACTGGTAAACCCGCCCTCGCTTCGCTTCGGGAAAGCTGTTCCTTAGTATTCACACTCGAAAATGACATATCCGTATTAAAATCGATTTAGCTGTTTTGGAGATTAGCGCGCACAAACGCACATCCGAACAGACAAAAATTCTAACAATTATTATTTGGAGTTGTATTTCGTTGATAAAGGCCCCCAATGATATTTTTCTCATATCTTCCATGTTACAGACAGCGATAAATTATATTTTTATTATACTTATGTACAGTTACCTTATCGGTGAGAAAAATTAACACTTAATCAATGACCAACGTTTTTTTGTATTGTTGTATTTTGTTAGACGTAGGTATACATAGTTAGTTGTATTTTCAAAGCACTGGAATTTTAAGTTTCCTACACAATATAGATATCTCATATATATTGACGCTGTACAGTCTATAATGCACGTTATAGGACACTGGACTCATTAAGATTTCTTTGCTGGGAATCGAACCCAGGACAATTTGAACGGTGGTCCGGCATTAACCGTTGCGCCAAACAGGTCGAAGTAAAACCAATACATCGATCATTTCGTTAAATATTTTAGTTTTTTCTGAACTCGTTCACTGTTTCACTTGGCAGTTTCTGGTGGGACCTGTCCAACCCTGTGGTGTAACCGGATATTGTACCGTTGTCACCGGTCGCCGGTCGCCGCAACCACGATATTTTGATATGTACCGATATTCGTGCATTGTGTGTGGCAATGACTGTACTTGGTTACTTACACTATGGTTACTTATTACAAACCCTATGACGTCCATGCGGTGATTCTGCAGGCTCACAAATCAAACTCAGTTTTAGTTTATATGGTCGGATTACTTTGATTAATATACGATTTACTAGGCATGGTAAATACTATTGTGGAATAGAGTTTAATCTGTAACCCAAAGTACGTAAACAATATATATAAAAAGGCGTCCTGTTCTAAAATATAAATTACTGTGTAAATTAAATCTATTGTAGGCATACCCGTTGTGAAATCTGGCTACAAAACCGTTAAATTGAACCGTAGGATATTCTACAGAGTATTCCAATGTTACTTCCCAGTGCGACGGAGGCCGGCGACTACAACGTGGTGTCGAAGATGCTGGCGTGCGGCTACCGGAACCGCGACGCCAAGAACCAGGACGGACAGACGGCCGTACACATTGCGGCGCGCGCCGGCCGCGACACCATCCTCGCGAAACTCATCGAGAGCGGCGCCACCGTCAACGTGCGCGACTCCTTCGGGTATACGCCGTTGCATGTGAGATCCTCTGATGTTTATAATTACCTGTGACCTAGTAGAGTCGGTTCAGCCGTACCAGAGATTAGCCCGGACAAACAGAAATATAGATAGACGGACAAAATAAAAAAAAAGTTTGTTTGTGTTTTAGTATCGTCTAAATAACTTTAATTACTTGAGAAAACACAGATATTATTATGAATCATGTTTGTAGAGGCAATCTAATTGATTTTTGTATGCAACCCCGTAATTTAGTGCGTTGATCAAAGTTTAGATGGAAATAGATATTTTAATAATTTATTTCGATACATTCCAGTATACTTGTCAAAACAACTTGCCGAGCACGACGGAGCTGCTGGTAACGAAGGGCAACGCTAACTATCAGATGAGGCACGCGCCCACGGGCAAGGTGCCGCTGCACGACGCCGCGCAACGGGGACACATTGAATGCATTAAGGTGACCTATTTATGTTTCATTTTGAAAACTATTTAAGCTTCCCTCGTTTCGATTCGCTTTCGAATTATTTCGAAAACTGTCGTTAAACTTTGTTACCACGCCTTTTGGTTCCTGCTGTGCATTGTTTGCATCGCTAGTGTTTATACGAAAGTCTAACTCAATTAAAAAAATGTATATTTTCGTCACCACCGTCGGTTTTGCATATTAGAATATGTCTCTCCGTACTTTATTCGAAATTGAACGCGTGTCTTCCCAATAGGCCAATGTTTCACGACAGCAATAATTTATTCCACTTTAAAAATTAACAAACTGTATTTTTGAGTCAGAGCCGCTTTGAATTTTGAACTTATAATACTTCCGTATTGTGTAGAATAGGGTTTTGCAATTCCTTTTGCAAAATAAAAAGAGGTTCGTAAAGCTTAAAGTTTCTAGTCATCTTAGTTGTAATATCTATTACTTTGAAAACCAGATAAATACAAATTATGCAAGATTTTTTGTCCTAAAACTCCTAATTAGTTTTTTTATCGGCCATATAGGCAATCTAATTTATTTTACGATTTGTAGGTTCTCTTAAAACTAAAAGCGCCGTCGCATCCGAGAACATTATCGCAGGACACGCCGGCTGATTTGGCGAAAATGTACGAACATACTGAATGCTATCAACTTTTAAGTGAGTATCGTTAGAGAATACTAGTGCACATATTATTATTACATATTTTGTAGTTTGAAAAATGCCGAAACACATTTTTTATCCTCTTAACAATTGCATCCAATACGCGCAACTTATCTTGGTCGGGTTGCATAAACATTAATTTGTATGTCTATCACCCGCGATATGTGAATGTTTATTTATTTAATTACTAGCTGGCCCCGCGAACTTCGTACCGCCTAATAGTCGATTCTTAATTTTTTTTAATACTTATTCTGCTATTGGGGACCTTCCCGGAACCCCTCCACTAACACTTAAACTTTATGGTATGGTATTAAAGTTCAAATTGACTTTTAAGTATTTTTACGAATATTTTGTATGGGTATATAGTAAAGTGTTGTTCTCCGTCCTCGTACTTTACGGAATATTATAAAAAAATTAAGCTGTTCTCGAGATTTGCGCTTAGCAACAAAATCAGCGATTCATTTTTATATATAAGATAAAGAAGTCGGTTTTCCTTCTAGAAAATTACAAGCCAGAACCTCCAAGGACTTCAAAAAGTCAATGGTACCACGGCACGTTGAACCGCGACGAGGCCGTCAAGATACTGGAGGAGTACTGCAAGCAACACAAGCTGCACGACAAGGCCAGCGACGGCGTGTTCCTCGTGCGGTACAGCGAGCGGCACACGGGCGCGTACGTGCTCACTATGCTCAGTGAGAATACGCCGTACAACTTTATTATAAGGAAAGAGGTGCGTTGGGTTAGGGCGCGTTCACATAGGACGTCCGTTTTACTGGATCCGTTTTAACAGGTCAGTATTTCCGTTGTGTGTGGGATTTTTTACTGGATCCGGTATACTGGATTCTGTGTGAAATCGCTCATACAACTACTTACGCTACTAGAATCCAGTATTCCGGATCCAGTAAAACGGACGTCCTATGTGAACGCGCCCTTAATGTTAATGAAATGTTAGCTTAAAGGTAATGGCACTTATGAGTTAAAAAAAATTATAAGTGCAGTATAATTTTTATACTTCTACACACCCAAATTCACATTTATTCATAGGTTCTTTGAAAAGATAATTAATCATGAACGAAAAAGGCGGAAGTAACTCCTCAGCTCAAGATGTATGTGAATTACCTTGTCGAACTGTATCTTAATTTTAATTCGATAAATCTCTCTCTGAAACACACTACACACCTGTACTCTCTGCACACCTGTACGCCCCGTTTAGATATTCGATAAGAAGATGCGAGAACGAATACGATTATTCGCCACGAGTTCGCCCGTTTCGGTGTTGATTTAAGCGCAATTGAAAGCGTTGTTGTTGTTGTCTTGTTTTTTTTTTTCATGAGCGCTTTTAAATATTTGATTGTAAACCGAATATTCGGCTGTGTATCTACACGCGGCGGTATAGTGTACACGTAAATGAACGATCCATGTGAAGTGGGTCTTTAGTGAAGTGTCGTAGCCAATGTACGTGTTTGCGTGTGTCCAGGGCGAATGGCTGTTCATCGACGACGGGCCGTATTTGGAGTGTCTGGAGCGGCTGGTGGAGCACTACGCGCGCGCGCCGGACGGGCTGCCCACGCGGCTCACCGTCGCCGTGCCGCCCAAACCGAAGCCGCCCCTACCAGAGGTAATACATCGTCCAACGGCGGTGGAACGGTAGTCGCCTGGCTCCTGACAGAGATGGACTTCGCAAGCTATGTTACATTCACAAACCGTTAAAATTAACGACTGTAATGGATTGATTTTTGATTTAACCTAAAAAAAACTTATCAATATGAACTAAAAATTCTATCAGGACAGTGATGAATATACTATGAACTGGCCCAAAAATTAATAGCGGGTCCAAATATGTGGATTAAAAATGAATTTCAATTTTCAGTTCTCAACGATGCCGCGTACAAAGAAAACATCACCGAGCCGAGCGGCAATGAACCAATCCCTGTCGTTGGTGAAACACGACATCCTCAACGACAAGAGCTCGACCGTCGCCAACAACAACGCGTTCGAGCTGCTCACCCGCAACCTGTCGTTCTCGTCGGACTTCAACAGCGACTCGCTAAACAACAACGACGACAACGACAACGACACGTACAAAGTGCCAGTCAACAACAGTGCAGTGATTACGTTACCCGAGAATTACAATGAGATATCTATCAACTCGG
The DNA here is from genome assembly GCA_905404295.2 of Ochlodes sylvanus. Classification (NCBI taxonomy): domain Eukaryota; kingdom Metazoa; phylum Arthropoda; class Insecta; order Lepidoptera; family Hesperiidae; genus Ochlodes; species Ochlodes sylvanus. Next base: position 11,610,128 of record FR990124.1, on the reverse strand, counting down.
ATGGACAGCTTACGACGCTTCAAGGTTAGGTTTCACCGTGATACTATTCAAATACATAGATGCATACTTCCGAGCTTATCAACTTAAGTGATTATCAATCGACATTGCAGCGAGTGTTAACTTCCTATCAAAAAGCAGTGGTGGGCTCAATATTGCTTTTTGTACCTTATGCAGTAACAGAAAAATTAATATTTATTGGAATGGCTCTGTCAACGTCGCGGCTATCCATTCGTCACGTTAAATCGCTGGTTCGAAGTACTGCATTGACTTATTATTACTATGGACGTCGGGTCTGTGCTAAAAAATGTCCGGGCCAAATGAGCTACAAAACGCAAAAAGAACTACAATTCCGCGTTCACGACTGCAATCGAAATTAAACCATGATTTAATAATATTTCTATTCCTGCGATGGTTGTGACTGGGACATTTTTTTCGCGATTTTATTATGAGACACGATATCCATAGAAATAATAAGTCAATGAAGCAGTGGTAATATAAATTTTGTTAATAGCAATGGATAGACATGAAGATAATCGTTAACAATGCAGAATTCATCCCAATGAGCGAGCTGACGCTGGGCGCGGTGTTGGGCGAGGGCGAGTTCGCGTCAGTGCTGCGCGCGACGCACTCGCCGCCCGACCAGCCGCCGCAGCAGGTCGCCGTCAAGACGTTGCACCTGCAACACACGGACACTAACAAGAAGGAGTTCCTCTCGGAGGCGAAGCTCATGATGTCGCTCCGGCATCGGTGTATAGTCCGGCTCATCGGCGTGTCTTTGGTGAGTTTCAAATGAAACCGAGTATTGTTTTATTTGTATAAATTTAACAAGATTAACTTTTACTAACAGTCCCTGTCTCAGTGCTCACATTTACTAACACACTTAGCAGCTAATTTTCTAACACCGTCTCCTAACCGGACTAACTGTCCCAGTCCCCATTTGAGAAAGTCGGTCACAGTAAGTTGTCATGGGCAGCAGCAGAAGGTGTTGCTGCATGCTCTTTTGCTACCTTAATTCCATAAAAAAAACGTAAGATGCTGTGCAATCTCATTACTATGCAAGAGACCGATAATAGCTACCTAACACTCTTAATACTCGGTACCAGACTTAATATAAAGTGATGCTGAAGAAATTTTTGCCACCAACGCTCGCGAGCTAACTATAGATAATCCACGTTGCAGGGCCCCCCGCTAGCGATGGTGCAAGAGCTGGTGCCACTGGGCTCGTTGCTGGAGTACCTGGTCCGGCACCCGGGGCGCGCGTCCCCGGGCTACGAGCTGCGGCTGTGGGCGTGCCAGGTGGCCGCGGGCATGCGCTACCTCGAGCGGCGGCGGTTCGTGCACCGGGACCTCGCCGCGAGGAACATCTTGCTGGCTAGCAGGTACGCGTGGCCCGCTCGCTTGATATGTGCCAGTGTTGTACGATGTTTTATAATATCTAGTAAAGTCCATTGTAAATAAAAAAATAATTGAATATGAATATTATATAATTGGTATAGTTATAGACTAAATATAGAAAAATTGGTTAGTCAAAGCTGTATTTATATGTGTGCTCCAATTTTCGTCCAACTGTCTGTCTGTTTTTTTTGCTAATCTCTGTAACGGCTGGATCGATTTTGACGGGACTTTCACTTTCAGATTGCTGATGTCATAAGGAGTAACTTAGGCTACTTTTATTTTAGATTTTTTTTTGTTAAATTCCACGCCGACGAAGTCGCGGGCACAGCTCGTATCGTATAACACATTTTAATCGTGTTACTTTTGAACAATTGCCGTTCATTTATCTCAGACATCAAGCCAAAATCAGCGACTTCGGTCTGTCGCGCGCGCTGTTCGCGGACAGCTCGTACTACAAGGCGAGCCACGGCGGCAAGTGGCCGATCAAGTGGTACGCGCCCGAGTCCTACAACTACGGCACGTTCAGCCACGCCAGCGACGTGTGGAGCTACGGCGTCACGCTCTGGGAGATGTTCTCTTACGGGAAGCAGCCGTACGGGGAGATGCGGGGCATTGAGGTGTGTACGAAACATAATTGTCCAAATACTGCGCTCGGGTGTACTCTCACAGTATGGGGAGAACGGGCTATACTCCACCACGCTGGCCAAGTGCGTGGCCAAGTGGCACTTCAAGCACTTTCGAGAACATTATAGAGAACTCTTTCGTGTGCAGGTTTCTGCTCGATGTTTTCCTTCACCGAAACAAGTGATAATTAAATTCTAAAACGCACATAACTTTTGTAAGTAGATGTACGTACAGGATTTGAAGCCGGGTCTCCTGGTTCGGGAATCAAAACAAACAAACAAAAACAATCAAAACAAATGGAGTTGCTCTTTATTCGCAACAATAATGAAATTGTAATCCGACTTTCCAGGCTATACAAGTAGTGGAAAGCGGCAATCGGCTGGAGAGACCGGAGGACTGTCCCGACGACATCTACCAAGTGATGTTAGATTGCTGGGCGTACAGCGCCGACGCGCGACCGACCTTCAGCCAACTCGTCGATGTATTCTCACACCACCCGGACTACGTCAACATCAGCCAGCTCGCGTTAGACAATGATGAATGACAAGTAAATATGTCTTTAGTTCTTGAACTATAATTGGTAGTTAGTTGCCAGTCTGGCCAAGTCATTGACCTTCCGCTGTCTACGAACATTAGCTCAATATTAGGTAAACTTTGTATCGTAAAAGTTATCTATGAGTGCGTATGTCGCGCAAGGAAATGGAAACGTAGATTTGATCAAATCCGTAAAGGAGATTATTAATTCACGGAAGATGTTAAAATAATAACCTTGTGGACTGATTTCCCTAAACGTATGTGGTTTTGACCAAATCCCTGAACTGTTTCAATACAAAAATGCAATCAATCGCAAAACATTTGCAATCCGCACCTCATTTGTATTCAATACATGAAAATCAAAATGGGGCAAACAAGTAGGGTAAATGGAAAATTTAAGGTTTTAACAGTGGGCAGTGGGACTATTTTAATTGATTTATCCAAACCCAATTTATTTAAGTATGCACACGATTTTTACATTTAATGTGAATTGATCATGTCCATTAAGGATTTAATTAAACCTCCGCGCTCATTGTTACCCTGCTACATATTATATGACAAACATGGATTATGACGTCACAGCTGATAACCGTCATTTGAGTGAATGATCCAAATTAAAATAAGAAAGTTTTAGAGAATGGCAAATGGATGGGTTTTCAACTAAACCTTTTCTGTATCATAGTGAAGTTTTTATAATGAACTACCCTCTAAAGTATTCCTGAAGTTTTTAAGACGTGGGGTTCTTCAAATAAGTGTAAAATGTTCTCGCCTACAGAGATAGCGTTGCATCGGCAACCCTTTTGATGTTGCCCATGTTTATAGGCAAAGTTAAATAGGAACACTTGCCAATAAGAGGTGTTTCCTCAAATTATTTGATGTTAAAAATCTGCTGATTTCAGTATCAAAATGCCAGTGAATTGATGTTATCTTTATCCACTACATGGTTAATTCAAGAGCGATAACAGTATTTATTTTATAAGGTTCAAAAGAGCAGTAACAGCGATAATACTCATTAAAAGTTACTGCACCCATAAACTGATAATTGTTGATAATCAAGCCATGGTTGATTATATCAACATTCAATTACGTTATTACGAATCTCAACAGTGAACACTATAGATACTAAGAGTAGAAGGTATTATGTCAGGAGCATTTTGTGCATTTCTCTAGACATTTGTACATGTAAGTTCGGACATTGAAGGTCCATTTATATAATAATTTTAACGTAGAAATATATATTTACAAATACAACGAATTCAAACATGCCTGCCACGATGTGCCTCTACAATCTTTATTACATAAAAATTTAATAATAATCGCCTTGCCGGCATTACGATTTGAATGTACAAAAACAGTCACAATATTTTAGAGGCAATATTGTATTGCATTTTGAATAATGAATTTTTATATTTTATTACATGTTGCTGTATATAAAAGCTATAATTAGTTCTGGCAAAGGAGGGTGTGTTATGACGAATACCGTAGCTTATATAAAGCACCAGGCTAAATTCAATAATGAAATTAATCGTTACATAAATGATAAATACTAATAAATAATAATACTACATTAATAAAGTTAGTGTAACCAATGACGCAACGATTAACCAACGCCCTATCTTAGAAGTAAATCGACCGAGTAAAGTCAAGCGCGGTAGTCTGGTACGATGAGGACCTTTCATTTCTTGAGTGCTTTTGTGCTTCAGAGGGCACTTTAAATCGTCGGTAATAATCCTTAGACAACAATACTAGAGGTATGTTGAAAATCTTCGCGTGGCTTTAAAACATTCAACTGTTACGTTGGTCTTACCCTGATACGTTCTCGATAGCGAGGAGAGTCCGTTTGTGGACCGATGTTAAACTATGAAGTTATACTGTGGTAGTATATTGTATGGAGTAACGATTTATTTCATTACGTAAAACCTAGTGGTATATAAGTGGTAGGTGACTGGCACAATTGATATTTTATAAAATGACATAAAACTTGAGTATTTTTTGGCAATTGTAAATATATAATATATTTGTCATTACGCACCCTCTTTGCAGTTCTGCTTTTCGATTAATACGCATCTTTGTGCACGTTCCTCTTTAACAACCAAAATGGATGTATTTTATAACTTTATTTAATGTCTCTTTACATTTTATATGCAACCTTTTGATACAATTCGTACATTCCTTATTACTTGTAGAACTAAGAATGTAAGATACTATTTTATACCAGAATACAATTGTTATATTTTTAAGTTGTTAATCTATATTTGTTATTTATCATTACATACAGTATCAAAATAATAAAATTAAATTCCATGAAGTAATTGTACAGTCATAATATTAAAATAAATCTTATTCAAATATAATTATTTATAATGCCATGGAGATGCCATAGGTTTTCAGTATTTTCGAACTACAATTGCCATGAGGTTGTGTTATTATAATGTACAAAAGTTTATATTATGTAGTTACCTAAATTGTATCTGTTTACTTTGTAAAGAATTTATATTAAATTCGACGAGTCTGACTTAGGGTATAATTTTTATATTAATGTGACAGATTATATCAGATGTGTTAAACAAATGTGATAATGGTATTTATAAAGGTGATCAATATTCCTTATAGTTTGTTTTATTGTTACTCACATTGAACATTTTCGAACCAATATTTTTCACCTCTTTTGAAGCATGAGTAAGATTATTAACCGATAGTCGTATGAAATATGTCACAATGATGACAAAAGAATCGTTTCACGACAAACATTAACGTTTATTATCTTATACTATATCTTATCATTACAATAACATTAAAGTTGCACAAAAATATCACAATGACTAATAATTACGTCCTTGAACTACGGTAGCATCGAATAACTAGATGTTAATACGACACTCATGGTACGGTGGGGGAGGGGTTTCCGCGCGATCTTCGACACGAACCGCGTCCGCATGCAACGACGCTTCGCTGACCCCAGGCAAACCGTACACCGGGAATGGCGGACCTCTATCAGGCAACGACATCTGTCGCCGAAACACCGGCGGAGTCGCCATGTCAGGGCTTACTACGCTATTCCACAATAAATTAGTCCGCATTTCACCGTCTACGATCCGTCGAACCCTTCGTTGCCGCCTCGACTGCAGCGTGCAGTTGAGTTGACCGCACGTACAAAACCGTCGGAGCCAAATGTATGTGCCCACTATGCCGATAGCGAGGCCTACTTCTAGGCCTATAACGAATGCTTGTACGGCGGAGAAATCTTCATCTAACTTCTGAAAGACCGTAAGTGGTTTCTTAGGTTTCTCCATGGGTTGTGTGACATTTACATTAGTCACATTCCACAGTTTGGTGATATCGACGTCCTGCTTTGGGGGCCCTTCTATAACTATCATCTTTTCAGACATATTGGGGAGTTTCTTCTGGCATTGTTTTTTATAAATTATTTCGTGCGATACGAGCCAATTTTCCGCCGTTATGAAGTCCGCGTTACATTGTAAGTAATCGTTTCTTAACTCTATTCTCTCAAGCTTTCGCAGGGGACGCAATGTGTCGATGTTTAATGTTACCATGTAGTTTTCACTCAAGTCTAGCTTTTTTAGATTCGGTAGTCTTGTGAATAATCTATCCTCAAGAGACTTAATGCGGCAATTATTTAAATTCAGCACCTGAAAAATATGTTGTTACTCAATAAAAATTGGCTCTGGGTAATTTATTATTTCAAAACATTTTTATTTAAAAAAAGAATACGCTTGACCAGGCACTTCCTAGAATTGGAAATTTTTTAGTAGGTAACTGCATACTTAGGTACTCTTTATTCTAACTGTAGTTAATAGAAGATTTTTATGTTTCCTATTAGCTATAGCTACCATTTACGCTACAAATGGTGCTTTAATATAATATAATGATTATGGGAATAATAGAGCGTGATACAATTACTATTAGGTATAGTCAGAAAAAAGTAGGTACATTGATTAGAATGAAGTAAAAAATATAAGTTAAGTACCTGTAATTTATTGTGCATCAGGAACGGTTCATTTTTAAGTGATTCAAAAACATTAGACGACAAATCGAGGATTTCCAGCTGGGGAGTGTCCCACAGCAGATCAGAGGGGATGTACCTCAACCTATTGTTGCCGAGGTCCAAGTGTACCAACTTGTCCAGTCCGGCAAATGCGTGCAATCCAATCCAGAAGATGAGATTATTTGACAGAGTCAATACTTGCAAAGAAGTGTAGCCGAGTTCCTGAAGAACAAGAAAAGGAAATTAGAAAAATGGGTAGACTAGAGTTCGCCTGGGGTAGTACTACCGCCAGTCACGGTAGGTAATTAGTACCTATCATTTCTACCTTGAACAAGTAAAGCAAAGCAAGCAAAGGCTCCCAGGCCTTGCTTGCTTTGCTTTGGGTAGAATTTTAGATTTTCCGATGGAAAATTCCGTATTTTGTTGATTTTGATCGACATTCGATAAAAATTACGACGAGATAGTTAATTTTTAGTGCTTTGCATCATGTTAAGCTTGATAAATGAGGATTTTATTCGAAAAACATTTTTATCATCTACGCCGACGCCGACGCCACCGCCGACATAAAATCTGGCGGCGCACATGTCTATACCTGGGTATCTCACTTAAATTAAGGATATGCAGTGTATATATGTACATATTTGGTATAATTCATAGTAATTAATTACGCATAAAAATTTTTGTGTTATATGTAAGGTATTTATCTTTAGGTATTCAAGTTCATTAACGCATAATGCCACTTGAGACCTGAATAGATAAACGTAGCTTGTATACTTGACGCTGTTTACAATAAGTGTAGTTAGTGTGCGACTTACCTTAAAACAATAATTCTCCAATTCACTAATTGCATTATGGCTTAAACTGTACACCTGAACATTTTTTGGTACTCCCACGCCCACTCCGATAATGTTTTGGTCTGAGCATATAGCCCTATTTAATCCATTGTCCATATCACAGTCACATTGTTTTGGACAAACGTCTACACTAACAGCAAACAAGAAACACGACACAAATACAATCAAATATTTTAACGCTAACATTTTCGCGCGTTTATCAGAGTCGCCAGAGATTGCATTATGATCTGATTTGATTTGTTCTCAACACTGCACTGCACTGACGCATTTCGTATAGGTAGAAGTAGAGCAATGTTGCACAAATTGATAAATTGTATGAGCTATCAAGACTTCCATGTAACGAGATAAGATAAACTACGTACGTGTTGCGATCATTGTTTGTAATGTAGGTACCTACCTACATTATGTATATTTGTTTCCTTTACAGTGAACCGTAGCAATAGGTGAAAGTGAATGTTGTAATGAGGAAAAACCTGTTTTTTTTATAAAATAAAAACTTGTACTAAATTTACCAAATAAGTATAACAAACTTGAAAATTGCACAATACATTTATGTAAATGTAAAATCTCGGCTTCGACCCAGCGCCCACCCATTGCTGGGTACGAAGACCTAGAAGATCGTATTTCGCCACCCTGGTCCAGAGAGGGGCTGGAGAAGATTATTACTAAATACCTACGGGTAGTAAGTATTATTAATAATAATATCATATTTTGTAGGAATAACATACTTCTATATTATGACCTCAACCCATTAATGGCCCACTATAGGACACAGGTCTCTCATAACTGAAGAGGCCTAGAGCATACTGGAGTATGCTCTAGGCCTGGGATCTCTAGGATCTCTGGACTCTGGAGGCTCTAGGACTGGAGCAGCGTCGTGGACCACGTTGCTCCAGTGCGGATTGGTGGACGTGTTAGTGGCCAATCCAAGTATTTGTAGTTTTTATGCTGCCCGAAGGCTTTCGACATAACTTAACAATACAATTGCTATCTATCTGTAACAACCGGGACCGACGGCTTTACGTAGATACCCTCTGAAGCAAGGTAAGAAATTTTTGCCACTAGCGGTCACCCATATAATTATTAGTGATAATAATGTTCGTTACCTACTCTTGCAGCCGTGACCGTGAAACGAAAGAAATTTGACTTTTTTATGCGACACTTCCTTCCTCGAAGTCAAAGTCGTTGTCGGGTTGGAGTCAGACTCGGAGTCGAGTTGGGTCGGAAACGTAGTCGCAGTTATGACAAAACAAAACAGCTTATAAATAAATGATATGAAGATGATGTGAAGAAGTTTCACTTCGTATAAGTATAGGTACCTGTATGAACTAAACGCGCACACTTTTTTTATAGTTCCTACTACGTATAGGAATACTAAATTTAAATTATATCACCAAATCAATTACAGCAGTTTCATTAAAAAAACCATAATTTAAATTTTTCAACCAAATTATGACCACATTAGTTAATATTCAATCATAGTGGGTACCGTTTTCTTATTCGTAATCATCACAGTTGTCATGGGCGGCAGCGGAAGGGTGGTACTGCATGCTAGTTTGCTACTTAATTCCATAAAAGAAAGCGGAGGGCCCCACTGGGCCCCCACTTGGCTATTGGCATTATCACTGTGGGTACCATAGACATAACATAGAGTAATATTATAAGAAATGTCCCATTTGGACACTCGTTGAGAAAGATGGAGAAAGGCGAAATACGCGCGCATACGAGCTCGTATGTAAACGACCTACTCGAGCTTAAACGCTTGTAGTCCCAGCTCTGTGAAGGTTAATTGACAATTGACGCGCATTAAAGGATTTCTCGTTTGTGTTCTGCGCGCTTTTATTTTGTCATCGTTCATTTGATTGGTTCCTGAACTTTGTCCCGAGAAGATATTTTTTTTGATGATCAACATCAGTTGTTTTTTATGCGCTAGTTATCGAGAGTAGGTAGGTACCTATTTTCACTCTACTTACATCTCTTAGGGCCGATTTTTCAATCCTCAGATAAACAGAGGGATACACTATATATCTGTTTATTCGACAGATAGCAAAATATTGCATTTTTCAATCGTCAGTTAAGCTTTATTCGGCGAATAACGCTCCTAACCAAAGAATAAATCTATCTGCCGCTTTGACGGCTAGATAAACGTCTATTCTATAGATACGAGTATCGTCGACGTTTCTGAGGTTGTTAATCTAGTGTTTCTAATATTCTACAAAATTATGGATATTTTCGATACTATTGATGACGTGGCAATTGAAGAAGAGGCTTTAATATATGAATATTTAAATCCTGAGAGAAAAGAAAGAATTATTAGACCAAGGCCCGATCACTTTGCCATGTGGACTTCTGCAGTGTTGAAATTTACAGCACGTTCTCTCTTCTTTGATTCCATAATTAACAAATTACTTAGCCATTATTAAAACCGAACAACACGGGTGAAACGAGAAATGAATGATCGTTTGATCGTAATTCGTAAATAGAGACAATAGAGATTATGTTTAAATGTCAATGTGTCAAATAAGCGAATGTCAAAACATTTTCTGTCTTCTTCTAATACACTTAGAAACATATGCGTATCTCTCGCTCGTACAGGATTATCGTGAAGTTGGCGACTAAAACCCACAGATAACTATTGGCTTGATTTCTGGCCATTGAGAAATGCAAAAATTTTATTCGTTCGATAAAACAGTCAGATAAGTTATTTGCTAGTTAGTTATTCGTGGGTTTATTCGATGATTGAAAAATCAGCCCTTAGTAATAAATAATTTATTCTGTGCTATCAGTATTATTCAGTATGTTATTTTGTCTATGGTTTGCGCTATCATTTCGTGAATTATCTGATTAGTCGATGTTGTCGAAATACGAGAATAATGAATGAATAATATTTGAATACATCTGGTAGAACGAACATGAGATTAAGAAAATAGTTTAAATCGTTTATATATAATAAACTATACATGGTAGGTTATGACGTGACGTGATTTTCTATTTTGTGTCTAATTGGTGAGTACGCTTCAGCTGATTGTTGTTTACTAAAAATTTCAGGTATGTATTCATTTGAGGGGGATTTTAGGCGAAAGCCGAAACAAAATTTAGGAGGAGCAAGTGCCTCGCGCAAGACTAACCGTGATGACCTTATTCTGCAGTCGCAGCAACAGAGACAGAAAAGGGAGGTTAGTTTACGTCTTGTTTTTGTTCACCTTTGTCATTTGTCATCGTTATTGAATTAAACGTGACTGGTAATATTTGGAGTACATCCCATTACTCCACAGCTTACCATTTAAACATGGACTTAACCTTGTTTATTTAATTACCCATGTACTTGCACTTTCAACTAATTAGAATTAAATTATGAAGTGCATCATTCCTATTGTTTATTTGATTAAAAAACCTACGCGGCCCATTGACTTGAAAGGAATAATAATTTGATACAAAAGTTAGTTGTATTATAAATGTTGCAGCTATTTCTTTAACTGTTTTCCCCGTTTACACGGTGAATAAATTTTTTCTAACTGGATCCAACATCTAATTTAATGCCCAAATCGCTGTGAAGCATTTCTTTCTCTTTCCCTGCTTGTGTATTTAACCTTTGATGCATCTCAGCTCTTTTCTTACCACATTTATTTGCCAAACTAGTTGGCTAGCCGACTAGCTGATTAGTCCATTGTAAAGAGGCCGCCTAGTCAGCCAAGCTGGTTACTTTTATTCCTACACTGAATTCTTACTCTTTTATTCAAATAAGAAGAAATAATTAAAATATTGAAGATAAGATAGCGAGGACATTATGTTGTTTTGTTTGTTAATTAAGTTGCTAATTTTGTTGTAAATGAATGTATCTTTTTTTAGAATTAACTCATTTTAGAAATTGATTACCGATGGAAAGGTTGCTAAGCTTTCCATTTCAAAAGGTGTAAGACTTTTATTATGGCCTGAGCACGCAAACAAGCAGACGAGTTACCTGATGGTAAGTGATCACTGTCACCCATGGACATTGGCAACGCAAGGTGCGTCACCCACACCTTGCCAGCCAAGAAAGAAGCGATGGACCCAGTTTTGAAGGATCCCATGTCATAGCACTGTGGGCACACCGTGTAGGACGTTTGTTCCACAGTTTACACGTACATGGGAGGAAATGACGTGAAAAGCGAACTGTGAACGAATACTAGGTAACCAGATGGTGTTGGTATAACCTGGCATTACCTCATATTTTATCGAGAAATACAAAGAAGCCGGATAGTCAAGTCGGCAACTACAATAGTAGCAGAGTAGTCGACTTAACCGAGTAGTGTAGAACCAGTCGGCACATCTCTAATATTTTTTAACTATTTAACTAGCTATTAGGGAGTAATAAGAATGCCTTTGCGAAAATATAGCTTAGAAAGATTTTAGGTGCATAGTTTTGAACATCTTACATGGTAAAAGAATAATACAGACCATAATATTTATATTCAAACAGGAACACAGGAAACAATTGCACAGTTCAATAAAGATCCAAGCATGTGTTAGGAGCTATCTCGCAAGAAAGCACTGCAAGGAGAATCAGCGAGAACATTTTGATAACATCTTCCCAAGAGCCAACCCAGATGAACAGGCTTTGATATCTGCCCTCATTGCAAAGATATTGTTTTTTTATGATGATAAAAAAGATTCTGCAAGACTGGTACGTATAATAATAGCACATCATACAAAATTATTAGTGTTAGCCTAATATTTGTATAGTGTTTTGGTAAATTTAAATAAATATATACCTTTATACTTTTAGGTATCAATATCTCAGTTAATATTAAAACAATGGAGAAAAGTGTTTCAAAGCCGAGAATCTTCTATTCAGATAAGACGCTTGCTAGCATTACATCAACGACTATTAAAAGATGATTCAGAGGTAAATATCTTTTGTTGTTCCTGTTGTTCATAAAATGAGAATAAACAAAACCTGTGACATACAAGTATATGAGTCTACCTAAATGAGAACTGAGCAGGAAATGAAATGAAATTATTTTATATACAAAATAATTTTTTAAATTAAAAATCAAAATAAGATTGGTCAATTATTGTTCTGGAAGAAAACAGCAAGAAACTCCAAATGTTTTTCTTTACTGGTCATAGTTACATAGTATATGTACTTTTACTTATGGCTGTATATCAAACAGTCATTATTAACTGAGTTGTTAATCCTGTCTTTTAAATTCATACCAAACTGTATTGTTTAACATTAAATAATTATTTAAATTAATAATAGGTACCAGTGGCAGTTCCTCTGCGAATGTTTGAAGTGTTCACATCGGCTAATTCAGCTGAAGGGATACTGAGCCATGACGAAGCAGTTAACGTGATAGGCTGTACATTTTTATATTTAATCAAAAGAGGTAAGTTGCATTGTAACAAACTAAAGTTATGTTTGAAACTTACCATTTATTGTATGCATTTTAGTGCAATATGGGTACTCACAATAAGTTTATTTAAAACCACAATTTTGATACTGTTGTTTGGATTGTATCTATGGCTGTTAGACCAGGGCTGAAGCCTTTGATAATGGAAAAAGTGAAAAAATAATAATAGTAGAATGAAAATGTTGGAAAAAGAAGAGAATGTAACAAAAATGAAAAGAATAATTAGTATTATTAAATATTAATGAAATCGTAAAATGTTGTATTAGTTAACTAATGTTATTAACAGACGTAATTTTTTGCAGGCTATTTTAAGGATATTCGTGACTTGTTGTGTCAACGAACGCCTCCGCTGTACGGCCCCTCCCCCAACCCACCGACACCGTTATCTGGAGTCCTTTTAGATCTCATACACAGGCCTCTTAGCTTGGTTTCCAATGTCAATATACCTGACTTTGAGTAAGTTACTTTTGCTACTTCACTAAATAGTATAAAACAAAGTCGCTTTCTCTGTCCCTATGTATGCTTAGATCTTTAAAACTACGCAACGGATTTTGATGCGGTTTTTTTAATAGATATAATGATTCAAGAGGAAAGTTTATATGTATAATATATTAAAGTTTTGTGTAAATTGGTTTTTCCGAAGCGAAGCGAGGGCGGGTTTACTAGTTTCCTATATTAGAGGTTGGGCTACGTAGAAATCTGATATTTTACAAGACCGCCCTCCCCCAAATTGCGTTACGTATTACTTGAAACTTCAGAAAGTTTATAGTATGAATATGTTTCCAGCGACACGGTAATGGCGGAGTTCGCAGCGACGTTCCTGTGCGCCCCGTACCCGGAGCCGGTGGAGCTGTACGTGCTGCCGGCGCTGGCCCGGGACGCCAGCAGGTTCCCCTTCCTCGCGCTGGTGCGGTGTCTGCGCGCCCGCGGGATCGGCGCCGGGATCGTCAACGACTCTTGGTTGCTGCATTCGGTGCTGGCTCTGGAACCCCCGGGGCATGGTGAGCGCGTTTGTGTGTCTGGTGAATGATTGGGCCATTAATTAATTATTTATAGTACCTTAAATGCAGTAGGTATTTGATATTGACTTCAAGAAGACATACGCACATGTGACATATAAATATGGACATTTTTGTTTTTATAATTATTGTTCCAGTATTTTTAAGATGAAATGAATTATTTCTATTTCTAAAGATGAACTTGGCAATGTATCAGTTACATAACCTCGGGAAGGTCATGTGATTATATTTGCATAGCCTCATACAATACCTGTAACAACAATCAAACTAAGTCACTTTTTTATCATTTCAGCAAACGAACTACAGAAATTAGATCCAACAAGACTGCCCAGCAACCCACTCATATTAGACTACCTTCACGTTATAGCGGCACTCACCGTGAATGTGTGCAATAAGCAAATCACTTACGAGTATGAAGATTCGCTGTACAGTCAGGAAACAGCGGCGGACAACGACGATGACAGCGGCAACGAACATGAACCGAACCCGACGTCCGTGAGGGAGCAAACCTTGCTCACCCGGTGTATAGAGATGTTGAATGAGCCCGAACGTTGTGTGCTGGTGACGTGTTCCCAGCTCAATGACACCGAACTCAGCGAAGATTTTCTGGACTCCATGTCGCGGATATGCCACAATTTGCTGCTCAGTCATAGGATAGCATTGCATAAATACAGGTAATTTTTATGTATGTAATTTTATTTTAGAACAAGACTTTTATTAACAATTACCAACTGGACTATGGCTAAAAACAACCAACACTCTCACTAACAGTGTGCCTACTAGCGAACCGACAATAAACGTTCTTAAAATAACACCCCCTGCTAACTGGACTAACCATCGTAGACCCGATTTGGTTCTGTGTCAATCACAGTTGTCACCGGAAGGGTGGTGCTGCGTGCTCTCTTGCTATCTAAAATCTATAACAAAAACGTCATTTTGTAAGTTTAGACTAGAATATCAATAGAATAGCAGGTTAACACCATCGCATCATTACAGATTACTGTACACGCTGGCCTTCAAACCAATATTCCTGCGCGCGCTCTGGCTATGGTTGAGCAACATGAGTTACAAGTCGTCGTTCGGGGGTTCCCCGACGCCGTTACTGTCGGCGCTGTCGCGGGGCATCGGGACTGAGACTTCCGTCATCGGGGTCCATCGGCTGCTGGCGCCGCTCGCCACCTTCTGTGCGCTGTTCACGCTGCTCATTGGGACGTTGCACGATACAGAGTTCTTTAGGGATACGGAAGATGATGAGAAGATGTTTGGTGAGTTTTGATTATGCTTTAAAATGTAAAAAAACACAGTTCTAGCTGTATGTTATGTGTTTTTACAGATTTCAGACCAGAAATGTACTCGTAATTGCCAACTATCAAAATACCTGCACTTAATAGGATCGGAGAATGACATAGTTAATAAAGTAATTCTTGTTTTAGAACTTAACTCTTCATTTATTGTCATACTCTTGGTGTGTTTCCTTACTGAATTCACTACGGGCGCGTTCCACTAAGCGTTCACAACGCTTAAAACATTCGTTATTCTATAGAAAATGAGTTATGAGCGTTGTGGTCGCTTTGCGGGACGCGTCCAACAACGAATGTGTTCGCACGTACGGGCGTTCCGTCGGAGTGCATGGCGGGGCGCGTGCACGCGTTCGAGTTCTCGGAGCTGGACGGGCTGTGTCGCGCGCTGCGGCACGTGTGCCTCGGGCTCGTGGAGCTGGCGTACCCGGAGTCGCGGCCCAGCGTGCCCGGCCAGTACCGGGACGCGGTGGGCGCGCCCGGCGGCCTCGAGACCAACAACACGCCCGCTTGGTCGCATCTGTTTAAGGTCGGTTGTACGCTCGTTGTTGTTACTTACAGATTACTGTTTGTTCTTATATTGATGCAAAATATTTAAATATGTATGTAAAACTGCCAAATATGACAAAATATGACAGCCCTGTCACAGTAGCGATTTGCGAGCGAGTTACAAGTGAAAAGAACACGCGTTATTTCCACGCTTAGTCTAACACAAACTATTTGTGCCGCCTAAGCCGATTTCGGGATCGTTCATGTGCGCTTTTCTAATATAATTGCTTCGCGTTTCATTTTACCAAGGTAATAAATACCATTTTGTGTTTGTCTTTAGTTTAACGCAATAGTATAATAATAGTGTAAGTTCTCTGTACACGACGACGACGTGTTCGCAGGTGTGCACGCAGCTGGTCCGCTCGCTGCACGACCGCGACGCGCGGCTGCGGTTCTGCAGCGGGTCGTGGGTGGCGGCCGGCGACGCGCTCGCGCCGCCCGACGCGCTGCGGCTCGCGCGCCCGCAGCGCGCGCGCTTCCAGGCGCCGCTCCTCACGCAGGGTACGTCGCTGCAGGGACGCCGCGACGTTCAGTGATAAGGGCCAATTCCCAATAAAATAAAAATCAAAATGTGTGCAAAATTCACACGTGCTAGAAGTGAAACTTCATATAAAGTCGAATACTGTCAGTCCAAATATTGATGTTTTGCTTTGCTTACGTAAGCCGCCATTTTGGCTATGCTTTCTATCTCATTTCCTCCCACATTAAAATGTGTCAGTGTCTTTTTCGTTTCCGTTTCGTTTCATTTGCACGTCATTCCCGTTTCATCGACTTCCAAATCACAACAATACTAAAGAAGTTATCTCTTCAAAAACTAAATGTAATTATTACTCGTATTGGCCGTATTCGGTCGGTCTAAAATACTGACCGCAATCCCATGCCGCTGGCCAGTATTTCGTAAGAGCTTTAGCTTGAGTCGGCCACCAAACTGCTGCGTTTGTTAGCTGTTAGTAACATACACAACATAAGGGTCAGTTCGCAATAAAAGAACAGTAAAACTTAAACAACTTAATGATAATATTATTAATTTCTTTTGCAGAGGATGGGCCTCCACTTACTATTAAAGAATTAAGGACAGTTACAATATTAAGAGAAATACCATTCGTTGTGCCTTTTGCTACTCGAGTTTTAATATTCCAAAGCCTCCTTGTACGGTGAGTACGAATGTTTATTAATTTATGTTAAGTATTTTAAATATGAATAGTTTAAAGTACTCTCTAAATAGTCACTTTAATAATAAAATTAACAATATTCATAAATATTGGACAGTAAAAAAATACGTAAATGTAGTGTACAATAGCTTTTATAATTATGAACTATATAAAGCCATTGTCGCATAATTTTACCTTATCTAGTTGTTGTCGTTTTAGGGAAAAGCAAGAACATTGGTACGAAATGACGAATTTCAACGAGGGACCCTTAATTAGTATAAACGTGCGTCGGTCACACCTGTACGAAGATGCGTTTGATAAGCTTAGTCCAGAAAATGGTAAGTATAACCAAAAGAAATTAATAATTTGATCAAACATCTATTTTACGGCGAGAATACATCCGTCGTCGTGAACATCTCTTCGGTACGAACAACGCGCTTTGCTTCGTCTTTTATCATGCGCACCGCGAAGAACTGTTGGCGTCGGTGCACCCGTTCGATTATAATGTGGGCGTCTTTAAGTCCAGAGTGAATAGGTTTCTTCTAAGTTAACGCGCTTTACCATCTAAGGGTTACGTTGCCACTTACGTTCAGGTGGAATCGCAGTCAAGCGGTAACTTACACAAAGTGAAAAAACGCTCTTTTGATCAAGGTCTCAGGAATTAACTTTGAATATAACATACAATTTACGCAACCATCAAGCATATTTGTTTGTGGTTTTAATGAGTAGCAAAAACCTCAGTAATATTATTTTATATTATTATGTTATTTATTGTTGATATAATATAATATACAAAAGAAATTAACCCTTCCAGAACCCGATCTAAAGTTTAAAATGCGGGTACAAATGATCAACCAGGCCGGCGCGCAGGAGCCCGGGGTGGACGGCGGTGGTCTCTTTAGGGAATTCCTTTCAGAACTTTTAAAGTAAGTTATTGTCCTATTAAAATTTTAAATTTGGAAATTTGAATCACGTTATGCAAAGAGAGATCTCCCTCCAGGCGAGGTGTCATGCCTGGGGAGCAGCCGAGCTGTGACAGCTTATGATCGGAACTTGTATAAATGCGAGCAGTGTAGAAAACTTTGACAGCGTGATTCAGGTTTCTCGTGACGTCACCATGTGACGTGTGTCCGCATTTAAATATTAGATGATCATACGGATTTGGATTAAATGAGGTGTTGATTTAGTGGTTGACTGTTTTGTATTTATTTAGCGTTTTTACTCGTTACAGATCTGCTTTCGACCCCAATAGAGGACTATTTCGGCTTACAAAAGACAACATGCTGTATCCGAACCCCGGCGTCCACCTACTCTACGACGACTTTCCCATGCATTACTATTTTGTTGGGAGAATGCTAGGAAAGGTATGATGAACACAGAGCGAATTCTGAAGATGGTTTATAATAAATTAGTAGTCACTATACGAATTATTATAGAATTTTAGGAAACGCGCTGTGCCCGCGACTACGTCCGCGTAGAATTTAACAAAAAAAAACTAAAATTAAAGTATCCTAAGTTACTCATTATGACATCAGCAATCTGCCAGTGAAAGTCCCGTCAAAATCGGTCCAGCCGTTTCAGAGATTGGCACAAACAAACAGACAGACAGAAAGACAGACAGGCAGACAGACAAAAATTGTAAAAAACGTTATTTTGGTATATGCACCGTGTATACGTCCATATGCATTTAGTAAAAAGCGGTTATTTTAATATTACAAACAGACACTCCAATTTTATTTATTTGTATAGATTAAGTGTTAACGTTGCAGGCGTTGTACGAGAACCTGCTGGTGGAGATCCCGCTGGCGGAGTTCTTCCTGTCGAAGCTGTGCTCGTCGCGCGAGCCGGACGTGCACGCGCTGGCGTCGCTGGACCCCGGCCTGTACCGCGGGCTGCTGCTGCTGCGCGCGCACCACCGCCGCGGCGTGCCCGACCTGGGGCTCGACTTCACGCTGCTCACCGACCACCTGGGGGAGCAGCGGGTGAGACACACGCACACACCCGTCAAACAATTATGAGCTTTATATCTTGTTGCGCAAGGTTCAATTTCGAGCGTATAGTTGATAGATGTCTACTACTAGCCGCAGTTATACACATAAAGTCCTTTATGTACATCCGCCACTGGGATTCGCGAATTAGTACAGCAGTAAAATGTATGGTCGCAGATAGGATTTGTAAATTGTGGCGGATAACAATCAGCAAATGTTTTAAGTGTACTAAAATGTTTGGTTTTTAATTTCAAGGATTGCTATGTAAAAAAAAAAATTATTTGCATAATTTGCTATATGAGTAGGTGGAACGCGGGAGGGGATGTCGTTTAGCGTAATGTGGTATGCAGTCGTTTTAAAAATAAAATGTTTAAAAGCCCCTTATATAACAATATATATTTTAATGTATTTTACAGATAGAAGAATTGAAACCGGGAGGTGCAAACATTCCAGTCACTGCTGAAAATAGGATAGAGTACATACACTTAGTCGCTGATTACAAACTAAATAGGTAAACATAAAACACACTCATGTATCAATAACTGTTTTATTTGTTATGTAAGTCACGAAAACTTTGTCAATTATGCTCAAATTGAATCCTAAATTAGAAATTATTTTAAAAAATAATTGTGTCACATTCTTATATTATTTTTGTTGTCATTCCACATTAACTTTTGGTTAGTTCATAACACCCATTAAACAGTAATTTAATTTTAGCCGTGCTAAGAGTTGAAGTTGATTTGAAGTTTTACTTCAAAAATGTTTACTTTTGAAGTTTCACTTCAAATGCCTTTATTAAATGATTATTTAAATGACGTGCTTTCCATTGTTCAGGCAAATAAGATCGCAATGCGCGGCGTTCAAGCGCGGGCTGACGTCGGTGGTGAACGGCGACTGGCTGCGGATGTTCTCGTGCAAGGAGCTGCAGCTGCTGATCTCGGGCGCGGAGGTGCCCATCGACCTGGAGGACCTCAAGAAGTACACGCAGTACAGCGGTCTGTATATACCACTTGATAACATAATTATGACGACCCGGATGGCGCAATGGTTAACACGCCGGATCGCCGTTCCGAGGGTCCTGGGTTCGATTCCCGGCGAGGCGGAAATTTGAGTGATGAATTTAAATTTCCGTTCTTGGGTTGGGTGTGTGTGTTCTTGTCTTGTGTGTTGTCCATGGCACCCACGACACAGGGAATCCTAGTGTGGCTATGAGTGTGTATCGTTATTTATTTATATTACAGTCGGCTGTTGGTAACGCTGTTTTTGATGAATAGTTTTATTTATAACAGAAAACGCGCCCTTGCTCGCATTAATGTTGAAGCAATAATATTGTATCACTAAATTAGTCTAGTCTTATTTTTAAATTGGATAGATGAACTATATAGGAAAAAACGATACACATGTATCTATGACTAAGATGATCTGTTCTAAAAAAGTGTAACCGGATCCTTCTATTGTATACGATAAAAATACATGGTGTCCAGGTGGTTTCTACGCGACGCACCCCATAGTGCAGATGTTCTGGAAGGTGGTGGAGGACTTCACGGACGACCAGCGCCGGCAGCTCCTGAAGTTCGTTACCAGCTGCTCGCGACCGCCCCTCCTGGGGTTCAAGGTAACTATAATTATTTTCCACTTATCAGTAGCGTAACAGTATGTTTGCTTTTTTTGTCCAGTAAAATTCTTCATTGGAACCCAGGACCCTTGGAACGGCGAACCCGAGAGAGTCTGTTTATACTGGGTGATTTTTATTTCACTTGACATACTCAAGGACATGAAAGAACATGGTCATAGCTAATGATTAAAAATATAAAGTCAAAATTCTACACGATAATTATTTAAAAAATGGCACATTTTGTATATTATGTGTGTCAAAATGTGTCAATCTATTCTGACACGACGTAATTTATAAATTGGGAGACTTGTGCCCCTGGCAAAATCACCATTGCGACATACGTGTCGTTAGTCTTCATAAACGACTGCACACCAACTCGACGGCGACCCAACTCCGACTCCGATCGTTCCGTTCCGTTCCGTTCATGGGTGTCCGACAAGTTCTACACATCATTCAACTATACGTTCGAAATTCAACCTTGATCTCCAAGATATAAAGGTCATAATTGAATTTAAGTCTCGCAGTGTGAGGGGTATATGCCATATTCCAAAAACGCTGGCCCAGTGCGGATTGGTGGACTTCACACACCTTTGAGAACATTATGGAGAACTCTCAGGTGTGCAGGTTTCCTCACGATGTTTTCCTTCACCGAAGCAAGTGATAATTAAATTTTAATGCACACATAAGTTTTGTAAATTAGTGGTGCGTGCGGGGTTTGAACCCGGACCCTCCGGTTCGGCAGTCCAACGTTGAACCACACCGCTATCACTGCTTTTATCGCTATCACTGCTTTTCTGTCGTTTAGTGAGTTGTATTTTGTAGGACCTGCAGCCGCCGTTCTGCATCCAGTCGGCGGGCACGTTGGACCGGCTGCCGTCGGCGTCCACGTGCATGAACCTGCTGAAGCTGCCCGAGTTCCCGTCGCAGGCCACGCTGGCCGAGCGCCTGCTGTACGCCATCCAGGCCGGCGCCGGCTTCGAGCTCAGCTAGCTCCTTGCCACGCTGGTAACTATGTTTGACTCCGCTTTCAACCAGGGGTTGTCACCCACCCACTGTTTCGTCCTGATTTGATTTACTTTTTTGTTGCGCTTTTGGAATGTTAAGAAAATGAAAAAATCAAAAAGTGTACAATTCACTCGTGCCAGAAGTGAAACTTAAAAAGAAACGAATACTGTCAGTCCAATTATTGATGTTTTGCTTTGCTTACGTAAGCCGCCATTTTGCCGATGCTTCCTATCCTATCTCATTTTCTCCCACGTTAAAATGTGTCTGTGTCTTTTTCGTTTTTGTTTCATATCATTTGCGCGTCATTTCCGTTTCATCGAATTCCAAATCACAACGATACTTTCACTTCACAAACCAAGTTGATAGAAAAATATTCTCTCTTCTAAGCTAGCTATTATATGTAATCCGTCTGCGATGTCACAGCATAAATAATAGTATTACGTATGACGATATTGTAGGTACAATGAGTAACTAACTATAAGTTTGCGCGAATTTAATTGTCATTATTATTACCTAATTATTATGTTGTTTTCAGATCTCACGGTGAAGGCTGGTGTACCTACAATAAGCAACAAAATAAATAAATGGTTTTTCATTGGTCGTAGTTGTCGTAAATCTCAATGTGATACTGTTATTGTAAACTTCTAATGAAGTTTTTGTGAATAAATGTCTACATAATATTTATTTGTCTGTGTACTCCGTGGAAGTGTAGGTTGTATGTAATGGAACGCATGATGTAGGTACATCATTTGTTATTTATAATGTAAATGTGTAGGTATAATTTGTAAATAGAACAATGTGATTGTCGAATTTATACTTTGAACTGTATAGTTCGGGCGGTATGAATATATTCTATGTATCTTCTATAAAACCGACAAATCGCTGCATCTTCGATCCGTCTGTACTTCTTGGAATCATGTTTAGAACAATGAGATGTGTCAAATTTACGGTTTTATATTTTAGTACATATCCAATAAAGTTATTGAATGAATCCTAAATGTGTTTTCTTTCTTTCTTTTTTGATGTGTAATTTCATTATCGACGTTCTTATTAACTTAAACTTTTGTTAAGGGTGTTGTACCACTCAATATACGCATATGTATATTGAATGTACGTTTTGTTATTTTAAATCGTCATGGCTGAAGAATTTATTTATTTAAACTTTATTGACCACAATAAGATATTACGGTACAAGGCGATTAATTTCAAAAAATATAAAATTTACCACGCAACAAGAAAGTAAAGTATGGTAGGGTATGGTACGTTACAATAAATACGAAATGAAGTTTCACTGCGTACGTGTGCCTGCACCTCTGCAGGTATACCTATTAATACGCTCACACTTATTATTATTATTTGTTGCAATATAATTTGCTATACGACTAAGTATATCGAATTGTTATATTATACAATGTCATGTTAACGTTAAAAATATGAAAATTATCATAATTAGCCTACAGCACAATTTTCTTTACGACGTTAATAGTCCTGCAAGTGCACTTTACATGGAAATTTTAGACGATATAGTGCATATTTGTCGAAACGGAACCAGCTAAGCCGACTAAAGGAGTGCGCACAGTACAACGATTCCACGACCGACCGACGCCTACGCGACTAAAACCTTGACAAAGCTAACATTCAATTATGAGCCTTATATCTTTGAAGGTAAGGTTGAATTTCGAACTTATACTTAAAATACCTATACGGCTCGCCCTACACCCATAGCCGTTCCGTTTCGAGACCAACGCGTCGACGACTCACCGTAGACGAGTAGTCCACGCGTCGACCGACACAATGACGTAATGTACCTAGAACGGAACGTCGGAGTTGAAACGGAGTGGAGACGGAGTCGAGTTGACGTCGATGAAGCGTTAATCGCGGAACGGAACGTCGGAGTTGAAACGGAGTGGAGTCGGAGTGGAGTTGACGTCGAGTTAGTGTAATGTGCGCACTCCTTACGACTGTCATATTCGCATATAAACCCGCGGTACGAAAAAAATGGGGCCACTAAAGCCCGGAAGCCCCATATCACTGATTCCGTATAATAAAAAGTACTATATGACTGATACGTAAGTCGCTTTGGTGTGCCTGTGTCTCAACCGTAATGAGAGAAGTTCAAGACATACTTTTGTTGTAAGTTGCTAGGGTGAGGAGACGCAGAGAACCCAGACAGGCGGATATAAAAATAATTTAAGACATGCAACTCTACTGTAACAAATTGCAGTTAAATTCGACGAACCAAGGCCTTTGAATATAAGACCAACTTTGAAACTAATAGACTACTTATGCTAAATTATTAACGAAGTGGGTACCATTACCAACATAAACACTTCATAATTCATAGTAAGATAAATTTTAATCACCTTCACAACGAATCATTGCGAAGGCTGCATACTTTATTTACATTTTGTTTATTAGTACCTACCTACCTGGTACCCTGGTACCTACGTAAAAAAGCAGAACATAAATCGCCTGTCTAGAACCTGAGCGTTGATTCGAGATTTATTTGCCCTATTCATTCCACTCGCTTCACATATTTCCGTCTACTAACGACGCTTTATCGGCTGCTCGTTTAGCCCTTTCTAAGCGGGCGTACGATGTTTAATAAATTACATATCTAATAAGTAACCGTGAACTTGCCGGTGGAGTCATCAATAACGTGCATTAATATTGGCCTGGGTTCCAATACCACTCGCCGCCATTAGCGTTTTGACAGTTGCAATCAATCAGAGCTGATGAATGAGGTTCGCGAGTCGACGTGCGGCGCAGACGGCGGCGTGTGCGGTAGCCGCGGCAACCAGGACCAGCACTCCACCAATCTGTTACTTTGGATCATGGATATATTTGTATTCTGTCTGCGAAAGTTTGACCATATTTCCACGTACCGTTCTAAGCTTCGTTGGCTTTCGATCCGTGAACGACGGCAACTAAGAGCCCTCTGCTCGCTCTCTTCTATCCTTTTCGACCCTCTTATGCCAGATTACCTTAAGACCAGATTTGAATTCCTTTGTTCTGCCCATGATCGTCAACTCCGTTCCTCAGAATCCTATCTCCTATCTTTCCCCTTACATCGATCTGGCTTTATATCGAGCTCTTTTGCTGTACAAGCCATACGCTTCTGGAATGCGCTTCCTGATGAAATCAGAGTGCCTGCTAGTAAGGTTAGCTTTAAAAAAAAACTACAGGCTTATTTTTTAGAGAAACGGATGCTTTGATTGTTTGTCATCGTAATTAATTATTTAATCGTGAAATTTATTCGTGAATGTAGTAGGGTTAAATTATACGAGTATATCGTGATCGTGTATTATCGTTTGTGTTTACAGGTATTTATCTATCGTATATCTTAAATATGTATATATATATATATATAAATATATATGTTTGTCTATATACTATAATATTGTATCGTATTTGTATGTATGAATATATATATTATTTTAGTTTAGCAATTTTTACACCCATACCGCTATTCGTGTATTTCGGCTTGGCCTAATGGTTAGCTGGTAGAGAATGCAATAGCATTAAGCTCGCCATTTGTACTATGATATTTTCATATTGTGGTCAATAAAGTTTTAAATAAATAAATAAATAAATTATGTGCACGTTTTAGGTGCTAGATACCAGAATGAAATCACTACCTACATGCGAAGTATTTCATGCTCTTTGTGTACGGCTTTAAATTTTCCGGAATAGATTTGCGAATATAATATAATAGTCACATACCTTCGCACATAGACACAACATAATCATGGCATAGACTAGACTCCTTTATTTTTATTGCTTTTTTAGCAAATTTTCTTTTTTGTCTGTGTTTTATTACCTATCTCACACCACTCAACCGATTTTACTATAAATTTGTTATTATTTGTTAATCTTTGTATTACAGCATTCATACAAAAGAACTCTTATGGAAAGTAATTCTTATTACCTACCTACTTAAGTATTTATTTGTAACAGCATGTTTTAAGTTTTTAAAATGTAATAGTTACAGTTTTCCTTAGTAACCGAACCTAATTTCAAAAATGTGCGGTAGGTCGAGTAGGTAGGTAGTCATACCATTGCCAGTTTTCGGAAAACCTTTAAAATTAGTATAACATTTCGATTATTCGACAGGTAGGTACTTATGTGGAAAGATATGTTCTGCTGATAAATGGTACCCCTACGTAGTTTATTTTTATTACGAGGTACCTACGTAGGTATCCTTAACGAGATAAAGCATCGAACTGGCAGTTAGGTACGGCGTGAGTCAGGCGGCCACCACGCTCGACTCTGCCTTTCAATTCAACTATTGAAAGGATTAAACGATTGCCTGTCTGTCAGTCATAATGTAAATCAAATGACCGTTCAATATATTAAAACTTTGAATACAAATAAATCGTGTTTAGCTGGAACACGTTACGTGACGTTCACCTGTAACATTAGTTTTGTTAGGTACCTACTTTCTATTATCAATAATAAAGGAGAAAAACTTTTACCTACTGGGGCTTTTTATTAACGCAGGAGAGTTCCGTCGAGAGAAGTTCAGTCAATACCTAGATCACAAATACCTACCTGTACAAATACCTAGATCATGTACAGGTAGGCTTGTTTCACGTATGTACTTATATGACAACATTACAGACAATCCTCGAACATTCACGATCGATAATAAAAATTGAAGTAGAATTTAAAAAATGTGTTCCTGAAACAGATTAATTTGTCCCATTTTCACCTGTTTTTAGGTAAGTAGGTATGTATGGGCATAACATGATCTATAAGTGGCTATGTGTACTTAATTATATTAGTAACTGCAGTTGCTTAGGTATGTAACATTGTTGCTATTCGAGGCTCAGGGATTAACCTCAACTTGACCGTATAAGACGGATTGTCGTCATAAAGTTGACGCGCGGTTTAACACGCGACTCACGCCCCAGCACGCGCGTCCGTGCCGATTGTTGTTCAAATTCGGCGAGTGCTGATTTAATTTGCAACATTGTCCACCAAACTGCAGTCCTCTGTGGAAAGTTACTTTACGACAGCTGAATGTAGGTAATGTGCTCCGTCAAAGATCTAACACTTCGAACAGGCACGCGGGGTTATAATAATTTCTTGGTGGCAGTTGCTGAATGTACCTAAAAACATTTATCAGAACAGAATCAGAACTCTATGTTCGACTGTATATATATTTTTTATGTATGTTCACCGATTATATTTTTTTTGTTTAAAGAACGTACTTCGGAGGTGATCCCACTGCCACCAAGTCAGGATCTGATGATTGAATCCCAGGCAAATCGACGGAAAGAAAACTTTATCTTTCGAGATAAGGTTACTCGAAGGAACTTGTTTCATTCCAGAATTACCAATAAGCTTTGGTGACATTTCAAAATATTTCTGAGTTAATACATCTTGCCACCACCATTATGATTTTCTTTGGTCGATACCTGAGTTACTTATTTATTTGAATTTTCTATATTCAGTATTTAAGGAATACGAAGACGCTTCAGTCTTGAATAATGACTAAAGCACAGACGTGTTAATTTATATTGTGAACACGCTGGACTCGAAATAAAGGCGTCAAGTGTCTTCAACAAATTTGCTCGGCACTAACAATGCGCGACGCGTGTGGTCGTGAACAATGTCGACTTCTCGGAAGGTCATCGGGTAGGCTTTGTAACCAGTCCGCGCCTAGAACTCGTAAAACGTAGTGTCTGTAATTACTGGGCACTAGCTACTCACGCCCCATGCTTGACGATTAAGAAGGAATGGGCGAACTAATACGTTTAGCCTTTAGTTTCAAGTTTCAAATGCTCATAAAGTACCGATCTTTAATTTATTTTCCAAACTAGATGATTCGGCAAACTTCGTACCGCCGGCCGCAGAATCAATAAATAAAAAAAGCTGAATTTTCATAATTTTACTCACCTTTTAAACCTTCCGTGGACTTCAAATAATTCAAAACCGAAATTAGCCAAATCAGTCCAGCCGCTCTCGAGTTTTAGCGAGACTAAGTAACGAACAGCAATTGATTTTTGTATATTATGTCGTTTCGCATGTGGTATATTGAGGGGTATTCATATTATGACAAAGATATACACATGTAAATTTAACATGGCATTGTCGGCATCGATAGTTAGATGTTGAGAAATCTTTATCATCCTAATTATAGTCGGTCGCAGACGCAGATGTACCTATTACGGTACCTACTGAGGCGGATC
Organism: Ochlodes sylvanus; assembly: GCA_905404295.2. Lineage (NCBI taxonomy): Eukaryota > Metazoa > Arthropoda > Insecta > Lepidoptera > Hesperiidae > Ochlodes > Ochlodes sylvanus. The sequence goes on along the minus strand of FR990124.1, from coordinate 11,582,503 downwards.
TTGGAGTTCCTTATTTCTAATTTCGCAATCAAGCTAACCTTACCTTACTCAGAATTAACAGTTATTGTTGTTCATCATTATAATAGGACTCACAGGACCAACTCGTCAAAATATTTCACTATTTCAGTTCTTTTTCATGTTATTTCATCGACAAATATCTAAAAATAGAGCATTAAATAACTAAATAAGTATTTTTTTTAGATTTTGCAGTCATAGCAACGACGGTGTCTTTAATCATAATGTTTAAATTCTATTAACAGCCTACCGTCTCAATTCAAGCGAAATGGGGTCTTCGTCGGTGGCGGTATGTTTAGTCGGCGATTAGCATTAAAACCGTGTAAGTATCGCGTGTGGGCGTAACTGCAATGACAATGTGCCATATCGGACGACATAACGTGCGTAGTTTACGAATGGACGCTTATAACACGATATAATAATCTCGAGTCCGCCATTAACGGCTTACAAAACTAAAAGGATATCCTTTAGTTATCGTGGAATGTATTTTATAAGAGCTGCAAATGTTATTAAGTGCTCGTACACGTGATAATATTTATTAAAATAACCTGAAATAGAAATAGAGGCTTCTGTTCTCCGATAAGAGCCGATGATTGCATACCTGATGCTGTCAGAGGCCGATAGGTATATACTGCAGCAGTAGCCCTGGGGGCTTGCTCATTAAACTAATAATAAGTTGATAAATAATAAATTAGTAATAACCATATACCTAATTAACTTATACGAATTAGGTAACCAGCTCTCGCTTCACGCCTTACAAATTTTTAGCAAATCGGTTCTGACTATCCATTGACATATAGTAATATCATATGTCAATGTGACTATCCCTTCCATTTCATCCCTATTATAATGCTAGATATTAAAAGAGGCGCGTTTATTACAAGGAAACTACGTGTTTCTTACTTAAAGATATTTATTTACAGTTTCTTATTTCACAAATTTATAATCATCGTCCACCATAACGAACTTAACTGACTAATTCATAAGTGGCGTCCCTTCAACCGTTTTTAAAAATAGTCAAGACAGTATCGCACAGATACATAATAATGACAGATAAAATAGTCAAGACAGTATCGCACAGATACCTATTATTGACAGATGGATAAATTAGTCTTACAGTCTCATCGCACAGATACATAATAATGACAGATGGATAAATTAGTCTTACAGTCACTTGTCATCTGTCACTAACCATAGTTAAGACAGTATCGCACAGATACACAATGTATAATAATGACAGAGAGATAAATTAGTCTAACAGCTCGGCCATCCTTAAAAGATGAGTCCTCGCATATATTAAATTATACAAAACACAAAAAAAAAAGCTTTCAATTAACTTAATTACAAATCAATAAAACATGCAAAAATTACAATACTATCAATAGTTTAAAATGAAACAAGTTTGAAATCAATAACAAAGAAATAGTTCTTAATTACTAATAAGTAAATACGCTTAGTATATATAATTTAGCACAAGTAATAACTTGTGTTACGCTTGTATCTGTATCAATTGCATTCTCACAATCAGGTCTCCAATCTAGTTCGCAATCCCAATCTTGCATAGTCTGCTATGATCTGCGATCATCTGTGCGGTATTGATATCTCAACACCATTCATTTCTGCACTGATCGCTCATAGCCTATGCTCACATCAGGTCATAAGTAAATAGGTAATCTAACACAATGAAATATCAAGAAAAAATATAATAAAAAATAGAATCACAGTCATTTTCAATCACATTTATCATGAACTACAAACTCGTAATATATAATAGACACATTAAAATAAATGAACTTTCTAAAGTAAATTTCGCAATCATAATACAACAATCTAATCAGAATTATCGGTCTCCTTTTCGCTTGCGCTACCATCACTATCGAATCCTTTAAAATTAAGCCAGGGATGAATTTTGTCTAACGCCACAATGTTTTCGTATCGTTTGTTACCTCTTCTAGAAAGGGGCGTATCCTCAACTAGAAATCTATCGTTCGGCAGAACCTTCAAAATACGATATGGTCCGTGAAATTTTGCAATTAACTTTTTAGATTTCCCTACATGATCTCTATCAGTTATCGTTCGTTCGATCCGAACGAGGTCCCCTTCTTTAAAACGAGGTGCCTTTTTTCGATGTTTATCGAACTGTCTTCGGGAAGCTTCCTGCTGTTTGAGAACTTTATTGCTGGTGTCTGATCTTAATTGCATCAGCTCATTACCACTAACCCGCTCAGATGTTTCGGTTAAAATGTCACTAAGGACATTTTCCGAAGGGTTTACTAATCTGCACCCGAACAACAGTTCAGATGGACTCTTACCGGTTGATTTATTTATTGAGGTGTTGATGCCAAGTTGAATATCACCTATGTACGAATCCCATAAGTTATCATTTTTACCATGACACTTAGTACTTAAAGCATCTGCAATAGTACGGTTAAATCGCTCAACTTGCCCGTTAGCTCTAGGGGTAGCTACGGCATTCAGGATGTGTTTGATGTTCATTGTTTTGATAAACTCTTTAAACTTTGAACTTGTGTAACAGGACCCCCTATCAGTTATTAACCGCGACGGTACACCAAAATAACAAAAATGTTCCTTAAAGACCCTAATGGCGGTCATAGTTTTTGTATCCCGTACTGGACGAATGTTAATATATTTCGTAAACGCGTCTATAATTACAAGTATGTACATATTCCCTTTTTTTGATCGAACAAATGGTCCTAAGTGATCCGCGTGTAATGTATGAAAAGGAATTTCGATTTTAGGAATGGGATGTAGCATTCCTGCTTTTGGCCCACCAGGCGCTTTGTGATGAGCGCACTCTAGGCAAGCAGCCACGTATTTTTTAGTGAAACGCCTCATCTTAGGAAACCAATAAGTACTTTGTAAACGGTTCAATGTTTTGTCAAATCCAAAATGGCCCACGTTGTCATGATTCATCCGCAAAACCTGCCACCTAACACCCCGCGGCACTACCCATCGTAGCCCTTTATCTAAACGTCGGTAAACATGATTGCCCTTAAGTTGGTAATTATTACGAATATCTGCAGAATACTTAGTGTCGTCGTCTTGTAAAATTTGTTTTATGCGCTTAATTTCATCGTCATTTTCTTGAACAGTTACAATCCAATCCTTAACGTTTACAGTAAGTACATCAATAATGGGACTGTCATCCTGCTGATTTGGCTCTGTAACAGGATTACGACTTAATGCGTCGACATGCGCCATACGCGAACCCGGTCTATATTCGATTTCGCAGTCGTACTCTTGAAACTGTACCCACCAACGTGAAATCCGCGGTATTAAATCTCGTTTTGTTAATGTGGTCCGAAGTGCATGACAGTCAGTAACAATTTTAAATTTTAAACCCAACAGATACACGCGGAATCGGTTGAGTGACGCTATGACAGCAAGAGTTTCTAAATCGAAAGAATGAAACTTCTGCTCATCATTAGTCGTTTTTCTACTGTAATACGCAACGGGCCTAAGTAAAGCGTTTTTATCACGTTGCATCAAAATGCCAGCTACACCAAACTTCGAAGCGTCGGTATGCAATTCAGTATTTAATTTAGGATCATACAAAGCTAATATAGGTTGGTTAATAAGCCGTTCTTTTAAAGTGTTGAACGCTTCAGTGTGTTCATGAGTCCATTTCCATTCAAATTTTATACTCAGTAGATTGGTCAAAGGCCTCGCTATAAGGGCAAAGTTCTTGACGAATCGTCTGAAAAAACTCGCCAGACCTATAAAACGTCTGACATCATGTACGTTTTTAGGTGTCGGAAAATTCGTTATAGCCAACGTTTTCTTAGTACCAGGTTTTATACCATCACCACTGATACGAAACCCCAAGAAATCAATTTCTTTCTCAAAGAAAAAACATTTTTTTAATTTTAGCGTTAATTTTGCCTCTTTTAACAAACAAAACACCTCACGCAGCCTTATCATTCCTTCTTCAAACGAATGTGCCGGTATGAGCACATCATCCATATATATTATAATATAGGATAGCTTACCCAGAACTTTGTTCATGGCACGCTGAAACACCGATGGTGCATTTGCCAACCCGAATGGAACACGCTTAAATTGGTATTGACCATCGGGAGTTACAAAAGAAGTTTTATCTTGAGAGTCCTCCGATATTGGTATCTGATAATAACCTGATGCAAGGTCAAGAGTTACGAATAAACTGTGACCGGCCAATCGATCCAATTGATCGTCGATCAATGGTAAGGGATAATGTTCCTTTTTTGTCTTATTATTTAAAGCTCTATAATCCACGCAAAGTCTTTTATCACCCGTTTTCTTTTTAACAAGTAAAATTGGGCTAGCGTAGGATGAATTTGATTCACACACAATGTCCGCATCAACCATTTCCTGCACCATTGATCGCACCAACTCGCGTTCAGGATAAGCCAGTCTGTACGGGCGATATACAACAGGCTGTGAGTCATTAAGTTCAATTTTCATTTGAATTACATTTGTAAATCCCAGGTCTTTTAAATTACTAGAAAAACATATTTCAAATGATTTTAATAATGATTTTAATTGTTCTATTTGAACCTCCGATAATTCGGTCCCGACATTTAGATCCAAATTTATATTAGCGTCATTAAAGTCAAGCAAGTTAACATCCAAACATTTATCAATAGCTATCGATCGTGTAAGTAAGTCGCCCTTTTGTAAGGTAATCGGGTTTATACCTACATTCTGAATTAAAATACCACTCCGTCCATTTGTAAAACTATATTCACCAGGTAATAAGTAAAATTCACTCCCTGGTTTGCCTCTTAGCGAGCCTCTGATGTAGACTGTACCTGATAATCCGTTACTACTAGTTACAGGTACAACCTTCATTTGTTGAGATGGTGTCGTAACGTTATGCTGCACAATTATGTCACATTTCATAGATAAACTTCGTGTAAACTTCAAGGAATTTGTAGTCTTTACAACAACAACTCCAGGTTTCTCTGTGAAGCTATGACCTACCAGTATAGGGTACTTAATCACATTGTCGTCTACAATAAAAACGTCAACCTTCTCTGCCACATTCTGTATTTTTATTTCTACATTAGATACACCTAAAGGCCTCACAATATTACCACCCAACCCTCTCAATGTGGGCAGACAGTTATTAGTCCATATGATACCCCGTTTACATGCTTCGCTGTATTTTAACAACGTACACTGACTACCTAAATCGACGTAGCCTTTAATTAGTGAGCCATTTAGTCATAAGCTCACAGTATATTTATCATTTGAATTTTCCATATCTACCTGCATAACTGATTTTTCTACAATAGAATCCTTGTTGTTTTTATTGTCATTCGGTAACTTAGGACAATTGATAGTGATGTGCCCTAATTTATTGCATACGGTACACTTGAGAATCCTTTTAGGACATTTAAAACTGAAATGACCAATTTCCTCACAATTGTAGCACTTTACAGGTGCATGTGGGGTAGATTTACTAGATGATAGTGTTCTTGAATTACAGCCAACATTGTTTGACTTGGAGTTTCCCATCAAACTACTATTAGGTCTCTTATCTTGGACTACTTTAATATACCTATCCGAGTCATACGATTGTCGTTTTATCGATTGAAAATATTTTAGAACTTGTTCCGGCTCCTGACATTTAGCAGCTTTTGCACCCAACCTTAAGGAACGATCGTCAATCCCGTACAGCAAGCAGTCTACGGCACGCTTTCCATATATCTCACAACGGTTCAACATGTTAATTTTATCATAATAGTAGAGCTCGAGAGATTCGTTAAACTTAGCCCGCTTTGACAACATTTCGGTTAATAGTTCGGCATAATCATCGCTACTTGGGAAGGATTCAATGAGTTTGAGTTTCCATGCCGGCCAGGAATACGACATAGATGGTAGCGCCTGATACCATGATTTAGCCACGCCTGACAGTCTGGGTAGCGCATAATGAATGATTTGATCATCATCCCAGTTATAAAGCTTTGCACATTCCTCTACTTTTACAAGCCACATATGAACGGTTTGACCTTTTACCATTGGGTCGAATTCCGGTATAATGTTTCCCAACATCGGAAATTTATTTCCGACTACACGTGTAGTATTTAAAGTTTTAATTAATTTTGTTATAAAATTCTGCATATCAGGGTTCACATTCATGTGTTCTCTATCGAATAAATATGGCTCCTCGTTAGACTCACCGCGGCGACGATCCTCACTATGGCTCCACTGGTCGCGGCGACTCTTCTTCCGTCCACGACTACTATCGTGATCGCAATTCTGGCCCCGACTAGAACTCGAACTCACGTCGTTGCGACTCCACTCGCGGCCACGTTTCTTGCCGTGGCTACGATGACTTCCATCCCGGCTAGAACCGCGCCTAGCCCTCCGACTCCGACTCCGTCCGCGGCCGCGGCCGCGCCCGCCGTCGCGACTGTTATTCCGCTCCCGGCTGGAACGATAACTCCGCTCCCGGCCGGAACTCCGCCTTGCTGTTCGGCTCCTCTTTAGGTCGCGCCTCATATTATAGCTGGGCGAACGTGGACGGGATGGCGTTCCACCGCTACTATTTTTGCGTCCACGACATACGGAACGTTGATCATCCATTATCACGTAAAACAATCACAACACTCAAACGAAAAAAGAGAAAGTTATTACTCTTAGGAAAAAAAAAAAAACACTTTAACTGTGGGCTTGTTACTATGCCACTTCTGAGATAAAAGAGGCGCGTTTATTACAAGGAAACTACGTGTTTCTTACTTAAAGATATTTATTTACAGTTTCTTATTTCACAAATTTATAATCATCGTCCACCATAACGAACTTAACTGACTAATTCATAAGTGGCGTCCCTTCAACCGTTTTTAAAAATAGTCAAGACAGTATCGCACAGATACATAATAATGACAGATAAAATAGTCAAGACAGTATCGCACAGATACCTATTATTGACAGATGGATAAATTAGTCTTACAGTCTCATCGCACAGATACATAATAATGACAGATGGATAAATTAGTCTTACAGTCACTTGTCATCTGTCACTAACCATAGTTAAGACAGTATCGCACAGATACACAATGTATAATAATGACAGAGAGATAAATTAGTCTAACAATATGTAGGTACTATATGTATAGACATAAACAGTACTGTAAGCCGTAACTGCATAGAGTCTGTTGCGTAGGTTGTGTAATATTAACGCCAGTTTTGGTCCGATCGTCTCGCCAGATTACATCTTGGGACTGAGGAATGACGACGTTATTGTTCGACTTCGACACTGAGTTATAGGAAAATGGCAACGACACCGGCAATTAGTGGGCCGTGGGCCACAAGACCCAACACGGACTTAAAATGTTACAGCTTTTCTTAGTTGTCACATATGAATACGATACACATGTAATACTACACGTCAAAGAATAGAATGGGAGAAAACGGAAACTTAATTGCAAAACGTTTTTTGTATTGATAGGGACATACAACAAATAAATAAAATAAATAATGCTATATATTATTAACATTTGAGAGCTTTTAGTAAGCATATAACGCATGCTGGCACTTAGTTTAAACTGAGCGTAGAATATCATTTGACGCAAAAGCTTTTAATTATATTTCATTTCTTTTTATAGTAATTATGACAAACGAATACGGAAGTGTTCTTACATTACGAAGTTACCTAACTAATTAGTGTTGTGTCAAGGCTCATTGTAATTTATTCATAATACGCACAAGACGTGACGTTAAAATGTACCGAGCCGACGTATCTAGCGCACCGACGCGGCGACGCACTGGATCCGATGCGACGCGAGATAAATAGTCGCGATCTATTTCAATTTCAGTGGAGCGAGCGCGATATCATACAAATCTCGGCCTTATTCTGTCTGCCAGCGACCGGCCCGCGGCAGACCACCCAAGACGATGCCCTGCCACTCCTAAACACATATAAAACTATCTATCTGTTTAATATTTAGGTATACAGTATAACCATGGAGCAAAGTACGGCTCACCGCATTACGACAAGGATCGGCGTTTTTATGCGTTTTATGAATCATATTTTCGGTCATTATGGAATCCGATTATCGCGTCATTTAATACAATGAGCAATAAAAAATTACGTCCCCATAAATTACTCAGAGCTTAAACCTCGACGCGTCGTTTTGGAGCGGTCGAGATTAAGAGCTTGAATTAGCTAATAAAAATTAAGATACTTACAGCATAATGAGGTATCCATTTATACGTAATTTAAGTTGCCCGTTCGTGGAGGCTTGCCCTAATAAAGAGCAGAGGTTTTGTTTTTCGCAGCTTTAGAGCCGCGACCCTCATATTTCACGATGGCTCGAAGAGAATTGGTTGTCGTGGTCGCATGTTATATTGCCAAACCGCTGGCAGGCCACGAGGACCGCCTGTATGAAATATCAGATATTTGGTAATATACTTGAGTAATGTCGCGGAATTTTATGGGGACCGTAAACGATTATAGCCAAGCTTTTTATTTCTTTTACGCACCGGTGCAACCCACACAGCTTATTAATCGCATGTATCGAAACTTAGAATTCAAGTTAAGATGAGAAGAATGTTATTTTACTTAGGTAGGTATTTATTACATAAATGTATTTATTCTTTGCGTATTACAGATATTATGCAAGTTTAAATCCTTTGTTGTGATTTCTGCAATGCAACGGCTGATACCTACTAGGTATAGGTAAACCAGGGTTATCATGGCAAAACATGATTGTCCATTGCTGGGTTTGGGCCTCCATAATATGCGGGGTACATTTCTTATGCGTCTACATAATACACATACAAAACTATAATACATTACTATAAAAATTAGAGGTTCCTGCACGAATCGAACCTAGATCACAGTGCGGCGTTTTGTAAATTAGAATCTTGAAAGTCTTACTCTCCCGGAGAGTTGTTGTTTTAGTAAAACAATCCATCCGGATTTATCGATTTCAATTTAAAACAGTCGAATTGTACCTACTACGTTTAGCTGCAATAATCTTTTTCACTTATAATGTCATTGTTTAGCCGAGTGAAAAATGTTAGTGGCATGAAGCAAATTGTCAGCAATCGTCCTTACTTAAATAACTATTATTTACAACGTCTTATTCATCCGTAATGCAAATGTATGCATGTTTGAGTACTGGAATTGCTTTTATACGACAGTTTGAATAACGCTGCCGTACTCTCGGTCAAGACAAGCGTTAACTGCTATTAGTCCACTACTGAAATTAAATGTTCGATCTAAATAAAATAAGAGCGAATATTATGTTGTTTAGTTTGAACATACGAGTAGTACCTACCTACCTGAGTTCATAGAATATACATACCTACTTATTTACGTTTCTGATACCTTAAGTATAGTATATAACTATCGGTTTTACGTCCAAATAGAACCGCTTCGATATCGTATAGATTTTATTTAAAAATAAATTATTTAACGAATACAATGTCCACAAATATTTTTCAGCAGATAACGAGAAAACGGTAAATATTTAAGGAGCGAATTTACACAAACAAATGCTTTAGGTGCAAGGCTGCTAACCAAATTCTAGGTAGAGCTCGTGTAAACGTCATTTAGTTCGAGACACACGCCTTGTTCAATAGCCTTTGAAGCAAGTAATGTCTGGTCTGTTTTATTTCCACTTCGAGACCCATTCATAGTAATGCTTTTGATATCGTCTACCCCTACGTGAAGCGCTGCGTTGCAACCTTCGTGGGTGGTATTTCGCTGTTGTTTCCTTCCTGACGAAATAAGTAAAAAACTATAAAATCCCAAAGGAAATTAGTCCCTCTAAAACACGGTTCAGACATGTGTTACTTTTTCGCTTTAAACATGTCTCTGAGGTAAGATTTATGATTCGGCTCTCTTATCCAATATAAGTTGTGGTAAACGTAAAGCCTCGAAGGAATTAATTAAAGCAACTCAGACGAATTCAAATACTCCATCGTGTTTTTTTCGGTCGTTATGTTTGTATTTGGAATCCTCGCATGTTACCTGAGGATTTGGTGTATTTTTATGGAATGATAAGAATTGTTTGCGCTGTTTATAGGAGAGCGGGCGAGGCAGGTATAGCGTAGTACAGGTAGCGCAAACAGCTACCGCGCGTCCTGAGTACACAGCTTACTCATACAATGCACTACGCTGCGGCGACCACATTGTGTTAAATGTGTTACGCGGATTAGATTATTTTGTAGACTTTTAAGGAACAATAACAATACCGTTTAATATGTACCTGCGGTTTTTTATAAAAATAAGTAGGTACCTACTTACCCTGCACAAATTATAATTTCGCCTGTCTAAAGTTTCCCTCAAAAATAACACCTATGCATGCAACGATATATTTTTACTTATAAAATGTCATTGTTAGCATGTGTTTTGTAAGTCATGAGACGAGAAAGGTTTTTCAATTTGAATAGTGAATTACTATGTTTATATCTAAATCTTATCGGTTTAAAAGATAGAATTTTGTAACATCTGATTATATTGTAGTTCCCTTATATAAATATTATTAATAATTATTTGAACTTGAATTTAACCTTGACACTAACCTTTCATAATGACGTATAAAATACGATCAAATGTCATATTCAACCATAATCTTTTAAATCGATCGAGAATTCATTTACTACTATAAAGAGATAAAACATTTAAAATAATATATATGTTTACTTTGTGAGTAATAAATAACATCTTATTTTCAAAGTGAAGTTTAGTATAGTAATATTATTTTAATTTCACAAATCATGGTCACAAGAGCAAAGTCAACGGTGCAAAATGTCCGTAGCCGAGCAATGCAATGCCAGTTGCCACTGACAAGGAATTAAGGTTGTTGTTCCGCCCGGTGCTCGGCTGCTCGGTGCCACTCGACACAACGAGGGCCCGATAAATGTCTGCGCAAACAGACCCCGTCAGCCCGTCTTCTTGTGCTAACATTTTTTCCCCACATTCGTAGTATTGCCTTGGTGCGGGGATACGCGAAGAATCTGTTCACACATAACTGTAGCGTGTAAAGCGTTAAACGTCGTTTAAATAATTAAAGTTTATTACTTTTTTTAACCTGATTTCTCAAGTATGTACATTTAAATATAAAATAAGTTAACCGCATCATTTTATTGATCATTATTACTTACTTAGCATTACTTAAATATTATTATTAATAGTTGTTATTTATAATGACACATTGGCACATGTTAAGACTAATGTCTTTGGACGACACAAGCCACGCTGATGAATGAAATTTCCATGTGATTGTAATTAATTAATTACAAATTTTATTACGACACTGCCACTGGAAGCGTAATAATTGCTAGGCAATTGCTGATATGAAATCAAATAGACTATGATGTATTTGAAATAAAAAAAGGTCTCGACGCGCTCAAAAAGATTTATTAAAACAGGCCGTTTGCTAGAAAAGTAGAGTAAAAAATGACGTGAAAAAATATTTGGATAGCAATTCGTTACATTGGTATTCCCACGAGGAGCGGCGACGCGGCGACACCGGGACCCGGGACTGATTAAAGTAAATAATCGCGCTCTGATCGCATCGGGTCCGTCGCGGAGCAGGAAGCGAGCAGTCCCGTGACCGACATCTGTCGACGCGAGCTAGTGTCCACTGTACTACTTTACCATTCATAAGAGAACTATCTCTAGAAGAGAAGAGAAGAACGTGACAGGAAGGGTAGAGGTCAGCTACCTACTTCTTTCTGGGCTCTTAGTCTCGAGGCATTTTGACTTAGGTCATTAAGTGTTTACTTTCACACTTGTTGCCGAACACAAGTTCAGTTACCTCGTTTGTTTACAAAGAGTTTACATAGGTATACGATGTGCGAAATCATGGGAACAAATATGATATGTATACAATTATAATACCTAGTTATAGTAGGTAAAGTACTCCGTTTTTCTTTAAGTTTTTTTGAGAGGGAATGCGCCATCAAGTAAGTATCTGGTCTGATCTCTGTTCCCAATACACACGAAATATAATGTAGGTACATTTTAATTTTAATTCAAGTTCAAAACTGTTGATCTGATTGAAGACCTTTTTAGTAGCGTCCCTGCTTGCAGCACAGGGTATGCGGGTTCGATTCCAAACTGGCGCATATGTTTATGTTACATTCGATCGCTTCGTGGAAACCATTGATGTTTTATGTGTGCTATCAATGGCACCCATAACACAGAAATGTATGGGTGGTGCTCATACACTTAATTCTAATGTCAAAATATCAAGTTCAACTCTACATACTCACTATTCGATAAAATTTTAGGTGGAACGAACATCTTAATTTTTTAGAGGCATAAACTAAGTTTATACCCATTCTTAAAAATTGAGTAATGGAAACGGATTTAAATTTTAATGTATATTGAAGAGTGAATTATCAATGACGCGGTTGACGCAGTTTGTACAGACGCCGAAAGCCACCTTGTGCCGGGAAAATAAAAAGCTATCTGGGAACCAAAAACATCCTGCCCCTTCATTCAACAACTTTTTCAGTTGGCCGGCGATGACGATTACGCGTTAATGATTGATTATTCTATGTTGTTTACATTCGATTTTGTCACGTCACTGTTTGAAGGACGCATTTGGATAAATGTCCAAGTTCGAGCCAGTTACAGTTCGAATAGGGTTCTGCTCTGAAATTAATTCAGAAATATTTCTTGTGTACTGTATGACATAAGTCATAGGTACAGTATGGAAACTTATATTAAGTATTGTTTTTTTTTTCAACATTTTTGGCATATATTGGTCTTAACTTTAAAAAATTATGTGCATTTATATATTATTTAGATAATTTTTTAAATTTAATATTCGAATAAAAAAATAAAAACATGTGTGTGACTGTGAAAAACACTAATAGCAATACAAAATTTAATAATTTAACAAAACAAAAAACCAACTTCAAAATCAAACATATTTTAATATAATATAGTCAAACATATTTTACAACCTCCTCCTTTTTTGAAGTCGGTTAAAATGCAACATACACTTCTTTAATGTCCCTCAAAATGTGTCTTTTCAATAACTATGTACTTGTGAGATACACAACGTTTAAATAATATTTTTTATGACTTCTGATTAACCATCAAAACCTAACACTATAATCACGATCATATAATAACGCCATACTATACGTCTGTCATTGCGTATTTTTTATGTTTCACGTGGAACCTTAAAAAGGCCCATGTTTTTATCTTTACGTCTCAGTTCACAGTGACAACACATAAATCTTCAGGTTGAAATCGTAGGCTCTTTGTGGTTTTCATCTAGCACGATTTACGGCCTATTGTGTTACCTATTATCTTGAAGATCCTACTAATTGAGTCATCCATACCACGAGCTTCATTGTTTGCAAAAGTTAACCACAACTAATCCTCCACTGTGGGTGGCCTTTTCCTCATTCCATTATATTGAGATGTACATTGTTTTCTAGATAAGTTAGATCATTTGTTTTCATTGCATTGGCTATAAGCATAAACAATAACACTAAAATGAAACATGAATATGATATCATGTGCATTCATTATGTGGACCATCTTATGTCACAATGGAGAACGGAGAACGACACAGCATCAAATTGATTTAGATTCCTTAAATGGTAGTGATGACTAAACTTGGGTTGGTCAACGTTCAGCTACAATAACATTAGATATAGACAATGTATCAGAAAACAGAGAATTTTGAAATAACTGGTAGCATATTTCGCTGAAATCTCCTAAGTGTCGGTAGAACTTGCCACTTTTTTAAAGATTGCAATCCATAACGTCTTTTAATTTATCAACAGTCTATTCTATTCACACACAACAACAGAATATCAACCCCGTGTGAATTTAAGAAAAAACTGAGTAGGTAAACTGAATTTAACGTTATGTAACGTAATTACGGTCCGTATCGAAATACGGCTGGATCAGGGCTGGCTGGGGGTGCGCAGGGCGCGGCGCACGACGGATCGCGTTGACGGCTGCCAGCCTGCCACCGACCACCCAAGACGTCCGTAATTACAGACCTGATGCAACTACCTTGCCGATTGTGAGCCTTTCAAACGTACGTATTATTGGGTTATTCAGTACTTGGCAGCGTTTTGCGTAATGGCGTTGTTATGCAAATTCACGATCGCGGCGTTGCTTTGTTTTATTGTCGTTGTACGAACTGGATTCCGAATTTGTATAACTGTTACGTTTATACTTTGTTTGAATTTGAATTTTACTACGCTTATTGTGTTTTGTTTTGTGATCGGTACACAGTATAAAAAAGTCTATTTAAATGCGATTATCTCAAAACAATACTTGATGATTTTTATGCGGCGGATATACTGATGCTAAGTTGTATGGCGAAATTACGAAACAATGATATAAAGCATGATACAAAACACTGAATGTAAGAGCTTTATTTAATGTTTTCGGTTTTGAATTTGAACTTCTATAAAATAAATACTTTTCGACATGATAGGTAAATTTTACAGATTTAAAGTTTCTTTTAAAAAATATAGAACTGCGCTGTGAACACAAGTGATATTTTGTTATCTTGTCACTGTGTGTATTTTGTATAGTTACGACTTGAAAATCATTTGTAGAACTCGATTCCTGCAACCCACAATTAGATAAATTTCAAAGCACATTCAAATCATTATAGCAGGCGTAATACGGAAATATCTTTGTCATAAATTGCCATTAGTGGCAAATATTTATTTGCTCCTTTGCTTAGGTTACTTTACACAGCTGTTTCATTAGCGGTACAGAATAATAAAACAATTTAGATTTGATTGTGACTTTATTGGCCGACTTAGAAAGCCTCGGGGTAACCTTGCCGGTCGACTGTACCACAGAATAATTACGTCCGTCACAACGTATTGTGCTATTATAATATTACATTTATTTGAAAAAAAAAATGTTTCCTATAATAATTAATAAAAAATAATTGTCCCTTCGCGTAAATTATCTTTAAAATAATCACAATAAAACTTACTATGAAAATACAGTTGGAATAATAATAATTATATCACTCAAGGAGATATGCACCGCAAAAGACCGTATGTTAATAAATTCCTTCACAAATAAATATATAGATAGTCTTACTATAGATTTTATGGGTCTTCCATGCTCAACCTTTTAATATATAACACCTTTAATAATAAATGATTATTATAGTATTATTCATTCTCCGTTCCGTCTTCTACATCTAAAATTAATTATCTGTTATTGTAGGTAAAAGATCGCCATTTACAAGGATGAACAGTTACAAACAATACAAATCCGAGAAAAGAAAATGAAGTTACAGTTGGAAAGAGTATTCCAAGAACGGTTTGATGATTGCTCTCCCCGGGGTACGTATTTCCTGTACAATAAAGCGCGAGTTCCAACTATTCTAAGGACCTATTTACCATAATGTATGCAATTTTACATCATGCAACCTCTCTGCCTCACGACTGGGAGAAACGCCGTAGGACTTCCTAGGTTTCGGATCAGGTATTGGTCGGGACCTAAAAGGACCTACAAATAAATAAAATTGGAGTGTCTGTTTGTAATATTAAAATAACCGCTATTTATTAAATACACGGTGCATATGCCAAAATATTTTTTTTTACAATTTTTGTCTGTCTGTCTGTCTGTTTATTTGAGCTAATCTCTGGAATGGCTTGACCAATTTTGACGGGACTTTCACTGAAAAATTGCTGATGTCATAAGGAGTAACTTAGGCTACTTTTATTTTAGATTTTTCTTTGTTAAATTCCACGCGGACGATATCGCGGGCATTGTTCGTCTATCTGTCTGTATATACATATAAAAGGAAGAGCTGACTGACTGACTCACTGACATATCAACGCAGGGCCTAAACTATAAGGGTTAGAAACTTGAAATTTTGTACAGGGATTCCTTAAATAACTTAGGGGAGCACTAAGAAAAGATTATTGAAAATTCACCCCCTAAGGGAGTAAAAGTTAGTATGGAAGTTCTCTGATTATATCAACTTTTATATATTTAGGGATTTTTGGCGGGCGAAGCCGCGGGGGAAAACTTAATTAATAAATGTTGTGGTAACTTGAATCTGGGACACTTGTTACACTATCACGAAACAAAAACTAAACAGTAAACACTGTCTATAATAATTCGACCCAATTGTGTTGCTATGGACAATTAAATTATTTTTTCTTTAACTTTTCAAACTTTTTAATACCTATTATCCTATTCCCGACGAAGACTAATCCAAAAACACAAAAGTCAAAAAAATTGGTCCATCGGTTCTTGAATTTGAATAGTGTAACTAACACGAAATATGTATACGACGACTAATACGAATAATACGTAGGATATAAATATAACCATTTTAAATATGTCAAACTAACACATATTACTTAGGTACTAATGACAATTATACTTTCGATTATAAACTCACCTCGTCACGGAATCGGCCGTTAATCACGTATCAAACGTAAAGAATAATCCCGTAGATATGAGCACAACAACATGACGGTGTGCCTCGATGAACTAAACCGTTATTTTTAAATGATTGTGGGCTTTCATCGCAATCTATAACTGTCCTAATGCTGGACTCAGGGCTCCTCTCACAATGTGAAGGGTACAGACCATAGTCCACCACGCTGGCCAAGTGTGGATTGACAGACTTTACACACCTGTGAGAACATTACGGATAATTACCAGGTGAGTAGGTTCCCTCGTGACATTACCTTCACCGAAGCAAGTAATTAACCGCTTGCTTGCCCATGCTAACGAGTAATTAACAAAACGCAAAGTGTCCATGTAACCTGGTAGTTAACATCGCATCTCAGTCTAATATGCCAGTGCCAACTAGTAATTAACATGGCGCCGCCACAACCTATGCCCGTGTCAATCTGATAAATAATTATTAATTTCTAAAACGCACAAAATTTTTGAAAAAAGTGATTCATGCAGGATTCGAACCGAGGCGCCCCTTTTCGCAAGTCCATCGTTCAAACTAATTGGCTATGACTGCTTATTAGGCTATGACTATAAACATGAAGCCTTGCCGTAGGTACTTGAAAACGGTCAGTCTGCAATAATAACTTTAATCTTTGTCCCAGTATAAATATTATGGCGATACCACCCTCAGCAACGGCCGCTCACGTACGTTACTATCCTTTCCTGCCATTAGAATCCTTAATTGCTCTAGGATTGGTTATGTTACTCTCTTTTATGGTAAAGCGGCCAAACTTAATTGTTTTTATGAGCGTCTGTTTTTTGAGCTTTGAATTATTAGTTTTGTAAGAGGTGCAGGTGGTCTGTCATTAGTGCGGAGTAGTAGATATTCGCCGGTTCTAACTCACTTGTAGGGCGAAAATAGGGCGAAAAACTCGTTTCGACCGGTTTCACCGGCTACTAGTCGCGAATGAACTTTATATTAAGTGATATGAAGCGGATATATTAAGTGATTCGCGGGGTAATTAACCGCGGATTAACTTAATCCGCGCGCCGATTAAGTAATTCGCGGTTTAATTAGGCGCGAATTACCTTTATCCGCGGATCAATTAATCAAATCGCGGTTCGATAAACCAATTCGCGGCCGCGAATTAACTTGATTCGCGCTTCAATTAAACGATTCGCGGTTTTATTACGTGTCAATCAATCAAACCGCGGATTAATTAATTAAAGCGCGCATAAAGTTAATTCGCGACTAGTAGCCGGTGAATCCCAAACAATCGAGTTTCGCGGTATATGCCGGTTCTGGCTCTGCAGTAGTAGGGATATGCCGGTTCTGGCTCACGAAAACTCGATTCTTCGGGATACACCGGCTACTAGCCGCGAATCAACTTTATTCACGCTTCAATTAAGTAATCCGCGGTTTTATTATGCGCGAATTTTCTTTATTCACGGTTCGATTAATCAATTCGCGGGTCGCTTAACGGTGAATTAATTTTATTTCTGGCTTTATTATCTCATTCGCGATTTTATTGACTTATTCACGTAATTCTTCACTTTACTTAGAAAGCACTCAACGGTATCTCTACATTCTTTTTTTATCGCTTGCCTTAATGGTCGATGCATCCGTTCCTTTATCCACAATACAGATAAGGATATCTGCTAATGTTTCCGCCCACATTCCGCTCCTTCCATATAAATTTAGCTAGCATGGCTCAAAGGACATCATTGTGACAGTGAAAGTGAGCCGAGTCTACTATATAATGGATGTGAGTATTTTCTTAATTTCTTAATTATCTGTTGAAAACTTTTAATTTCCTGTGTGCACACGTTCTAGACATGTATGTACATATTCATGCCCGCGATATCTGTAGGTGTTTCGGTATTTTTTTTTTCATAATATTGTTGTTCTCATTTTTATGATTTGCTAATTATCTAGTGAAATCTTTTCATTTCCTATGTGATATCTGTAGGTATTTCCATATTTTTTGCATTAATTGTCCATGTATAATGAACCAGCTCTCGATAACCTAATAATAAAGTGTCGTAGTATAAAATTAACCTGTATTATGTTCTCTTTCAGCAAGACACATTCAAAAGCTACTATTTTCCGGACACGCCCGAGGAACCTGACGATTCATTAGTTGTTAATATGAAGAAAAACAATAATATCAAAAGAATAAATGACATAGACATGTTCTTTGAGAAGCCCAAAAAGAAGAAAAAACTCGGAGTACAATCTTCATATGTATCAGCAGCACGTGACGACGGAGTCTCTTATATTTCCTCCAAGGATGATGACGCTCTCACCGCTACTCATCTCATAAAAATCGATGTCTATGATATGAATAAAATACGCAACATCGAACCTATTAATTATTGGAAATACTCCGATGCTCGAGTAAAATATTATGTGCAATCAGAAGATGATAAGCGTTATCAAAGTACGCGGGACATCATTTACAACATTACAAAGACACTCGCCGGGAAGCACAATTGTTCAAAATATTTTATCGAGGACAAACTCCAAGGAATGTAACGCTCTCACCGTGACTCATCTTATAAAAATGTATATAAGTAAAAGCAAAAGAAGAAATAACATTAACTAGAAGTATCGCGCCCCCACCCACAGCATTGGGCATATAAATAACTAGAAGCTAACAACCAGAAACTATTTCATAAGATATATACCTAACGAATGTGTTCCAAGTTAGCCGTAATGGATTCCAACGATCAAATTGAGTCTGAACTTTATAAGTTATGTGGTGATATAGAGTCAAGCATTATGTTTAATGATGACAATGATGAAGAACTAGTGAAAATTTGTTGTGAGATTGAAACAAATATCATGTAAGTATAAACAAACTTTACATATAATTTTTTTGGTCTTTAGAAAAGAAGTATAACGTAAAATAAATATGATGTGGTTTTATATATTTTTATAGCTCTTAAATTGTATTGTTACAGTCAGTTAGGTGGAGGATCCCGAAAAAGAACCAACAACATCGAAAATAATACCCACAAAACTAAAAGAGTAAAACATGAAGCTTCTACTTCGTCTCATCCTTCTGCTGCACAATCTGATAAGGTACATTGTGATGTATGTGAAATTTTAGTATGTAAGAAGTATTTTACAAATCATTTAAAAAGTAATCGGCATAAAACTAAAGCATCAAAATTACACGATAATTTGCAAAACGTTCATGTTGTTGAATCAGCGTTCGGACAGAGAATAATATCGTATAAAATAAATAGTAAAAGTGATGGATCTTTTGAAACACCAGAGATATTTTTAAATTCAATTCATAATGACATTCAATCATTAATTGAAGAATCTATTCTAAAATATACCGTATTCAAAGTAAATTTTGTTTTGCATGCTGATTTTATTCAACAAACAAAAAATATTTCCAATTCCTTCGATTTTCAAACAAGCAATTACATTATATTTCAAGGCGATGATTTAAATATTTTTTTTTCGTCTTTACGTGACACTTTTATTAATAAAATTAATACATTTGAAAAAAAAGATAGCGGTTGGACTCTGAATTTTATTAAGTCATTAGACATGAATGTTAACAAATTTAATCCCCTACGAGGTTCGTCATATATTGATTTACCCAGAGACATTATGGTAAAAAGAGCAATTATTAATGTTAAAAACGTAGATGTTTTATGTTTAAAATGGGCTTTGCTTTCTGCTTTGTATCCAGTAAATAAAAATCCTGATCGCGTTTCATCTTATAGCATGCATTGTAATAAACTGAAGTTTGACGGTGTCTCTTTTCCAGTTAAATTATCCGATATCTCAAAAGTGGAAAAGTTAAATAATATTAGTATCAACGTTTTCGGTTTAGAATTTGATAAAATCAATAAAACTCATTCTGTTGTAGGCCCTTTATATTTTACAAAATGTCGTAAGGGTATCCATGTTAATTTATTATTGCTTTCAAACGGAAGAAATAATCATTATTGTTATATAAAAAATATGTCGCGTTTAGTCAGTAATCAAATTTCAAGTCATGAACATGCTATTTATATTTGTGATGGATGTTTATTACATTTTCCTAGTCAAGTAAAGTTGACAGAACATCAACAGCATGATTGCTTTCATATTAAAACAGAACTACCTAATTCTCAAAAAACATCAAAAAATTGGTTTGGACAGTCAGTTTCTAATGATAAGTTAAAATTTGACAAGTTTAACAAAAAACTTAAAACACCATTTGTTGTATATGCAGATTTTGAAGCTTTTCTAACACCAATCGAATCATGTTCTAACGATCCATTAAAATCTTACACAAGTAATGTCCAAAAACATGAAGTGTATAGTTTCGGTTACTACATAAAATGCTCCTATGATGATAACTTGTCAAAGTATGAAACATATTGTGGCCCAAACAGTACACAAGAATTTATGATTCGTTTGCATAAAGACTTAAAATTTATATGTACCAAAAACAGTACTGAGGTAGCTCCTAAAGCATTATCAAACGATGATTATATTAAGGTTTCAACATCGGATACTTGTTTCATATGTGAAACTCATTTAAACGGTGAACGTGAATTTAATTACAATCCACAAACCGGACATTTTAGAGGCGTTGTACATAATATATGTAACTCGAAGTTTCGTATACCGAATTATATTCCTGTAATTTTACATAATCTTAGCCATTATGATTCTCATTTTATTGTTCATGCTCTTAATTTTGTTGATGGTGATATCGAAGTTATACCGCAGACGAAAGAAAAATATATTTCATTTTCGAAAACATTACAAATAAATAATAAAATTGTTCAATTGAGGTTTATAGATTCTATAAAATTTTTACCATGTGGCCTTAGTCAATTAGCTAATAATTTGATTGATAAAGAATTTATTTCTTTAAAACGTAACTTTCCTATTAATGAAGACTTCAATCTTGTGAGAAAGAAGGGTATTTATCCTTACGAATTTATGACATCTTTTGAGTGCTTAAACCTAACATCACTTCCAGACAAAAATCAGTTTTACAGTTCGCTGTCAGATTCTCATATATCAGATAATGATTACAACCACGCTAAAAATGTTTGGCAAAACTTTAACTGCAAAAATATGTTCGATTATTCCAACTTGTATCTTAAAACTGATGTATTACTTCTAACTGACATATTTGAAAACTTTAGAATGTTATGCTTACAAACCTATGGTTTAGATCCAACTCATTATTATACTGCTCCAGGATTAAGTTGGGATGCAATGCTAAAAATTACAAAAATAGAACTTGAATTGCTTACAGATATAGAAAAAATATCATTTATTACAAGGGGTATAAGGGGTGGGATATCTCAATGCAGCAAACGGCATGCAAAGGCTAACAATCCATTTATGGAAGATTTTGATAAAAATGTATCTACTTCATATCTTATGTACTTCGATGCTAATAATCTATACGGGTGGGCAATGTCTCAATATTTACCATCAGGGGAGTTTGAGTGGGTTGATATAAAAACAGATTATAGTGCATCGAACAATACAGAATATGGTTTTATTCTAGAAGTAGATTTAGAGTACCCCATAGATATTCATGACTTACATTCTGACTTACCCTTATGTCCTGAAAAAATATCTGTTGGGGATTCCAAAGACGTTAAACTTGTCCCAAATTTATACAATAAAACTAAATATATCATTCACTATAAAAATTTACAACAATGTATTAATCTAGGTATGAAGTTGAAAAAAATTCATAGAATATTGAAGTTCAATCAAAGTTTATGGTTAAAAAAATATATAGATTTAAATACAAATTTACGTACGCAAGCTAAAACAGATTTTGAAAAAGATTTTTATAAATTAATGAACAATTCTGTATTTGGAAAAACAATGGAGAATGTCGAGAAACGAGTTAATGTAAAATTATTAACTCACTGGGAAAATGTAGGTAAAAGTCTTGGTGCTCAGGATTTAATTGCAAAACCAGAGTTTCATAGTTTGTCTATATTTTCGGAAAATCTAGTTGCGATTCAACTTAAAAGAACAAAGGCCCTTCATAACAAACCCATCTACTTAGGTTTTTGTATATTAGATATTTCTAAAACACTTATGTACGATTTCCATTATAACTACATGCTACCCAAGTTTCCAAACAAAATTAAATTACTATACACTGATACGGATAGTTTAGTTTATGAAATTATTACCAACAACTTTTATGAAGATATCAAGCCTGATTTGCCTGAATGGTTTGATACATCTGATTATCCCTTAAATAACATATACGAATATCAAAATATAAATAAAAAAAAATTAGGTATGTTTAAAGATGAAAATGCTGGCAAAATATTAAGAGAGTTTGTAGGGTTGAGATCTAAAATGTATGCATTGGATATTGACAATACGTTTTTGGCAAAAGCAAAAGGTGTTAATAAAAGTGTTACGAAAAGTTTTAAAATGGAAGATTATAAATCTTGTTTATTTAATGAAAATGTTCAATACCGTACTATGTTAAGATTTAGGTCTATAAAACATAATATTTTTACACAACAAATTAATAAGAAGTGTCTCTCACACAATGATACCAAGCGATATATTGTATCGAATAATGTTAATACGCTTGCTTGGGGTCACTATAAAATACCCATAGATTAGTTTAGTTGTAAATGTCTGATTTATAAAAAAAAAGTCACGTAAATATCTAATGTTAAGTTATTTTTGATTATTGTATAACTACTTCTAATATTGTACTTAAGATGTCTAGCTATTAGTAACATTGTTTTATTTTTATTCTTTTTATTATTATTATTATTAATATGTGAATGACTGTATATTGTATTTCTATTTTGTATTTGAAATATAGTTTTATTCTTGCAGAAAATGTTTTAGTTTATTCCAACACCTTTAACCAAACACACGTGAGCTTAAAATGTTTCATTTTATTCATCCTTTTACTGCTATAGTTGCAGGTCCTACTGGATGTGGAAAATCAATTTTTGTCACAAACTTTATTAAATATATGGAGGATATATGTGACACCCATTTCAAACAAATAACATGGTGCTATGATGAAATGCAACCTTTGTATAATTTAAAAACTGTTAATTTCTATCAAGGAATACCAAACCTTAGCAGTTTTGATGGATGTGAACCACATCTGATAATTATTGATGATTTAATGAGAGAGTCAGATGGTCGCGTTGTTGATATATTTACGAAAGGAAGTCATCACAGAAATTTAAGTGTATTCTATATAACACAAAATTTATTTCACCAAGGCAAAGGCCAAAGAGACATATCTTTAAATTCCGGTTACATAGTTTATTTCAAAAATCCTCGCGATAAAACACAAATTAAATACTTAGCACGACAAGTATCGCCAGATAATTCGAAATTTATGGAAGATTCCTACAAAGATGCAACAAATGAACCACATGGATATTTATTAATAGATTTGAAACAGGACACAAATGATATGTGTCGTTTAAAATCTAAAATATTTCCATCAGATGGGCATTGCATCGTTTACATTCCTACAAAAGGCTTTAAGTATGGTAAAAATCAACAAATTACTATCATTCACAAATGATGCATCGACGACTAAAGACGCATAAAAGTTTACTAGCAGCTTTGCATACACTTAAACCCAAATATCAAAGAGCTCTTTTAAAATCGTGTAATGAAAAAGAAATTAATTGTATTTGCGAGTGTATTCATAACGTACTCCAGGGCAAAATTGATCTCAAGGATAAGGAAAAGAATAAGTTAAGCAAGTACAAAAATATACTTCGGAAATTGGTTCGGAAAGGTGCTACGAATTTGTTTCGGAAAAATCTCATAATCCAAAAAGGTGGTGCTTTTCTCCCTATTATATTAGGTTCAGTTCTCAGTGGATTAGTAAGTTCCCTCATTTAAAATGGAGAATGCCAAAAGAATGTTGCTTGTTGAGCCAAGTGTGATAGAAAAACTAAAACAACCAAGCGCAGGTGATACTAACTTGTCCCGATTGGATGCTGATATGAATAATATTTTAAAAAGAAATATCGATGACCGTGAAAAGTGTATTTTATATTTACAAACACTCCGAAGATATCTTAACTTTACCAAGGAAGATCGCCAACCTTATCATATACCAATTATTTCTGAGGATACGAATACATTTGATGATTTAATATTGAGCTACAAAAATAAAAACTTGGATAGTAAACGTGTAGTCTCAATTGACACACCAGACAAAGAACTACTTCATAAACAAAATATTCCAGAGAAAAATAGTTATACGACTACTGAAATTCTCGATCTCATTCCAAAAACATATGCAAAAAAGGCCGTCTTGTTAATGAATTTGCTATCTTCCAATGAAAATAAAATTAAGTGGGATAATAACGGAACTGTGATTATAGATAACAAAAAGATTGATGGAAGTAATATTATAGATTTAGTGAACGACTCATTGAGACCGTTAAAAAAAAGTGATCCTATAGGATGGGAAACCTTTGCTAAAGCTTTAAAAGATATTCGAGTTCCTCTTACTTATATTGGTAATCCCAAACGGTGTGAGTTTATAAGTGGCATGCAGTCACAGTTAAACTTTTCAACGCCTGAAGAAGAATCATTCTCTACACCAACGAGTGACAAACAGAACAAAAGAAAGTTAAAGAACAAGCTGGAGTGGGAAAAATGGGAACCTTATTAGAAATACATAATCTCTATTATGATCCATCAAATCCCGCAGGTTATAGTAGTATCGACAAACTAACGAAAGCTATGAAAGGAAAAATGAAAAGAGAAGATGTAAAGAAATGGCTGCAATCACAAGAAACCTACACTGTGCACAAACCTGTACAGAGAAAGTTTCCTAGGAATAAATATATCTTATCAAATCTAAATGAACTTTGGCAAGCTGACTTGAGTGATATGAGGACTTATTCCAGGTACAATGATGGATATAATTATATTTTATGCGTCATTGATGCATTCAGCAAATATGCATATGTCAGACCCATGAAAAGAAAAAATTCAATAACTATTAAGGAATGTTTAGAGAGTATATTTACTGAGGCTAACATAACACCAACACACATACAATCTGACAAAGGAACAGAATTTATATCAAAAGATGTACAAAGATACATAAAATTGAAAAATATAAATTATTATACAACAAATAATCCAGATATTAAAGCTAGTATTGTTGAAAGATTTCAGAGAACTCTTAAGACGAAAATGTGGCGTTACTTTACGTATAAAAATACATATAAATATATCGATGTTTTACAAGATTTAGTTTATTCTTATAACCATAGTTTTCACTCTAGCATTAAGATGTCTCCTTGTGATGTAAATTCAAATAATATTATGACAGTATGGAGAAACTTGTATGATACTAAAAATAATAATTTCTCGTCAGGCAGTGTATTACCAAAGTTGCATGTAGGTGATTACGTTAGAATAACTAAAAGCAAACACATTTTTCAGAAAGGATACGAATCTAACTGGAGTGATGAAATATTTATTATATCTTCCATAATAGATAGAAACCCTTGGCCTGTATACACCATAAAAGATCTGAAAGGTGAAAATATAGAAGGTACGTTTTATGAAAAAGAATTACAGAAAGTATATTATGACCCCACTCTACATTATAAAATAGATAAAATAATACGCTCTCGCTATTCCGGTAACAGAAAGGAAGTGTTAGTGAAGTGGAAAGGTTATCCTCACAAATTTAATAGTTGGATTACATTTTCCCAATTGAAAGAAATATGAACAACCAAAGTTTTTATTTAACTTTACTTAGTAATAGTTCCATGGAATATTTTCCAGATAACAAAACTACATATTTTTCAACTAAATTACCTAAACCCATCATTTTGGAAGGAGAATGGTCCGTTGGAGTAGTTGAATTTCAATATCCTTGCACTATGTTTACCGTTCAAGAACATGAGAACGTTATATATATTACAAAATGGATGCAAATGCCTGGTGAAACAAAACCATACCTTACATACTATAAGACACATATTCCTGCAACAAACTACGATAACATCAATCATATTCTAAAGGCATTAAACAACATCAAGGAAAAAGTAAGATTTCGTTACGATGAAATTTCAAAGTTTGTGACAGTTACAATACTAGATGAGGCGATTAAATCAGTAACACTATCACCTAAGTTATCTTTACAGTTGGGATTTGAACCCAATATAAACCTCAGAGATAAGAATATTGGTAAATGTCCTGCTAATTTGCATTTAGGTTTACCTTCACAGTTATTTGTTTACTCTGACATTGTAGAACCCCAAATCGTAGGGGATGTGATGACCCCTCTTCTGAGAATCATACCATTAGATCCTTCAAAATACATATATGGTGCTAATAAAATGCATGTTTTCTCTCCACCTCACTATATATCTGTTATGCGAAGGGAATTCGATACTATTGAAATAGATATAAGAACAAGCACAGGTCAAAAAATACCATTCCAGTTCGGAACAGTGTGCTTAAAACTACACTTCAAGAAAATATATGTATAATGTATTTGAAACATAATTATAATATGAAATGCCCATATGAGGATTATTATTCTCATCAAGCGGGATCTGGTATTGGAGTAATTTACAAAGGAACACCGTATCAAAGAGGCCATGGAATCGGGAGTTTTCTAGGAGGGTTGTTTAGATCTGTTTTACCATTGTTATCTAGTGGTGCAAGAGCTATTGGTAAAGAAGCATTAAGCACCGGAGTAGGAGTTTTGTCTGACATGTTTAATGCACAACCCATAGACGATTCAATTAAAACACGTTTAAAAGAAGCTACTACTAATTTAAAACGAAAAGTAGATAGTAAAATTGAAAGAATCAATATGTCTGGTTCGGGGTATAAAATCAAACGAAAACGTTTATCTCCTTCCATTCCAGCATTGGCCACGAAAGTGAACACTACAACAAAGGCAAAAAAGAAATTCAGAAATATTAATGATATATTTTCTAATTAATTATGTCTTTTCTACATAGTCATTCTTGTGAGTGTATTAAATCAGAGTTAGATTTGTTTGCGCTACCGTCCACACAGACGAGCATTGAGAGTGGAGTATGGATACATTACAAACCTATTTCATCGCTGGCTGATGATGGACCCCTAGAATTTCAAGTTCCTGGTGCAGGAGATGACTATGTAGATTTGTCTCATACCTTGATTCATATAAAAGCGAAGATACTTAATCAAGACAACTCCAAGTTAGCAGCTGCTACAGTCGTAGCTCCAGTTAATAATTGGTTGCATTCAATATTCAGTCAACTTGATGTATACTTAAATCAAAAACTTGTGTCACCGCCAAATAACACATATGCATATCGTGCCTATATTGAAAACTTGTTGAACTATGGCCCAGCAGCCAAAAAATCCCATCTTACTTGTGGTCTTTGGTATGGAGATACAGCAGGAAAAATGAATGAGACTGACGTAAAAAATGAAGGGTTTATTAAGCGAGAGTTCATGTCAAGAGAGAGTAAAGAGATTGAAATGATTGGGCATCTACATGGCGATTTATTTAATCAAGATAAATTTTTAATTAACGGCGTTGACATGTGTGTTAAATTAGTTCGATCAAGAGAAAATTTCAACCTAATGGCAGGGTCAGTAGATTTAAAGTTTAAAGTATGTATTACAGATGCAACGTTGATTGTTCGTAGAGCTCGGATTAATCCAAGCGTATTACTTGCACATCAAAAAGTATTAGCGTCTACCACTGCTAAATATCCCATTACGCGAGCTGAAGTAAAAGTTTTAACAATACCATCAGGTGTTCAAGGTAAAACCCTTGATAATATATTCCTTGGACAAGTACCGAAAAGGTGTATAGTGGGATTTGTGAATAATGCTGCATTTAACGGAACTCTCAATAAGAATCCATTCAATTTTGCAAATTATGGTATCAATACATTTTGTTTATATGTCGATGGAAACCAGATCCCCTCAAAGGCATTGCAACCATCGTTTGGTAGTAATGTCTTTACTAGCGCATATCATACATTGTTCTCAGGAACAGGTGTACATTTTCATAATGAAGGCAATGGGATATCCAGAGATGAATATGCTAATGGTTATTGTTTGCTTGCATTTGATTTAACTCCTGATTTATCAGCTAACTCTATGAGTCATTGGAATCTTATCAAACATGGTAGCGTAAGATTAGAAGTTCGATTTGAGTCGGCTCTAACTCAAACTATTAATTGTATTGTTTATGCAGAATTTGATAATGTAATAGAAATAGATAAGCATCGTAATATATCAGTAGATTATAGTAGTTAGGTTTATTATTTTTGTATTGCTTCAATAAATAAAAATATTCAATATATGATATTTCAATGTTTTATTTGCTACACCCTCTTTAATCTTCCTATTTAAAATAAATATCATTAATAAAATTGACATTGTTGTTGGGACTGCAGAGCTGAAAAGCTGTGTTATCTACTTATACCATGGATACCGTGGAAATAAAACAGTACTTAAGTAAAATTGATATGAGCATTGAATCTAACGTATACGCAGCTAATCGTTTACCGATACATGTTCATACTCCTATGTATATCATAAGTAACTTAGATGTTGATACCAAACCTGGATCGCATTGGGTAGCCATACATATAGATGGGAATGGATTTGGGGAATACTTTGATTCATTTGGTCGAGCACCTCAAACATATCATAGATCTTTTTTGAAAACGAATGCAAGGATGTGGAATTACAACACTAATCGTATCCAAAACGATTTCACAACCGTATGTGGAGAGTATTGCATCATGTACATATATTATAAGTATCATGGTAAATCAATGTACGATTTTCTGAAACTGTTTGATGACAACACAATTTGTAATGATATAACAATTGATGAATTTTTTAATACAATTTTTTAATAAATAACGTGAACAAATTTACTGTGGATTTTACAATGATAAATACCTCTCATTTAGTTTACATATTGTATAAATTGGTTTATCTCTCTAATAACTTCTATTTTCTCTAAAACAATCATTATCATTTTTGTAGAATGACATAGTAGGTATATGAAATAATACAAGAAAATTGCTTAAAAATAGTTTATTTTTAATTTAGATACAAAATCATTTACAGAATTGTAGGGGAATATGAGATAGGTCGCAAATTTTTTAATGCAAGTATTTGTTGGGATTCTTCTTCTTCTTCTTTTGCCCAATCGTATGATAGAGGGTGTATATATTGCGGTTGTAGGACACTTCCAATGCACGGTGAGTACACGTTATTAGACATAGATTGCGAGTCGCGAGCAATTCCTTCCTGAGTACATATTGTACAAAAAGCCATCATAATTTCGACTCCGTCCATTACATCTTCACCATCGTTGGACGTTACTGAAAAACGATGCGTTGGACACGGTGTAAAGTATGGCTTGATGTCACAATCTTCTATCATGTTCTCGGGTAACTCACCGGTGATATACCAGAATCTGATATATTTAGAGTATTTTTTCAATATAGTTGATTTTCCCCACATTTCTATAACTTGTTTTAAAAATGACATATTTCAGCTACTAGTTGAAGTTTTTGAATGAATGGTACTGTATCAATGCCTGTAGAAACATTTATATACCCAATGCCGTGGGTGGGGGCGCGATACTTCTAGTTAATGTTATCTCTTCTTTTGCTTTTACTTGTATAAATTTTTATTAGATGAGTCACGGTGAGAGCGTTACATTCCTTGGAGTTTGTCCTCGATAAAATATTTTGAACAATTGTGCTTCCCGGCGAGTGTCTTTGTAATGTTGTAAATGATGTCTCGCGTACTTTGATAACGTTTATCATCTTCTGATTGCACATAATATTTTACTCGAGCATCGGAGTATTTTATTCATATCATAGACATCGATTTTTATGAGATGAGTAGCGGTGAGAGCATCATCTTCCTTGGAGGAAATATAAGAGACTCCGTCGTCACGTGCTGCTGATACATATGAAGATTGTACTCCGAGTTTTTTCTTCTTTTTGGGCTTCTCAAAGAACATGTCTATGTCATTTATTCTTTTGATATTATTGTTTTTCTTCATATTAACAACTAATGAATCGTCAGGTTCCTCGCTGGTTGTTAGCTTCTAGTTATTTATATGCCCAATGCTGTGGGTGGGGGCGCGATACTTCTAGTTAATGTTATTTCTTCTTTTGCTTTTACTTATATACATTTTTATAAGATGAGTCACGGTGAGAGCGTTACATTCCTTGGAGTTTGTCCTCGATAAAATATTTTGAACAATTGTGCTTCCCGGCGAGTGTCTTTGTAATGTTGTAAATGATGTCCCGCGTACTTTGATAACGCTTATCATCTTCTGATTGCACATAATATTTTACTCGAGCATCGGAGTATTTCCAATAATTAATAGGTTCGATGTTGCGTATTTTATTCATATCATAGACATCGATTTTTATGAGATGAGTAGCGGTGAGAGCGTCATCATCCTTGGAGGAAATATAAGAGACTCCGTCGTCACGTGCTGCTGATACATATGAAGATTGTACTCCGAGTTTTTTCTTCTTTTTGGGCTTCTCAAAGAACATGTCTATGTCATTTATTCTTTTGATATTATTGTTTTTCTTCATATTAACAACTAATGAATCGTCAGGTTCCTCGGGCGTGTCCGGAAAATAGTAGCTTTTGAATGTGTCTTGCTGAAAGAGAACATAATACAGGTTAATTTTATACTACGACACTTTATTATTAGGTTATCGAGAGCTGGTTCATTATACATGGACAATTAATGCAAAAAATATGGAAATACCTACAGATATCACATAGGAAATGAAAAGATTTCACTAGATAATTAGCAAATCATAAAAATGAGAACAACAATATTATGAAAAAAAAAATACCGAAACACCTACAGATATCGCGGGCATGAATATGTACATACATGTCTAGAACGTGTGCACACAGGAAATTAAAAGTTTTCAACAGATAATTAAGAAATTAAGAAAATACTCACATCCATTATATAGTAGACTCGGCTCACTTTCACTGTCACAATGATGTCCTTTGAGCCATGCTAGCTAAATTTATATGGAAGGAGCGGAATGTGGGCGGAAACATTAGCAGATATCCTTATCTGTATTGTGGATAAAGGAACGGATGCATCGACCATTAAGGCAAGCGATAAAAAAAGAATGTAGAGATACCGTTGAGTGCTTTCTAAGTAAAGTGAAGAATTACGTGAATAAGTCAATAAAATCGCGAATGAGATAATAAAGCCAGAAATAAAATTAATTCACCGTTAAGCGACCCGCGAATTGATTAATCGAACCGTGAATAAAGAAAATTCGCGCATAATAAAACCGCGGATTACTTAATTGAAGCGTGAATAAAGTTGATTCGCGGCTAGTAGCCGGTGTATCCCGAAGAATCGAGTTTTCGTGAGCCAGAACCGGCATATCCCTACTACTGCAGAGCCAGAACCGGCATATACCGCGAAACTCGATTGTTTGGGATTCACCGGCTACTAGTCGCGAATTAACTTTATGCGCGCTTTAATTAATTAATCCGCGGTTTGATTGATTGACACGTAATAAAACCGCGAATCGTTTAATTGAAGCGCGAATCAAGTTAATTCGCGGCCGCGAATTGGTTTATCGAACCGCGATTTGATTAATTGATCCGCGGATAAAGGTAATTCGCGCCTAATTAAACCGCGAATTACTTTATCGGCGCGCGGATTAAGTTAATCCGCGGTTAATTACCCCGCGAATCACTTAATATATCCGCTTCATATCACTTAATATAAAGTTCATTCGCGACTAGTAGCCGGTGAAACCGGTCGAAACGAGTTTTTCGCCCTATTTTCGCCCTACAAGTGAGTTAGAACCGGCGAATATCTACTACTGTGCGGTTTGGTTTGTCTACGGCATTTTAATAGACCCTAATAGCTAATTAAAGTGCTTAAAATTAATTCTAACTTCTCATAGGGTTAATTATATGTAGAAAGAGAATTCATTGAGAAATCGTGCTCGGCTACAAAATGATTTGATTGCCCTAAACAATCCGTTTATATTGTTGATGTATCTAATTTGTTGGTACAATTTTATAACGATCCAAAATTTCTTCAATTTTAGCGTTTAGAGCCAATTTGTTTTATACTTTATTTATAAATACATTTAAAACTTTGTAATTGAAAATCAAATTATGTTGTATTTATTAAGTTTTAATTTAATCCTTTTTAAATAATTATTAGATATATATCTTAATATATATAATTCGAGTGTGAGTGTGTATGTCACTGAACTCCTCCTAAACGGCTTGACCGATTTGGTTGAAATTTTTTGTGTGTCTTCAGGTGGATCCGAGAATGGTTTAGATTCACAATTGGACCCGGTAGGTGGCGTTGCTGTCGATATATCACCAAAACATTTTTTAACGACTGGACCGATTTGGATGAAATTTTTTGTGTGTGTTCAAGGGGATCTGGGAATGGTTTAGATTCACAATTGGACCCGATAGGTGGCGTTGCTGTCGATATATCACCACGGTTACGGCGGTACGAAGTACGCTGGGACAACTAGTTAAATTTATAAATTGTTATAGAAAGGTTTTCAAGAGAAAAATAAATACCTTCGTAAACGACTTCGTCGCATTAAACTATTTTTATTTTATAGCGAAACTTCAATATAAATATAACAACATTAAAAGAGAATATATAATAAAATAAGAACATTATATTCGTTCGTATAGGGTCGTCCATATGCATAATTGAATTATACACAATTGTAAATTTTGGAATACAAATTGCAGCTTTGTTAAATACGAGAAGAATATTAATGCAACGTTACTTTGTTTGAACTTCTATTATGGCCCATGATTTATTTCTATGACTACATCCCATGACAGGTATGACTCATTTCTTACGCACATCATACAGCCCTGTGAATTCGTTTTCCTGTTACAACGAAAGTGGTTCTGATAAATAGTTGTTGATAACTAATTGCGTAGATGGTTGAATCTGTGTTAGTCAGTTAAGAATTAAGATTTCTTCCGGCCGGCAAGTTCGGTGTAGGTAAGCTACAGCTTAATCGGAGATAAGAAGGACACTAGACAGAGAATTTCAGAGTATCTATCATAATGTCCTAATTACTTTAATGCGTATTGAAATCATAGGTACTGTATATAATTTTTTATCGGGTTGATACATTGAAATCCTCCTCCTCTTTTATACTCTATTCTATCCTCTGTTTATACGTAAATTTATAAGTGTGACAAATTTGAACGTTAAACCTGAATTGATTATGACCTTAGTGAAAGTTTTCTCATGTGAAAGTGATGAGTTTGGAAATTATATTCAGATAATTGAATTGAAGATCAGCTGTATACCTACTTAGAAATAAATAATTAACTGTATAGAGAAACTAAAACTTAAATTAAGTAGCTTAGTAAATAACAAAGTATCTCGGCATATTATTTCCGGAAATTGATTAGAGCGACTGATATCCAATAGTATTGAATGGAAATGCCAAAACACTACGAATTTATGTTCGTTGTGGTCTCAGATAGCGAGGCTCGGGCTCACAGATCTCAG
This sequence comes from Ochlodes sylvanus, assembly GCA_905404295.2. Classification (NCBI taxonomy): domain Eukaryota; kingdom Metazoa; phylum Arthropoda; class Insecta; order Lepidoptera; family Hesperiidae; genus Ochlodes; species Ochlodes sylvanus. Next base: position 11,548,537 of record FR990124.1, on the reverse strand, counting down.
CATTCTCAGCCCACGACAGAGCGTAATCGGATTACAGAATTGGCATGATTGGGTCACCTAGGCGCATAAACTGAGCAGCTGGCGCATGGCGTCTTCCTACGCGGCGCGGGCGCAACCGGCGCATGCGCATGTCACTCGCTGCGATTCCTGCAATAACATCCCCGAGCGATTACTCTATCCGGTGAGTCCGGTGACGGAGTAAAGTATCGCTAGTTGATTATTGTGTTTATTTGCGCGTGGCGTGTGTTGGTGCGGCATGTGTGTGTGCATGCGTGCGAGCGGTAGTGGCCCACCCAGCGCGCGGCCACACAAGGCGCCCACCCACGTGGCAGGGGTACCGCGGCCGCGGCCCGCTCTCCACCACCGCCGACCGTCTGCTAAACGCTACCGGCGCTGGACATCGATATCCCCTGATTGACGTGTGCCAGTCTCGGCTACGATCTATCAGATCAGGATTTGCTGCAGGTGAATACATTAATCGTATTTTTATTCACCAAAATAAAGTAGGTACTTAAATGGTTTGTATCAAATAATCATGGGTTATAATTGCAGTAATATTTTTACTGTACATCCACTACTTTTCGAGGCGATTCAACTTTTAAATACATAATTTCTTGACTTCCTGATCGTCTTAAATATTTGTTTTCTTTGTTATTAAAGTATAATCTAAGTCACTATTTTTACGACCGTTTATTTTATTGTGGCATGAATGAATAAAGATGAAAGCCGGCTACAGTTTTTAGAAGCTACCATCTCAGTCCTCAAGGGTAGCAGCGCCTCTGTGACCGAATTAGAATAAGACTCTTACTAACAATTACTAACTGGACTAACAATAAACTAACCAACTAATGTTCTAACAACATCTCCTAACCGGACTAACCATCCTAATCCCCATTTGAGTCTTGCTCTAGGTCGTTCACAGTTGTCATGGGTGACAGCGGAAGGGTGGTGATGCAAGCTCGTTTGCTGCCTTAATTCAATAAAAAAGCTAAGATTTGAAAAATACATTTTATTTATGTATTTTTGTGACTATTTTTGGAACTTTTGTCAGAGAGAACGATAACACGACACAATACGCTGGGCACGGGGTCAATTACATACAACATACACAGGTCAAGTACATTATTCATGTTTTAACAACAATGAATTTCAAGAATTACCCTCATTTGCATAAACGTAAATAAGATATTGTAAAGATTTAAATGAATTATCCTTTACATAAACAATGCGTATTGCAGTTTAACCATTTATTTTACTGATTGACTTGTGTTTTGTAAATATTTCTTACTTTATTTAGCAGACAATTAATTTAAGATGTATTAAATCTTATATTACACACATCGACTGCTTTTCTGGCTTATTTTTTTTTACTTTAAAGTAAACAACGAAAAGCACGGTGACTATCATTTGCTACATAATAATACTACACTAATTAACTAAGCTATTGCTCGCATAGCATTTGAAATAAAATTAATACAGGGTTTTGGGAACATCTGTAATAAATGACAAAAACGAGAAGTGTGAAAATCGCAAGCCATCCATGGTTGTAAAACACCTGGCGACGCGTGTGCGCTGCCGAATTTCGCCAGCGACTCCGGCGCCGCGCGGCTTTGAACGACTTTGATTCACCATAATCATTCTTATACTTGCGTTACTACAACACACTGTTGTTTGACACATTGAATCACGACTCGGCAATGCATGCCCTTAATTAACTTTTTTTTTTTTTAATATAGTAAACAGTCTTTAAGACATCGGTCCTGATTTAGAAAGCCTCGTCAAGTCGTCATAATATGCAATGCGTGCATGTCTTATGTAGTTTTTTAATTGGCTTATAAGGAGATTGTAAATTTGACAAGTATTAAAGAAATATCATTGAAATTGTAAAATATTAACGTAATTTTATTATAATAATCTATTAGAGCTTTCAAACGAATATACATAACCTACTTACAACATTTTATAGAATGTATGTCCATTTCGATTTCGAAAGCGGGTTATTTCCATTATTTTTTATGTCGCTACAATTGCTATAACTTAGGGAACAGTATAAATTTCATCAAAATTAGTTTAATACTATGGACAAAATATGTAGATATGTAACGGTCTGTCTTATTGACACGAAACACGAGCCTGAACTTGGTCAGCGGCAGTGCGTTTTATATTTGACGGGTTTGCGAAAACAGACCTAAAAACAATATATGTATTATAGTTCATTTGGAACCTAATCTTAAAGTTAGTTAAAGTTACACAAAGTAAAATGAGTACAATCTAAAAGTCCTGTTTTGTAGTTACTATTGTATTATATTTCACATATTGTCGATGAATAGAAATTTGAGATCTCTCCATAAACTTAAGATTAGGTATGTACCTATGAAATGGCTCATGTGACACAAAGATCGAATGTTCCGTATAATAAAATTAATGTAGGTACCTACGTTAAAAATCTAAATGTACCTATAATTATTTTGTTTTCTTTCATCTGTAACTATCAAATGACGCTACTGAAAAAGAATTAAGTCTTTCAAAAAACTTTATGTCGTCGGTATGAGGGAGTAGCGTTATTACTTTTAATTATGTACTTACAGTCTTACATACGCCTTTCCATAATGTTTGTGATAATGATTGGATGCCGGAAAAACATATCGAGGTTTAATTCCGGCTGCATGAATTTAATTTAATTTTAACTAATTCGTTTGTTTTAATATCTTATCCAACACACAAGTTTTGAATAAAATTATTTTCACGAATAAAATTCTAAAGTTTTAATTAAAATTGGTAGGTAAATAGATAAATTTTACTAATATTCACCAATGCGATGATCATTAATAATAATGCTATTTATACAAATTTCTCTCGCGACTTAGTTCTCGTAAAATGTGGGATATTTAAATATGTAAATCTCATCTATGCCTTTACCAAATAACTCATTAAAGTCATTAACATTTCTTGAAATCCGCCGCTATCTATGAAATTCCCATTAACATTATTTTAAAGAACAAATTTCAATTTTGTCTCAATCAACTCGATTAGTAGCACAGTTATTTTTATTCGTAAACCGCTCATAAAGCGGAAGCGATTATGATTATTAAAACATAATTATGTACGTGGAGCAGACAATTTCGCAAATCAAAGAGAATAAAATACCATGATTCGAGTTTTTGAAATTGGAACATTATATGTTTATTTACTTGAAAATGGTTATATTTTCTAAACAATAGATTATAACTGGCCAGAGTCTGCACGAAAAATCATTTTCTCGCAAAACATTCTGAATGAGCTGGTACAAAACTACCGTAATGTATAGAATCCAAGACGTTCATCGAATGGAAACGAGTCATCCATTCCGTAAGAGGCAATCACGCTGGAAACAAAGCCAAAAACACAAAATTATTCTAATAACCGGTCAAGTTCGAGTCGGCCACGTTGAGTTCCGTACCTAAGGTGATATAACTCTAATTATTTGTTCATTAGCAAGGTAGAATGTAGAAAGACCCCTATTTTTAACCGACTTCAAAAAAGGAGGAGGTTCTATGTTCGACTGTGTGTATTTTTTTTATGTATGTTCACCCATTTCTCCGTCAATTGTGGACCGATATTCATAATTATTTTTTTATTCGAAAGGAGTGCACTTCCGATGTGGTCCCACTGCCACCAAGTCAGGATCTGATAATGTAATCTCAGGGAAATCGAAGGAAACCCTCAATTTATTTGATTACTTGTCGATTTTGAAGTCGGTGTTTTTATGGGAACCATAATTAAAGATAATTATTAAAGGTTTCTGTACAGGGGATCATAAATATCACTTGTTGTGATAGTAGCCACAGTAACACGCATTCTGCGAAAATTTCTTTTTCCGTTGAGAAAACTGTGACACACAGACACTAGACAGACAGCGGAGGCATATTAATAGGGTTCCGTTTATCACCCTTTGGGCACGGAACCCAAAAAGCAAAGCACAAACCTTAAATCAAAACGACATTAAATACCAACTAAGGCACTAAGCAATATAAAGCAGCTAATGTCCGAAAGGTTCTAATAATAACGTACAAAAAACAGGTACTAATCGATGTCGGTGGTAGCCGGCGGACGGTAATTGAGCCTGTCGCCAAGTAATCACCATGTCCCCACCATGGCTTTGACAAAATGTGTTCGCATACATAGATCAAGTCTACTTTACCGTGTTTGTCGTAAAATAGACATAATGTTATGAGACAGGACAGAGAGTCAACAAGCATGATTAATAAATGCGAAAGTGACTCTTTCTGTCTGTTACCTTTTCACGCTGAGGTTACTGAACAAATTTACATGGAATTTGGTATGGAGATATGGTGTAAGTAGTTAGATAGAGACCCGGGGAAGGACATAGGATAGTTTTTATCACAATAATACGTTCCCTTGGCATTTTTTAACGATATTTTGTCGTTTTCCGATTCCCACGCAGCCGAAGTCGCGAGCAAAAACTAATATTTTATAAATAAATATTTTCGTTACTCCACCAAGGTAAGTATAAAAAGCGTTAAGTTGTAAAGAAAATCCTTCAGTGTTTCATTTTGATATTTTTTAATAATCTATAAGTATCTACTTATACTTATAATACAATTAACAAGACCCAAATATCAATGTAGTCAGGTAGGCGATTTTAAGAGGAGGTCTAAACATTTTTTGATTTTTTATCTGACAATTTACCTTTTATAACGAAAATAGGTAATGCTTAGAACAGGTATGTTTTGTGTTACAAATATATACATATTTGTTCAAACTTCGTAATTACGATGTTTTTCTGAAGTGCGGACAGTTCGTGATACAAAAAAATTGCTTTCACATAGCATAGCACCAGTAACAATGTAGGCTTTAAACTCCAACAAAGTTATTGACAAAGCTGAGCGCTGCCTTTTATTTCGCCGACGCTAAAAAACCCGGGGCGTGTCCAATCATACTGCCATCAATTTGCGTCAGACTTATAGAGACATTTTAGCCGACCGGCTCGTTCCAGACGTGGAATTGATTTGGGACGCATTTCCGGCGATTTTTTATTGCCCCCATTTTCCTTGCTCACTGCTCAAAGATACATTAGAACTATTAAATCCCCATACGAATATTGATTGTAAATAAACATTTACGGCCATATTAATAAACATAGACTAGAGCAAGAGTAACTTTAAAACTTGTCGTAAATAAGATTTAATTAAATTCATTATTAATAAACATGTAGTAGCGAAGAAGTAAGCTACTCCAAGTCTTATCTCAGAATCAAAGATAGTCCATGTCGCTACATAGTTTAGCGACCGATTAGGCGTGCATGGACGACATTGACGTTGACTTGACGCCTTCTAAACGTCTATGATATTTATTTATAACCTTTGATAAATTCGTAGGTTTTGGTTCTGTTCGTTTTTACTTGTTATTATGATGGATAGATGTTTTTAATAAAAAAAATACGAAACGAAATACCTACTTAAAGTAAATCAATTTTAAATGTTACAAGTAACAAACTGCGAGGAGCGAGGTTACAGTTATAGCGGCTGTACACTCTCGTGCGAGAGTACTCGCTATGTCTCGTCCGAGACGCCTCGGCCGAGACGTGCGCACTCGGGGTAATCTCTCGTCAGGCTCAGTTGCAGTTGCGGACGTCGAGAGAATGGACGTATTAGAAATCGCATCCGCTTTTGCACTATGCGCTGCTAATTATTATATGAACGTACAAACATATGACGACAAAAAATTAATTATTCATTAAAATATTTATTTTTAACTAGCTGATCCGGGGTCAAAAGACTAGCTAATTACGAATCTTTTGTATGGGAATATAGCGCTACCAAGTACACTCTCGTACGAGTGCACTCGGGTAGCAGTCTCGCGGGAGTGTAGAGCCGCCGTTAGGTAGGCGCTTGAAATTAAAAATTGAAAGCTGAACTGTCGTCCAGTTTGAAGTTGTCAATTCCAAAATATGAGCTATTACTGTCATTTTAATGCATGAAGTCGTTCACTGACTCACTCTTTTTACTTTTAAATTTTAAAGGTTGCCATATTTTACTCGTTCAACCCGGACTAAGAAATGTATTGTTCGTCCGACGCTACTCCATGTTTATTAATAGCATTTCAATTACGAAGTTGTTACTAGGTTAATCAAGAATTAACTAGTCAAAGTGTAGATTCGGATGACGCTTGAAGTAAGCGATTTTTATTAATAAGGCTGTTAAAGTTTACAAGTAGAACATAAGTTAGGTAGTTTTTTTGAATAACTAAAAATAAGTACGCACAGATATCATGTTTGTGTACACTCGTAAAATACTCGTTTCTTAAAGTACATTTTTTGTAATCATACTAAATAAGTCTTATTGTTTAATTTAATTTACTACTTCGGTCATCGAACTTTGGCTACGTCCAAAAGCTTAATAAATAAGTAACATAATACATTAATTATTTATTATTATTTATTTATTGTGGAACCGAAGACAAAACAAAAGGAGTAAGTATAATTGTAGAGCATTCTACGAAATAGGTTCTTAAGTTTTTAAACCACCGTATATTAACACAATACGTATTTTGTATACTGTTTCATTATAAGAATATTAATTTATTCACGGATATAAAGTTCAAGCCAAACCGAACAAATGTGCACGATTACTACAGTAATTTGCCATTCCATCGACTCTTGAAGGTCAACTTATAAAGTCGAGAGCAGCTGTAATAATAGACATACGCGGGTCACTGTGACATTTGTCCGCCCGTAATCCCAATGTATCATTACAGCCTATAAAACAACTTAAGGTCATAATTGAGACATCAGTGCAGCAAGAAATTATCATGATAATTTAGCTCCATTCAAAAGATTTCAACGCGTATTTTTATATTAGCGTAAATTTTTCTTATCTGTCCTCAAGAATTTATGACATATTAAAGACGTTATTATGACGCAGAGATAAAGTTGTATATTGTCGCATACACTTTATCGATTTAGGTTTTACAATGATCACCACGTTAAAATCTTGTCAACGTTTTTTTGCGTAATGTTTACATAGATTAATGTTTATACAGAAGGAAAATATCATGAGGAAACCTGCACAACTGAGAGTTCCCCATATATATACTTCTCAAAGGTGAGCAAGTGTGGTAGTCTATGGCCTGTACCCCTCGGAAACATCAGAGGAGGAGTCACCAATACAACGCCGGCCCAAAAAATGGAACAAACACAGGCAAAAAGATAGGAATTCTAAAAAAAACTTTCATGGGACTTATTGCATTAATAAATATCCTAAAAATAGTTTTTCTCAAATATCTTTTATGTACAGACATCCATGTATAGATAACACAGAGTATTTTACAACACTTCAGATACAACATATTTAATTTTATGGGTCATACACGGCACCAATCTTTGTTTTGTTTGGAATACTTAATACAAGATAATACTCGTACTACACGTCTACTTTTATAGTTCCTTGTTTGGACGCGCGTTTCAAGCGGGAACTGGCTGTTAGTAATTGCAGTGGTTTACCACCTACTCGTTACATTTTATGTTCCCAGGCATTACAAACGTTATCTCAGTTGCCGACTTGATACAATTACTGGCATCATCGTCTTGTAATTAGTCGAAAACAGTGTAGCAAAATGCATAACGAGATTCTATTTATCACAAAATGTCGTAAGTGTTTCATACTGTAAATATGTAGGTACTATACTCGTAAATGTTTGATTTGAGAACGGCTAATCCGTTCTATTAGAATCTATTAAGATTCCGTAAACAAAGATAAAACGGAACCCTAATAATATGCCTATGCTGTCTTTCTGTATGCCTGTCTGTTTTTCTGTCTGTCTGTCACAGGGCAAAGTCTCTTGAACGGATTTCCGTTAAATTTACAAAATATGTTTTACTGTAACAGTTTATAAAAAATAAGCTTTTGATAGCATTCGTAGCTATACCAAAAAGTTTATGTTATTAATTCAAATAAATAGAAAAATTATTTAAGTTTATTAATATTTATAATTTTAGCTGTAATTTACTTTTTCATAGTCTGATCCATTTAATGACAATAGAAAAATCTACGCCTAAAAAGATAAAATATGGCGTGATAAAAACATGCTGAAAGTTTACGCATGCCCGCGGCCCGGTGACTAATGCGCGTTGTCGTTGAGAGACAAAATTAAGTTATTATTATCGATATAATAAAGTGATCGTTATAATTTAATGATTCAATTATTCCAACTATTAATAAGTTTTACGCAATCGTATTTGTGTACCTGCCAATTGTACATAAGTTTTAGCAAAATAAATTGAATAGTGCATACTTTAAAGTCTACATTAGAGCGGGAGACAATATTCTTAACAGTAGTTCAGAAGAGAGACTTACTTAGAGAGATCTGTGATTATATGTATATATAATATATGTTTTTTTACTATAAATGCAAATAACGTTTAACAATTTTTTATAAGTTAATGTAGTTGCATCGCAATGTTTATTTGTTATCCTAGATAAATTAGTGTTGTACCACTGTGAAAAGACGCATCACGTTTCTATAGCAACGGCTTGCCGGCCATCTTGGCTGGTTTTTGTGCCTCGGACCACCCAGGTCGACTCGCTACGTTATTTTATTGTACAATAAATAAATTTATTGCTTCATATGTCTATTTATGTTTTTATTTATAAGGGTTTTTTCTAACCAGAAAGATTTTAGTGTCCATTCGCGGGTTTATTCTTCGCTGTATACAAATGACTTATTTTATTTGGCTACCGAAAATGTCGATGAACTTTATGATTAATAGAACCTACGCTCTTTTAAATTAAAATGTTGAGAGGGGTCATCATTAAGCACACCTCATACATTCCAATCCACACTTATAAAATTGTAGTAGAGACGAATAAGTGCCTGCAATATTTAATTTTGTTGATTTTTTATTTAGTACACAAATTCTTGTTTCAGCAAACGTATTACGCAACTTTCGCTTCATGTTTTTTATTTTATTTTACCTCCCACAAAATTTTATGCGAAGGTAGATTTAAAAATAAAAAAAGGATTCGTCATAAACATATTACATTTAAACTTTGTTAAGGAACTTATAAACACATATGTAGGTACTTCATTAATAAACCATCGAAGATTTATATATGCTTGAGTTGAGGTTATTTTAAATAAATCAAGTGTTGTAATATAACTCCGCAAGGACCTTTAACCCCGTGTAATACGCCAGGCTCTTCGTCGAACATTTTCCGCTAGTGTAATGTTTCACATATATCAAATGCTACGCAATCACTCACTAAATGATTACCGTAACTGCAAATAGGAAACAGATATACCTACTTATAAAATGATTTTATCTACTACTAGCAACTAGCAAGTCTATGGCTCGTAATTTAATGATTTACTACTAGTTGTCCCAGCGTACTTCGTACCGCTTTATAATTAAAAAATGTTTTGGTGATATATCGACAGCAACGCCACCTACCGGGTCCAATTGTGAATCTAAACCATTCCCAGATCCCCTTGAACACACACAAATAATTTCATCAAAATCGGTCCAGTCGTTTGAGAGAAGTTCAGTGACATACACACTCACAGAAGAATTATATATAGGGATTTCAGATTCAACCTTCTTTCAAACGACAAAGTATCAAAATGTCTGAATGAATCGGTAGTTTACCCTTCCAGCTTTTATTAAACTTGATAAAAGGTATTTCCCTATTGATAATTACTATAGTATTTATTAAACGAATAGTTTGAATAAGTAAAAATACTTTTAAAAAGGAAAGTGAATTATACTGGTAACTGCAAAGTAATAAAAGTCAATGTGCTGAGATCCCTGTCTGGAACCAATCCCGAGCGTAGCCTTCAAGCCCGTTGAGTAACAGGAAGTACTTAGTTTTAATTCACCTTGCAAGATTTGACCCGGACATACATACAAACATTGCAAGTTAAATTACAGCTTGTAAACGGGTAAAAAAGGTTTACAAAGGTTGCCTCATCACATATAGGTACATAATATGGGAAGATCTTGAACATCATATTTTTGTTATTCCTATTCATAACATGTTTCGATTTACATTTATTTGTTTACCTACATTATTCAGTCAATGCAAAACTTTATTAGGTAAGTACAACAGACTACTGATACCATACACTATTGTATAAAAATTAAAAATAAACTACTTACAACAATTTATTGGGTACTTAACTATAGCTATCAAATATTTTGTAAACATCATCAAACAGCCTTTTTTTCAGAAAGCGCATAACAATTATGTCTTGTCATCAATATTAAATTAAATTATCATACTAGTTGCATACAAGACATACATATTATGTGGTGTTAACTGTAAACTTTACGACTTCATGATTGGCAAATAATAAAAAAGTAGACGAATGTTACCCCGATCAGTTAAAGTTATGGGCATCCTACACAGCGGCATAATGGCAGATGTAGTGAATTATAAGGACATTTAAATTCGTGTTCGTGGTCGGGGGAGCATAGAGTTGTCAGGACCACCCACGGAGCGGGGCTACTGGTGCGATGCCGTAATGGACGTCGGATACACGAGATCGAGTGTGATGCGGCACGTTCGCTACGGTTCCACTTCATCATATTGTGTAGACGGGAGATAAAGGGCCAGGGGCTGATGGATATCTCGCTCTGAGAGGCTTGCGTACCTGTCTCTAGTGCCTCTTTGTTCCGTCATGTACTGGTTTTTGCTTTAACATACTTTTCTACGCACATGCGTAAGCAATATACATGTGTTGCTTCAAGCACGTACACACTCGAAACTATGTTTCGTTGGAATCCTTGAAATTGGCGTGTATTTTTTATTTGAAAACCGATTGAAACAACACCTTACTAATACACAACAGTGAAAACCGCACATAAATAAAGCAATACGTTTTCGAGATAAGCGAAAACAAATCCACAGACAAACTGACAAACAAACAAATTGACAATAAATCTAAAAATCATAGATAAAAGATCTAATGCGGTGCCCCTACTTATTGTATAGTCTTTCTTGAATATTCTCCATGTAGTAGAGACAATCATTTATAGCTTCCCGTGCCCACTTCAATGTAAATCCTAACACCTTTTGCTTAATCAAGTACTTATTTGTTCAAATCTAAGAAATAATTTATAGCAATCAATCAATCAATATTTAAAAACTCATCCGTTCCTAGGTGACTGACAGACAACGCACAGCCGAATCTACTGAACGCAATAAGCTGAAATTGGGCATGTATGTTCCTTGGGGAGTGTAGGGGCTTAGTGCTCAGAGGGGATTTTTGGCAATTCGCCCCCTAAGGTGATAAAAAAGGGAATAAATTGAAACTTTTTATTTCTTCAATGGATTCACTTCAAACTCTGTGTATAGGTTCCTCAAGTGACGTACATAAGTGAGAAATAAGAAAGGATTTTGGAAATTAAGAATTTCACGCAGGCGAAGTCGCGAGCGGAAAACTAGTACCGTAACCTTACAGTAGTTTGTTGTCTGTTAGTACTTAGTAATACTATGTATTAGTAAATTGGTGGAGCTATAAGTAAGTGAGCATACTACGTACGCGGTGTTTCTCAGGACAATTGTATTTTACGCATCTACAATCACATATAGCATCTGCGTTTACGAGCGTTTTCACAATAAAATACTATCAGTTACAGTTCAAATTCGCAATAAACTGACCATTATATTGAATAAGGTAATACGCGACGCATTGTCAGTGGTGTTCAATTTACGCAACACGACGAACACGATATTGTACACAGCAACGATTTTGTTGCGCTGTCTGGTCGGTAGTCGCAAGACCATGATCATTGATAGAATTAATAAATGAATAAATAATTATTAAGTACTTATCTTTTGTAAAAAAAGTTTTTTTCTATAATAATAGGACTCACAGGGTACATATTATATAATATGTATGTACCTGGAAAAATATAAGTTTTTTTCAAAATATTAATAATCTAAACACAAAATAAATCTGAAGAGTTTCTTTAAACGAACTATTCTTTAAGTAGGTACCAGTCAGATAAAAAAAATGCATTTTATAGGCTACTCGTATTTCAATCACTGATTCAATCCAGTGCAGTTCAATGACATAGGAGTTGTCAAAAAAAAAAAAGTATGGGAGAGGGCTAGACTCAAGGTGTAATAGCGTGGGGGGGCGTATTGCTACTAGTCCTCATTTTGAGTCTTGTTCTAGGTCGGTCACAGTTTTCATGGGCAAGATCAGAAGGGTGGTGCAAGTGGTGTCACATGCTCGTTTGCTATCTTAATTCCATAAAAAAATTGGGTATCACTAAGTTATGAACTAAATTCTATATTTTTTTAAAGCCAACGCATGACGTATCCTACATCCTGACGTATCCTCGCACAAGGATTCCGTGTATTCGTATAAGTATAGAAGATTTAACTCCTCTCCTCTTCCGTATAGTACAAACGCCAGCAGAGTGGAGTAATCGTGTTTTGGTTGAACCAGAGTCGCAGGTTTGTACGGACCCAATGTACGATTGTTACATAATACGGGTGAAGGCAACAATTTGTGTAATTCTGTTTATCATGTCTCTAAGCCAGCAATTTATCCAATTAGGTGTCTCGCTGGCGGCGGCCACCCACGACGCGAGGCTATTACAGATAAATTATAATTTATTTAGTTGCGTTTATTTCGGACCGCCGCGTGAACTGATTTGAACGGTTCGTTAATATGTAGATTAAATTATGTTTTTTATTTACACGTCCACATGTTTATTAAATTTATTTACTTTGATTAGTTATTTATGCCACTTGTAATATAAATATTGGGAACATGTCAATTTAAAGTTGTCGTATGTACAAAATTGTGCTTATAAGATAAGTTTTAAGTTAAGCTTTGTCTTAAAGTAATATAAAAAGCACTGCTTCGTATTAAGCAATCTTACAATTATTTTTAAAGAAACTTTGCTAAACTTGTCTTAAATAAATTAAAACCCACACTTACGCCGCTAATGTCATTCATTCTTAAAACTAAGTTAAAAGCAAAGATTCGATGTTTATAGACGTGTGTAGCGACGTGAATTCTAATCCGAACGATTTATTACATTGACTTCATTAATATTTAACGAGCGATTTCAGTGACACGTAGTTTTTATCAAGACGCCATACTAGGTGCGAAAGCGTAAAGCGTGCAATTAAACTAGTACCGCCGCTAGATTTACGGTCGTGTCAGGTGTTTGTGCGTAGGTTGAAACTTACGAATTGGAATACATGCTACGTACGTTCGTTTATTTTTGTAAATACTTTTAATATCAACCATACTGTCCTACGTTATATAAAACTCTAAATGAATGATTTCTGCACATGGTAACTTAGTAAATAGTAACAATTACAACTTGATAAATTCACCTGTATAGGGTATAGGATAGGTCACTATGTATTAATTTTATTAGTGCTAAAGGCTAAATTGCGATAACGCGGAGAAAATCAAAGTAAAAATAAAGTAAACATCAGTAGGTAATTTCAGTTTTTCAGAACCGAAGAACTCTATATACTCCTCCGCTGCGCGAAAACTATCGCGTCGTCTAACTAGTCGCGGGCCTAAGGAACCTAAACAGATTTACTTACGATGTTTTGCATTACCGAGGCTAAAGATTACTTACTATACATATACTATACAAGAGATATCAAAACACAGGAGATATAAAAATAAATTAATGGGATTTTTTGTTTTAGGAACTAATAGTTCCAAATGAATACGCATGACATAATTATAAATGAAATATATGAAATAGTTAAAGACTTCATGACTAATGTATAGCTAGGTATACTTTTGTATGTATATTTTTATTAATGACTACTTGCTTAGAAGCAAAATATTTTATACAAATATATGGGAGAGCAGGTCAAGTTACTAAATATGTTATTGTAAATTAATCATTATTTCAACACACTGCCTTGTGTTACATCATTAATATTATAATATTATTTATTTGGCTATTAATAGCTGATACATTTAAATTGGATCCACTGTTGTTGGTCTTCGAGGAACTTTGGCATTACTTGCTCAGATTTACAACTCAATTTGTATCCTACTGCTCGGGAGTAAAGCTGAATTCCTGCTGGCAAGCTACCACCCTCTTGCTCGAGTCAGCTGCCAATCGACTGTCGTGTTTTGGTTCGAAGCCTGGCCCCAGGATGCGATAGCTTTCGCGCGGCGACTGCGCGCTCCCGTCCTGGTGCATAGCAAATTAAACTTTATTATTTGTCCACAACGTACCAATTCTTAGCAGCTACCTAACTGTTACCTAACTTCCTTCTTTCTAGGCAGCAACGCATCGGTGATGCTTTAGGTGGTACTGACGTCCATGGGCGACGGCGACCACTTGCCATTGTTCGTCTGCTCTTTTGTCGGTTGACATTAAAAAATCCGATTAATTGCCAAGTGCCAATAAATGGCACTATCTTTTTTATTAAAATCGTGACTTTTGTAGCAATCGTTGAAGCAGTATTCTTACGTCGCGTTGTGTATTACCGACGCCTGATGTCTTCAGACGCCGCACTTATTTTATGGGGATAATAAAAATACATGACGACGGGTGCCACATGAAAGAATACCCTTGTCACAATATTATGTTAACTTATTATTATTTTGTTCAGAACATAATTTCCACTTTATAACAAAGTCGCAATAAGAATTATTAAGTACTTACATTATCATACATTCATTCATCCTTTTATTTACTACGTACCTATTCGTCTACTTTGCAACACGAATATCGTCAGAGGATGTTCCAGAATCCAGAAGATGTTCAAGTTTCGATTATCAGGTGATTATGGCTGACAAGCCACAGAGTGAACTTACCTTAATGATATTCCGTTCTTGACGAGCAATTTGGTGGTAGTGTGTTCCAGCCTATCAGCACACACATGACACTGAAATGGTAATTACCTAATTGTAAATTTTAGCGCTATGAATTAGCTAACGAACGAGTTGGGAGGCCACCTGATATTAATTTGCTAATAACCTACTTAAATCGGTAACTTCAAAGACATCATCAACACAGCCGGCCAAAAAGGAAGTGAAGTCAGCGTTATTTAATTTTATGATACCATACCACTGTAACCATACTACATTTATATGTAATACTTACCAAATATATTAAAATGATGAGATTTAAGATGACGCGTAAAGTCCATCCAAGTTCCATGTTTTGGTGCCGCTTACCATCAGGTGGTGCGTCTGCTCGCTTGTTTGCTAACTGCATAAGGATCCGGTTACACTTTTTTAGAAGCAACCATCTCAGTCCTCAAGAGTAGCAGCACATCTTTGACCGAATTAGAACGAGACTCTTACTAACAATTACTAACTGGACTATTACTAACAACAACTAACTATCACAAACAGTCCCTGTCCCAGTCCTCATACTTAGGTACTAATTAACTAACCAACTAATGTTCTAATGCTCTGTTGGGTATTGTTATCTTTATGCTTTTATACCGAAATAATTTATTATTTCGATATAATATACCTATATATTATTATTCTTGGTTGGCGCCAACCGAGACGAAATAACCGTACCTTTGAGAATATGACTGTACTATGTATTACTATTACTTACTAAATGACATAAAGAGAAAACCCAATGACATTATAAGTAAGAAAACCTACACAATTTTCTACCGATGATTCGAATAGTGATATTCACGATTTTTAGGTATGTTGTACGTCAATATTTCGACCTCGTGAGTACCCAACCGTGTCGTTCTAAATTATGTAGTAGTTTGAAATCATGTTTAAAAGCTGTCACGTTAACAGAACGAATATCGTAACTATGACGATTATCTTCAAATTGTGTACTTTGTTGATAACATGTACGAGTATTCTGAAACTTATAAGTATATAATTGTACTGAGTTATAGTACAGCGTCCTCACAAATGTCACCTCGGTTTGATTTACAATATTGTTCCGGATTTACAGCGTCGTTAAAACTTGTTAATTATTCGTGTATCGTTGAGCAGAATACCTACATATTATATATTCTCCCGTGGCGCCGCAACGACTTTACGAGGACAATAAAAATGTGCGAGGACGTGCACGTCAGTTGCACTGTGTGTACTGTCAATGAATTACGTCCAGCGAGCTCGCGCCTGCTAGAAGTGGCATGGCGGGCTACATGCAGACAGTGGTTTGGTCATTCTGATTAAAGGGAGCACAATTTAGGTACAGTGGCACTTTAACCACATATATGACTGTCAAAAGGGGGTTAGGTATATATACCTAATAGTATAGTATACCTAGCTATAGACGGAATTTACGATTGTTGATTTCACAGCTAAAAAGAGTAAGGGGATGAAGTTCGGCAAAATTTAAAAATTTTCTTTATTTTTTTTAATATCCCCATACATTATATATTTTTTAAATATGTATACGCAAGCCTGACCGCTACGAGTCGTAGCAAATTTTTACTACACTTGCAATTAAAAGCCGCTACTTTGGTACCCAACTAGTAGATTAGTGGGTGTTAGAAATACCATAATAATTATGTAGAACTTTTAACCTATAAACTGCGATTTTTAATAAACTCCATTCCATTCTTTGACACCTCTATTACCATGGGGGTTAGAACCCATACTACGGACATGACATGACACACGATTTCTGGAACCGTCTCTATATCCGCGTGTTCTGCTGTGAGGTGAATAAGAATAAATTTCACGCACAATTACTTATGTGCTGAAAATGAATCGACAGCACATTATCGAATCTAAACAGGACTCGACAGATTGGTTCGTTGGAAGTTACTGTATACTTGAGGTGTGTGCGAATCAATACTTAAATAATGTTTGCCTATGTACCTACTGTCTAGTAGCACCTCGCGCGATACTTCGTTTCGGTAAAATCAATATTTAAGGCAAATAAAAAAATGAGCCGTCATGTGACGGCTGGCAGATGTGAAATGTGAAACATCGAAATTATGATTCACATCAAAATGAAATCCTTTCTCATGAATCAAAATATATGTTTTTTCATACCTGACTGGTAGTTCCATGGATTAGCGCGTTAAAAAAAATGTTTAATTTCAATATACTGAAATACTGTCGTTCTTTTCGATAAAAACTAAAGAATCTAAAATACAGATTAGTAGAGAATGGCTTTGAAAATGTTTATAGATGTGCAAAGACGACACGTCTACAATGCTCTACTTTACTTCTACTACTCTACTACTACAATTCATTCAAATATTTCAAAGTGCTTTTCTAAACCTGGGTTTAGCCCCTTATACCCAATAGGGGGCTAATCCCAGGTTTAGTCCAAGTCCGCCTCCTTTGTTAGTGATATACCTACCCCACTAATTAACTTTCGTTTTTAAAATCGACCGTAAAATCGTACGGATGAGTACTTGCTTGAGTATGCAAAGAAAACTACACGTTTAGAGTTAATCTTACAAATATGAATAAAATCAATAAGACACTTAAATTAAATAATAAAACATTGAATATGGAAGAATTCATGTTTTTTTAGGAATTACCTGGATAGTAAATTTCAGTGGGGCCCGCATATAGCAACTCTTGGGATTGGACTAAGGTCAGCTTAAGCTGTTTTCCGAAGAAAAATAGCAGTTTTCCGACGTCGAAACTGCTAGGTTCATTTATTTTGCATATTTCCGTAATATTATGTCTTATTGTATTTTACTGTAAGGTAAAGCAGCAAATCTTTGTTCCGACTACAGAAAAGGGCTATTAGAAATTGCAAAATTAAAAAACTGAAGTTTTTGAAACGAAGTTTCTTAACACGGCTTGCGGTAGATGACGTGACGATGCGGTAAGTAGATGGAGATCCATAGATAATAGACCAGTTAACTCCGTCACAGGTCTCCATAAATGGACGTAATAAAAACACGTCTTCAGTTTTAGGCATAATGCCATGTTTATAAACAGTACCTGCACCCGAAATGATTATTATTCGTATTATCAGGATTTTTCATTTACTCCTAAATCTTTAAGCGTTTTTTATAAACATTTTTCATCCAGTCCAACTATGTCCATGTAGTCATTGGCTAAAATTCTGACCAGCTTAGTCAACCGGGGCCATAAATTTGTCAACGTCTCGGCTGTCGCCGGTCGGGTTTCCACCTATTTACTAAGCAGGGTGATCACTGTTTGGAATCACAAACATTCACATGGACTCCAAATGCATTCTCATTTGACTACACGTAATTGTAAAATAAGTTGCCAAGTACTTAAACAATGAAATTATGCTTTTAGAATTTGAAATTACAAGTATGTACTTACCAATTACTTAACTTATTTAAAAGCAGTTTATTTCCAAGTCTCTGGTTACGACGTATGTAGGTAACATATTGTGTGTATCACATCTATACATCTTCTATATAAAGAAATAAAATTGGAGTATCTGTTTGTAATATTGAAATAACCGCTTTTTACTAAATGCATATACACGGTACATATACCACATGCAATTTTAGTCTGTCTGTTTGTTTGAGCTAATCTCTGGAACGCCTGTACCGATTTTGACGGGACTTTCACTGACAGATAGCTGATATAATAAGGAGTAACTAAAGCTACTTTTATTTTAAAAATTTCCCCGTAACAATTAAAATTTCATGCGACGAAATTGCGCGCAGCTAGTGCATACATACAATAATGAAACTGTAACTGATCAATGTCTGATATTTCGGATCAACGAAAGATATTTCGGAAAACTTTATTTGGCGGTAATTTCAAAGTATTTGTAGATTATATTATAAGAAAAAAATCAGGTACTTTGTTTCTCGGCATTTTTCTTAAAGTGTTTGTTGTAGTTAAATCTGTTCACAAATAAAATGTCAGGGTCTATTTAAAGCAACCCAATTAAATATTCTTCCAGTGTAGATCCTAATACAGGTTTCTCGAAGCGAACCGGGAGCTGTAACTAGTCCCTCCATAATATTTTTTAAGTAGGCTTAACAATAACCATAATTTCTTATCAGTGTATAATAAATGTCATATTTTACAACATGATACAATTACAATATGAAAGGGTTAAAAGCACCAAGTTTAAAATTTCAGCTTACAAACAGATGTTAAACGTATATTTTTTAAAGCACCCCAATAAACTATCAATTGAATCACAACACCAGAGCAATAAAGCTTTGTAACTTTTAATGTATTTATTACCGGTTACAAAAACATTCCAAGACGGAATAGTTATAATTGAAATGTTCCACAAAGTGGTCTTAATTTTCGATCCCACGCAATATTCTAAGAAGACGTATAGGGTGACGCCCCGCTGCGTTTTCGCCCAAAGTGTCAAAATGTCCACTGTAAACCACCCTGACGACACCATTCGCTTGCTTTACATTTTCCTTTCTACCTATGACAGTTATAATAAATGCTACAGGTAAGTAACTCCTTACCTTTTTCAGAGAAATTGTCGGTGCCCTATATCACATGATAGATCTATCAGTAAGATTCTCAATTCGCAGTGAAATTGATTTTATAGTGAGCATTGTGTTTGTGAGCTTTTCTAGGAAGGTTTTATAATAGAAATAAGGTTGTTAGGTATTTGACGTTTTGAAATATTTTTGTTTCGTAGGTTCGTACTCCCTCCCTCATATTTAGGTAGGAAGTAGTGATTTTCAATATAATTTTCCTCATGAAATATAATCTAGTTAGTGGGTTGCTTGTAATCTTTTCAACATAGCTCCATTGTGTTACTGATTTAAAAATGTAAAGTGAGAGTAAAGAAAATAAAATGAAGAATGTATTGAACTTTATCTCACAAGTACATAATATACGAGTTTACCATTTACCTGGGAGGGTCCGGGTTCAAACCCCGCATGCACCACTAATTTTCAAAAATTATGTGCGTATTAATATTTAATTATCACTTTCTTCGGTGAAGGAAAACATCGTGAGGAAACCTGCACACCTGTGAGTTCTCCATAATGTTCTCAAAGGTGTGTGAAGTCCACCAATCCGCACTTGGCCAGCGTGGTGGACTATGGCCTATACCCCTCACACTGTGAGTGGAGACCCGTGCCCAGCAGTGGGACAGTTATGGGTTGTGATGATGATGATGACATTTACCTGAGTTCGTACTAGTTCATCATAATGATTACTTCTCATACAGAATTACAATTTTCTTAATGCTGTTGTCAATTAATTAACTCCACAAACTTATAAATATACATAATACACAATACATAATCAACAGGTTACATTTTTTAAACGATTCTAGAAACTTTATTCTCAGAGAGCAGCCGAGAAATACGACAGCTGAAGGGAAATTAAAGTAAGTAATACTAAAGTAAGTAATAATATCAGCATTATTTATAATTATAATGTATTATATATATTATCTTAGCATAGTTACTTATCTCATAAAGTTATATTCGAATCGCATGTGCTTAGTATAAGTTATAACCCATGTTTTACCATGCACGAAGTGACATTGTATATTCAGACAGCACAATGGCGTGAGTGCTTTGCGTTCCGATCACATAATTGTCAAATTGACATTTTAATGGGTGGCTAATGACTAGAATAGCGACTACGTTTCAAGTAACCGCCAATAACGTATGGCAATGTATGTACACCACTTCATGCTTACAAAATCGCCTGCTACTTATAAAAATATGAGGAACACTAGGAAGAAGCAGAGTTAAGAATGAATCACGTAAAATTTGACAGAAGTAATTTAGTTTCATTGCCAGTTTTAATCAGGTAAATTTTTTAGAATTTCGAAATTATATTTTGGTATCGTTCTTTGTATTATGAGGTCTACATTTTTACATGAAACTTGACAACAAAACCTGGACAATAGCCGTTTAACTACTCATGTGACAATAGTGCCATCGTGTGTGACTAGACTATTATTATTTTATCAATACTATTTTTTATCTTGAAATTACTGTGCATAATATGATTACATTATGCGTTAGTGTGACTCGAAGAACCATTTAACCTTAACATATTTGCTTCATAACGTTTTTTTCTTAGCATTAATCGTTTTCTCATGGACTATCGAAAGTGCCATTAACAACTAAGCTTGTTTCCAGTCATTGATGTATGTAGAGCTTATCTGGCTCGAAGGACCAATAAGTTACGAGATTTGTTTTAGTACAAAATAACGTTTTTTCTTATAGACAAGCAGTACTCCGGAGTTTTCTATGCAGGCTAGAGCGAGTAGATGCGGCGGCACTCTCTGGGCACGCCCGCTAAATAAATTCATTAGTTAAATCACCGCCGGCGGCGTTTTATGTCGGTAACTTCAAAGGACCAGCCCGCCGCCTTGCCAAGGGCGCGTTCGGCCGACTTTTTACTCAGAAAACTTTGTAAACAAAATGATATGGTGTCCGAATGTTTGATCCGCCTTTATTATCTGTATTCAGTGACTGTTTACCTAGCAAACGCTCTCTGTTCTAATTGCACTGATGTAAAAATTACATTTAGCGAACAGTAACTTATCTATACAAATAAATAAAATTTGAGTGTCTGTTTGTAACATTAAAATAACCGCTTTTTAATTATGCATAATATATGAATGTATACACGGTACATACATATACCAAAATAACATTTTTTACAATTTTTGTGTCTGTGCTGTTTGTTCCAGCTAATCTCTGGAATGGCTGAACCGATTTTGACGGGACTTTCACTGGCAGATAGCTGATGATTAGCTATTTCTTCAGTTTGCCATTGCACCAATATTCAAAATTGCTATCTTTTCTTCCATATTTTCTTATTCCACCTAATTTTCTTGTTTTCCTTTCAGATTTGCAGCTGAAATATTGTGTTGATGTAAATTCGGGCTGTTTAGTGGTGCACGATGCACGTAGCATACAGCTCCATTCAGTGCTTTTATTTTACCAGTGCTGCTCTGCTGCTGGCTGTTCTGCCGGCTAAGATCCCCTCGTCTCACGATCTGAGCGAGACAGCGTCATAACGTGTGTGGTCCTCGAGCCAACGGTTCGGCAGAACTCGTGAGTCGTCGGAACAGTTCGTGATCCAGAGCGGCAACATAATCAACCGAACCATGATGGCGGTTCAACAAACATTCTGTGTTTGTATTCAGCCAGCATTTGATTCAGTGTTGCTCGGGTCGCGCCAGTATCGACACGCGTGCACGGCGTTGCTACATAATTGGAGCTCGGCATCGTACCGTGTTTCGAACGGTCAGTGATACATAGAAGTGAAGAATTCGGGTGTACAAGTGTGTGGTTATGTGGCGGCGAGTGATATGACAGCGTGCGCCGCCAGACGGATTTCAGCCGTCTTCATGAGGATACTGGTGACAAGTCTGGCCCCGAGATCATGGTGGCTCCCGATTCCGAGGCTCCTTCGAATCCTCGGATAGCGGGTGCTACGAACGAAAGCCCCTCCGCCGCCGAGGCGCGCCACAGTGCTGACCTGTACATACGCACCAGTTGGGTGGATGCTGCCCTCGCTCTCTCCGAACTTGAAAAGGTTCAGTATTGATGACAATATACTTAAACGCAGTGTCAAATTTCGATTGTCATATTGCACGTGTGATTGTTTTTCTGCGAATGTCATGTCAATCGGGCCGAGGAACGCGGCAGCGCGGGACGCAGCGCCCGCTAGCGGCAGTCGAGCGTACTACAAGAACGCGCGTATTTCCAAAGTATTTTAAAGCTTTTTACAAAGTTAAATGATAAAAGACTAAAATGCACACACATTTTTAAATTTAGTTGTTTAATTCAAACCAAAATTAAATGCAGAGCATTTAAATAATCAATGGTTGTATTAAGGAATACGTTGGGAACGTGAACAAAAATTTACTCTAAAAATATTATTGCACCATTTATAAAGAACCTATTATGGACCTTGACAATAATAACTATATAGGATATTACTGTAAATTTAACTTATTACAAGGAGGGCTCAATACCAGAACTAGATCTTTTTCTTTAAACTGTTATTATTCTGTTCAACTGCTGTAAACTCTATTTATTCTCACCCACAATAGACATCTACAATAAAGAACTTTACAAAATTTCGAAGGGCTAGTTAGGTTCACTTATCGTAATGCACATACTGGTATGGCGCGGGTTTGAATAGTCGGTCGGACTGTTCGCATAGTGAAGTGGAAGATAAATTCGGGGAAGGTAGCGCTTTCCCAGAAAGCCGCCCGCGCGCCCTGCGGTGGCCGGCACCCCTCCGGAGCGCCTCGCAAAACCTTACCGCTCACTATTTATGCCTTAAAAAAAGGTAGCTTAGTTCTGTTATCCATGGCAATAATAACATAAATCTTAAGATTACGCCTCGAGCTCTATTGTGATAGTAATCACCTCATCTTTCGGTAAAAACGAGTAACAGTTTTTGTGAAAGCTCGAAATGAATGTATACGAGACAAAAACAGCTGTAGCGTGTAGTAGTGTGTAGGTATAATAAGTTGGATAGAGTTATAATGTGAGGCGGACGGGCGCATGGAAGATGAAGCAATTAAGGCTCCGCGGGAGGCGCGGGGCGGAGAGCCGCGCACGCGCACAGCGGCGCCGATAGAGACATCAACACGGAGCGCAAGCGCATGCCATTCACTCTATTAGAGGAGAAAACGTACACCGCTAATGGTGATTACTGTTTGGGATGAAGTAATTGGGTTCATGATGAAGCATTGCTTGAGGTGCATGATGTAAGGTCATCATCTCAATAGTCTAATGACCTCAATAGTACGGACAGGATTTTAACTATATATAGGTCTGTAGAACAACAAATTCTATGATGCCAAATTTTATTCATAATAATTCACGTTTATAATGACAGCACATTAAACAAATACATACCCACTTATCGCTATCAACAAACAGTAACTAAACCCCAAAATCAATTTAATCAACGGTACATATCAGTAATTTTTAAAATAAAAAGAACTTGTCCAATTTTTTTTTGTATCTCGAAGGGACCGCACAAGGTTCGACTCGTAGAATTGAGACATCTTGTGGTTTCCGATCTTGCATCCCTTTCGTTCTCGTTGGGAGAGCGTTGCTTTCCTTTTCTTTAAGATTTAAGCGTCATCTCTTTCGAGCATGCATTTCCCACATATCGTCCGTCTTCCTCCAAACATTGAGCACGCCGCGCCGGCGGCGGTCGGCAGCTGCGCTGGAGACCTATAAATGATTGTTACTACACCAACGATTTTAAAGGTGCAGCTCAACATTGGACTTCTGGGTATTTTCATTACGCCAAAAAGAAACTGCGGCTGAAAATACTTGTCCGACGTAGAATCACCAAGCGTTGCAAACTTGACTATATTTTGTCCCCTATATAGGGCCTTTATTGTTATTTTAGCGACAACCGTATTTAGAATCAATTTCGCATAACCAGATATTTCATTTTTTTCTATTATAAAGAGGCAGAGGCTCTTTATCAATGAATTTTGTTTAATGTTAATTTACCTAAGTCACCGACCACACGACCCAAAAGTCAGTCAGTCATCAGTCTCATTAATATTTGCCTCGACCGGGAATCAAATCCAGGACCCCTCGATTTGCAGTCAGGTACACTAGAACTGATGACATTGTATTTGTTACATTCATGAATTAGATGTAAAATTAGGGAAAACCGCACCGTAAAACAATTAAGTAAGATGTAATCATAAAAGGGCTGATGAAAGCAAAACACTTCGTTCGGATATCTGAAAACGAGAGATCTACGTATCTCCCCAAGCAGATCGAGTGCAGGCTTCCTTGTTATTTTGCAAACTATATTATTCCAACGTAAACGCCCTACGTTATGTAACTAACTTCACTGATTAGCGAGATGAGGGTGTCGGGTTTCCCAACCACTTAGTGGTGACCGCTGGTCGCCGCAACACGTGGCATGCACACGCATCACTGCGCGGCATTTTTCCCCATCGTTGACCAATGCTTCCGACCCAGTAGCTCCACTACGCCATATGCTTAAATCTTGACTAACATGCTGTGACGGAACTATTTTAGTTTGCGAATTCCTTCATAAATAAACACATCTTACACTCACTTATTATATTACCGGTTAGTCTGAAAGGTTACTTTATAATAGTTGGGTAATTAGGGTTATGTGAATTGACTTAGAGCAGTTGTTTATAACTTTATCCGACTTTGACTTTATAATAGAGATGTGAACATTAGCTGTTGTAATATTTAAAGTTTATTACTTACCATTGCCAGTTTTGTATTCCGTGCGTCTAATTGTGGAAGAAATTCTGAATTATGGAGCACGGATGCGATGCACGATTAGAGCGATGATGATTGAAAGTAAAAGCAAATTGAATTTTAAATTATTAACAAACTAAAAAAGAATCACGTAAATCGGATCATAGATCTCTGCGTAATCGGTGTACATACATCAAAAAAAATACCAATCGAATAAACCGACTTTGGTCATCTATATAGCCCCTTTAATATCTGAAGAGAAAGCTTTGTACCTCTGTTTAAAAACAATGCCCGCATGTACACATACAAAGAAGTGCATGAAACCAAATTGCATTAATGAAATTAAGTTCATACCGTCAATGTCAATGTAAAGTAACCCTTTGACCTAACCAATTACGGCTGAACTTTGAGCGCACTGCTTTAACATGACAAGCTTCGGACCATTCGAAAACACTTCTGGAGAACATACATCGGACTATGGAAGACCAAAGGAATGGGATACTTACGATATAAAAGACAATTGCAAATACCTACTCTTGAAATTCTAATTTTCCAAAGACACAGGAAATGTATTCTCCAAAGGACAAAATTATACCTAATCCTAGGACATGTTTATTTTGAAACATACGATGATAAATTAGAAAGTTTACCAGTAACCTAGTGCATTATCGATCCTGTCAGAATCATATGACCAACAGAACCTGTTTTACCTCTAATTCTAACTTGGCAACTTTCTCGGCTTTACCGATTATTATTTAAAACGGTGCCGATTACCGGATTGTAAAATATGTTAAATAATTAATATTATAATGTTCTGTTATCCCCTGTAATGTTCTGCTTCTTATTAGTATGTATAATAGATTTGCTTATTAATTACCTACTATAGTTTAATTTTAATCTGCGTATTTATAAATTCTCATGGTTTCAACATTACATTTTTTATTCTATACAAGTAACGGACCCGCTCTCGCTTCGCCTCGGGAAACGGGAAATTGTTAGGCGTGATTTTTTAAACTGACATAACTTTTTTATTTCTCCACCGATTGAAATAAAACAATATATTATGTATTAGTCAAAACCTTGCACCCAAATCGGATAAGCCGTTTCGGAGATTAGCGCGTACAAAACCACGGACAAACAAACAAAGAAACAAAAAATTAAGTAAGTACAGTTACTGATATTATTAGTATTAGTATAGAAATTTATTGTTGAATGAAAATTTAGGTATATCCGACTCATAAAATTGTATTATCATTTTAAGTATACGTATAACGTTATTAATTTATAATAATAACTTGACTTTGGTTTAAGTCCTGTGACATCAGTATTGCGAGTGATTAATAATTAACTACACATTGATTGTTTCAGTAAATTATTACGCGTTTTAATGAATACTTCTAATAATGTACTTACCTATTATTATATATACGATGATATATTGGTTCTCTTTCGGACGATAACAAACTACATCTAGGCTACCCACATAGTTTTTTGTACTTAAGCTTGTTTTAGGTAATATATTTTGACAAGCTTTTTACGATTAATCTTAGACTAATTTATGTATGTACTCGAGGCACTCTTGGCGTACTCTTGCGCTGAGATTAAAGTTTTCTGACAAAATATCATTCGTCCGCACAGAGGCGGTTCATCTTCATAAAGGCGTCTGAGAAGATGCACTAAATATTTCGGTGTACCCATGTCCAACAGAACATTCCATTCCGCCATCTCATAGAATCAAATACATAAAGTCATCAAAGCAAATATAAGTAGGCTTGTTGAACTTTCTTGACTTTTTATAATCTGGCAAACGATCAGAATCTTTTCACGTTTACCTCTTCTTTTTACAAAAGCTTTACTAACATTTTACATGTCATCATCATCAACTGGTTTGACAGTTCCAATAAATGTGGGTCTCGATGATAAAAGTGATTACGTCAATAGGCTTCAAGTTGAACTTACATAACGTTCCTGCAACAACCATGAATTTTATGTAGGTAAACGTACACGAATGAAAGTAGTTATAAAATATGAACGTAACGTACCCAGTTATATGTTAGGAAACGTATGAGTCGTAAAAATGTAGCTAGTTTCTACGTGACCTTTGATCACCGGCGCGCAGTCAAAATTACGTCAAGCTCGTAAAGTGTCATTGACATTCAAAAGCGCGCCGGTGGCCGACTGGCCAATTGGCCACTACGTGATGTCCTTGACAACGATCCCATTTATGAATGTCGATGTGGTGCTTTACATTTTTTACACGATGTAGTAAAAACTAATGTTAACTACGCGATAACACACGTGAATGTTCTAAGATCAGATAGAGGATGATTGTTTATAGGTTATAATTACAACTCATTATAAAGGATGTTTCTGAGGTTTTTTTCGGTTACGGGTCGACGACACTATTAATTTGAAAGGCGGTGACTCCTGACCTGTTTGTTTGCATTTTTTTATTTATTACAAATTTCTGCTTGCCACGTGATAATGATGTAGTTTTCAGTGATGAAACACACTTCCTTAAAACACTCACTCTTCACTTGTGCTCAGTTTCGGCTATTGCATAGAAAAATAAATCTTACAAGAGTGGTTTTATAACTTGTAAGCGTTATTATCAAATTTTATATTTAAAAACCGAATAGCAAAAAAGGATAATTCCAGGCATGATAATTAGGTAAATATTAAACTTCATCAACAGTTTGTTACCTAAATTAAAATAAACATACAAAAACAATAGAAAACAATAGCGATTGTTTTACAGATAAATTGTAATTGCACACAAATTCCTTAGTCGTTCTAAAGTCGTGTAGTTTTATAATCTGTAGATTCCATTGCATATTTATGGAGTCAACAACCTATAAAAACAATATTGTATGCCAGTAAAACAAAGATATAGGAAGAGGCAAGCACGTACTACACCATTTGCTCTCAGTCAATAGTAATGGTCGGGTTCGGTAATAGAGCGCACGACGCTCCATGCATTCTCATGGGATAATAGGTGGCCCCACACCCACAGCCCATTATATGCAGATATCCGGAACTCTTAAGATACATGATCTTACCAGGCCAGCGTTAATGTAAATATGGGAATATAAAATAAAGAAGGAAAAGCTAGGTTGAATACAACACGGACTTTAATTAACTAATATTTAAATGGTCAACATAAT
Source organism: Ochlodes sylvanus (assembly GCA_905404295.2). Classification (NCBI taxonomy): domain Eukaryota; kingdom Metazoa; phylum Arthropoda; class Insecta; order Lepidoptera; family Hesperiidae; genus Ochlodes; species Ochlodes sylvanus. Next base: position 11,520,267 of record FR990124.1, on the reverse strand, counting down.
TATGAGTAAGATTCCCCATGTCGCGTCGCGGGTTGCATACTTTTAGTTTCGGCTGTGCGTTGTCAATCAATCCATTCAACATAGATAAAGTAGGTAGGTATATTGATCATATTGTACAAATTATAGCCGCAATGCACATCAGTCAAATACCCTGTAAAGGTGATCCCTTCAGATGTTTTAATCAATCCGGCATGTCGAAGATCGAGCGAGTCATACGGATTCTGATCGTGTCGAAGATTTTGAAGCACTCTGCGTCGAACATTGATTGATGAATCGACATGCCGAATCATCTGTCATAAATATTTGCGTTGGATACAACAAAAACAACGAAATGTGTTTTGCGAATACCCGAGGAGCTCTTGCTATATACACGTTTATATTATGTACGTATATACCGTACTCGCATCGCTTCTAGAAATTCTTTAAATTGATGTACTATGTATCTTTTTATTTGTAATTCGTTTTTAATAAAAACAAACTTTCTTAATATTCTCTGTCTGCTTGTCTATCTGCTACAGAATTATGCGGAAATTATTTACAAGATTTTTATGTAACTCAATACATTTAATACTCATATTCTGGGTTTCCAAATAGGATGTTTACCATACCATTGAATGTACCATGCCATTGGAGTGTGAAAGTTGAAATTTTACATAATTGCCCTATATGGCAACGTAGGTACTTGTGAAGTGTGACTAATGGTGGATTTTTCGAAATACCCACAGGTTGGGGAATAAAAGTAATGTATTTCTGTATCTTCCTAAGTAGAAAATCATATTTTATTATAAAACGGGTACTCACGATATGTATTTTGTGTTTAATATTATGTGTTTGATCGCGATATGTTTTTTATATGTACAATCCGCGATGAGTTAAGTTTAAAATCATAGAAAATCATAATCACTAAACCTGTTTTCAAATTTTTATGCCCCTGAAAAATGAAAGAAATCGCATTTATATTTGAATAAATAAAGTAACGACATTACAATTAGATTCTAATAACTATTTCACTTCGTAGAATAAGACCACTCCCGTTCTTCCTGAGATGTCGTAAAAGGCGACTAATGAGACAGAATGGGCAGCAACATCTGACTGTGTTTTATGAACACCAACTGCGGTCACCAACTAGCAATTGCCAAGCGCGGTGACTAAGGCGGACACAAGATAACCCCGGTCCCCAGTCATCGGCGGCCCCGCTATTCCTGGTTATGGTAGCGGTCACGGTAACGGTGGGGCAGGGGATGCTAAGAATCTCCAGAAGAGATCGGGCTACCACAACCGACGGCCTATGCACCTGGCAGCATACAATAACAGGACATTGAGGACCGAATTATATGAGCTGGAAGAAGAGATGCACAGGTAAACTGGACTTGTTGATGGTGTTGCTTTGTGACGTTGTCGACGAGTACCTACGTTTACCTCTACGGAATAGGATTATTAGTGCACTGTAGATATATAAGTAAACGAAATACAAAAGAACATTTCGGTATCTAATTATAATTTATCAACGAAGTATGATGTTTAAATATAGTACCTAATCATTAAACCGTATTAGTAAGCAATCAAGTTCAGATACAAATATAAGTGGCACGACCCCAGCTATCAGACAAAGTCGGTCGGCGACGTACTCCGACGTACGCCCTCACGTATCTAGATATCTCACACAATTTCCTGCGGCCGATAAAGACCTGTTTATATCATTCAAATATTAATAGCCAGAGAATTATCTGCATCTATTCTATATGGGCGCCCTTGTATGGAGCGGCTCTCGTTTGGTCACAATTGCCGGAAACATGAATATATGCGCGCGCCGTCTTGCAAGCGAATGAATGTATAAGCTGATATAAAGATTTACGAAAGACTGTCCCCAGACTTCGTATCAGCGTACCGGCGTGGCGCCGGCAACCGTGAGATCGTGCATATAGTGACCCGATCTTTTATCAACAGGAAGCACAGTGAGCGGCGCTGGCTCATCGCGGATCACACTAATCCCGCGTCGCCGGACGCTAGCCCAAGTCGCTGATTCTCGTAAACATAATCGGCCGTTCGTTACCGCGAACCGTTATCTGAGCATTTTAATTCACCTTTAATATATTGTGTAAAACAGACTAAAAACAATCTCTTGCCAGTACGAGAAAAGGCTTAGCGCACTCATACGAGCCGACTAGTAGGCAAGTTACGATGAAGATACTCTATTACACGCCACGTTATTGTTGTATGAGATATGCTGCGGCACCGGTATAACCTGCGTATAATGTGCACCTGTTGACCGTATTTGGTGCGTCTGCACATGAATGAAGGATGCAAGAGCAAGCCGTGGTGGAGTATAGTGAGCAGCGTATTGCGTACTCCCCACGTGGGTCGCGGCGTGCAAGCGGCCGGCGGGCGACGCGGGGCGGGCGCGGGCGCGGGCGCATTCCGGCCGTGACGTCACGCCCACCCAGCGCGCCCGACTCGCCCGACATTCACCTCGCCTGCCCCTGCTCGTACCCGAAATGCTCCAGCTACTCAGCTCCGGCTATCTGCCATGTTTGTTGCTATGATTTATTTATTTGTGCTCGGAGGACCAAACAAAACCGCCAGAGCGGTAGTTCAGCGAACGGGGCGAGTAATGGATGACTTCACAGCCATGTAATTGAAAATAAACTCTTTGGAATTTGATGTCACTAATGATATTTTAATTGACGGTGTCGAGTTCGCGTTACGTTTCAGAGATGCGGGTCAGTCTCGAGTTGGAATTTAATACTTATCATGCGTCTTTGTGAATAAAACTCGATGCACGTTGAAACTTTTTTTATTTGAGAAGTGAATTTTAAAAGAAATAAATTAAAATTCATTATCATTAATTAATTCTTAACACGCGATGGAAACCTTGTTTAAGCAAGTTTATTGGATTTTTATGGCATTTATGTTAACGGTAATGTACAGATTGTCGACTTTGTCTCGTCGGCTGCATAGCAACGTCTATAATATTAGTTAAACATGCCTACATATTATTTCATTAACCAGTTTATTTAATTACTTAATTTATGGCTAAAATAAAAATGTCAGCAGTCGCAAAGCGGTAAACGAGTTGTTGTTTATAACATCGACACCCGATTGCTGTTCTGACCTGAATTCACTGCATTGCTTAACTTTGGATACATCAGTTTTTGAGGAGTTCGGTGGCAGGAAATTAATAAAGTTCGACTAAATTGTGCTCCGAGCATGACTCCCAGAAATAAGTCTGAATTTAAACGCCACGAATAGAATCTATAGCAAAAGAAAAGTGGCCGAGTGTTTTATTGCTGCATATTTTGTTATTTGTTCTAAATATATGATTTTATAATAAATTGTGATACCTATATTGTGTATATTGTATTATTACACAAGGTACTACTTAAAGTTCTTCCATGGAAGTATGAAATACAAAATTCATTTCTAAGCGACAATCAACCTTACGAAATTTACTCTACATACTTATGCTAAATTTTAAATCAACCTATTATCCTCTATTTGTTTCTTTAAAATGAATGTAGGTATTTTAGTTCTTCCCTTGCTGAAATAAATATTTAAGTCGGGAAATTCAGTAAGGAGTAAAAAACAAATAATCTTTTTATATGAGCGGTATTTAGTAAACTTATCACGTATCTTCAGAATAATGCGTTGACACAAAAAAAGACAGCGACTCCGTGAATACGGCCATCGATCCCCAATATGCGGATGACATCTTAAGATTCCGGCCGATTAAGCCGAAGCATATCAGCGACTCTTAGCGCTCGTACGCACTATAGCGGTTAGCCGGACTCCGGCCAGCCGTCCGGCTGACCGGGGGATGCGGTTGGGCTAGCGGTTGGCCGGACGGCTGGCCGTATGCCGGTTAACCGGACAGTGCGTATGAGTAACCGTCGTCGTTTGCGGTTGGATCGACTAATTTCCAAGATGGAATTTAAAGAAGTCGCAGCTATATATTATATTTATTCACGTCATATATAAAAAAGAAACAGAGAAAAAGGTACTGGGTGCATCGAAATTCATTGTAAATCATTTGTTATCATCAATAAAATGCGCGAGCGTCGGTGAACACGTACAACATCCAACCGCAACCGGCCAACCGCATAGTGCGTATAGCGACCGTCCGGCTAGCCGTCGATCGGGCCGCAGCGCTCCCAGCGACCGGAGCGGTTGGGCGGCAGCCGCATCGCAGTGTGTATAGAAACCATATTTTCATACATATTTTTGATTCCGGTCAGCCGGACGGCTGGCCGCAGTCCGGCTAACCGCATAGTGCGTACGAGCGCTTAGCGTCGTATGATAAATATTTTTTAATTCTTGAAAAACCACTAAAATTAAATAAAAACCAGCCCACCTGCTTGACGGTGTTGGTCGTATTCGGACGGTTTAGAATACAGACGCTAACTCTATGCTGGCAGACTACTTGGTAGTAGGGATGGAGGATGATATGCGGCGGACAAGCTACTAAGCTACTACTAAGCCTTTTGCTTGAGTACTAAGCTAATACTAAAACTTTTGCTTGAGTACTAAGCTACTACTAAGCCTTTTGCTTGAATACCAAGCTACTACTAAGCCTTTTGCTTGAGTACTAAGCTACTACTAAGCCTTTTGCTTTTGCTTGAGTCAGCAGCCAAACTACTGCGTGTTCCAGCTGCGAGCTTAGAGCCAGTACTTTCTTTCTTCCTTTTTCTCGGCCGGCAACGCACCAGTGACGCCTTTGGTTACTGACGGAGTTACTTTGGATATACCATAGCGACGATGACCACTTACCATCAGCTCGTCGGCTCGGCTCGGCTGCTCGTTCTTCGATCACTTAGGTACATAATAAGTACTTAACCTATTACGTATTGTATACCTTTATGTAACATTGTATTACATTTAGTTAATTCTTTGTATTATGAAGAGTGATGTGCACCTGCTCTTCAAGGTGTGAAACGCGAAGGAAATTATTCTGTTAATTAGTTAATAAAGATGTTGGGGTGTTGCACTTAAAAATCGATTAGATGGATTGGACATTGGTTATTTGTTCAATTTAAAATTAAATTACCCTTAAATTTAACATTCAATTTAATACTGTCGCAATGCGCCAATCATTCCTGTCTCTCAACGTGTCTACCTAAGTACCTCAGTACTACCTAAGTAGTGATAAACCTATGGCCACTCACCATCAAATCAAGTCAAAGTAGGAAATGCCGCAAAACTTTAAAATGTTGTATTTCACGTCCATATCGACGGATGTAAATGGGCATCTTTCTCGCGTGCGGCTACATTCGGCGCGAGGCGATTGAGTTATTATTACGCAATTAGAACCGCCCGCCGCATGGTATTCGGGAAGATTATGGGGGCATTAGTAGAGATGACTTAATATAATGTGAACGGCGTCGGTACTTCTGTAGCCGAAGTAACACATCAACATTATACCTAAGTATATTTGAAATCATGTCTTGTTCTTGTATGCAAAGAAATGTATAAAAGACGGTAATTTTTTTTTATGTATACTAATTAATAAATAAAATTGCAGTGTCTGTTTGTAATATTAAAATAACCGCTTTTTACTAAATGCATATGGATGTATCGGTCGGTACTTATACCAAAATGACTCGCATTGAACGATTTTATTTTTAAGTTTATAGGTATATGATTTTAAACTGATACTATCCCGTACCCGTATAAATTCAAAAATATTTAAGTTTACACTCTCGTAGTATTGCTTGTCATTTATTTCAGGCGTATAAGAAATTCACAATTACCTCAATTTTATTGATTTAAGGAACAATGTATGTTGTTGTATAAATCAAAGCACATGCTGCCAAAACATTAATTACTGTTTCACAGAACCTGCATTGTAACTTTCGTCTGTTATCTCGCGGTAACAAATCCATATTCTGGAATGAAAAGTATTCTAGGGACGGCCTCGTGATGTAGGTATGCTGCAAATATGCGTTTTACTCGAACCGACTACAGTCAGGCCAAATTCCAAAACAAGTGTTTTGGTCTCCATCTCTCCATGTATATGTAGATAAGTAATTTTCCAAAAATATCCAAAGTACAGATTTGACCCTGCTACAACTTTATTAGGAGTATAAATGCAGATGAAGATATAATTATAAACTAATAAAGGTGATCGAGAATTTGTCTTCAGGCTTAATAGTCGGTAATATCGTACAATATAATTGATAGTTCTCGATCATTAAAATGTTTCAATGTTACTTAAATAAATAGCCCACAGCTAAACGTCTTAGTCGTGAAACATTGTCTGTTCTGACGGCTGTGGACTTCAGCTCTTAGATATAAACGGGGCGGTCCAGTTCAGTCTTCATCTCAGGGGAAGCATCCACTGTATGGCTCATTTGGTACCTGTTAGACGTAGGACAGTTTTAAGAAAAATATACGTTTATGTAAATAACCTATGATCAAGTTAAATACGGATTTTGACATAAATTTGTTTGCAATTTTTTCTATATTCATCATTGACAGTGCAGTACCCTCAATTACTACCTTCCCTTGGACTACCGGTATTCATTTAATCCTATGTTAACATTTTTATACAAAACGTAAGAAATTCATGTGAAAACTGTCCCAGCTCGTGATATTTGTACTTTTTTTTAACAATTATAATTTTGTTTGAGTTTGTTAACAGCCCTATATCGAGCAGTGCTCAGTGGCGCCACAGGTCCGCCGCCCGCGGCCGCCCGCGCCTGTCATTAATCACAATCAACTGAGAAATTATTCCGACGTTTAAAAACTTTGATCTTATTAACTTATCTCCGACGAAGCGCTTTCGTTAAATCATGTAAATCGATTAGTTGGCTACAAGCCGGACCTCCGACTCTACATATATTAGTTTGTTATAATGAAACAACTTTATCGCTCGCTACTGTTTTAAATAATATTGATAAGAAGTCATTTTAGTGTCTAATCCATTTATAGTGGTTTAAAAATTATGATCTTACTCAATTTTTTATTTGATCATACCTCATATTTTACGTTTTCGTTATGTTTGTAAAATAATAAATGTAAAATAATTGAAACGTGTTTTCCTGAGGAAAATGTATATTTTCGCGAAAAAAGTAACCTATGCCACTCTTCAGCGCATTCAATATCTCAATAACAAAAATCTCATTCATCCGTTTCACCGTATTGACGTGAAATAAGTGACGTGATGTAGATATGCATTTAGGTATAATATATTATTAGTATGGATTACAAAGAAATTTTGACTTTCGAACGACTTTATCAATAAATATTAAACAAGAATACGACGCTGGGAAGTAGAGATAAAGTTCACAATACAAGTGACTCCAGTAACTCTATACTATAATAGTGCACCTACATTATTCATCGTGTCATTATAATTACTATAATTATTCATCAAAGTGGGCAATAACGCCACCTTGTAGGCACTGGTTGGTAATATGACCCTCATAACGCATTCTTTGGGAAGGAATAAGTTTGCAAACCTGTGACGATGTTAAGGAATCTAGTTGACTATTGTTCTGTTTGTATTTGCAGGGTAACATCGAAGGCGGACGTACGTCGCTGTGGATCCGAGCGTGGCTGCAGGAGCAACTGTTCATCTTGGGCTGCTTCCTCCAGGGAGACGCTGGGAAGGTTCTCTTCGTCGCGATCCTTGTCCTCTCTACCTTCTGCGTGGGACTCAAGTCAGCGCAGATACACACAAGGGTCGACCAGCTTTGGGTTCAAGGTACGTCAACACAATTACGAAAGAAATAAACGAGTTTGCGACATTTTAATGTTTCAACATCTTTGAAATGATTTAGCAAAGGACAAATTTAATTGTTCTAAAATATGTTTTAACGTTTTTCATATTTTATTTTTATCTCAATTGACAATAAAAACCTTGCTTTGTGAAACGAGCTATATTTTGGAAGTCATAATAAATTCTAATTACTGGAAAAGAAAAGGCATTATTATGATGTTGCCTATATAAATATTATCTGTTTTTCGTGGATCGTAGTGAGCTGAATTGACTAAGATTTATTGACGAGCTCCTAGTCCGTATACACAAGCATAATTTTTTCATATAGTCAACAAGAACACAATAGCCGAATAACGCGGTACCTCGAAAATAAGTACGTACCAAGTTCAATCGAAACTAAGCTCCATTATCGGTCGCATACAATCTAAACCCCGTAAAAGTACATCACGATAAAGACAGTGTGGCACATTGTGCATCCCGTGGAATACCAATGCAATCGGTCGCATCACGTCTGTCCCGCCGCTTCCTGCTCGCGGGACGTGCTTCGCATCACGCCGCGACTACACAACGCGCCGCGGTGTATTAGGCCCCTTATAAGTTTGTATGGCGAATTTAAATTCGTTGATCATTTTTATAATGCTTACATGCGTCCGGTTCTTGAATACAGCATTGTATTACAAATTAGTCCTCATTGGAGTTAATTTGAAGTAATAGTTAAGTATTATTATTTTATTCATAGTCGAGTTTATTAATACGAGTAATTGCTGTTATTTTGTACGCGGTGCACGTTTATGATGCATAGACAAGGAAGTGTATTAAGTATAGTTCAGTATTTTAGCGTGTTTTACGAATGACTAATATTTGAATTGAAACCTTTACAGTAATTAAGTATATTTTTTTCCCCCACAATCAATGAATGAGTTTTTTTGTTTGGCAAATACGGTCTGGAAGAAATTACGGCCCGTTGTATTCTATGACACGTGAACATTATCAACATACACAACAGGAATAACATTTCATTCGTATAAAATCACTTGCTTTTGCACTAGTGCTTAAAGTCTATGAATCAGCGAATTTATCCAATTTTGATTCTCATTTGATATCTATGTCAGAAAGAATAAACCGACCACAATTACAATTTCCATACATGTTTGTATGTAAATAAAATTTAAAACTATGTTGCTTACTTAATTTTCCACAACATAATCGTAGATTGTAAACTTAACATTACACGCCATATTGCTATGCTGCCCAAACATGTTGTAGGCGATACTTGCGAAACGGAATGGCTTTATGGGTCGTTTCTGCCATTTTATTGGCAGTATAACGCGCATACCTGAATACACATAACACTATTCTATGCGCCGGGTGGTCCCGCGGTGCCGAATTGATTCAGAACTAGTTTTGTCGAAAGTCCAAACTACTTTATGAAAAGCGCAGACGCGATATTGTTACAATCTTACAATATTGTGGATATTTACAATAATATTGGCTGCGGGTGGGCCATATTGTCGTGCTTCTGAATATTATATAGTATTAGTTTAAATTTATTATTTGATGATCATTAGATTCATTCATGGACAATGAAATTCGCTCGTTCAAAGATACGATAATTATTGCCCGCACACACAATAATTATTGCCAAGAATATTGCGTGTGTGCGGCTAGTCTATGATCTTGATCAAAACTATTTACCCTAAATACTTCGCTTTTCCTTGTAAGATTAAATTTTGAAAAAGGACTGTCAGTCGTCCTCTGATTAAGACAAGGGTTATGGGTAAGATAAATTATTCACGGACATATCTTTTCAATTTGTGTTTTTATCAAAGTTTCTGATTAACAAAAATTTGCAAAAATCGTATTTTACAATCATGCTTCCTTCGCCATGTAAGTGCTCTTATGCTATTGCTACGGGCCGATTTTGATTTGTTATTTAAAGTGAAAGATCGGGTGTTGACTTGTTGACGTGTTGACAACACAGGAATTAGTTGCTTTTGAAATAGGTTGTGCAGGATATCCCATGCGGGCTACTTCCTTCGGACGGGGATGTGTTGTAACGTCGCAAAAGTGTTATATAAACATTCTCAAATAGAAACCAGACTGTATAGGTACTTCTAGGATAGAACAATATCAATTAAATAATAGTCACAGTCGGTTACTAGAGATTAGAGACCTAGGGGTCAGTAATTACCGCACTATTCGTTAATACAATTTCAAAAATCACAAAATCTAAACTAATTCAGGTTGGAAAAATTATTGCTTTACCTATATATATGAAATAAATAAAAAAAGTAACCAGCCATCTCTTCGCTGATAAAAAACCACACAAATAGTAACTGCATGCATCCGATGATCTTACTCATTTTATTATTAGGTTTTTTATAACTTACTAGGTAAACCGACCAATTATTGGCACTCGTCCAATTATTGGCACTTTAGAGTTTAGTTAAAAAATACAAGGAAACTATAGACTATTCAAGTTCGGTATGCATAAAAACGTAAAATAGTGTTATTTTTCTGTTACAAATTGGCAAAACTGTTCCAATAACCAATATGGCGATTTAGAAATAACAACTGACATTTTGTGCTAGTCATTTGGAGTAGTTTTTTTTGTTTCTTCTTAAGATGAGAGCTTTATTAATCATAGTATATCGCAGCTATTCGGCTTATTGATACTTTCAAAATAATTGAATATACTTATTTACACATCTAAGCAGTAGATTCAAAGATAATTTTTTTATTTTGTTTATCACATTTTATTTATTTCGTGTGCCAACATATGGACCAATAAATTCATCAAAATCCTATTATTGGCACTATTTATTTTATTATCAACAAGCGAGTTTATGATCTATTTTGTAAAGGTTATAATTAAATTATTGTTTATCCATCAATATTTTTTTCTTAAGTATTAATTTCCAAATATTGGCCCACAGTGCTAATAGCAAAAACTAATTATTGGCAGTGGTGCCCATAATAGATTATGGAGTGCTAATAACCGATGTGTATGTTTTTTATTCATAAATAGATAAGTAGTTAGATTAATATAGCCTACCTATATGAATCTATTAAAATTGAAAGATCTCAAAGATCATTAAAGTATTCATAAGGTGAAAGTACCAAAACGAATAGGTACCTAGAATAAAAAAACGATTTTATGTTATGTACCTAGGTATGAGTTTATTTTTAATCTCTTATAAAATTCTCGCGTCACAATGTTAGTTACCATACTCCTCCGAAACGGCTCGACCGATTCTCATGAAATTTTGTGTGCTTATCGAGTAGATATGAGAATCGACCATCATCTATTTTCCATACCCCTAAATGTTAAGGGTTGTTCACCCTAAAAAAAAATTTTTCAATTTCTGAACAAATTTTTTTTTGGTTATTTTTTTAAGGTGTGGCATAAAAAAATACACATAATCCCAAATTTTTACTTCCCTTCCCCCGCCCCTCAAATTTAAATCTCGCTTTAATCATTCACAATCTATATGGCGGAACAACGTCCGCAGGGTCAGCTAGTATATTTTTGAAAACTTTAAATACTTTAATTTATATAACATACCAAAATAAAAGCACACAGTGTAAAACAGTGTATTAATTATACCCTAAGTAAAGTAGGTAGGAATGGTAGGTAGGTGCCAATAATTGGACTAGTTAATGCCAATATTAGGAATTTGTGTGCCAATAATAGGACTTTCTGTAGTCTTTCGGATTTAAGTATAAAATATTTATTTAATACTATTCAATCACATAAAAATGATTATAAAAACAAAGATTAAAGTATTTTCTTTGATTCTGTCATATGTTTTGTCTACTAGCTTTTGCAAATAAGATTTTATGGTAATTTAATTTCAGACTGACACGTAGCTCACCCTTAAAGTGCCAATAATTGGTCGGTTTACGATATATACATATTATATTTATGTAGAAATTTAAAATAGCGTTTTTTATTAAGTTCATAGGGAGTTGAATATGTTATTGCCACATGTACATCTTCGAGGACCAAAAAGGTACTTAGAGAAGTGCTATGAAAACTGATACTCTGTTGTTCATATGTCCGACTCTGCGAGAGATCAAATCTACTTATTATCTCTAGTTACATAAATTCTTTGAGTCGGGTTTTTTTAAAACTATTTTAAACTTTTTTCAATTAAGTACATTTTACAAGTACCTACAAGAGTTACGTGATGCGTCATAAATAAACGTGACAAATCTTACCAGCGTCGCGCGTACATGCGCTGATACACCTATTCATGTCGGTTACTTACGCGTTTCATACTTATATTTATATTAACATCAAGTCGTATGCGTTTGCTGTGATCACTGACCGCTTAATGTGTCAGATGGGCGGCACGGCTGTAGGTAGGTTGATCGTTGCTCAAATAACATTAATATACTCTTTACATTTTTATACACTAGTACACCGTGGATTTATACATTGTATGTCTAAAGCGACGTTATAAGTACAAAAACGGCAGACAGACGGAAGTGGGCGATTTTACTGCGCACCTGTAGCGGCTGCGGCCCGCCCGCGCCGTCGCGTCGCTGCAATCTTTTATTGCGATTTGCGATCAATCATTACATTGTAAACGATAAAAACGTATGTACAATAAATTATATTTTGCACTCTGAATATTTTTTGAACTTAAAAATTGTACTTTTTTGTGTCGGTTATTAGAGCTGGTTATGGTTAGGTTATGGTTAGGTCCAAATACAATTATAGTTACGCGTTTTATTAAAGCGCAATTTGAGAATACATTTCATGGATTAATTGCAAAAAATCTTCGTGCAAAAAATACACACATATATTGGAGTGCAGCAAAACATTGTAGATGCCGGAGCCACAAAATTACTTTTGTAAAATAAATGGAGTTTTTTCACTTAATATTAGTCTCGTGCTACCAACTACCGTCAAAAGCGTACAAATACATGAAAAGGTAGAAGAGACCCTTATCGGTGAACAAAGCCGCCTCTGTTAAACAATGGCGGGCCCTGGAGTCGCCTAACAACTTAATTAGGTGGCCCGCGGCCGCCCGTAAATATCCCCACGTAAAATTACGACCAATAAAACCAAAAAAATGTATAACACATCTATTGAGTCACAAAAAAGAAGGAATTCGGTCGTCCGGCGCGCTTTGTATCGCGGGACCTCTCGCTGCGCATCGAATAGTGCCACATTGACCTTTTCTTACGACCAGATTATCGAGGTTTATTTCGTATTTAACCAGCATAACTGAGAAACTGTCAAGAGATTTATCATGTTACATTTTTGGATGAGCCTAATATGGAGTTCATTTTAGTTAGAACAATGTTTTCGAAGTTTAACTTTAGACTTCGAAACTTACTAAGAAGCAATTATTTGGTATTTTATATAAACTGAAATTTGGTTTTTTATTCTCAAATAAAAAAGGGTTTTGAATATTAGTAACATATTTTCAAATTTATCCTTAAACTGCAAAAACGTTGAATCGTAATACTACTACTATACTAAGTGGGTACGTATGACTGTATGTAGTCGGAGTATAGTCGCTCGGCCGCAAAGGACGCGGTTTGTTTATTCCGCCATCCATCTGTTGTCTACGCGGGCTAATTTGCATAGAGGGCTCCGTAGAGGGCGCGGGGCGAGGCTGGACCACACGGGCTCCGCGCGCCACACGCGGGTGGCCACAACCACATGCGCGGGCGCACGTAATGCCCCGCGCCCGCGCCCGTCCCCCCTCACACTCCCCGCGACGTCATTCATTGCGATCGTCCGCACTGATCGCCCGCTCCCGCTACCGCATCTCGAGAAAGGTTGCCATTATCGACGCAACCTCACACGCATCGCAACTACTCCAACTGCTCCAATGATATCTTAATATGGTATATATATTTCTTCTGTGCGTGACTGCGTGTGTATGTCACTGAACTCCTCCTAAACGGCTGGACCGATTCGGTTGAAATTTTTTATCTTCAGGTGGATCCGATAATGGTTTAGATTCACACTTGGACCACAAAAACATTTATTAATTATGGAGCGGTACGAAGTTTGCTGGGACAGCTAGTATAATATACAGCTAGTATAGAATAATATAATATGTAAAAAAGTAGATATGTCATTAAAGAAAAACGGTACAGTCAAATTTGGCTAATTGGCTTACTTTTCATGCAGCTATCTCTTTCTGTATCATACGTTTCGTTATTATCTTTCTCTCATCCCTAGTGACATACAAAATAATTATGTCATCGGAGTGGATCCAATTCGCGTTGAATGAACGTAACGCATCTATAGTTTTAAAATCTTTGAACTGTTCCAAAATTCGCGTCCTCTGTCATCAGAATACATTGTGATGACTCGGTTATCATACCGAGAATAGCTCGTTACATGAATTACGCGCAGGTATAGAATTGTACGCGCAGGAAAGCTTCTCCGCTTGTAAATGTGTACTTTTGATAAGACTATAACTGTGCTCGAATACTTCAGACGGTGCCGCCGGCTTGCGATATGGGGCGGCGGCGAGTTACCAAGTGTGAAGGCTTCGTGTGCGTTTAGTGTTCGATAACCTCACAGACCTTTGTTTCTACATTACTCACCGGGGTTGATTGAGTAGGTATATTTTGGAACAGAGATTGAAATAATTGTTATATTATTTTAAAGTTACACACTTAAAGCGCAGTGCTTAAAATAATATTTGAATGGACGTTAACGGTATATAGTTACGCTATAAAGAGCGTTAGGGCTATGTTAGCGTCGTAAATCGCGCCCACGGCTGGTAGGTGTTAAAATAGAGGCGCCCTGTGCGGCCAACACGCTCGATGCTCGATTCTATCCCACTTGCTTTAAGATAATCCTCAATATCCGGCATAACTAAACCTGGTTATTTTTAGCTCCAAACATTAAAAGGACCGGCCATCCCCTACGATACATTTCCTTTGCATTCATGTAAACAGTCTTCTTAATGCTTAATTTGTAGGTATTACTGTTCTAGTTTTTGCTGTGCATTGAATATTATTAATACTCTTTTTTTTAAAGATTATGAATACAAATAGGCATTATATCATTTGTACTTTGTAAAACAGCTCTACAACTTCTTAATATAGTCCTAGTCCTAGTCCTCCGTTTTATCACTATAATAGTCTACTTTAATCTGCAATTCTTATTCTATTCCTGTTTCGGTCCTTCCTTGAATAACAGGAGGCATACTTAAAAAATTGACTCGATCAAGACTACTTTACCTCCACATCCGCATTATTTTTCTACCGCGCGTCGGAGGGACAAAAAAATATTAGGATGTCAATCAGGTTTTTGTTACAGCTTTTTGTATTTCAGTTAATTTACATACAGAGTGTTCTGCGAAATCACGATGGCATTAGCATTAGGACAGTCTGTGGACAGACAGACGACTGCACCTCTTGATACCCCCCGCTGGCATTTAGAGGCGCGGACATATTTCTTTGATAAAATGTTTTATGCAAATATGCACGGGTGGAATTTAAAGTTAACAACTTTGATCATAACATATACGTTATTATATGCGTACCTTATAAGTAGGTAACTTACCTGTGTACCTGTGAAAGTAAAAATATTATTTTCGATAGAGTTATGTACCTACCTAACGTAAACAATACTATATATTTTGATCTTTGCATAAATTTGCCTAATATAGAACATTATAATGTGCATTTAAAATGAGTTTCCGGTGTTTTAGTACGCATATTAATTTATTATATTGAAAGATGATAAAGAATCTGCGTCTTATTTTATGCTTATCTTAGTGGATTGTGTTTACAGTGTTACATTTTACAGCCCTGCCTATTTTTTTACTAGGCGTTGCCAGGATCCTTGTAAGAAGGTCCGAAATACAGACATAACATTTATCTTTACTTCCTTACTAATATTATAAATGCGAAAGTAACTCTGTCTGTCTGTCATCTTTCCACGATTACAGATTGTAGTTACCCGGGGAAGGACATAGGATAGTTTTTATCCCGATAATACGTTCCCTTGGGATAATTTTAACAATATTTTGCCGTTTTCCTCAATGATATTTTTTTACATTATACATTTATAATGTCATTGGTTTTCCTAGTCCCACGCGGGCGAAGCCGCGAGCAAAACTAGTAGTAATATGTATATCCTAAAAGCAAAGCGAGCGCTTAACAAACGTAAAATAATTATAATCCTAATCCAAGCTACATAGAGCTAAACGATTTCACTTCAATAACGTTAACTCAGTTCATGACTATATACGGGAGTTGTTGCGTTGGTGTAAACTTGCAAGTAAAGGCTAGTTTACTATATAAAGCGTGAAGTTACGCTGTCGACTATTCCTTGTTTAAAGTTCGCGTGACCGGGCTTGACTGCAGTATAATTTAGCGTCCAAAATAAGTAGCATTCCACGGGTGTGAACCGAGGGCGTTAACTGCGGGAGCGGTCGCGAGTTTGTCTCGGTTAAACTGTGCTGACATCAAGGTAATCTACTTATCGTTAAGTCTTCAGTGCAGTACTAGACGTGTTTGGTTATTGCACTATGTTGGAGTTATGAATAATGTTACGGAGTTAACGAACTCTCTTATAGTGGTTTTACACCTTCTATATTATATGTTCATATATATTGCCTATATCTTGTTATGTGAAAATAATTGTGTTAAATAACGAATGATGAAATTTCTTTTAACGATACCCCATTTATCGAATTAAGATAAGTCATTAAAGAGCTTTGCTAAAACAAATGAACAAATATAGGAACATTTGTACATAAGGGCTGAAATCATACCCCTCCGACTTCACCGTAGCCGGGTAAAAAGTAAAAATGTTATTAATTTTTCTCAACAAATTTAAAAGTAGGTAGGTACTTGAAATAACATTTACACATTCATTTAAATTACTAGTAAACAAAGTAACAATTTGTGTAGAGTAACGCCATCTAGCGGGCGAACCATAACGATGAACTGTCTTAAATCATTTGAAGAAAATAAATATTATTCAAGATTTCAAACATAACATAAATTAATCAAGTCGTTGAAAAGTTACCAGATTATTACCAGACATACCAACGATTAATAAATCCACACTTATGTTATAAATGCCAAAGTTGCTCTGTCAGTCTGTCTGGCTGCACCTTTTCACGGTTAATCGGCGGAACCGATTTAGATGAAATTTGATATGGAGATAGCTTAACGCCCTGAAAAGGACATAGATGGTTTTATACCGGAAACTATTCCCAAAGAGGTCGAAAAGGGGCATGCAATCGTTTCTCAAGTAAAGAATATAATCATAATAATTATAGTGCGAAATAATTGGGCACACTGGCTGACTGTGACATGGGAGACTATTTCCAAGAATACGTATCCTTGGAATAATTTTAACGATATTATGTCTTTTTCCTACTCCCACGCGACCGAAGCCGCGAGGAAATACTAGTTTATTAAAAAAACAATTACAATCGCTAACAAGGCATGTTGCCATATTTCATTTCTAACACCTCTGCGCCTAATTCATCGCAAAAAACGTACCAAACCGGACGATAAATCAACGAGCCGGGTGTTAATTGGAACGAATCCTCGCGACGTCTGATAACGTGCGACCGAGTCGTTCGGGACGCAAAACGATAAAACTTTTTAATGCTTTGTGCCGAATAAAAAAGTATCGCGGATACGATCGCCCGTGTGTGTTCGTCCGTCATCGGGACGTTTTGAGGACTTTCCAGACGGCATTGTACAATATATGACCATCGAGGATTATTCTTAAATCAGTTTTTATAAGTTTAAAACAAATGACAATTACTAAAGTATCTTTATCAGACATATTCTGACAATGTGACCTACAATCTCTCAAAATGCAAATCGGATTTCCACCGAAGAGGAAAATAAAACGTCTTTACTTTGAATATACGTATGGGCATGCTATTATGTAGAGATACTGAACGTTGATAACAGTAGGTACTCAACACCTAGGTAGTAGGTAGCTGGGTAGGTACCTAGGCAGGTAGAAACATTTAAATGCCAGATGTGCTGGAAGATATTTCATTTTGAAGTATAGTTTTAGATGGCAGTTTCATTTAGTTCTATTAGTGTAGTCGTGTGTCGTTATACATGATAAATAAAAAAATATATTTAAAGTTAAAATAAAATTGCAAGCAAATATTTCTCTAAAAATTTATTTAATTACTGGCATTTGACTTGCAGTAATAAAATGTAATGTTGAACCTGTTAGTGATTATTAACGCCTCTCGCATAACAGTGTAATAAAGTCGTTGTAGAGTAAAATAAACTTGTACACAAGGTACATTATTGACATGAGTGTGCAACACCGATGTTGTACTTGGATGCTATTTTGTTTTATTTTAATGAAGCTCACGGCGTCGCGGAGGCGGCGGAGGTGCTGTCACAACTTCGCGATAAATCACCTCGGATGTGTTAACGCCGCTAACTATCACGTTGCCACTCCGCCCCCCTAACAAATGTGTCGACGCACTAATAAGAATAGCCGAGGATCGTGATCACTTAAATTAGAAGGAATTTTTGTCCCCACAACATGATTTCTTAGGAAGTGTGATATATTTTTGTATCGTGTTGGATTTAATGTTGGTTGACACGATTGTGTTGTCGAATAACGAACAGGACATTGGTCTTTCATACCGTAATACCGCATCGACACGCTCGGCAAATCTCGACAATACATTAGAGAGCCTTACATCCCAAAAAGTAGGTTGTAGGTTTCCTCTGAAATGAAATGTGAAAAATTACTTAGCTATCATTTAAAATTATTAAAGCTCACCTCATGCCATAAATAGTAAACTATGTCGTTGGTAAATAAAAATATGATGTTAATTATAAATGTATTTTTGGAAAAAAATCAATATTTTTTTGTAAGAAATAAAACACAATGACATAATATCCAACACGAGCTCCACGTACGTCATGCTTGCTGCTCTTCTATAACTACAAGAGTTCGCCGCACGTTGGCTGGGCCGTTGGGATGTTCCCCAAACTTATCCAAGCATTTTTATAAGAACGGCAAACTCCAAGCATGGTAGTTTTGCAAACCGAAGATACTTCGATGTGGCTTTGAAGCAAGTTGAGACCATTTCTACTCGTCATTAATAGTTGTAAAAACTTTGATTATTATTAAAAAATATAATACATAATTTACTTACGTACGAACTTTGATTTAACATAATAAACAACCTTATCTTTGATGGCTGGCTATTAAAACTTCTAGAATCATATTTATTACTCGACAAACCATAAATATGGCATTAGTTATGCAATATCAATTTTCTGATGTTTATGATAATGTTAATATACACATAAAATACATAAATACAATATTTATGTACAAACCGTATTAGTGAGATTATTGTAAATTGTGGGGTAATAAATTTCGTAGTGAATACCGAGATTTCTTACCTGCTATAATCCGCGACGCAGTATGAATAGGTACCAACATGAATAAGTAAATTGAGATGTTGCATCCGTAAAGACGATCGTATTATACAGACGATTTACTTTAATGAAGCGAAGCAAACATGTTTCGCATTCGTGATAAAAACAGACTAATTCAATACAAGCTTAATTGCATTTTCATTAATACATAATCATTGTTTTTGCAATCCGTTGCATCTTGTGCAGTCTTATATACCGGTTTAAGGTACTCATTTTGCTATAATATGAATACTCATGATGCTTATTTCGATTTAGATTTAGGAAATTAACGATCCATTACAGTAGATAAATAAACTAAGTAGACGTAAGATCGACTAGAAAATTAAATACATATAGAAGTAAATAGACTATTGGCGTAGTCAATAACCTACAAGAAATAAATGATTTGGGTTTGAGTTGCTAAACAAATTACTTAGGATGATGGATAGATAGAATATTGAGAACAACCGTTAGTACAGTCCGTTAGTCTACAGCATGACATGACAACAAGTTATCCTTTAAATTCACAGAAGGTGGTCGGTTGGAAGCAGAACTGAAATATACGGCGCAAGCACTCGGCGAAGCTGACTCCTCGACACACCAGCTCGTCATTCAAACCGCCAAGGACCCTGACGTCTCTCTGCTGCATGCTGGTGCCTTGTTAGAACACTTGAAGGTAATTTATGAGACTAAGGGCCCGTTTCACCGGTTACGGATAAAGTTCCGGATAGCCCTAGGAACTCAACTCCCAGATAAACTACATTGTTTGGCTTCTCAGGTAATCTGATAGAAGTGACAGAGAAAAGTGTTGGTTAAGCTATTTGCCAGTTCAAGTGGCTGTTAGGCGTTATCTGACGGATAAAAAATGTTTCAAGTGGCGTTTCTATAACACATTTGGAATTTGAACTGTAGTACATCATATTATTATAAATCCTACTATTTTCGTTCTATAATGATAAAATTATACTGGAAAATATTAAAAAAGTCGAATTGGATTATTTTGAACAAAAAGTATTTTATTAATTAAGTTTTCAAAATAATTTTCAAATGACAATAATTTACGTAGTAGTAACGAAACGCAAAAAGCGACGTTGCCGCTCTGTCAACTTTAAGTGGCAGATAAATTCCTAGGGCTATCCGGAACTTTATCCGGAACCGGTGAAACTGGCCCTAAGATTTGATCTGATGATACCTAGAGTTCTTTCCGTGAGCACACTCTCTAAGGTATTTTTATGGGCAGAAAATGGAGCAGTAAAGTTTGGCTTGAACTCGGAGATGGAGCCTTATCCAAGGTTGTGATGAAAACTATTTACGAATTTGATTGTAGAATATAAGAACATAAATGATCTTAACCTCAAACCGGTTATATAACACGAAATTCATTTTAAATCCGTCCTAAAATTGATCAATTAAGTTTTAAATCAATTATGTTACGCAGGTGGTCACCGCAGCGACTCGAGTTACGGTTCATATGTACGATATCGAGTGGCGGCTTAAGGACATCTGTTATAGCCCCAGCGTGCCCGACTTCGAGGGCTACCACCACATCGAATCGATCATCGACAACATCATCCCTTGCGCTATTATCACACCACTCGATTGCTTCTGGGAAGGATCTAAGCTCCTTGGACCAGATTACCCTATTTTGGTTCCGTGAGTATTCGTTTTTTTTCTAGATGAACGACGAGGAATATTAGAACTGAAGTGAATAAAGTGATGAGTTATTGTTGCTTAGAAATTACAGACCTTTATTTAGGTACCGAGTGACAGTTTGAGTTATACTAATGGCAATTTTAGATTATTAACTTAAGGTTAACAAATAGATAAAGGAACAAACAGATTTTGAAAAAAATATTTATTAAGTGACATCCCTATCTCACTTCTTAATTCATATTTACTATGGTGTATTTTATTCACAGGCTCCTAAAACAGAAATTGCAATGGACGCAATTAAACCCTCTCGAGGTGTTAGAAGAAGTAAAGAAACTGAAGTTCCAAGTCCCGCTGAGCACGATCGAAGCGTACATGAAGCGAGCTGGCATCACCTCCGCCTACATGAAGAAGCCGTGCCTCGACCCCACCGACCCTCACTGCCCAGCGACGGCGCCCAACAAAAAATCCGGACATGTAATTATTTTATTTTATATTTGTAATATTGCTATGAATACAGCATTAAATATTCTCAGTATTATTTTAATATACTTCATGCTTAAGTTGGTCAACACGCTGTTTTGGAGATTTTAATTACAATTAATCCGCGATACTTTTCCTGCGTTGTTATTATAATCACTTACCCATAGCCAAGTACGATCAAGTAGAACTGAAAACAAATATTGTTTTGCATTATTAACATCGAAAATATCCTTCCAGTTTCATTAATATCAGTTACAATTTCAATAACTGGGACATAACGTTTGTTCATTACTGACATTAACATCCATCTTGCTGTCTTTGTATACGTAGTATGCTCACTATAAATATTCATGAAGGTACAAACTGTAGCCAAAGATTTATGCAATTTTTCCTTTCAAATGCAAAACAAACGGACGTTATGGTATGCGCGTGGAAGAGATTCGGGCCAGCCATACGTCAGCTGGGTTCTTTGAACAACTCAATTTACGACGGTTTTACTAGCTCGTAAATAAAGCGGATAGCCTAACGACAAATAAAATAACTTTATCGAAGCGAACGCATAAAGTTGGAATACTTTTCATTATAATAAAATATTTTTGGAAACGGTAATAAGGCGGGATGAAAGCGCTCGCCGCAGCAGATGGCAGCGGCCAGGGGCTACCTGCGCGGACGCATCGAGAAAGTTCTGTTACGCTTATGCCCTAACTGTTGTGTTGAATGCACGTGTAACATTTTAACGTTGCTAACAATTTAATTTCGTTTCGCAATTTGTGACCGAAAAACGAATCTTTATCTTTACGTAATAATTAGCGATTGTGTAACGACTTAATTAAATGAAGTCTTATTGTCACAGAGTATTTTTCATTTGTTCAAAATTTTTCATTTACACTATTTTACACATCGACTCAATAGATGGCGCTATATTGAAGTTTGAACAAATTCTATTTTTAAAAACAGAAATTATTCACGAATTAAATTTGAAAATGCAATGCAGCCAGCCAGTATACTTTAAGATACATTTGCTGGAGGAATGTCTGATCTTTCTCTCTCTCCCTCTATACTAGTTATCTTTTGTGTAAAATAAATCGTGCATTCGAAGCCCACTGGAATGGTTCGCAGTGAGTTTTTGTGTACGGGTAGAGAGAGCAGTCGCCACCCACGTTCGGCGAGGGAGCGCGACGGGCGCACATTGTTCCTGCGCCCGCGCACTCGGACCTCGCATTATACGGGTGTATTGTACACGCTTCAATGGGCCTCATTTACCGCAGCTATCGCCCGTCACAATGACTCTATTATACCAATAATGTTCGCCATTCGATACAAAGTTAAAATTTCACGGAAACGTCGTAAATTCTATGGCTCACTTTGTTTCCTTTACTAGGTATGGACAACAACTTGCTTTGTTAAAATCAGGTGCGTTGTGTTCAAGGTTTTGTCGCTAAAGTATCGAAGATGAAGCTAAAAAAAGGAAGACACCACAGATTCAGAATTCTTTCTGACGAAATAATTTATTGAAAGAAGTCTATGACTTATTGTCTAACAAACAAGACACATAATTAATTCTATCTTCAAAAAATATTTGAAACGCACTCTTCATTAAATCACTATTATTTCCATCATGTATTTAAATTAAAACTTATAAGTTTTTAAACATTTTGAGACTGCAACTAAAGCATAATTTCGATTTAATCCAAAAAAAACGTCTGCAGTAAACAGTAGAAATAGAAACCAGGTCGTTTTAATTATGATCACAGTAAGAATACAATATTTGTCCGTTTATCGTAGATTCCAGACGTGGCAGCGGAGTTATCCCACGGGTGCTACGGTTTCGCGGCCGCGTACATGCACTGGCCGGAGCAGTTGATAGTGGGCGGCGCGACTCGCAACTCGACGTCAGCGCTGCGCAGCGCGCGCGCGCTGCAGACCGTGGTGCAGCTGATGGGAGAGCGAGAGATGTACGAGTACTGGGCCGACCACTACAAGGTGCACCAGGTCGGCTGGAACCAAGAGAAGGCCGCCGCGGTGCTCGACGCCTGGCAGAGGAAGTTTTCTGCTGTGAGGCTTGTCTTCTTATCTTTTAACTAACTTAATATTATTTATTATAATAGTTAATACTGCTGCTTTAAAATCTTCTGTTGTGTATGCTGCAATTAACTGTAAATAAAGTATACTATTTATCACTACATTCGGCTAATGAAAAATATGTTAATGTACTCGGTTTTTAAAAGTTAACATTAGTCGAGTAATCATTTGAGAAATCTATATCAATAGCAAAATATTTTTTACTTTCACAGGAAGTGAGAAAAATGACCACATCAGGATCAGTATCATCGTTGTACAGCTTTTACCCGTTTTCTACATCTACCCTCAACGACATTCTTGGAAAATTCTCTGAAGTATCACTTAAGAATATCATCCTCGGATACATGTTCATGGTAATTGATATTATACTGGAAAATCATTTAATTTTACCACGTTTTTATTCATTCGTTTTGTGTCTAGTCTGTTAGGTTAGAATTTCGTAATTAATTTTACACTACCCTCCCGATTAGCTGAATGAAAATAGCGAATAAATAAATAAAAACGTTGTAAAAATTCTTTTGAGTTCAAGCTTGTTTAAGTTTTTCTTATTTTACATGTTTTTTTCCTTTTTTTTTCTTTTTCACATGTTTTTTTTTCGTTTATTTTCAGTTAATTTATGTAGCCGTAACTTTGATTCAGTGGCGCGACCCTATTCGGTCGCAGGCCGGAGTGGGCATTGCCGGTGTTCTCCTACTGTCTATCACTGTAGCTGCTGGATTAGGCTTTTGTGCTTTACTAGGTGATTATTTTTTTATTTTGTTTTTCATTAATCATTCAATTTCAATCATCTTAACGCAATTATTTAATATTTCGGTATCGGGTATCGGTAACTTTTTTGTATTAATTTTTGCAGATAGTTTAAGTGTGTCTGACATTTTTAATTATTTTACCTGTATTTTTTACTTTAATTTTGCATTTCTTTTAAATTTTAACATCAACTCTAAATAAACTTTATTGTATTCATCCCTCAAGTTCTAAGCTCCAATCATCACTCTTATTTTTTCTTATCCCCAGGAATTCCATTCAACGCATCCAGTACCCAAATAGTGCCGTTCTTAGCGCTGGGATTAGGAGTCCAGGATATGTTCCTTCTCACTCACACGTACGTGGAGCAGTCGGGGGACGTGCCCCGGGAGGAGCGGACGGGCCTCGTGCTGAAGAAGAGCGGGCTTAGCGTGCTGCTGGCGTCGTTGTGTAACGTGATGGCGTTCCTGGCAGCCGCGCTCTTGCCCATACCGGCCTTCCGGGTCTTCTGTTTACAGGTTTGTCAGCTAAAATTCCCCTCACCCCTTCCCTACCCGTGCTCAGTAGCCATTAATGGGTTGAGCCAAGCTAACAGTGGTTAAATTACTAATTAAAAATTTCCCTGTGGGGTAATTTTTGGACAAAGTTTTGTATGATGGTATAAAATGAAAAAGTTTTTTAAAGATTTTAATATCCATGTTTTATTTTTCTTCACGTTCTTGTATTGTTGTCCGAACAACACTGAAAAGCATCATCGCTACATGTCTTTGAGACAAACTACAGCAATCCGCATTTGTCTTGTTTGAATCACTTTACAAGACATCAATTTCTCACCAAAATCACGTCCAAAAACCAAAATCATAGCAACATCCAAATAATAGTAGCCGTTTGTAAATTATAACTTAATTATGGATAGATGATCTAAAATAAGTTTACATTTCAGGCTGCAATTCTTCTTCTGTTCAACCTGGGGTCAATGCTGCTGGTGTTCCCGGCGATGATATCTCTGGACCTGCGGCGGAGGTCGGCGGCGAGAGCCGACCTCTTGTGTTGCCTGATGCCTGAAAGTCCATTACCCAACAGAACCATCAAGGTTTCCGATCGATCGAAGGGCCGAAGTGGGAGAAACGAAAAGGTTTGTTTTTTATTACTTGGACACAAAATTGCAATAATAAAATTACGTACACTATTATTTTTTTACCGAAGCTTTTTATTTACGTGATTAAATTTTGATCAACCTTTGATAAGGTTGTGGTTCATTGCATCCATGAACTTGGTATAACCTTAAATTGAATCGTGTGTATTGTCTACTTATGTAATACTAAACGCAATATTATTTATAACAGAATCTCAGAAAGGACAGCACCAGACAGCCGCTAGATCCTGACGTCACCGAGCCGGCCAAGACGTGTTGTCTCAGCTTATCGCTAACCAAATGGACTAAAAATCATTACGCACCGTTCATTATGCGCCCTGCTGTCAAGGTATGTCGATATTTTGTTAACGAAACATAAAAAAAAGTGTTTCTCCTTTCTAACCCTATTAGCTTATAATTATAATTTATTTGTAAGTAGGTACATTCTGAAGCCTGACAAAGATTTTTTCTTATGGCAATCTTCTGTCTTTTAGGTGACATCCATGCTAGCGTTAATCGCCGTAATATTAGCAAGCGTTTGGGGCGCCACCAAAGTAAAGGACGGATTAGACCTCACCGACATCGTACCTGAGAACACAGCTGAGCATGAATTTCTGTCACGACAGGAGAAATATTTCGGCTTCTACAATATGTACGCGGTTACCCAAGGAGACTTCGAGTATCCGACCAACCAGAAACTTCTCTACGAATACCACGATCAGTTTGTTCGGATACCGAATATAATCAAGAACGACAATGGTGGCCTCACGAAATTTTGGTTGAGCCTCTTCCGGGACTGGTTGCTGGACTTACAAGTCGCTTTCGATAAGGAAGTCGCCAGCGGATGTATA
This sequence comes from Ochlodes sylvanus, assembly GCA_905404295.2. Taxonomy (NCBI): domain Eukaryota; kingdom Metazoa; phylum Arthropoda; class Insecta; order Lepidoptera; family Hesperiidae; genus Ochlodes; species Ochlodes sylvanus. Next base: position 11,494,199 of record FR990124.1, on the reverse strand, counting down.
ACGCAAGAGTATTGGTGCAAGAATGCCAGTGACGAGGGCATCCTAGCTTACAAACTCATGGTCCAAACTGGCCACGTGGATAACCCGATCGACAAATCGCTTATCAGCTCCGGGCATCGACTGGTAGATAAGGATGGGATCATCAATTCAAAGGCTTTCTACAACTATCTATCCGCCTGGGCTACGAACGACGCGCTGGCTTACGGAGCGTCGCAGGGAAACCTTAAACCCCAACCTCAAAGATGGATCCACTCGCCGGAAGATGTTAATTTGGAGATCAAAAAGTCTTCGCCGCTTATTTATACCCAACTACCGTTTTATCTGTCGGGTTTGAGTGATACTGACAGTATAAAGAACTTGATAATGTCCGTGCGGGACCTGTGTCTGAAGTACGAGGCGAAGGGGCTGCCCAACTTCCCGTCTGGAATACCTTTTCTGTTCTGGGAGCAGTACTTGTATCTACGAACGTCGTTACTTCTCGCTCTCGCTTGCGCATTGGCTGCTGTGTTTGTTGTGAGTACAATTTTTTTCTTTATTGTTCTTAGTGTGGTTTGAGCGTACACAGTGATATGAATAGTTTATGCTTTCACGCACTAAAAAATGCATAAACAAATATTATGCATGAACAACACGCAAAAACAAATGTACAATTCTTATAAACTCTTGGTATAAGGTAGTGCTTGACAATAATTCCACTTGATGGTACAGTGGTGATGAAGTTTGTTGAGCGCACTAACTTAGATAAAGCCTATTCACTCTCCACTTATAAACAAACAAACACAAACACACACTCAATACAAATGTTACTTTACAGGATTTCGTCCCGTTATCGTTTTATTGGAAACTAATAATAAATAGTTTTCTCCGGCACCTTATATGTACAAACATCGATCAATAGTCATATTATAAGTATGTTGGGGTTTGTCAGGCGGTGATGGTGGTGGTGCTGAACGCGTGGGCGGCGGTGCTGGTGACGCTGGCGCTGGCGGCGCTGGTGCTGCAGCTGCTGGGCGCCATGGCGGCGCTGGGCGTCAAGCTGTCCGCCATGCCCGCCGTGCTGCTCGTGCTGGCCGTCGGCCGCGGGACGCACTTCACCGTGCATCTCTGTCTGGTTAGTGCAAACACAGTGCCCTGTATTGATTGTAATTAGCCATATTTACTTATTTTCCGTAACAAAATGGAACCATCGTAGAATCACTTGTGCATCCGTTTGCAGTCAACTTCTTGTCTTCACTACTAATGAAGCGAAACTAATAAGCATTATATCGCGTGCATTATAAAAGCGCCGCGAAATCGTGAAACGTAGATATAAGTTTTATATTGTTATGTATGTTTAGTCTGTGAGGTATTAATGATATTGACCTCTGTACATACATACATACATACATACATATGTATTTGTATGTCATCACAAACCATTTGTATGTACCTACGTATATTGTCTAAAATAAAGATTAATTATTATTATTATCATCATTGTATCCACACAGGCGTTCGTAACAGCGATCGGCTGCAAGCGGCGGCGCGCGGCGCTGGCGCTGGAGGCGGTGGTGGCGCCGGTGCTGCACGGCGCGCTGGCGGCGGCGCTCGCGGCCTCCATGCTGGCCGCCAGCGAGTTCGGCTTCGTCGCCCGCCTGTTCCTGCGGCTGCTGCTGGCGCTCGTGCTCATGGGACTCGTCGACGGCCTGCTGTTCTTCCCCATCATGCTCGCTATACTGGGACCTGCCGCTGAGGTGTGTTATTTGTTTGTTTAGGGGTTTACGTACACGAATATATAAATTTAGCTTTTAAACGGTTATAATGTATGTGTAAAGTATGAATTGAAATTTAGACTTTGTAAATGAATTTTATGGCTACTATGAACATTTTGCTTCTCTTATTTTTTATGTCTAGCAAAAATAAATTATTAGACCACACCTACAGACAATTTATTATGTGAACAAGTAGTAACATTAAGATTTTCGATACGGGATACATTTGTATACATATAAAATTAGTCATTTTATGAAAGTACTACTAGGTGTTATTTTGTTTGAATCCTATCATCATCAATATAGAGTACAATATTATGAAGTAGGTAGACAACACTTTGCGATTTGACCTTGTAGAGTACCTTCTTCCTCTATTGAAAAAATTGTAATATGTAGTAGTAATTTTAAACACTCATTACATTTCGTTAACAGGTGCGTCCACTAGAACATCCGGAGCGACTATCGACACCTTCACCGAAGTGTTCCCCGGTGCACCCCCGCAAGTCGAGCTCGGGGGCGAGCGGGGACAAGTCGGGGCGCGCGTCCAAGTCGGCGCCGCGGCCCTGCGCGCCCTCGCTCACCACCATCACCGAGGAGCCCTCCAGCTGGCACAGCTCCGCGCACTCCGTGCAGTCCTCCATGCAGTCGATAGTGGTGCAGCCGGAGGTGGTGGTGGAGACCACCACGTACAACGGCAGTGATTCCGCCTCCGGACGGTCGACGCCCACTTCGAAGTCGCCGCACGGTGCTGCTATTACTACGAAGGTACGCGTCAATTTGTTGTGTTTAATATTTTTATCAGTAGCGGTCTATTGCTCGTCCTCAAGCCATTTTAGTAAGAATGTCCAAAACCCAGCTCAATTCATAGGCATTTATATCTTATATACATTTATACATACATATATACATATATACATTTTCTTTCTTTCTTCTCACTTCATTCTTCAACGTCAATGCGTTGGTAATGCTTTTTAGAACCACTCTTGTCCTTGGACGACGGTGACCACGTGACGGTGACGGTTATCATCAGGTGGCTCATCCACTCTTTTGTTAGCTACATATATAAAAATATAATATTCTATCGCTGTCCTTTCCTCATAAAATACAAAAAAGTACAAAATTAGTTTGCCTAGCCTTTTATTGAATTATCTATCCAATTGTCCACAGGTGACGGCCACAGCGAACATAAAGGTAGAGGTCGTAACGCCGAGTGACAGGAAATCTCGACGGTCGTATCACTACTACGACCGTCGTAGAGACCGCGACGACGACCGGGACAGGGACCGCGACCGGGACCGGGACCGGGATCGAGAGCGGGATCGGGACCGGGACCGTGACAGAGATAGGGATCGGTCGAGGGAACGAGACCGCAGAGACCGGTACCGAGACGAGAGAGACCACCGCGCGTCTCCGAGAGAAAACGGACGCGACTCCGGACACGAAAGTGATTCGTCCAGACATTAGCGTATAGACATTAAAAGAGGCAACTAACGCACAACGAACTGAATGTAATTGTGTTCTTTGAGTGATTGTGTACAGAAGCGCAACTATAATAGTATGTTCTATAATAGTATGTTCTAAACCTTGAGTGATTGTTCGGTATTCATGACGTGAATCCCAGAGTGATTACGAGATATGGCATCTTTACCTAAAGTTATGGAGTTATTTATCTCATAAGTCGAGATTTGTAGGCACGTAAACGTGTTTTAAGGTGTGCAGCTTACGGAGCCTTAAGACAGTATTACGATGATAATTGTAAGGTCCTTGGGTAATATGACGGTGAACTGGAGGCTACGATAAATGACGTTGTGGAACTAGGATCAGAAGATGTGCTTACTACTACTCGACCAAGATAACTGGACGAATGTCAGATGTGACTTGAACAACATTACAAAGAACCGATAGCAAAAAATACGAAATTTAAAAGTAGATGTCATTTAATGAAATAATTGTCCAATTTATTTTATTACTGCAAAAAAGTTATTACGTTCATATAAATATTTAAAAAGGTATATCGATATATCCCTGACCGATACCATTACGGAAAAAATAATAACGTAAACAAAAGAAAAAATGCTGCGAACAGTAGGTACTTAAATGAATGAGGTACGCGGACGGGAGGTCGCATTCCACCCATTCGTCCAGTTATCTTGGTCAGCTAGTACACAGTAACAATCATTCCGTGGAGTACTGATGTATCTCTGATTTACTACTGAAATGTAATTGTATAGACCAAATATCGTTTATGGCAATCATATACATTTATCTCGTATGTTCCTATCATAAAGACATTTCCATTTCGTCTCCATAATGTTACATACTTACGTCTCTAAAGACTGGACAAATATTATTAGTAATAATTTATAATATTATTTATTGCGTGTCTACTGTAATCGAGCGAATCTGTGGGCTCAGACTCAGATTTATTGTACAAATTATTTTAGTAGGCTGTACATTAAGTAAGGCATTTATTTATGAGATTATTTAGATATTATTATTATATAGCATGTATTGTTGTGATCTTACGGTGAGCTCACGGCGTTTACGAAGAGACTGCATTTACCGATCAAAAATCAGAAATTCAGAGTACAATGTAGGATTTAAATTTAATGATATGGCTTTATCAAGGCTATTGGGATCTGAACGGTGAACGAATACTGACCTCACTAGATGAAAATAACGAATAGCGTTGACATTTTGTGCAGAGTACTTATTAGATTATATTAATTTATACATATATGTAACTTAATGACATTCTGTAAATATAGTTGATAATGCTAGGTTAGGTGACCGCGATGCGCCTGCGCAGTGGAAATGAAGGATTTGTAGCAATTTATCTTTTGTATCGATTTATTTTTATACAATTTACTGACATATTGTCGATAAACTACCTATAGGTTGTACTTGAGAAAATGTCTCGATTGATGTTGTAGGATGTTTTAAAATTATAACTAGGGCTAATTAAACTATGTCTTCAAAGTAATGACGTCAGACATCACGGCGATAGTCAACATTTTTTCCTATTTCTTAGAAATTTCTTAGTAAACTGTAATAAGAATAAATCTGGCCCAACGTTATCAAAATATCTTTGATATTAATTAACCACCAGCAATGAATTAGAACAAAAATTGCATTAGCACATCAAAATTGAAACTGTCTACTGTATTGAAAAAATAAATAAAATGCCTTAAAGTTTTTGCAATGTTTTATTTTTAAACACCAAAATATCTAATTATTACAACGTAAATTACGTGCCTTGTTAAGGAATATCTATATACTCAGAAACTACTAGCATAATCCCCGTATTGGGTCAGAAGTACCCCACGGTAAGACGGATTATGGCTATTAAGCGGAAATATTCGCTTCAAATATATCAAAGAAACCTTAGAAAAAGTTAGCTCTAAATGATTATTTTTATATAAAACGATTCCTAAATATTTAGTAAGGAAACGATAGAAAATAGGAAAGCTTCAAATCCCTTATTACGACCTATTTAAGGTTAAATCTAAGGACCTTAGATTTAATACTTTAACATACCAACTGAACTGAATAATAAACAATTTCGGAAATCCCTTGCTCTATATCAAATAACACCTAAACGAACTTGAAATAAAGCAGCGTAGGGAAATAATGATGACTCCTAATTCGAATTACAATAAAAAAGAGGGTGGAATTTTGGCGGCAACAACGCCTGCGACATTCCTTAGAAAACGGGAGAGCGGGAATCAATAAAGGATTTTCTGGCGGCTTGCTCACGCATGTGCGTGGCGCGAGCAGCGGCCCGACCGCCGGAGCAGCAGCCGCTATCGTGAACGGGTCGCCGACCAGCTCGCACCACGAACCGATCCCCAACGTATGCTCCCTCCCATGAATTCTCGCAAATCCGTCTCCTCACACCCTGACGCGGACGAGCTTTACACATCCTCGCTGACCGTCACCCCTATGCATTATGAAATAAATCTTAATAAGTAGCGACCCGCTGCGTTATTGGGCGTATGATTCGCGCGCAGCGTCACTGCGGCTGGGCGGGGCGGGGGTGACCCGGCGCGGCGCGCGGCGTGCGGCGCGGCGGTTCCCGCGCGACACTCTGTCCTCGCCCGCGCCACGTCGACTCGCCGACACGACGCACGACGCATAACCCACGACCACGACCCGATGACTCATGAGTGCGCCTGGTGACACTTGAGTGTAGTGTTGTTAGATGTGGAGTGGAGTGTCTCGGTAGCGTGTCATGTGGGGACTGCGATGGCTCTGAGAGGCAGCATGACCCGCCACCCGCCGCTGCTGCTCGTCGCGTTCCTGGCGGCCGCCGTCATCGCCAACCAGCTAGAAGACATTCCTCACAATGAGTAAGATTCTTTAAGAGATTATTATTCTAGTCATCTTATATAACACTATTTTAAGATCGACTTTAAAATACATATCTTAATCAGAAAGTACGATGCATGATAGCAGTTTAAAAATCTAATGTTTTATCATATACATAATTGTACCACTTGTACTACCAAAATATTAAACTGTAATGATTGATAAAATTATGAGGCAATATCTATTAATTTATTTAAAATGTTAGGTATTGATAACTTGTTGAGTAAGTAGTTAGTAAAATAAATAGTGATAATAATAGTATAGTTAGGTACTTGTATGTTATGTCATGCAAAATGTAGGTTTGGCTTCAAACTGACCCCTACATTGAGGAATTAAATATTAAAGCTCTGATTTGAGCTCCAATCCAAACATAAAAACTAATCACTTTACCCTTGGCCACTATTATATAAGGAAGATTGCCGTAAAAGTAACACTAGAGATGAAAATATGCGGCTAGCCAAGCACTGAAACCTGGACGCAAAGAAGAGTGTTTTCATTAGGGATAAAGTGGTAAGTCGCGTCGCCGGCAAATGTTGCTGTATGCAGCCGGTGGCGGTATGCATGTCACGGTTTATTTGAAAGCGGCGTTGTGCCAAACATCCCCACTGGTTGGGGAAACACTACGTTTGTACAAAACGTATCCACATAAGGCTCTGGCTTGCGCCGGAACTGTGTTTGTGCTCAATATTCAAAGCCTTTTTGTTTTCTGGTTTCCATTCGAAATTAACGCATCTTGGCTCAGGATAGAGCTAAAGTTATATCATCACAAAACATTCCGCTCCATTGCTAGACTTGCGTCTCATCTACTTTGTCAAAATGGGGGATTGAAGAGTAAATGGTAAAGTCCAGCAGCACACTGACTAACTGCGGATCAGTATTTCGCATACTTTTGAGAATATTATAGACAATTCTGTCATGCAGGTGACATGAATTTCAGAATGCTCGATTTACTTGGATCTGTCAGGGTGAATTGTTACGTTCACCAGGATGTCGAACGTTCGAACGTTTGATTATTAGAAGCTTAAATTAGGGATAGCCCTGAATAAGTCATCGATTTTGAATAAAATCAATGGCAAATAGGTACCATACCAATGTAATAATAATTCAGCTGGCCTACTTCAGAATGTATCGGCTTTTCTTCTTTAATATCTACCTGTTTACTGGAGTAGCGTAGTGGAGTATGCTCTAGGTCCTAGACGCCTTGAGTCTAGGCTACCTCAAGGCAACCCCCGTACTCGTGCTTAGTAGTGGGCAATTAATAAGTTGAAGTCAACATTTTGTTACAATATTTTGTAGTATAAAATAAGATTAATTTTTGTACATTTACTAGATTCATCTAGTACGTACATTATAATTTCTTAGGGAATGTCCACTTCCTTTATCTCGTGCTAAGCAGTTCAGTCAGTAACAGGCAATTACTGCTCGCTCCCCCGTACTTCCTTCCCCCGCCGATATAAGAAGATGAATTTCGGTAATGACGTGTTGGCACCTCGAACCGCGATTTGTTAAACGAAAAAGTTCACGAGTGACAGTTGCAAATTCCGACTTGGATCTATTCGTGATAAATGGGTGTTCGATTTCACTACAAAGGATATTTTAATTTTATTACGGGATTCAGAAAAATGGGCCCAGTAAATCTTTTAATGGAGTTCGAAAGCTATAAAGATATATTTCTATTCTCAATCTTTATTCTGACTGATTCAAAAGTTATCAAGCTTGAATTCCCGTATCATAGGTAAAATGCGCACAATCCGCGATGAGTTTAAAATCATACCTAATTTTGTATAAATCATTTTATACAATAATAATATTATTATATTATACACACATAACAATAATTATATTATATTAAATTTACATGAAATTTAAACAATCAATTGTGGGCTTTATCTCTGTTACGAATACCGTTCTGATTATTCTATTTATAGGTATGTATATTATCTGAGGATATATTTTCATAGGTAGTATTTTGAAAATAAACAATTAAGGGTTGGGATAATGATGATGTGGCGAAATTAGTACCTACATATAATAAAAAGCTCACTTATACACTGATACCCTCGCACTAGGACTCTCTGTGTCGCGGGTGGCTTAAACAACTCAAACAACACGTCACTAACAAACACCCATGAACCAAGAACAAACATCTGTCTGACGTGGCTGGGAATCGAACCCAGAACCCCTCACTTCGCAGGCAGTGTACCAACTGGGCTACGGGGTCATATATAGTAAAATAAAAAAATAGTATAAAATAAACCTTAAAAATTAGGCTTTTATATGGATATGATTTTATTAAAGTATAAGAGGTTAATCACCTGAATTCTTTACTATACTCCCATAGTATATAAGGTAGGTATGATTAATTCTGAGCCGTCGGTCTGATCGTCATAAAACTTAGTAGATGCGTCGGCAACTTCGATGGAATTTTAATTGTGTAAGGCCAACGGCTATTGCGGTTTTTGAGGTACAAGGGTTGAAAATTACAAAGTGGAATAGATCTGATGGGGTTCATATGAAGGAGTTTTGCCAGCGTATTCCAAAACATTGTACGTGGAAACCAATAACAAGTTCGATGTTTTACGTAATACGTAGGTATTACACCAGAAATTAGTAAAGTTAGCCTTTGGCGTGGAAAGTCTTGGTCCATGGGGGTTGGTTATTATATTTTATGATGGTTATTCTATTTTTAGTCAAATAACCAAAATACTAAAAGAAAATCATGCTGTCCCAGAGCTGGCAGTGTTCTCGCTCAGTGTATTAGCATTGCTATACAGCGAGAAAATGCTGTCAGACCTAGATAAATACATTTATTTTAATTTACAAATTACTTTAATCTTATTTATTTTCATGCTTTTTATGTCTATTGTATTTTATATGGAGTAAACATTTTTCAATATAATTTAAAATATCTTTGTAGAGATGGCCGTTCATCATTCATTTTATGAATGACGTATCCATATTAACAAGCATATTACTCCATGATATCCATAATAATCCACGTTAACGAGCTGATGATTACACAATACGTTAGACACTTAGATGATATATTGCACTTCTAAAACAATAAATGTGTTAATTAGGCATGTAAAAAAGTGACAATACAAATATTAGTAGCTTTATAAATTTTATGAAGGTAGGTCCTGGTCCTGTCTCCACCAATCCGCACTGGAGAAGCGTGGTGAAGTATGCTCTAGGCTACCTCAATGATGCGGAGAAATCCGTGCTCAATAGTGGGCCATTGATTGATTGGGTTGATGCGATAATATGTGTACCTCTTTATTTTTTCATTCTCTTATTTTTTATTTCAAAAAGAAAGAATAAATAAAAAAGTCACAAATTAAAAAAACGCACAGTGGGTAATGTCAATAAATTAAATACCTACGATAAATACAGATAAAATGTGGAAATAATATCTAATCACACAATCAAATAACACCGCTACCATATTCGTCAGCAACGCGTCGGTGATTACTCTGGCGCTGAAAACACGCATGAATGCCGATGACAACCGCGTGGTCATGATACCACGTGAGTAGCGTGGTTGCACTAGTTGTAAAACAACATGATTCATTCAGTGAAATACTACGGCGTCATTCCAGGAATATGATGTAGGTCGACGAGGTAATTCGCGGAATCCGATTGAGCTCAGTCTGGTTTTCTGTCTAGTAACACTTGGTTATATATTTGTAGTATTGCGAGTTTATATTAATTTAAAAGCTATATTTTATCAAACACTTGTAATGATAGAGTGATGACCCCGTAGGTGAGTGCACCTCGCAACCTCTTGAGCGGGGGATACTTTGTTCCAATCCAGATAGAGACAAATATTTGACTACTACCTTTGACCGTTCATGCTATCTGATTCTATTATACGAGTACATAATTATCTGTGATACCGACAATACAAGGAATTATAGTATTTGTATTTAATGTAGCTTTCCCCCCAACTTCGTTTAGCGTGGACGTCAGAATTAGTACCCTAAAGAAATGTAAACTCTATGATAAATAAAAGAAATAATGGGATTAACAATTCAAGGCTACGTAACAAACAATACTACAGAATATAAAACAGTAAAAATATCTATAAAACGTAAAAGTATTTACAAACCCATTTCCCGCGATGACATGTAACGTATCCTTTAATCCGAGTTATATACTATCTATCTGTCTGCCAAATTTCACCCAAATACGTTCAGTCGTTTTTTAATGAATTTGTAACAAACTTTCAAACTCAATCAATCTCCCTTCGATTCGAAATTAAAATTAAAATAAAATAACATTTAGCACATAATAAAATTCTTGAGTTTTGATGTTGGCATAGTCTTCAGTAATAGCTAAGTGATTTAAACGTTGGATTCTTGAACAGGGGGCCTGGGTTCAAATCCTGCACGCACTACTAATTTTCAAAAATAAAGTGCATATTAGAATTTAATTATCACTTGCTTCGTTAAACGAAAACATCGTGAGGGGACCTATAGGTACACCTGGAAGTTCTCCATAAAGTTCTCAATGTGTCCACCACCGAACTCGGCCAGCGTGGTTGACTGTGACCTATACCACTCACATTGTGAGAGGAGATCCGTGCCCAGCAGTGGGGCAGGTATGTGTTAAATCATGTGTGATGATGAAAGTTATAGGCGACGGTGACGGCGGTGACCGCCCACCATCAGGTATCGTAGGTACCATCTCGTTTGTCGGCTATTTATATAAAAAAGCAATGAGGTCTAGTTACAAGTTACAAGCAAATAAATATTCAACGAGAGTGATATTTACCCTAGCTAAGCTAATTACTTTTTCACTTACACCTTTACAGGGGCATAATGAATGTGTGTGAGGTAATTACAGGAGCAGAAACTTACAATTATTCATGACCCTGCTTGTATTTTACACGTGTACGTAATTAGAACAGAGCGTGAAGATGCATATCTAATTAACTGCGAAAGTAACCTTGGATAGGATAACTTATACGGCTATTAGGAACGAGAAATTGTACATGCAAGTAGTAAACCAACATTGGACAAAGTATTGAAGTTCTCCAAAAGGTTCTTATGAAAAAAGTAGGTTAAATTCAATTTAATAAATTAAGCCCTCCACTGTATATTTAATAACATAACCATTGACTTATAATAAGTCTATAAACATAACGATATTGTTTCATTTTCACTTGACTAGAACAATTAAGATAATTCATCAATACATTTATTTTATTTAAATCCCAGAGTTCTTTTAAAATCGTCAGTGAATACTAAAGATTTTGATTAGAGTTTTATTTTTCTAAAACGTTTAGTTACAAGTTAAACAAAACCAATCCATCTTATCTCTCGAGGTTATAAATCAGTCCAAAATTTGAATCCAGTTAAACACAAATTATACGCATCATGATTATAATAATTGAATCACCAAACTATGTTAACTTTCCAGTCCAGTAGGTTCAAACCTTTATTAACTATATCTCACAACTGTTTGACGCATTAAAAGACGTATTAATCATTAAAAGTATGATTTTTAATGATTTACTCATATTACTTTCAAGCATAATGGGCATATTATGGTTTGGCGCTATGAGTTTTTGTGCCTTCTGGCTTCAGTTATATATCAAAAAAGTAAAGTATGTACAAACTATTCTAGGAGACGAGATAAGAATAAAATCTTCAAGTACACTTCGTCTGAAAATATTACTGTCTATTTATATTTATTTTGTTCCTTTGTGCTCCTTCCAAAGGCTCAAAGTTTGTGTGAGACAGTTCTATCTGGATGCTGCATATACTGCCGCATTGTACTATCTCAATGTCTAATATTGTAGATAAAAACGTTATTAATTCTTTATATTTTTGTATTACCAGATGGAGAATCTTAAATTTTAGTAATCTCTTAGTCTCATAAATAAAATCATTCAATTTGACATAACAAAGTAAGAACTATAGGCAATGTAACTTACCCATGGTACAACATTGCCCATAATTCAACTACTAAGTTAGGCTACGGGCATTAGACTTACCCGTTGTTGAAATGGTGGAAAAACCGTTCCCCTGGTGTAACTACTTGAACTACGCGGTTGGACCACGAACATCAAACTTAACAAATGACCAACATGGTGGTAAGTGATCATCTATGAACGTCAGTAACGTACGTCATTGAAGCGCTGTCGGCAAATAAAAAAGGTTATCTAGCGTCTTATATTAATTTCCACTCTAATAATTGAACAACTGAAACACTTTATATAATTGATTTTATCAAGCGTAGTTAACCAGTCATAATGACCACCCAACCACACAGTTGCTAGTAACCCTTCCTGGGAAACCAGTGGTCCCAGGTTCGATGTCCGGCCGGGACAAATATTTATGTAACACATAAATCTTTGCAAACTAACACCCATGACCTGGTCATGGTGTTAGTAGTGTTATTTGTGTTGTTCGTGCCACCTGAGACACAGGAAATCCTACTGCGGCGTTATGAGTGCGTTAGCGTTTATTTATATACATTTATAAAAAACTATATCGATGCATTTACTATCAGGATTAAGCCTAGCAAAAGTCGTAAGACTACGCGTCCCCAAAAGAGCTCGGTAATATTGCCTCGTATTACATTTCTTCTTAAATGTTATTTTTATTAGAGTAATATTACCTGGATCTAAAGGCACAATAAAACGTAGGCGTTAGCGTAAATTCTGTATCCACACACCGTGAGTACCGTGTGTTGGTGTTACGAGTAGATTACGTTACCCATGTTCCGTTGCGTCATTTTCACTTTGAGAGTTTTCCAATTCATGGTTATTGTGAAAGGTCAATCGTTTAAATATACAATCATTATACTTATTTTTAATTGTTTTATGATCTTGATCAGATTGCCCTTTTATATTGAGTTATTTTTCGTATTTGCGGATATTTGATTTTATTTTACTGTAATTCGATTCAACGTCATTTAGTTTTACCGTTCTAGATTATGATACGCAACTCTGTTTCTGCTGTGCACATGCCCTATCTTTGGATAGCTAGATGACTATGATCGAATTAATACCAGGCATGAGACTACAGTAAAATAAATAAAAGGTAATGTGTGTACAAATAATAAGATCAAACATAACACACACCGACACCGACAGTAGTATCAACTCAAGTTTAAGGTTACTGAACCTGAAAATACCGCGGGCTCATAAATTGAACATGTATTTTATTTTACCACCATAACAACGATGCGGCGTGGCGTGGTGATTACAAATTACTTTGTAAATTCGTACCGTAACAATAGGTCAAAACCATCAAAACCTCATCAGCCCGTAAAACATTTTTGGTATTGGTTGATACTGTTAATATGAAAAATAAATATCTGTGACGAAGATTAATAACGGTGACCATAGCTCATACCAGTCGCTACAAGTCGATTAGGTAACATCCTGTGTCTATTCGATATTGTATTTACAGTCCTTTCCGGGGTTAAAAATCTTGGCATGAAATAATGGACATTCTGATTGAAGACAAACACTCCTGTAAACAAAACCTCTATTCTAACTTGAATATATTCTAAATTAATATGATTATTTTCGGGTCGATTACTAATTCCAGGCTCAACATATAAAAAAATATTTGATAGAAACCGTATCTTGAAGTTTTGATTTTGATTAAAGTTGTGATCTTGAAATTGTGTTTTTTAATAGAAACGCTATAGATAACCACAACACCGGATAAGTCAATGACTATTCGCGTTCGTAGGTAGTACGTAGCGCGTAGCACGTATTCGTAGCAGCGAAGCATACCGAAGCATCACCAATGTTTTGCTATTTTCTTCTCGTCTTCAATTACTTGCTTTTTTTCTGCGAAATCCATACTTCCATACTAATATTAATGCGAAAGTTTGTGAGGGTGTATAAATGTATGTTTGTTACTCTTTCACGCAAAAACTGCGGAATGGATTTAAATGAAACTTTACAGTAATATAGCTTATGCATCAGAATTACAAATAGGCTACAATTTATAAAGACATTGTAATTTGGCCATAATAGTAGGTAATAGTAGGTAATATAACATGTAGTAGATAAGTAGGAAAAAAATCTTGCCCTGTGAGAGCTATTTTGACGTGCGCTGCCTATATAAACCATTGGAGCTTTAAACGTATTGTTAGATTTTTTGTCATAAATAAGTCTAAATAAAAGTCCCTTTACGTGAAAGCCACTACATCCAAAATCGTGAGTTATAAATACAATTAAATTGGGTACTGTTTTACAATGCACATTTTATAAAATTCTTATCAAAAATGATATATTTGCACAAGGTATGTGTTACTACAAATATATAATTTACACTATTACCCTTATATTATTTAAAAAAAGGATAGAAAACTATGCTCAATCGTCAAAAAGTAATAAATTTATCAAAAATAAATACAACTAAGGAACTATGATAAACCAAATTTGTTAAACGCCTATAAATACTGCGTCCCGTGTTAAAAAACTGACGTAAGAATCGAGTTACCAGGTGATCGGCGTCAATTAAATTCCTTTTATTGCCGGCGCAGCGGTAGAAACAGGCAAATGAAACTAGTTATGATCTGTTTCCACAACGTAAATATTTGCGGAGCGGCACGCGGGGCACATGTCAAAGGCGGCCGGCTTCGGTATTGATCTAGCGCGGGGCGAGGAGGGTCGAGGGGGGGCGCGGAGAGCGCGGCGGGGGGCGGGGAGAAGCGGCGTACTACGGAGGCTGGCTTACGTAAGGGCGCAGCGCGTCTAACACCCCGTCTACTAGCTCGCCGACGCTGATTAATAAAACAACTGGTATCGAGACGCTGCAACCAAGATTATGATCGTTGCCCAATCTATAATGAACTAACTTTAGCCAACGGGACCAACAGACTGTTAAAGTGCCTGCACCGCTCAGCTGTTTATCTATCTATATACTCGTATATAAAAATATTGCGTTACTGAGTGACTGACAGACAACGCACAGCCGAAACTACTGAACGCAAGAAGCTGAAATTTGGCATGCACATAATTATGTTCCTTGGGGAGTGTAGGGGAGCACTAAGAGAGGATTTTTGTAAATTCCCCCGCTAAGGGGATAAAAAAGGGGATAAACAGATTTTTTGGAAATTGGCGGGCGTAGCCGCGGGGGAATGCTCGAACCAATCTCGTCTGATGAAATGCGTACTTGCTCTTATACCTATTGTTTTTATTGTAAAATGTTTTCTTTACAGACACAACATGATAAATGAAATACAGTTTAATCTATATTGTGATTTTATATTAATTATAATAATATAAAATATCTCGGTATAAATCAAATCGGACATTATTTCTGTTATATGTACCTACTAGTTGTCCCGGCGTACTTCGTACCGCTTTATAATTAAAAAATGTTTTGGTGATATATCGACAGCGATGCCACCTACCGGGTCCAATTGTGAATCTAAACCATTCTCGGATCCACCTGAAGACACAAAAAAATTTCGACCAAATCGGTCAAGCCGTTTAGGAGGAGTTCAGTGACATACACACTCACACTCGAATTATATATTATGTACCTATGTATTGTACCATCTGTATTTTTTTAATTTGTATGATAAACGGTAGGTATAAAAGTAAATAAGTAATAAATAGGTTAGAGAATGCGCCAATCAGAAGCATTGTGGGCCGTACATACAAAATCAGGGATAAAAAACGAAGTCCCACTCTCCGACTTTCTAATATTGCCTTTTACGGTACCCTGAAAACTAAGGACTGTTGTCACGCAATGAGAAAATGTATCCAAATTACTTTTTAAGTAAGTATTAGTATAAAATAAGGAGCAGAAAAATATGAGTAAAATATATTATAGTAACAACTAGGACCTATTCCTTAACGACCTGTTTCATTAGCACGATAAAATTTCAAAGTGTACACACACACGGTATATTTTTTTTATTGTAATTATTACAAAGTTTCTCAGCTGAACTGTAAGTAATGTTTTTTATAATGTTCAATGCCTTAGCGTAGATTATCACGAATTTTAAGAAACTGGAATTTAAGAGGAAGGCAGTGAAATACGTGTTAACAAAAAATTGTAATAATTGTGATACTTATCTCTATAACTACAACACACTCTATATACGTAATAATACTTACAATAAAAAAAAATATAATATATATATATAAATATATAATATATATATAAAGATAATTACAATAAAAAAAAAATTACAACTTATTTTATAAATGCGTTCCTGAAGTCCGTCATTGGACATGAATATTGATAGGCAAATGAAAGCCGTTTGTAATCAGATAAATAGTTTGGCTAACGAGCAACCGACTCTAAGAAATCTTTAACTGGAAATATCAAATACTGTTATCATAGAATTGAAGTCTCAGCAAAAAATAATTTTATTCGTAAAGGCCACCATAATCTTTCCATGAATCTGTCTGACCACAAATCTATGGATTCCTCACTGCTTTCTCCAAAGATTCCTTCAGACTTAATGTAGGGCAAATAAATTTAATGTCAGTAATTATCTCACGTCACTTCAATGTTATATCGTTCATTGCGATGTCGGGAGTGGCTGAGGAAATTAAATACTGATTTTCAAAATCAAACAAAAAATATGCTTAAATTGTACTTACGTTGTCGTTGCACGATATCGGATTATTGTACAAAAATAGAGATTTAAAATTCATAGATATTGATAGGATAGAATAAAATACGTAGGGATTTTGTCTCTATACTTTGCAATTTGCATACTTATTGTTATTTTTATTAATGTCGATTCGAAAGAATCTCCGGTGAAAAAAAAACAATTTAACGTTAACGAGGTCTACGAACTAAAATTATACAACCAAGACATAAAGTCGAAGTATATAATAAGCTCATTCCTCCAGCCGAAGTGCCAGTAGGGAGGGAACCCAAGTGTATGCGCTAAATCAGGATGGTTTAAACCTGCGAAAACAATGTTCCTTAAATTCAGGTGAGAGGTGAAGCGAGCCACCTCGCGAGAGTGCGCCCGCCGCGGCTAAACCGATTACAGTAACAAGATATTGTAAGCGGATCTTTGCCGTCTTAATCCGATTTCCTTTGTATTTTGCCAAGTCCTTCTCTAAACGTAGGATCGCTCGCTTATTTACATTTTTGAAAATGTGTAGTAGTATTTTCTCGAGTCAGTCGCACTTTGTTACATAGAGAAAAAAACTATTTTTGACAGAATTTCTGGACGAGGATTAAAGAAAACCATTAAGATAAACGATGAGGCTAAATAAAATAATAAATATTTAAGTACCTACTGTACGTAAATCTAAATATAAAAAGGAGAAGACTGACTGACTGACATATCAACGCAGAGCCTAAATTATAAGAATTAGAAACTTGAAATTTTGCACATGGGTTCCATATAAGTATAACGTAGGGGGAGTAAGAAAGGATTTTTGAAAATTTACTCCCTAAGGGGTAAAACGGGGGTGTAAGTATGAAACTTTGCCGTTTTTGAAGGTCTTCTTCTTCTTAGTCGATGCGTTCTTGACAGAACGGTCGTGGTCATCATGTGGGTCTTTTTGGGGCTGATGTAACTCGCCTCACGATGTCTCGCCATCTTTCCCTATTGGCTGTTAGTCTAGTACACACATGTACAGGACCACCCACCGCAGATTTTATTTGGTCAGTCCAGCGCATGGGTGACCGCCCGCGAGGTCGTACACCTTCTACCTTGCCTTGCACAACAAGACGCTCGATAGATTTTTCGTTTCTTCTCGAAACGTGGCCAAAGAACTTTAAAATGCGTTTTTGTGTGATAGATGACAGACGATGTTTGATGTCAAGTTCCTTGAGTATGGAGGTGTTGGTTCTGAATTCGGTCCACGACACTCCGAGCATTCTTCTCCAACACCACATTTCTAGGGCATCTATCTTCTTCTTTTCTACTTCACGCAAGGTCCACGTTTCGGAAGCATAAAGAAAAATGGGGAACACGAGCGTGCGGACAAGTCTCAGCTTAGTACTTCTTGTTATTTTCCGGTTCCTCCATATTTTCTTTAATCTATCCATGGCATTCCTTGTCATAGCCATACGTCTTTTTATTTCCTCCATGCAACCCCCACTGTTACAGATCAATGCACCCAAGTAAACGTAAGATGTGACGACCTTGCAACCTGCTAATTCAGTCACATCAGGTGCATTATTATTGCAGCGATCCACAATCATCACTTTGGTCTTTTTTCGATTAATCCTCAGGCCGAACTCAAGACTTACAAGCTCCATCTTCTTAAGCAATTCTTCCATGAGCTCAGCACTGGTCGCAAATAAGGTTGTATCATCTGCGTAGCGAAGATTTGCAATCCTATAACCACCTATGCTAATACCATCTTTCCAGTCCTCTAAAGTAATGCGCATCACTAGTTCGGTGTATATATTGAACAAAAGCGGTGATATTATACAACCCTGACGAACACCCGCGCTAGGATGGAAATTACTTGATAGTATTTCATCAGTGCGTACTGAGGCTGATCCATCTTCATAAAGCCGTCGAAGAAGGTATATTAGATGAGGCGGAGTTCCCATTTCTGTCAAGGTCTTCCACAGAATTGGCCAGTTAACTGAGTCAAATGCTTTAGAGAAATCCACAAAGCAAATATATGCTGGCTTGTTGAATTCTCGAGCCTTCTCGATAATCTGGCGTATAATGAGAATTTGCTCTCGGGTTCCCTTCCCTTTAACAAATCCTGCCTGTTCTGGCGCAATTTCTTTAGACAAATAGGATTTTAGCCGTTCATTTAGTATATGCAACATGATTTTACTGGCATGAGATATTAGAGCAATGAGTCGGTAGTTATTGCACTTTTTTGTTGAACCTGTTTTATGTAAGGGTATGAAAATGGTATGTGCCCACTCTGTGGGCCACTCTCCAGTCTGCCATATTCTGTTGCATATATTATGAAACATTATGACTGCTCGTTCTCCAAGGGCTTTTATAGTCTCTATGGGTATGGAATCAACACCAGTGGCTTTCCCATTTTTCAGGTGTTTAATTGCGTTTCTGATCTCCGATTTGAGAATGTTGGGCTCCAGATTCTCGCTGTCGGGTTTTGTGTTAGGGGCCATTACAGATTGCGGGCCTTCGAATAGAGACTGGCAGTAACCTTTCCATATTTCGGAGATTCGGCTCAGTTCAGTAATTACTTTACCTTCATTATCCTCAATTGCCCATGTTTTGGAGGATAATGTTTTAGTGATAAGATGGATTTTCCGAAATAGGTCTCTCGATTCATGTTTGTCCGCATGACTTTCTATCTCTTCGCAGATTTTCTGAAAGTAATCATTATGGTCTCTTCGGCAACCTTTTTGGATCTGTGCAGTTAATAGATTTATCTCTCTAACATCAGAACCAGCAGCTTTTTTCTGGCGTCTTTCATCAACTAGAGCAAACGTGTTATCAGTCATCCAATGTTGACGTTTCCGTGGTATATCGGTAGGTGTAGATTGTGTTACCGCGTCTGTGATGAAAGATTTTGCTCTGTTCCATAGCAATTCTGGTGGATCTTCAGAGAGATTTTCGTTTATCCAACAATTCCAGTTGTTTTCCACTATTTCGATGAATTTGGTGCTGTCCTTGACTTCAATTTTCTCTTGTTTCTTAATATTTCTGGCTGCTCTCAGTTTCAGCTTTAATTTTAAAATCAGTAGTTGATGGTCTGATCCACAATCAGCACCAGGTAATGTGTAAGAATTCTGAACTGATGTCTTCCACCTCGAGCCAACCAAAATATAATCTATCTGGTTGCGATAGTTTCCGTCTGGTGAAGTCCAGGTATAGCGTCTGCGTACGTGGTGCTGGAATAAGCTGTTCGCTATCACAAGGCTGTTTTCCGTGGCAAATTGCATAAGACGTTCACCCCTTTCGTTGCGCACTCCGAGGCCGAACCTACCTACGCAGTTACTGAGGCTATGTGAGTTTTCCCCAATTTTAGCATTTTAATTAATTTTGAAGGTATTCGAATAAAAATCAGAATAAAGGTATTTCATTGAAAGTTATGAAACACGTATAAAATATTTTTTCGAAAATCATCCCTTAAGCGGGTAAAAGGGGGGTTCAAAGTTAGTATGAAAGTTCTCTGGTTTTATCAAATTTTATATATTTAGGTATTTTTCGCGGGCGAAGCCGCGGGTGCAGGCTTGTAGAATTATATTCCCCAAAAAATAACAGTAGTTAGTAACTAGCAAGCAAGCAAGGAAGTAATAGCAAGCTATGCAACTACTAATGTGTATAAAATAATAGAGTCGAAACTTGTCGTTTCTGAAAAAGTAAAATGATAAAATCCTAAATATTTCTAAAGATTTCCATAAATTTTAGTACATTCATAAATTTTGTTTCTCGTGTCAGAGAAATGATATAATGTGGAACAAGCAATGAGCATTACATTAAAGCAAATTTTGTCTTCAGTCTTAAAAGATCATCTCCCAAGGCGTTTCGTTTCGCCGAAGTATTTCTAGCGGTAGCGAGACGGCCGCTTCCGAACACCTGCTGTCGTCCGAAGAACATTTTAAATAATTTTAAATTCGCAACTTCTGCCGGTGACAGCCGAACTTGCGGGAACAATGGCCGCGAAACATTCCTCGATTGCTAATGAGGACGTACTCAGGAACAATTTGAATTTAGCGAAACGGAACAAGGAAATAGGGTATTCATCAATTGACGGGACGCTTCATTTGCTTCGGTAATGTATCTAATATATTTTACGTTCCTTTTATAAATATTGTTTACTGGATATAAGTTTTCCTTTTAGACTTTTTGGTTAAACTGCACAAACCTTAAATACTCAAAAAATAAAGAGCCAGTCTTTTCTTTGTTTTTCTCTCTTTTTTTATTAGCCGGCACCGGGCGGTATATGGGCGACGGTAACTAGTTATACATAGTGGCTATACATAAAAAATATTTCAATTTAGATGAAAGTATTCTTCTATAGAATTATCAGTTTATTGAGTGTAGTGCTCATCGTATTGACCAATAATTAAATTTTATTAATGATGTGTTAATGACATAATTATAGAACAGTATTTAAAAATTTATTTCTCACGTCAGCTTTATAAACATTTGGTTTAACACTAGATGTCTGCATACAATGAATACAGAGATCGCATTGATTATAGTGATCTATAATTATGCACCTAAATCTTGCTGAGAGGATTTTCGGGGCCCACATAACCCGGAAACCTCATTAAACACTTTCTTCCTTGTAACAACAAAGACTACGACACACACACTTGTACACTATACTTAGTTACAAACCAAAACAATCCGCACAAATACACTTAGAAAATAATTTCTCAGCATGATCAAACGCGTGAACAAATACAATAAAACAAACACGAGTGAAACCAAAGATTGAACAGGATGGGCTGTTGGGAATTAATGGAAAAACATTTTCAATCGCGACCGCCCTCGGTCGTTCCTGGGCAAACACAGGTATTGCCTTTAATTAAATTGCCCTTGTATCCCACGACAATGATGGCTTTGTATATTTATCATAATCCAGCATTATAAATGTGCCGATGTAACAGATAACATTACCCACGTGTAATGGAGGCGATCGACGAACTGGAAAAAATGCTTAACACGTTAAGTGCGAAGCGAGGCCTAAATCACCCCTGATGCAACTTCCCTGTGGTGCGGCAAGCAAAAAAGTGAATTTCTCTGTCGTGCGAATGGCATAGCTTTGGTTTGGTCCAGTGTAGGAAAGAGATAAATATATATTTGATATCACTAATGGTTCCGGACTCGGTGGTGTACCTACCTTGGTACCGGATGTCTTAGGCCTCGTGCCGCACTGAATTAATATAATTTTAATGCAGTGCGGAACGAGGCTAAAACGTCCCATATCCCCCCTGACCTCGTACCGCACTCAACGCGAGCTTCCCGCGACCAGTGTTGTGCATCACAATCCATCTCGTGAAGCTGATAAAAAATCCAAAAAGATTTTGACTCAGTGCACTCAGTGCAAAAAATCTTATTGTCTACCCTGTTTCAATGAAAAACACTCATAAATAAGTACAACATATATATTGAGATTTTTATAAAAAAGTATATTGATACTGATTTTTTAATGCTAATTCAAGTTCTAATAATTGTATTTTTAAAGCCCGAGGCAGAATACATAGGACAGTTTCTTTTCTACTTCTGGTTGCCTTTTTTTTCTATTCTGTGAACCGCATTAAGATTTTCATATACAAATAGAAAGATAAACCTTATGCATAAACCGTAATCCATTATTTTCCAATAATAAGTCTGTAATAGGTGCCTCTAAAGGAGTGCGCACATTACACCAACTCGACGTCAACTCCACTCCGACTCCACTCCGTTTCAACTCCGACGTTCCGTTCCGCGATCAACGCTTCATCGACGTCAACTCGACTCCGTCTCCACTCCGTTTCAACTCCGACGTTCCGTTCTAGGTACATTACGTCATTGTGTCGGTCGACGCGTGGACTACTCGTCTGCGGTGAGTCGTCGACGCGTTGGTCTCGAAACGGAACGGTTATGGGTGTAGGGCGAGCAGTACAGGGCTTTTAAGTATAAGTTCGAAATTCAACCTTACCTTCAAAGATATAAAGCTCATAACTGATTATTAGCTTTGTCAAGGTTTTAGTCGCGTTGGCGTCGGTCGGTCGTGGAGTCGTTGTAATGTGCGCACTCCTTTAATGGTATAGAATGGAACGCTTCGTGCGCGAGTCCGACTCGCACTTGGCCGGTTTTTTTTTCTTTATGGCGCCTTCAAGCACAATTTAGATTATTTTAAAAAAAATGTATCCTTTGATAGCTTTGTGTTGTTTTGCCAGGTTTTGCCCTTAAAACGATCTAATGAGATATAATTGATCAAAATCGGTCAAGTCGTTGCGTAGTTAAAACAGTTTAAAAACGTCGATATTATTTTTCCCATCACTAATCGCAGCGAAAATTTGCCCTATTTCAGTGTGTTACGAGGTGTATAAGATCCCATATTTTGTTTTGCTAATAATTCCTAAACTAGCCATCAGATCCCGGGGCGACGGTGGATTAGGGTTCATCAATTCACTGTCTATATCAATAAGGACCAAAATTCTCATTTATCTTTGATTTCGCGCCAGAAAATGGATTTTAGTCTGTAAAAGGAGGTGGGGTCTAATAGACCGCGTGTCGCCCTAACGTCTGGTCACGGTACGGGCCGATTATACCTCGTGCCGCAGGAACGGAAAGTATGCAAAAATTGGTGCCGCAGCTAACGTGTTAACCTGCTTCCCCACTCGCATTTATTCTCCGTGACAGAGTTATAAGGAATATTTAAAAATAAATTTCCTCCCGTCGTTTCGTGTTTCATTTCACCTCCGCCTAAATCGCATTATGATAAATGTCAGCGATCCCGTGAATAAGTCCTGTAAATTCTTTTACATTTCAAAATGAATCATTTTACATCGCTCGTGACAACGATTATGAATTAAATATTCATAATAAATGAGATTATTTTTATACAAATCGCACCCTTACTAATATAACGATATAATACCAAAAAGTAGTTATTTGGGTCTTCACGTTTTAAAGATTGTGGACGAGACATTTCAGCATATTTTTCGTATGTTCGATGTTGATATCCGTGGATTGCAGGATTCTCTGAGCATAATATTGATTGCATGACTGTGTGGCCATATATTCTGCTTCCTTCTTGGCCGTCAACGCGCTAGTAATGGTGTTCCGACTGTTTATACCCGACTGTGAACAGTCGAACATCAAGTGGTCTCCAGGTCTGCTTTTGTTGGCTATTGATAAAAAAGTTATTAAGCCATTTAATCATGTCGTAATGACCCTTTTTTATACATTTTTCGTATAACCTATTTCATTGTTGCAGAGTCAAGAACTGGGCGCTAAAATTCGGCGTTGATTTATGGGAGTTTGGCAGGCACTTCACGAAAATGAACCAAATACAAAATGTAAGTAAACTTTACCTTACAACCTCTATACTCTATCTATACAAAAAACTCACGTTCTAAGGTTTAATGCGACATCTCAGCTAAGACTTGGAGTTACTACGAATCTTTTTGGCTTCAAAGTGTCGCGAAAGCTAGGGCCACCGCTGGCTCTGTCGGTCGGACGCGTTGCTACAAAAACACAGAGAGAGTTCCCACCACGCCCTGAAGCGTGAAGCCCCCGAACTCCCGAACCTTGCCCGCCTCCCCTCACCCGACCCAGTTACTGAAGGGGCCCCCTGTCAGATCAGATACAGCCAGGATACGCTCGCCCCACACTCGGATACATTTACCACTACAATAAATTAACCTTCGATTCATGCGCCTAATGAACACTACACCAATTATCCCGCACAAATATTAATATGCCGATATTGTTCGGGTAATTCGTTTTGGCAGAATTATTTGTTAGTCGAAATTTGTTATTGTAATTTCGGGAGTTTAATGATTTCATTGGAATATGAACGAGGTAACAAAATAAGTCATGTGAATAGATGGCTACGATAAAATATTTTATGGTTTGCCGTGGTTGACATGTAAAATATTTTATAGGTAAGTCTGAAAAAATAATGACATAATCGCACATCCGCCGATACCATGTCAGTCCGTATCGCAGGAAGTAAAATGATTAGCGGTGGCAACTCGTCGCGTGATCACATGAACAGAAATCGTTAGGCTTTCCAAATATTTTTGCTTAACATGTGATGTCTACATTATTATGTATACGTGTGTTTCTTTCTGTAAATTTTAATGCTGGTATATTTTGTACAATTTGTTAAATCTATATTTTACAATTTGTTAAATATAAATCTTTATCCACAGATTAATTTTATTACATCTACTAAAAATAAATTGTAACTTCGATGTAGTACCTACTATATTGATATTATTTATGATATGGTTTTTAAAATCTGGCCATAACAGTTTTCGAGTATCGTAAAGATAGAGAAGTCGGTTAAAAATAGTAATTCATAGCTGATTGAAAAGAATTGAAATGATGCATGAGTATGTACACGAATACTGACGATAATCTGAAATAGTTCGGAGCCCGATAGTGAGCAGAAAACTGCGTTACCTTAGACGCAAAAGGAACCCTTTGCATCCCCAAATTCTTGAAAGCCTCTTTGTATTGATATTTTATTGAACCGAGTGTTTTTTTATTTATTTTTTGTGCGTCGTCTTTGCCATTTTTGTCATCAGACGGGGATGATTGTAGGGATATGGCGAAATGTTGACGACGTGAAATATAATCAGTTCCCCGCGCTCGCCACTCGTCCCGTCAGTCGTCATCCAATAGTCGTGTAAATAACTAGTATGTTTTGATCTAAAAATACCTCCTTAATTGCCGTGTAAGTTGTGGTCTTGTTTAGTGGAAATAGAGTAATTATCTGATTTCAGACTTTTATTGCAGTGAACCCGAACCTGCACCTTCTACCACTCACCCAGCACATACTAATATTATAAATACAAAATTAACTATGTCTGCCTGTCTGCTACATTTTCATGTTTAATCCACTAAACCGATTTAGATGAAATTTGGTATGGAGATAGTTTGAGGCCCTAGTATTGCTTCATACGTATATAGTAGTCTTTTTAATATTATATCAGTTATATATTTAAAGATGACATGACGTGTAGATTGCCTAGAGACATTCATTTTTATTATTTTATGTATTTTAAAAATGGAATTAAACATAATTCGGTGTAAACATTTAAATATAACATGATTTCATTAGAAGCTATAAGGGACTTGTTTATGAAACGAAATGGAAAGCTTCGATAATTTTTAAAACAGCGTGGCGTATGAAAGATGATTGAAAATAGAGCGCTACGCCGTAGCAACAGTTTGTAATTCAAAATAATTCAGGGACGTTCTTAGTAGTTTTAATGTCTGTTAAGATCCTACTACTAGTAGTATTTGTATATATATTAGTAGGTTATATTGGTAGCAGTATAAATTAATAGTACCAATAGGTATGTATAATATGAACGCTTACACTCATATCCAGTTGACATGGACAACTCAAAGAAGACATTACCAAAATCGACGGTCCGAGAACAAAAAATACATATATTCATAAAATACGTAATTAGACATCTAATAAAGTATTTAGCGTTAGTATATATTTAGCTTTTTACTTATGTGTAGAATATTACCTGAATTTATTATGTTCATCTGCGCCATTTTTCTATCTTTCTTTCCGAATTTCGGTCCCAGCCAAGAAATGGAACTTGTAATCGTACCACAGATTCAGTCACTACAAGTGTGCTACGAAATGGTTGGTAGTCCAAAACTTAGAATAGAATAACGTATAGCTAATGAAAATCGTACACAAATCCTGTGAAATTCACGGGAGGTCAGCCTCTTCATTATATGGTAGTTCAGTCCCGCAGCACAAAGTGTTCTAGTTTAAGTCGATAAAAGAAGTAAAAGAAATTGCAGAGTACTCCGGATTTATTGCAAAGGATTGTAAAGTAAGAGCGTTCCAAGTCGAAACGAGGATTGCCGGCCCATTGTTAAACTTTCCTACTGGAATATGAAAAATTTTACTTTGCCACTATTAAAATCGTAACTACCCACTGTTCGCGTTTGACATAAATACGCCACAAAATTATACCAATACAGAACTGATTAAATATTAACTTGCGATTAAAATCGCTTGTGTGGAACTAGCTGGGACGATGTTAGTTAGAAGTTATTCTATTAACTCACTCATACCCCGCACTAGGATTCCCTGTGTCGCGGGCGGCATGGCCAACACAAATTACACCCATGACCTGAGAACAAAAATTTATCTGTCACATAAACATCTGCCCCGGCCGGGAATCCAACCCGGAACCCCTCGCCTGGCAGGCAGGGTCACTACCAACTAGGCTACGGGGTCGTCATATAATAAATCTGTAAATTATCGCTGTCTGTACATGGAAGACATATAAAAAAATTAATATTGGGGGCAATTATTAACGCAATAAAACCCAAAATAATGATTGTTAGAATTGTAGTCAAGTGTGACTGGCAAACATCCTAACACCAGTAACACTACAGGGTTGAGTATTTCTAAATTTTAAAATTGGAAAACGTTTTACAAAGCTTCACCATTTCTTCTTTTTTAATAACGCTTCGTTGACAACCGGGCGACCGGTTCTCTCGTTTATATGCTATGGAGAAAAAAGTTGTTAGATAATTTTCCGTGGTAAATATACAATGCAAGAGAATATGCATAAATATTCCGCTTGTATTTCAGCGGTCGGTTGCGAATACATAATGCGGGGGTGAAGCTTGACAGGGTGGCGACAAGAACTGCCCTTATTTAATACTAACGCGTGAAAACTGGTCGGCCAACAACTTTGTGGACTAAGTAGTGAGGATTTACTATGGATATATAAATTGGCGTATACGCCAATAAATATTTAGTATCTGTAAAAAATCAATTCATCTACATCCTCACTAACCTATCGCTTGCATCGGTTTTCCTCTCGGAATGAGAACTATTTTTAAAAAACAACATCTATCAACAGGACATCTACACCTTATAAGAAGAAACTCCTTCAATTTTGAAATACCAGGTAGTACCAATATCGCTACCACAATAAATGTAAGTGTAGCATAATAGAATCAGTGCATTTCATTCAGTGAATACCTACATTTATGTTCAAATAAATTAAATATTGTTCTTAATATCAATTGTCATTGATATCCTTAATTAATTTACACTTCATACAGAAGCATAAATAATACGAATATGTTGGCAGTACTAATCAATAGTTGTATCAATCAGAAAAATATTTCATCATTTTGTTCATCGCAGTAATAATAACAATCAAAATTCTGCGAGAGATCGAGCCCCTGAAAGTAATATAATGTTTCGCGAGAGAAACTTTCACATCGGAACTTATTCAATATTAGGACGGCGCGCCATTATGGGTGCGCTATCACTCGATAATCCAATCGAATGATAGCTAGCGATTAAAAATAATCATGAAATTCAAAGATCTAGATCGAGATCGCAGATTTTTATCATTTTAAATTATTCTATACTTTAATTTTTCTCTTATACCAAATTTAATTATACATAGACTATATAAAGAGCGTTTATTTTTTACCGTTATAAAAATAAATCAATTTAGTGCACAGTTACGGTTTCTATTGGAGTTGTAAATCCAAATTGGGTTAACTCGGCGACATGCTCCACCGACCAGTGCAGTGCATACTCGTAATAGGATAGATAAGTTCAATGATTGTTGACATACTACAGATCGTTCTGTAGGGCGGAAAAATGATTTCCTGTTAATTCGTATTGTCAATCGTATTATCGTATTACCAACTTCCAAACAGATATTTTTGGTATTTATTTTATGTGTAATAAACGTTTTATTTAATCTTCTTACATATGCACATACATACATACATATGTACGTCTCCTTAGAACTGTGCTGTATGGGATGACGTGAAGGCAGCTAGCAAGCGACTAGAGCGTCGCTCACCCGAGCTAACCCTCAGGTTTACCCACTCATCATCACTCATCAAGAGCCATTCTTTCCTGTAATGGATGACCATTGGACCAGGAAAAAATGCTTTACAGTAATACATTGCTTTCTGTTAAACATTTGGTCCATACCAAATGTTCGATAAAGGTAAAGATAAAGATATTATTATTCGACCAACGCGTATGCCCCTTAAATTAGAAATATGTCTTAATTGTACATTAATATACATACGTTTCGTAATATACAGTCAATCAGCAACGCATTTCAGTATGGAGACCGCAAAGCCACAGAGCGCTTATTGCGTGACCGCATGCCTTAATATAATTGGATCGTTGTCCGCAAGCGGCTGAGCTTACCGCAAAAAATTAAATGTTTTCTATCTAATATCTCCCCAGATTCGAAATGATTATTCGTGAATGTTCCGCAAGCGGCAAGTTAAGTAATGCGCGCTGCTGTGCATCGCGCTCACATTAAAAAAAATGCTGCCCACCTGGAACCGCAATAGAATTCCCTGTGACGTGACTCGTGAGTGCCATGGTCAGCACACAAAGACAACAAAACAAATCTTACAACACACCCAGACCGAGATCAGAAATTTTATATAATTTTTAAATTCCGCCTCGCTGACTTTTTCTATTACATAATAATTGTACAATCATACCTACTTATATTATTTTAAATTTTCGTGTCCATGAATGATCATGAGCGTGTCTAGATAATCTGGCGTTGCTTTAGCGCGCAACTTAAAAAACTAAAAATGTGATATTCTTTACCTGTAGCATATAGAATAGTTATCCTATCACAGTTAAGTTCCCTAGTTGTGCGTTATAGATTGATAGTATCATAAATCGTTCGCGATAGCGTGCAGTCCGTTATCGGAACGGGTGAGGCCGGGATACCCTACTGGTATACTTTTTGTGGGTAAATGGAGTTTCCTTGTGAGTGGTACGCACAAACGCGAGCGGAAGTGGATAGTGGTGTCGCGCGGACCGACCCGAGCGCCGCGCAGTGACAAGGCGATTTGACCTTATTATTTACCCCTTTAAGCATTCTCGAGGACACTGATGGGACCAACTTGAACTTTAATAGTTTTATTAGCAACGTAACAGCAGATACAATAGATATTTATTGATGATCATGAAATATGTCTACAACAACAAAGCGGTAGAACTGAAATAAGTGAAATGATTAAATTCATTACATAACATCTTACGGATGCAACACACAAAGGCGAATGGAAACAAAACAAGTATGGATTGTCATTACAATATCACAAAAAATAAATAGTTCAAAAGTCAAAGGATGCCATAAAGGTTTAGATTTTTTTTTTTTATTTATTACTATACCCGAAATAGACGACATATAGGAAATATTAGGGTAACGGTTAGTATCAAACGAAGTGTTGGTTAAAAGTTCCTCACATCACTCTTGACATGCAATAAATGTAGCTTCATTGATGATTATTAGTCACTAAAGGTCAGTTCAGAAATGAGAATATGTCCCTAACATGAGAGAATGACTAGTCGAAAACAGAACCCAATCACTAGTCCGCAAGGACGGCTTCAACGTAGAAGCGGGTTAAATTAACTGCCTTAATTGAATTTAGGTTCCTTGTTAGCCAATGTGTCCCCGGGAGATTTGCGATGCCGGCCGACCTCAGCCCGGTGTAATGCAACCATCTCCATCTTTTATGAAATATTCAAAATGGTTCCACTGGAAAATTAAATTAAGGCTATCTTTATATTTAGAGGACCTTTATTCTCCTTTTAAAGAATAATGCACGCATGTAGGAGCGTGAGATTTGGTATAGTAAAATCTTACACGGAGACGAAGTAGACAAAGTTATATTTTATAATACCTATCATATACCCATGTAAAACAAATGCTATGTGTTTAAATAATATTGAATGAAGAAAACATTCGTTAATAATAATATACGAGAGATAATAACGCCTAGTATTAATAAAATTAAAAAAATATATATTAAGGTCTGAATTCCGCGCTTAATTAAAGGCATATTGAGGCAAAAATGTTGATGCTGTTGTATAGCATGTTCCGTGTTTAAAAACACGAAAAAGTTTAAGTTAGCTACCTAATAACGAAATGAACCAAATATTGAGCGAAAACTTAATATTGCACAGTCTAAAAAGCTGCTAAGAAGCACGAAGTGTTTATTACGAGTAACGTAGACCCATGGAAGTAATAAGTACTGTTGTACGCAGTACTTATTACTTCCATGCGTAGACCTTGAGGTGTATTGACAACCAAAAACACGAAAAAGAAAAACAATGTAGGTAACATTGCCAAGAGTCAATAATAAAGTAGACAGACAGTACGTCATATTACGTTATTTTTTAATAATTGATTTTACAACACTCAAACTGCTTATGATTTTACCCATCATTGTGTACATTTTACTTTACTGCAAGATTATTCACGTTCACACGTACACTTTCACGTAGCAACGTATAGTTTCGTAGATGTGCTACGAGAACACACAAATCACGCGACAATCGTTCGTTTGAATGGTCATATACCTTTACGATAGTGGATAGGCCTAATCCGGCTTAGCGTTAGAACCAGACTGATCCAAGTGTATTTCTTTTCTAAAAAAAATATTTATGTATGGACATGAAAAAAATATTTTTTCTACGTGTATGGTCAACCGTCACAAGAAAGGTATCCCGAGGCGTTGCCAGCCAAGTGCGCCTGTGCGGAATTCTATCACATTGATGAATGTCAGAGCGTATACCATTTTCGTCGTTGGACCTATATTTATATGAAAACTCTCGTGACGTGAAGTCAGCTAACACTAAGCTCAGCAAGAAAGGTTGGGATAAGGTAAGATGAGCTTAAAATAATATATATATTATATAAATGATAAAGAAATATCTCATTAGATTTGATAGCACAACAAAGGCGACATCGGGTACAATCCAAAATTCAATAACAGCGCTGGAGCGGGCGCCTCCGTCGAATAACAATAATTTGGCAGCCAGCATCCGCCGAATTCCGGACGTGTACGTTCCATTTTTAAATTTGACAGGTCTCCGCCGCCATGTTGGGTCCAATAACTCAGCGCGTAATGTAGCGCGAATGCGACACGATTGTTGTCATTTTCGCAAATTATGTGAGCGCCACACGCCTGTCAATGTTTATCTGTTCTCGCGGAAGCATTAAATTACACGGTTGTTGGGCCCGAATAACCGTTGCGAACCTATTTTAATATGTTGCATTTAATTTTACTACCAGCAAGCCCGGTAGACGATGATTTGCAATATATTTGAATATGAATCGATTCTATTTGTATGACTGTATAAAATTGGTTAGTATCATAATTATTTCGTTAGCGATGCTATCCCAAACAGCTGTGGATGTTTACAATCGTTCTAATAAGCGAAAATATCAATGATTTTTCATCATCAAATTACAGTATCAAATCAAGTAATATTTACACCGAGTTCACACCATACTACGACGAGCTCGTATTTTCCTTTTAAAATAATATAGGTATACTACTAATTATTTATTATTTTAAAGCGTTGATATCCGTCATACTACGTAAAATCCGGTCACTGAAATCGTCTCGCCATTTGTTAATTCCCTTTTGTCGGACGAACGGTTAACAAAGGATGCCGACCAAGGAGGGTACAAAGAACGCTAAAAACGACGACAGAGAAATAGGTTTAAATTTATTACTTGCATAAATAATACAATTGTTTAAAATGAAATGTTTGAAGTAAGGGTACGTAACGGATTTGCTGAACAATGACTTTAGGGTAAACTGCATCCACAAACAGGTATGCAAGAAGCAAGACCGAATATGACGATATAGTAAACATGAAAGAACTCTTCCGTTACTGAGTGACGTACAGTCAAAACTGCAAGAAGCTGATGTGTGTTCTATTGATATGGATTGTAGGCGAGCACTGAGCGAGGAGTTTTGGAAATTCGTCTCCTAAGGGAATAGAAAAGGGTTGACCGATAGAGAATGCTATTTGGCATTAAGGCCGCCCATTGTAATTCCTAGCTTTAGGTTTTTTAATAAAGAGTGAAATAAGTAAATAAATAATAAAAGGGGATAAACTGAAAGTTTTTATTTCTTCAATGGATTCACTTGAAACTTTATGTATGTTCCTCAAATGACGCAAGTGAGCACTAAGAAATAATTTTTGGAAAGCCAGAAGAAATAGCGCTGTCGAGTTCATTAAAAGGATATATAACCGAATCCGAACCGGCTCAGCCGTGGGAAAAGGAAAGCTTGTTTATTATATGAAATCAGATACAACTAGAAACTATAGAATCTGAATAATACTCGTACTTCGCAGGATTTCTACTATTCTGTTACAAAACAAACTTAGCTACAGTACTCCATTACAAAGTACTTTGTAACTCAATGCTTTAATTATTCCGTTTGTTACTTTGGACTAAGTCTATTTCTGCATCGCATCAGGGTCCTACATTTTACATGAAACCGCTTGTTTGCAATGGACCTCGGCGTACCGCCCACTCCATAAATTATACATATAATTTACAGTAGAAATTATTAAAAGGGACCCTATTTGCATGTAAAATTTGCGGTATAAGGGACTCCATTCATGTTTAAATATAGACTCCCTTTCTCGTGTGCATCCGGCTGTCTAAAGAATCGGATTGAACATGTGTACAAAAATCAACCGTGTTTTTTTAATTTAGGCACAAAATAGAAAAGTTATTTGACTAGAGAGTAACCCCCCTCCCTCCCTTCTACCATTTTACCGGCGTTATGTCTGTACGTAGCATTCCGGAAGTGAAAGATTGGTGGTGACCATTCTATTCTCATGTAGTCCGTATGTTTACTTCTTTATACCAGGTGATTTTTTAGTCACTTGTCATATTAATAGAGGGTATTCAGTATTCGATTCTGGTTCCAAATATGTAATTAAAAAGGGTACTTAAAGTTTGAACTAAAAAGTGTACAAATTGAGCGCACGCGGTTTAAAGTAAATCAGCCGAAAACGCGGTGTATCATAAAGACTTCCGGCATTTTGTATTTTCTTTGAATGCGCTTCGAGTTTGCCAACACAGTTCAATAACCCCGCCCGTACGGTACGGCACAGCGCCGCGCCGCGGCTGTGATTCGGGCGTTTGCACACTGTGTCCATACATTCCGATTAATAAAGTAATAAAAGATAATTTTGATTGCCATTTTTGAAACAATTATCGTATAGAATTTGGACTTTATATTTTTAATCATTGTCTATGACCATGTTCTTTCATGTTCTCGAGTATGTCAAGTGAAAAAAAAATCACCCAGTATATATTACCACCCACTGATCAATACTAAAAGTTACTTATAAACTCACAGTATATTATTTTCCAGAAATACCACGAATACAACGTGGAGGTGGCCCGCAAGGACGGGCTGTTGCTGGTGCGAGAGCTGGCAGCGGAGGTCAAAAACCACATGGATTTCAAGATCAACGCCGTAATGGTATGTACACCTACTGCATGAATACACATGTCACGACCTGATCGATGTATGCACATGGAGGATATCAGAGAAGAATAGATAAATAATAAATAAATAATAAAATAAATATAATAAATATTAATAGAGGCTACGACCCATTACAATGGTTGATCTTTGTCAGTCCGTTAGTTTGTATGTGCACCTACTGATGTGTTGCGTGCTCAGCTCAGAAACGGCTTAGCTAATTTGATGCGATTTTCACTAACTGTCGCCCATAGAGATCAGTAACACCAAATCACTGATGCGTTGTCGGAAAAGAAATAAGGAAGAGGTAAGAATAAAAAAAACTGTCTCCCAAGCCCCGAACCGAAACACGAAAAGTCGTTTGACGGCGGGCTCAAGCAAGCGGCTAGTCAGTCGTGCAAGCCAAGCAGACAGTAACAGTAGCAGACAGTAATTTAACTGCTAAGCAACCGCAACGGAAGACCAGGATTAGAATCTTCCTACACAAGGCATCCAAATGTTCGGATGTGTGTAAGCATTTCTTTATTATACTTACGTTCAGTTTTCGCTTGACTTGATGAAATTTTCTTCGAGTAGCGCCGCAGTAACCAAAAGTTACCAGATTTGTTAAGAAAGAAAAACACATTCCTCATCGTACTCTCGTTCGCTTGAAGAAATACACAAGGACCTTTGTTTTTAAGAAAGTAACAAATCGCTCTCCCACAAGAAAAACGACTGTAGATTTTAGGACTGTTATCTGCAACAATACAATGATGCATTTAAAATTTTAAACCTTTACTTTGAACATTCTTCCTTTAGAGATATAAAATAAATTTTATCAGGTATATTTTGTACGGTGCGTTACGTAAAAAATATCGTAAAATTAATTTAATTATTAGGTATTTAATTCAACATCAAGGACTTCATTGCCACTTACCATCAGGTGAGATTGTTGACAAGCACTACCTTCTACCATTAAAAAAACATAATATAAAAAGTAAGTTCAATAACTAAAATCCGACTACTGAAAAATCGCACTCTAAAAAGTATGAATCAAGAAAATATTCTCCTCTGAAATGTTAATGTACAAACTGTACAATATTTATCATCTATTACATAAACAACTTACACGTTAAACATATTTTAATGTATTTGAAACATACTCAAAGCTTGAAGATCATTGGAGTGGAGATCATTCGAATTTAAGATGAAGACTCCACTATCGGCTGTGGAATAATTCATTTGGATAGAATATTCGATATTCCTTCTATTCGTTCCTAAATTGCATTTTGGAGTCACGATTTGAATTTAAAACTAGTGAAAAAGAGCTTAACCTCAGAGAACACCACATTTATTAAGTTAATTGTAACGAAAGAATACCGTATTTATCGTTTGTTTACATAGTAAAAGGAGACTAAATTGTCATCGTAGTAAAGGGCTTCAAAATTCATTGCACAGTTTAAAAGAAGAATAAAGACATTAAAATACAGATCTATAATCTATAAGCCTCTTAATTTTGCAATGTTACCATACAGCTAACAAAAGTATGGATAACTTTCGATTGCGTCCACAACATTAACATATTCTGCAGAGCCGCGGCGGCGGTCGCTCGCCCCGAGCCTCCACCCCTACATCGATTACTCTCCTTATATTGGAATTCTTCTAAATCTCGAACTAATCCGGCTACGGCGGATATTTCCCTTAAACCAAACACGTAATAAAATACCTACGAAATTCCGAATACACTAAACCGTATCTACCTAACCCATTTCGTTTCAGTTTCAACTTACAACAATACACAATAGACATAATATGAAACATTTAAGGATCATTATGACAGGGAATGAACCTAAATATAGGGATTTACTTCCCTAAATTGAATAGGAAACTTTCCTTTGATATGGTCTCACCAACTAATGTTCACTCAACTAAAAAACAAATGCGCGAATTCGTCGTCGGGATATTACTTGCGCGAAGTTCGTTAAAAACTTATCTAATTGTTGTAAAACATTTAGGTATTCAAGCGGTTGAACAGTAGGATTTATGATGACAGTTCCACATTGTACGTGGAAAGCTAAGGGTGAAAGCTAAGTTGCAGCATGAATTGCAGCGAGCGTAATAATTAGATTTTCGACCTCTTGAATGCCATTTTGTGGCTTTTGTTCCGACAAAGTCTCCTTTCCACTAAAGTTTTTTCCACTTCCTAATGAAGGTCTACAGGATTCAATTAACGGGCGAGATTGGAATGTTTCGTGATTTTTACCCAGATACGCAATTCCATAGACGTGCTTCAATCTTACACCTTGCAAGCGTCTTGCAAATTACGTCTCTCGAGAATTGTCAGTAGTACGGTCACAGATGAACAAACAAAAGAGTACGGTAAAGATTTTCCTCATTTATTTCTAACCTATATTTCCTCTTGAATTAAAAA
Organism: Ochlodes sylvanus; assembly: GCA_905404295.2. Classification (NCBI taxonomy): domain Eukaryota; kingdom Metazoa; phylum Arthropoda; class Insecta; order Lepidoptera; family Hesperiidae; genus Ochlodes; species Ochlodes sylvanus. Next base: position 11,457,761 of record FR990124.1, on the reverse strand, counting down.
CAACGCTTTTGCAACAAACGAAAAACAAATAAACAAAAAAGCGGAAGTCATGCAAAATCATATCCTATTAATATTATAAATGCGAAAGTTTGTATGGATGTATGAATGTTTGTTACTCTTTCACGCAAAAACTACCAAATGGATTTCGATAAAACTTTACAATAATACGCTTAAACATCAGAATAACGCATAGGCAATAAAGATATAGTGTGAATTATACAAAATATATTACTAAATCTTTGCAAACCGAAGGAATAAGTTTCCCGAAGCGAAGCGAGGGCGGGTCACTAGTATTCCTAATAAAGTATATAAGTATAAAACAAGTAATATAAATTTATTTATGAATTAAATAATGGATTATATAAATATAAACGATTAAATATGCGTACATAATTATGTATTGTATATGTATAACTCGCGTATCCTAGTAAAATATTATCAATGTCAACAATCCTATTAATATTATAAATGCGAAAGTTTGTATGGATGTATGAATGTTTGTTACTCTTTCACGCAAAAACTACCGAATTGATTTTGCTGAAATTTTACAATAATATAGCTTACACATCAGAATAACACATAAGCTATAATTTATAAAGATATAGTGTGAATTGTCCAAAATATATAACTAAATATTTGCAAACCGAAGGAATAAGTTTCCCGAAGCGAAGCGAGGGCGGGTCGCTAGTATAATATATGTACCTAAGCTCAAAATCACGTAACAAATACTGTAGCTACGGTATCATATTGGCATAGCCGCAACCACCGCTATTCTATTTCACGTTTCACAGGAATACGATAGCAAATTATAGTCCTTGTATTTAATAGTACGCTTGTACCCTGGGCGCACGCCAGCTTAACATACAACTCAAAGGGGAATATTCGCTGAGGGCGGGAGTTCGCTGAATGTACTCGTTCGTCTGTCACTATATTTGCATTCTAACTCTACTCTCAATTTGATGCATTGTTGCACAACCCCTATCGCCGGAGTTCAAGAGACCCACTTGGATATCACATTTTATTTTATGAGAGATCTGTACCTGGCTAGACAGCTAGACGACGCTGTTATTATTATGTACTTTCAAACTTATATCTACAGACGTTTTAGAAGTACCTATGTTCAAGAGATTTGTGATTGGTAAGAAAAGATTTTGTAAATAAAATGATGTTGAACATTTTAACAGGAAACACACAACATAATTTAAAGAAAATTATTTAGAAACAAAAAATATGCGTTATTATACGATTTTTTTAACCTTCAGGCACTGACGTCCATTGACATCTGTGAAACCAACTCACTGACGCGTTGATGGCCAAGTGGGTATCTGATAATTGCATAATGAAACACCTTATATTTTTTCATGATGGTACAAAACCACGACGTAAGGAAAATCCACCTTCCCTACTAAAGCATCATTTTACTTTATGGCATCATGGAGTAAGATGATGAGGTACTCAATTATGAGAAAAACTACGTGCCCTGCAAAGTGCCACTAATTATTATGTTAACGACATATATAAATAAATAAATAAAGAGTGATAAATATGTAAATGTTTAGAGTTAGGCTCAAGTTATATTAGCGATCGAGACATAAAGTAAACGTCTGTTAGATTAGTTTGTGTTCGAGATACTTATTTCAGTTGAAGCATGTGTGTTTTGCCTCCACAACCTAGTTCAACCGGAGCTAGATTTTCTGTTCATTGCGTCGCTTAGCACACGAGGGATAGCAAATTGCTGAAATCTATAAAGTACACTTACAAACGACCTAATCTTATATGAACCTTTGCTCGTTACCTGCATAAATCGTATCCGCACATTACATCAAATTTTGTGCTAATCTTTTTGTGGGAGTATGATTCTGTAAGCGTTTATAATAATTTCATTCTTAACAGAAATATGACAGAAACGTATTACTTATAATATGTATTATGGCGTGATTTCTAATACGCCCCAACTTAAAATAATTATATAATTATAATTATGAGAATGTTAATGTAATTATTTAGTTGGCTGCTTTAAAGCTAACAAGAGTACTTATCAAAGCCTTTCCGCAACATGTAGGAGCGTGATTCAAATTCCTGAATTTAAGTAGGAGAACGTTTACAAAATTCAGGTGAAATTAGAGGCCCGCGGCTCGAGCCGGCGCCGCGCACCGCACCGATTGAGTAATAAATCATAATATTATAATAGCTAGCTATAATGTAAGCAGGACGCCACCCTTAACCTCTTCCACCCCGCCTGCTCCGCAAACAATGCTTCATTTAACGAGATAAAAATGACAAGCATTGTTTGACAAATTAAAAACATAGGTAAATTATCCAGAAAAATTACAAAACAGTAACATAGAACATATATATGTACATAATTATATCATTGTTATATTATTTGCATAAAAATGTCCGTACTGTAACGCATAAAGCCACGACTAACTACGTTAGGTACTAAGCTACGTTGAGCGTATATGCAACTGTGGAGCAACGGTTACCATGCCGGAGCGCCGATCGGTCGGATCTTGGGTTCGATTCCCAACGAGAAAGAAATTTGAATGATGAGTATAAATGTAGTTGGTTTTAATGAGTTTAAATGCATTGCTTAATTGAATTCAATTAAGTTCATGGCCAAAGCGCTTTAGTATTTTATAAAATTTTCGCTTTACGAATACCTTACAATTACTGAACCGTTTTAAAGTTCATGATGTTTGATCTTTTAAATAATTTTGCAGGCGTCGGCGTCGTTTTCAATTTAACTCCCACGGCTCCCACGAGACAACGCGACGCCCACATGATAATGATAATTTGATATAGTCAAAACAACAAAAGCATTTTAGAACTGCTGATTTTTATGGCTTTTGTAAAATTTCGGAGTAAGCATATTTAAAGAATGCTAGCATTAAGTCTGCCAATTGTACCACTATTTTTGAGGTTCAATAACGTTTAAATAAATAAATATTTGGGTAATGTAGGTATACGTTAACCCATTATACAAACCATTCTCCATACAAAATAAATAATAATAATGAAACATGTTTGTGTATACGTGTAACGCACCCGTGCTTCGAATTAAAAACACAATAATAAGGTCAACTAAGCTTAAGAAGCTCTCATAGCCCGGTGGCTTGCGTCGATCTTAAGGCAATTGTCCCACCGCCGGCGAGTAAGCGAGTAGCTGTCTGCTATTTTAACGCTGAAGAAACGTATCTAACGTTTCTTCAATATACATGCCGTGTAAACAAAAGAGCCCCGTGCTGAGTTGTAGGCCATTAATGCGTTGAAGCCATCAGGTCAACTACTACTAATCCTGGCAAGGTTCAAAACCATTATGTTTCAATTTTATCAAACGTTTTACACGAATACTAAACATTTTAAATATAACGATTAGTCACTTGGAAAATAGAGACAGGGTGAGTCACAATCGTAGTATTTTATATATTTTTTTATTTAAATAATAATTATTTTTATTATTTGATAATCGCACTAAATTACTCAACATAGTCAATCGGTACGAGCTCAAGGCTTTTAAGAAAATAAATCGCCCATTTATTTTTTTAACTGAGGCGGAGGAATTATCAATGAGGGTGTTAACGCAGGCATTGTTTTAATGTGACAAGTTTACGTTAAATACACCTATCGCTTAGTTCGCGGCGCAATGAACCGGCGCGCGTCATACAAAACGAGCGGCCTAGTTTCCAAATATGGTAATGGGCTAATGGCATATTCTATACATAATTAAGATCGAGTGCGTAGTCGTGCCTGACTCCCGATCGAAAAGTCCCGGATTTGATAACCAGTTCCCCGAAATTCTATTGATGAGTTTAAATTTCGGTTCTCGGTGTGGGTGTGTATGATGTTGGCTTTGTATTTTGTCAATGGTGCCCACGGCACAGGGAATCATGGTAGGTATGGGGCTGTGTATGTATTCATATCATAAATTCGATAGCATCATCGCAATCTATTACAAGTACAAATGCTGGTTTCGGGTCTTCCCTGACAATATAAGCAGTACTGTCGATGGTCTATATAAACTCGATATAGGTAGGTACATACCTACATAATATATTTTATTAAAATTAAAATAATCGTGCTTAGGTTCACTGGATGATGACATAATATAGCCGTAATCACTGCAGGTGCTCGACGGCCCGCCCGCGCACCGCGCGCATCCTCTACAATAAATTCGAACTAATGCTGTGATGTACTACAATAAAGCTGCAGTGTTCTGCTTTTCTAGGTATTCTAGTTCTAGTGGTCAATTCAGTCAAACCAAATTTGTATTGTTATTTAATACTCGACTACGCTATTTAAAAGAGGGTGTTTAAATCTCTATGTATATGTATGTTCCTTTGTAAAGCTATATTATCATGTATAATAGATAAATAGATAAAGATATATTATTTAACAAAATTTAAAATCACGACAATTAAGTATGTATTTTGTGAAAAAGACAAAAATGAAAGGTGTGGTATCATTAAATAGTAATATCCTGTTTTTCGATTTTAAAACTATTCATTTACTAATTATCTCTAGTGCATTGCAGATATTGATAGAAATTAAAATTCCGTTCACAGCACGTTAGGATAAAGGAAGCATCTTGTTATTAGAAGTTGTAAAACCAACTTGAAATTCGATTGAAATAATTTGAATATCTGGAAAGTCAAGCGAAGCAAACGTTAGTTTAATACTCTTAAACTTATCTCGTTTTCGAGAACCGACTAACTTGTTATCTTAAGGATTGTTGTCAGGGGAGGCGCTTTCGCCGTTTTACCGTGTTTTTTACCTATATAATTCTTAGTTTTGTATAGAGTTCGCTTGCTATCACTGACCGCCACGGTACCTAGTTTCAATTTCTAATATCATTTAAAAGGGTTATTAAAATAGCAGTTATAATTTTACGCTCGCAATATCCTGTATTCAAACTCAACTCATCTCAAAAATTGCCTCCGGAAGCACTAAAGGCTTATCAAAGAACGCCGGATGTCACGTAATATATCCATTTTCCTAGTTAGTGCAGCGCTTCCCAATCTTTAACCCGATTTTTTAAGTTTCCGACAGCTGATTATGTACGAGTAAAACAATTTTTCAAAACCAGTACTCCCCGGACCATCAGCGTTCCGCAAGACCTAATATGGTCTGCGTAAGATTTAATATTTTTATATTATTAGTATTCCCATGATAGTTAAATTGTTTATGTTAAAAGTTTTGTTTCAAGTTTAGATTAGCACAGTTTATTATTTAAGCTTTGTGGTGTCTGCCACTAAGAATCAAATCGCATGGTCTTTAATCAAAAAGAGGTTGGGAACCATTGCTACTCATTTTTCATAATATTTCATGTTTACACGGGATTCTACAAATTGATATAATGTATTTTTTATTTGTAAAAAATCTCAAATATTTTTCCTGTACAGACATCGGTCCGTTACTGTTTTATTACACGTCATTAAAAATACACTTCAGGAAGCACTTACACTTAATGTTGTCGTACCAAATTTACGTGCTTAGCAAATTTTCAAGGGTGAAAATGTATTAGGTGAACATTTAAACCTATTTATTCTATGAGAACAGAATACAGAAACGCCTAGGCAACAATTAGACACAACACTAATTAGTATAGAACGCTTATTGGTTCTGTTACCTATTTCATCTTGCCTTGAAGTCTAAACCATCGGTCGTGGCCAAAACTGACATTAGGACATTACAGGTCGCCTTTTGTTAGACGAAATACAATTTTTCCACAGTTTTCATATTCTTCAGTAGGTATCTAAGTATTGATTTATTTGAAAATAAAAAAAATACTAATGTGTATTCTACTCTACTAGTCTACTACGTCTACTAGTGTGTATTAAAGATAGATTTATTCACGTGTATAATAATTATGACTGTTTAAGCAATAAATTCGATGTGCCGATAATTTTTACAGCTAACTCTCTCCCATATCCCCTATTAACATTGATTGGATTTTATTATTTAACAGGAACTGATAGTAAACATCAGTAAGTTTATACTGTCCACAACATTACCTAATCGTATGAAAACCACCAAACACTAAAAGTTAATATATAAAATAACGTCTTTATATTACTTAGTGGTTAGAGGCGTCTAAAATCTGAAACGTGAAGTACTTACTTAAGCTTTCGACGTTTACGACACGCGAAGGTATGTTCAAAGCAAGCCTGAGTGCTAGGTTCACCTCCAAATTCCCGAGGCATGCCGCAAGAGGCAGGGTGTAGGGGAGGGAGGGGTACTAGGAAGTAGACCACTGCACTTGCCCGACCTTAATGTCGCCATCAGCAAATTGCGAAACACCAGCTGCTTTTGACAAGAAATCTCTGACACTATTCACACCATTGGTTCGCAGTCACCGGTCTTTACAATAGTGATCAGTGCTTACAGACAGTACATACATTGATTATTTATTAATTTATTTATGTAAACTTTATTGACCACACTATAAAAATATTATAGTACAAATGGCGAACTTAACGCTATTGCATTCTCTACCAGCTAACCATTAGGCCAAACCGAAATACACGGAGAGCGGTATAAAAGTTAGATGGTAATTTAATAATACATAATTTTACTACATAAGCTAACTATCTAGTAAGCAACCTTTGCTACGCTTCTAGAAACCTGTAGATACCTTAACCTGAAGCAATTGCTACTCATTTATATATAATATATAAACTTATAAATTGCTACTCATAAATGAGTAGCAATATACAAATGTTTGTTCAGTATCACTTTAATGGGTAGTTTATATCACTCGGGGTGCATACTTCATCATTAACAAAAAACTTAATCAATACAATTTAAATCTCTGTAATTGACATCACATCAAAGTCGAGCTGATATCCTGTTACTTCGCCTATAACATTGCTTATACCCTCAACTCATACTTATAAGCTATATACATTATCAACCATAATATTATCAAAAACAAAGTTTAATAATAATGAGTTTTAATTAATAAAAATATTAAGCTACAAAAAGCAACGGTTCAGAATTTTTAGTCCAGGCCATTAAATAACATTTCACCTCAGATTGCGTAAGTTGTCGGAAAGTGGCTCATTAATTTGTAGGTGTTCCAATTTAACACTAAATTGTACTTCTATAATATTTGAAGTGTAATAGCAAAATACGTTTCAGTAAACATTTTAAAATTAACATATCGACAAATTACTTTTGCAGCGGAGCGTAAAAAGTAAAGTAAAAGTACAGAGGTAAAAATTCCTTTGAATACAGCTCGCCCGACGGTAGCGGACTGTATTTGAATAACAGCAATTCATAAGTATCGGTGTCGAAAGGAAGATCAAGTAATATCTGTCAAGTGTAAAGCGAGGGGTATTAAATAGCGTCTCGCGGGCTGAGGGCGAGTGCACCCTGACCCATATCCAGTGCACCACCCAACTTATACGAGTGGACTTTATTGATTCGTAGTCTTGAGACGATGTCGCCGTCTCGCTCGCACTCGCGCGCTGCAGCCGCGAGTCGAGAGCTACTTACTCAATATTCCGAAGGCTGCAATAGAACATTTAGGTAACGCACTGCACTGCTAAATGGGAGTTTTATGATTATCTCTGTTAGATAGTATGGTTACAGAAAATACAACTGTATCCTTTTCAATCACAACTAAATTAAATGTCATAGTACCTGATATGTTAAATATGAATAATTTTAGTTTTTTAATACTGAAGTTATTAGTAAAGCTATAAATAACATCAAGGGGATCGCCCTTGTACCAACGATTATTCTAAAAGCAATAATTCTTAGAATACCATCCATTTGGAGATATTTATGTAATTAAGATTGGACTAAGAATGTTACCTGAATGTTATTTTAGAAATTAAGTCGTAGAGTGGTTGTAAACGTAAGGTTGTAAGATAAGTCGCGAGGGAAGCCCTAGGGCGGCGTGGGCGGCGTGGGCGGCGTGCGCGGCGCTGACCGAAGACAGGGCAAAGGGCACAGGGTCACTGACCCGCCACCGTTATTCATACTCTTGTGTAAATAAATAACTATTGTTATTCAGCTTGTTCAGTTACTTATTTATCAAAAATATAGGGAATGTGATCATTAAAATATATATACATACATATCTCTCCCTCTTCATCTGTCCGATGAAATTTTAAGCTTTGAATTTATTATTATTGAATCAACACTTAGTCATACGTGATTACGTGAAATAATAATCGTAATCACAGCGAAATATTACCATTACCTTTGAAGTAAATTGCCTATGCCACCAAGTCAATATTCTCGAATCTCTGTATTAATGATGTGCTTTTTATAGTAGGTATCGTTATAAAATAAAAACCATTTTACCTACTATAGCTTTAATGTTCCCAGAATAAAACGCAGACAGTGCAGCGCAGTGATTCTCAATCAAAATCACTGCCAAATCCGCCACAGTGATAAGTACTGGGATAAGATTAGAAAGTATTAGGATAAAATAAACATGCATAATTTTTATTGAAATTTACCAAGGTAATTGACGACCTAGTTGATAGTGGAACTGCCTGCGAAGCGAGGGATCTCAGGTTCAATTCCTAGCCGGGGCAGATATTTCTGTCACATAGGAGTTGGGTTTCAGTGGTGTGCCAAGCCACCCGCAACATAAGGGGAGGGGGACATTCATACTCATACCCCCGTACTAGGTGTACGGGGGTATGAGTATGAAAGTTTTTATTATTTATTTCATTATTTAATTACCATTTCTTACGACTAAATCAACAATATTTCTTATCATCACAATGATAGGTGAAATTGGAGGTGATAATGACGTGTGATATTCGAGAACAAGCGATTGAAATCCGCCGGCAGACGAATAAATCATATTCGCTGCATTGTACAGCCAGAGGAATGCACGGGAAATCGGGTCGTTGCGCCTGTCCAAAAATATTTCACTTACTTATGCCTGTATCAGACTATCAGACTCAGATAATGTCTATTTGAGTCTGATAGACTCGTTCCTGTCGCGGTTACCATACCAAACAGAGACGGCCGTGTGAAATGTTTAACACGAAATTTTTATAATATATTACGTTGTGACGACGCGAAAGCAGAATGTATAGCAATAGGGTATTTGACAGATTTTAGAAAAATATCTCAAATTGTTCAATATAACATAATACATTATGCAGTTTGGTTAATTCTTTGTAAATATCTCTATTTTCTATGAAAATCCTTCAAAGTTTAAATGAACAAAAAAGCCGCGAAAACGCTAATCCGCCATATTAAATAGGTTATGACGTCACCTGGTCAAATAACCATACTAAGCTGTCAATGCTGTCATTGCGTATAGTAAGCAGTACTAGCAAGTGACGTCATTCAGCCAAACCGCGTGTTTTCGATCACGTGATCAAACACGAAAAATTCATTATTTTATTATCGATTTTTAATAAAAATCCAAATAATTTTAAAATAATGTGTTGGCTTAATTGGTTTAAAAAATTATATACTTTTAAGCTAACAACAGTTTGATCTATATTTTCATTGTAGTCAAATACTATATTGTAAAGTAGAATGACAACCTATTTTGTCGCAATGGTTGCCATGCCGGACTGCCGCTCGAAGGGTCCTAGGTTCGATTCCTAGCGAGGCGGAAATTTGAATGATGAATTTAAATTTCTGTTATGGGTTGTGTCCTGTTGGGCTGCCCGTGGCACTCACGATACATGAAATCTGTTATTTACTATTATTATTATAAATACAAATAAATTTAATCCTACTTACCTTAATATGTAGGTCAGTAGGATTCAATTTACACCTGGCGATCTTAACCACATTTTGTTTATAAAAAAGATAATTGCCGATTTTATCCGATTACATATGATCAGAAGGTAGAGATTGTAAAATAGTTTTGTTACACATTTATATTCTTTTTTATTCAAATTACTATGATTATAAAACAGAATATAATGATAAACACACACACAAAAACTTACTATAAAAATGTTATAAATGTGTATATACTCGTACTATGACTATGGTCAGCCAGTAAAATAGTTGCTTAATTACAATCTTTATGATAATTGTGACTTTTTATACCATATATCACAATAGAAAGGTTGTTTATGTCTTTATCATTTTTAAATATAATATCTATACATTATAAAAACGTGGTTGACAAACGCAGACACATATGTACATAGTTATACTAAGTTGGCTAGGTGTGTAACGAGTAGGTAATAGGATTTGACTCGGATGTCCTCGTAACGACTCTCTCGGTTCACTGAACTCTAGCCTGGCACTCTTCCACTAATATTATTTCTATTTTGCAATATGGGTGAGTCCAGCGCACACAGGACTTGCGCTATGTTCTGTATATCTGCACTATTATAAAACTATAATTATAAAACCTATTCAAGAAAATAATAAAAAAGGGAATACAGTCGTTTTTCTTATCTTTAATTGACCTATAAATTGTTGTTAAATACTGTCATATACATGTGTGGTGTTATTTTAATATTTAAAACTTTTAAAAGTTATCTATCTGATAAGTATCAGCAAAACCGACGCTAAATAGCTACACAACTACGACAAAAAAATCTTATTCCAGCGAACTTTACGATATCTATAAGCTCTTAATGAAATTGCAAGGGGCACAAATCTTATATCGATAACATATTTTTGCTAATTTGATAAGCGTATTGATTTGTAGGCCAACATATATTTTCTGTTTTTCATTTGTCTCTCTGTATGCACATTAATATGAAGTAACTGGTTCCGAACGATACTATCAATAACTAACATACTACTCCGTCTACACAACTGCCAAAACATGGTTATAGTTTGTCATTAGTAACCATTAATAGCATAGTGGTACTGAAATGTAATCATTATTAACACCAACTTAGCATCATTTATCATCCAATTAAAATTGGCGTTATATAAATATATGTGTCCAGTTATGACCAACCATTCCAATACCGTTAAACAGCATCGTTCATGTTCGAAGATTCAAGAAACCTAAACTTTGTTAGTGTAGAATTTCAGAAGCATAGACACTCTTCGCGCGTTCCCACGCCTTCGTCGCTCTAGACCGTGCACTAGACAATGTCATCGCATTACCTCGAGCAAGTGACACAACTCCAAGCATCCAACATGCACGATAAGTTGCTCTGTTCATAATAAGCCGTAGTTTGATGTAAAGGCATTTTAATTATCCGATAGAGACGAAGTTTGACGCGACAAATTCCAATCGATCAAAGTTGAGCCTCATAATAACAGCTTCCTCGGTAAATAATTCAAAGCTTGCGCAAAGCTATATATTATCTTATGTTTATTCTGTGTTTTGGTTACATAAGCTTCAGATGTATTATTCTAAACGTACCTACACAAAATATGTAAATTATTTTTATGTGTGAAAAATAAATTTTTACTTTTCAATATAAGTAGTGCTTTTCATTACAATATGTCAGTGTAATTTTTACCAATAATAAAAAGAAAAGCCAAACTAAACTTGCGAATTAAATTTGAAATAATATTTTACAATATATCCTTTCGAATATAATAGTTACATAATTATAAATTTAAAAAATAGGCCATGATGCAGGAACAGACAACACATTAATCCAAAACATGTTTTGGACTCAATATCAGTAACAAAGTATATTTAAATACATTTAAAGTACATTTTTTAAACATAAACATAAACTGGCCGGTAACAGAATTTTTATATAGATTATGTATGTACTTTAAATTTTATATAGATTAGTTTTGATTTTTGTATAGATTATGTATTAGACTATCGTAAACATAACACAACCGAGCTAGTAACGTATGACACCAATTTATAGAGTTCGAGTACAAAATATTCTATTAGTGTAAAGCATTCCCTTGTGTAGTAAATCACCGGGCGCACATGGTGTCGCCACAGCCCCATGAGATGTGGCGCCAACCAATTCTGTGGCGTGGCCGACAATTTGAAACTTCTATTATTCTCTTCATTACACCAATTTTTTTAAATCGTTAACAAATAGTACCGTATTATGAGTTTTAGATGCAATGCAAATGCAATATAAATGTAGATAGAATAAATAATTATATTAAAACGTGGCTTCTACCTATTGGCCCACTACTGATTATGGGTAATACCTGAGAAGTCATAGAGCATACTTCACTACACTGCTGCTGTCCCAAGTGTCGGATTTTTTTAATTTCGACCGAAAGCCTCAAAGTGGCTTAACGACTGCTATCAACTGGAACTGACGGCTTTACGTGCCCTCCGAAGTACGGAAACGCTTTTTTATTAAAGTAAAGAAGCTTAACGTGCGTGTGTGTAAATTGAGCGCTGAACTAAAAAAACAAAAAGGAGAATTTAAACACAGAACCATTAAGTGTATTATAAAAATAATGCAATGCAAATCTTTAGAGTACGATGAGAAGCTTTTAGCCACTTCAGGGCAAGAAACCGTCTGCGAAACCGTAGAGTCCTAGACAATTTACCACGATGACCCAATACAAACTCGTGTAGGAGCGGAGAGGAATATTACAGCAGAAATTCGTGTTATTAATAATAACAGAATTAAACGTCGTCGACGCTCGACCGCACACTCGAAGTGCCTGACATACTCTATTGCATCACGACGCCTGCTCGCCGCAACGTCGTGGGAGTTGCATTTAACTTTGTAGTTAATGTACAATACGACATACATAATTTACATAACAACAATATTCTATCGCTATGTTAAGTCATCTTCATACTAAGACAAGGCTTACTTTTACTTTCCTTCCATTTGCCTTCGGATGGTTCGTTTGTCGGATGCTTACATAAAAAATGGTTGTCTGTAAAGTCGGTTTACTGACGATAGTTGAACGTGGCAACGTCTTAAGAAAATACTGATGGAATGGTAGCATTTTTCAAAAGAAAATTTTAATTTCATTTGTTTAATAGATTTTGTAAATGTACTATAGTATAGCAGCTGTCCACGCAGACGCATCGCTCACTCAAGTAGGAGAGAGACGGATGTCGAACGCTGCCGAACGCAAAGGCCGATTGTGCTTCGCCGTTACGGTAACGCCGGTAACGACGCATGAGTCATGTTTTTTCATGCGTGCCACCAGCTCTATCGAATTATAAGACGTTGTCACGTCAAAAATACAATTGACGAGTAACTTTTATCGAAACCCGATGTTTAATGTGTCTTCAAATTGTCCACTAACTCTATTAAACTGGTCGGTTTAGGATCGTCCAGAGACCTCTGAAGTATGAAGGACCGGGCGCCGTGACCTCATCCGTTTTTCAACAGGGTGCACCTCCCGGAGAGGAAGTCACCTTGGACTCAAAGATGGATGGAGCCACTTACACCCCAAAACTTATTCCTATGACCTCTGTATCAATACATATGTATATGTATGTAACACGCTAACACCGTCCCATTTCTTTGTTCCTTTCCAGTAATATTCCCCAGCCGGTACAAAAATAAATTATGAATGGCTTCACAGATTCTTCTTTGATAATAAAAACGCTTTGTATTCTCCTCTTCAAATTTGCCTTGTTTTATCAGGATCTTATCGCTTCATATAAAGCTCGGTACCGACAACGCCGTATCTACTGTGATCGAAAACGTACCGAGACAGGCAAAAAATATTCTTTGTATAGATTGGTTTAAGATAACCAGTAGAAGTCGTGTCATAACCGGGCCGAGTTATTTGTCTGTCTTCTTTTTGTTTGATGCGTTCTATATACAGGTAGGTAAGTACAGTAAACAAAATATGTACTTACCACGATTCCTGGGATTCTTTGTATAGTGAATGGCATACTATACGCAATTAAGAAATTAAAGAAAACTAACGACCGAGGTCAGAATTTTTATATTATTGTGTCACACAAAATGATGTTATTTATAGTACCTTATACTTATACTGTCGTGGGTAAAATGTCTGAAAATCGAAATTGCGGCCCTTTACTACGTTACAATGGAGCAGCGGGACCATCGCAGATTATTTGTGTGGATGTCTGGCCTTCTGTCACAACCTGATTACAATCTAACGGATGTGAATATTCGTAGTATATGTTTAATAATTTTTTAAATATTGCCAGAATTTAGTAATTATTCATATCGATTCAAGATGTGCTCGAATCCCGCACATTAAGACGACGACGAATAAGTAGCATCATAATAAGTAGCGAACAAGGCGTGGGCCAAAAGCGGCCAGAACTTAGCTCAACAATAAAGTTGAAAAATCGAGGGGATTGCCGCGCTGCGGGCGTCGCCAAGAAAAAACGACGCTAACATTTCGCACTTAATGAAACTGTAGCTGAAACAAAATAAAGGAATTTACATTTACAGACCAGGACTAAGTATTGTTTCAAGAATACGCTCCTTCTCATCGTGAATCTTAATGGTTGCATTAAAATATTTGCAAAGGTGCCACAAAGCTTAGACGCAATTAACCTTTTTATTCTACTTATTTTCCACACTAGTAAGTTTAACGTTCTTAAACCACCCTACTTAGGTATACGTAGGCCGAATGATGTTGCCGGTTGGCCACATTCCAATTGTTTAAGAAACGCTAAGATAAATAGTTCCTTTGTTCCTTTTTGAAACTAAAATTACCCACTCGTTACTATTAAATTAGAATACTTTTATATGTACTTTCAAGCTTTTACATTAAAAGTAAGTACACTTAATGAATAAAGTACCTACATGTTACTCATATATCGCAGATTGCACAGGTTCGTATTAAACGCGCTAGGCTTATGTTTTGTTCGCCTTCACCGTATATGTTGTGGGGTAATCTTGTTTTCGTCTTCAAGATAGGCACCAATCACCATGAAGTTTCCAGTCGACTCGTTTGGTGGCTATGTTAGAAGCGAAGGGAGGTATCATGCCTGTCTAGAACTATATATATTATATAGCATTACCGGCGACCTAGTCTCGCAGATAATAACTAGATCCGATGGCGTCTCATTAACCTAGCTATTTTTGTATAAAACTCTTTATTGAGCTAGCGTCCAGCCAGCGCGGCGGAGGGTGCAAAGGACGCGGGGTGCAAGTTTTAATTACTTCGCCTCCACTTCGCGAGCTTGTTCTTCCGATGGGACTATTTCGTCTCGCAACTTAAAACTCTCATTTATAAACTGTGTTCCCAGTACCTTCCGCAAACTTAGTTCGCGCAAGATATCGGCATTAAGTACTTCATTACATCGACTAAATATTGTGAAAGGTGGTAGAATCACATGAGATGTAAAATGAATTAATTAAGTTTCAATTTGCTGTTCAATATAGAGGAAAATTATTTTAGTTTTCATCACTCTGCTGATTGAAACTATACTGTGGGTTGTCTTGTTAGTTGGCAATGTTGGCATGTGTATGGTGTCTAAGTAAATTAGTATAGATTTAAGGTGTGGAATTAATATTAAATAATAATAATAATAATTAATTAACTAATACGAACTAGTTATTATTGATTTATTGAGCTATGCTGTATCGTTTTGCGCATAATATCGCCTACACCAGCGGTTCCCATACTTGCTTGCGTCGAAATCCTTTTGACAAAATATTTAGTAAATAAATAACGAAGCCCTAAAATAATGAGTCTTTTGAATTATGTACAAATGTAGTTTTATTACTCAGAACACTACTAAGTTATAAATAAAATGTTCTGCTCCAAGTCATAATACTCGTAATTCATTAGACAGACATTCTTTCACTCTGCAATCCTGCAGAATTTATTTGGTCAGTTGCGAAACCAAACGAGGCTAAGCGGAACCCTTGGGTTTCGAGTAGCATCGATACACTTTTTGTATGGCTGATGTACCTTCATGTTTTTTTATGCCCACATACATACCTACGTATATTTAAATAAATACCTTTGTAGAATGTATCTAGTCGTTGTTAAAATGTTGCAATATAATAGATAATGTAGTGAAATAGAAACGTATAAAAGTTGAATATTACAGAATCAGAATCGTTAGAGTAGTTTTAATATGAGTAGGTATATCCTACTCGTAGATAGCGTAGTATATACATACAATCATGTGAAGTATAATGCAAAGTGAGGCAGAGATTAAAAGAACAGTAATTGTGCAGAATTCGGATTACCTACGGTGCTTTTGTTTTTAATATTAGCAGTCGATAAAAATGATAAATCGTCTGTTTATAATAGTGAAACTATTTAATAGCATTGCTATCAACAAACTTTCGACCTGATTTAATAACGAAATGTATTAATATTCTAACCACAATTCATAATGGGTTGACTAATAGAGAATGCCAATAAGTTCACCACTTGTGAACATAGCTTTAGGCTGTAACAATAAAGATTAAATAAATATTAAACATTTAAAACGGATATGGTAGTGAAGTTTCTTTTAATATAAAATATTGTTATGCAATTGAATCCATATTTACACATACATACGAGTACATCCATTGCAAAGAATTGGTAAAATCTTCGTCCAATCGACGTTGAGTAAATTGAACCATGGCACCGAGGTAGAGCCTTACCTGAAAAATAAAAATGTAGAAGAGTAGGTATAGTTATGATATTCTAAATAGGCACACCAAACAATCCTCTCTTTTTACCAGTAAGACATAAAAGTACACTAGAAAATAATTAAATGTTAGTTAATAATTCAATTCAATCATATATTATAAATTATACGAGCTGTAACCAGTTACATTAACTACGACCTAATTCAAAACAAACAATAACCTTCATACAAGTCGGCCATGAAGCGAATTAGTGAAAACAGGACGGTCACATTGCCCGGGCATTTGGTAACCCTTTGATCCAGGGTGATTTGACAATGGCGGGCGTCGCGTGACCCTAACGAGCCGAGCTGATTGCCTGACGAGCTCGCATTGCCTCGCCTTCGCTGTTATCTTCAGGACAATATAAAGCTAAACTATATTACACCGCAACCCAATAACTTTGGAATCATGCACCAACTGAATGTATTAGATTTCGTTATGTCAGGTGTTTTTTTGATTCGATTAAAAGTAATCATGCAGTTGGCCTTATTAATCATCAAGTAATGCTCAGGTCCTAGCATCCTGGAGTTCTGAACAATCACGAGCAAATAATTCGAGAGGTTTTGTTCTTCATATATTTCTCATTTTGCTACATAATTATAATAATAAAAAACTATTACGCAAATAGTAGAGTTTTCTTAAAACAGGAATATTACAAAAGCCTCAGTGTTCGCCACTTTTCGCACACTAGTCTGTCAGTTTCCTTGTAATTTCTTTAGTAAAGTTCTAGGCTATTGTTCCAACTAGAACTTTATCTTCAAAATTATCCCGGAAACGTCTTATCTCTTTGTTCCCTCATTATTGCGGCCCTGGTCTTGTGATCACTAACATGATGATTATAAATGCTATTCTGGTTTCATAATTTATGTGGATAGGAATTATGGAACCCTTTTATGTATGAACAGTCGCGTGTCAGTTTGTCTATATTATGTGTGTCATGCGCAATATTCTCGGAATTTACAAGACGGAAGAAGGAACCATATACCTACATGTAGATTTTATATTATACCTCTGTATCACCTGAAAAAATAAAAGCTTACAACATCTGCCTCATTATTGCTCAATTTGCTAAGTGACTTTATAGTGACAAACATCCTATTCTTCAGATTTACATTACAAACCCTACTGACCTAATTTTAGAAACCTAGAATATTTTAGCAACCAAGAATATTTTAGCAACCAAGAATATTTTAGCAACCAAGAATATTCTAGTAACCAAGAATATTGTAATAACCAACAATATTATAGTAACCAAGATTATTTTAGAAACCAAGAATATTTTGGTAACCAAGAATCTTGCTCCTCAGCGGATCATGGACTCGGCCGAGGCCGCAGCGTTGTCCGCCGGCGGCGGCAGCGACGGCTCGCCCGGCAGCTACTACGACGCGCGCTGGCTCAACGTGCACGCCGACGACGGCACGCTGGCGGCGCGCGCGCGACGCCTGCTTCTGTCCCCCAGCAGGCACTTCGACCACATCGCCGTCAACACCAGTTACAGTGCGGTACTCATGCCGCCCTATATCAATACTGAAGGTAAGTGTAAATAGTTATTTTAAAATATATGTTTTAGTTTAAAACGCAGCAAAACTAAAATGTTGCAGACAATAATTTCTAAGATTTTTGTATAGAGCCAAGTAGCCATACATATCTATATTAATAGCTAAAATCCATGGACATTTGTTTTTTTTGTAACCTCTAAATAGGAATTTAGGTTCCTGGCGTATACATATTTTAGTTAATTCTCGAAATCACCAGCCAACTAACTACATATACGTATACATATATTTTAAGAGGGGTCTTGAACTAAAACCCACATTTGATTATGATAATTAAATAATTCGTAGGCGTCGTAGATATCCCTCATAACGTTATCGTAAACAAAATCCACAGGCTCAAAATTTCAGTCGGTGGTATGAGTATGATAAAATACTAAAAGTTTTGACTCAGGCGATTCCCATACCTTTATAAAGTTTCGCTATGCCTTTCCTTTCCGAAGTCTTTAGGATAAATCTTTTTTGTAAACCGCTAATCTTGCTTTGTTTAATTAATTTCATTTGTTTAATTTCATGTCTATAGTGTAAAAAGTAAAAATTCGTCAGTCATAGAGTTATTTTGGTACTTATTATAATATATAGATACTTATACTACTTTAAACACAGTTGAGTATAAATTTACATAATATTCCGTTGCCAATGCCACTTTCGCCTAAAAGATATGATTGAACTTGGAGGAAAAAAACTCCCTTTACATATTTACTTTTTTGTTTTTGAATTTGAACACAGAAGTGCAGAAGTGAAGTGCAGAGGTTAAACTCCTTGACAGAGAAGGGATATACGTATATAGACATCTGGTGAGCGTGGTCAACATGGGATAGCATGAGCTAATACAATTGTGTACAAGAAAAGTTCAACATCAGTTGTCAAATTTATATGTAAGGAACTGTGCTTTCCTTGAAAAACCTGCCACGCACAGTGATATAAATAATATTATTATTCTGTCTCGTTTATTTTCGTGTCATCGGCGTAAGTTGTTCCTTTTCTTGTGCGAGTGAGATAGAGTCGTAGGTCTATACTGTCTCCGTCTACGGTTAAACTCTTACATTAGCCATCTGGGCTTATGGATGTCTTGTACATTAGGTAGCGCCACCTGGCGTCACGGGAAGTGCCATTTAAAATAACTGTTTTTGGAGTAAATGTACGAAACTGATCTGGTTTAAGCTTTAGTATTTTCATTTTTGTCTTTATACCTATTACCCAATAACGGTGATATGTTTCATATCTTTAACTGTGTGCAAGTAGGTATACTTGCAATAGTGATATTAGTAGGTACTATATACAGAAGCTAGTTCAAAAATCGATATAGGTAATTTAAATTACAGCACATGGTTTAAATACCAGTAGGTAATTATTTCCCCAACTACTATCAGGACAGAGAGTAACTTTGACACTCATAATTCTTATGTGATGGACAGTTACGATTAGTTTACTATCTAGGTTGTTGTAGTTGCTATTTAGGTTAAACTAAGTTTAGTTTGTACACAACTACACACATCTTGCAAACTTTGACATTATAAACTTAGCAAAATACTCAGAAACTCATAAGTAAACTATTCCTACTTATAAATTTCGCATACATCTTGCAAAAATTTAATTCATCCTACAAAACTAAATTATAATTCGTCTTTGGAGAATAGCTAGAGAAATCGCATAGAGCAACGTCGCCATCACATGTTAAATTTCCTACGAGTACAGGTCTGTAATTTAGGGTAAAATTTAATATTCTTTCAATTTCCCAGAACATAAATCTTTGCCCAAAAACACGCCATTCGCTCATTTGAATGAAGAATGAAAACCAATTTATTGGCGAACAAGGTTATTAAAGAACACCAATGTTTATAAATTGTAATTCATAAATAAATAATCTTGCAATTTCCTACTTTCTATAACCGCATATAGATTAATAACCTTTCCTTTGATTACAATGACATTCATTCTGTAAAATATCATAAAAGTAAATTGATCACGATAAAAGGTGACCTTAATGTTTGGTAACATGAATGAATGAACGTGCTGACAAGCATGAGTTACTTACAATTTTCGAGTTGCTATATTTACTACCATTAAGGTTCGACGACATACGGACGCTATACGAGATTTCTAGTGGTGACCAAGTATAATCCGCGATCATAATATATGTTACTGTATGTATAATTAACACGCAACTGGGGCAAATAAAGAGTAGAAGTGTGAAATGATTTATGAACGAATAGAGTAAGTAGGATTGATCGATGGAGGATAGGGTCTTTAATTTCAAACTAACGTCGACGTATTTCAAATATGTTTGTCCGAACACAAAAATAGACGCTTCATTTACATATTTATAATTACCGTCGACCCCGTAGCCCAGTTCATAGTGACCGTAGCTGCGTAGCAAAGGGTTTCAAGACCCTGAGTTACGTAAGAGCATTTTTGTGCTACGAGTTATGGCGCGTTCACATAGAACGTCCGTTTTACAGGTCCGTTTAAACTGATATGTTATTAGCGTATGTAGTTGTATGAGCGATTTCACACAGAATCCAGTATTCCGGATCCTGTAAAACGGACGTTCTATGTGTACGCGCCCAAAATGCTGTGTGAATATTACCTCCAGTAGCGAGGGATCCGTTAAAACGGATCCAGTAAAACGGACGTTCCATGTGAACGCGCCCTTAGGTCGACTGGAACTGTGAACATGTACGTAGTACGTAGTCTGTGTTGTTACTTTAACTCTGTTAACTATGTGTACTAAAAATATGTTAACTTCCTTTTTTCCTTCCTCTTTTTCTCCCAATTCTCCCAAGCCGCGAGTCAACAATAAATACATAATATATATAGATCATTATTTAAGCACATAGTACCATTGTCAATAAACGACACAAATTACGTACATGATCGGGCCTCAACTAGTAGCGCAACTAATTCTCTTATGAAACCCTTGAACTTCTCTTTTTGTGAAAGCCTCGCGTAATAAGTGGGATTATATAGGAATACAACGGTGGTTGTTATATACCCTAAAAATAGGTTTTCGGTTCTTTTTTACGTGATGAAAGTGACCTTTGTACAATCATAATACGTTAATTTATATAGCTATTCACTATTCGACTGGCCCAACCTCAGAAAAGACCACAATGAAAATTAGTCACATAATGTCGAGTATAGGCTAAATTGGATAAAGTATACATTGTTGGAGCCATGGTTACAGTACAGACAGGTAAAATGGTTTTTTCGGTTCAAGTTTTGTAGGAAGATAATAATTTACCTACAAAAGTTGAAACTTTAGCTATGTGTAAAACTAATAATATTACACATAGCTAAAGTTTAACATCTAAAAGAGGATGGTTGTAATGATCTTTAATTATGACACAAAAGGAATGCGGTGAGACGGTGTCAAAGAAAAAGATTGAGACAGACACGTTTAAATAGGCAAGTGCGGTTGAACAGGCCTTGTTTAGAGTTTGGTTACGCTACATCTGTTAGTAGACTAGTGAGGGAACGCGAACATCTATTTCACACGACAAAAGAACGCAAGAACGCAAGAAATTCTCGAGCTGACAGCTACCTTCGTTGTTGAAGAGATACTCAAAGGACAACGATATACTTAGATATTCATTATTCATACAGCGTGCGTTTTTTTTATTTTCTGACAAAATTATTTGAATTACGAGTCTGGTTCTCACGTTTTCGTAGTAATTAATGAATTCGTAGTGATGTAGCCACAGATTTCGCTCAGGTTAGACAATGTTTCTGAAATAGGTCACTAACAGTCCCTGTCCTAGACCTCATACTTACTAACAAACCTTACTACTTACTTACTAACCAACTAATGTTCTAACACCGTCTCCTAACCGGACTAACTATTCTATTCCCCATTTGAGTCTTGTTCTGTGTCGGTCACAGTTATCATGGGCGGCAGCGGAAGTTTTGCTACCTTAATTCGCAAGTAGCAACTTAAAGCACGAGTATCGTGTACTAAAATATTATATCGCACCACTGACATGAACCCGTCTATACTCAAACTTATAATTGTTAAATGCTTTATGTTCATACAATGCGACTTGCACTTTTTAAACCGCTCTGGTGATTATTGTAATTCCATAGTTACAACACATATGTACATAGTTAAACTACTGTAATTATGATTTTAAACTTAACTCATCGCGGATTGTACTCATTTTATTATGATACGGGTACTCACGATATGTATTTTGAAACGCCGATATTTCGACCCAGTTGCATGGATCGTGGTCACGGCTGAACTGCGGTGGCGTGGAGAAAATTTCTCCGCGCCACCGCAGTTCAGCCGTGACCACGATCCATGCAACTGGGTCGAAATATCGGCGTCACGGCGGCACACGGCGTCACGGCGGCACACGGCGTCACGGCGGCACACTCTCATATTAGGTACATATAAAAAATAATGATTTGTATTTTCGTATTTTTGAATGTGTGTAACGAAGAAACTCAACTCAGTAAGATAATTACAGTACTCACGATATGTATTTTGAAACGCCGATATTTCGACCCAGTTGCATGGATCGGGGTCACGGCTGAACTGCGGTGGCGTGGAGAAAATTTCTCATATCGTGAGTACTGTAATTATCTTACGCATCCATATGCGAGTTGAGTTGAGTTTCTTCGTTACACACATTCAAAAATACGAAAATACAAATCATTATTTTTTATATGTACCTAATATGAGAGTGTGAGACACATTGTATGTAGGTTACATTTCTGAATGAATGTTAGTTAGTGCACTCCGGGGAAACCAATGTAACTTTCTGTGTACGCTCAACTCGCAATGGATTATTCAATTAGCGAACTTTAATTTGATGCCATGGCGTCTGCACTTGTCCGTGCAAGCAGCATGTCGATCAACTCTGACATTGAAACCAGACAAATATCTTTAATCAAAACTTTTTGGGAGAAACTCGATGCTATAGCGCAGTATTTTTGAACGAGGTTAGTTTTTTTAAAATCTTTTATTTAACTTGTAATGTATTTATGTATTATAACTATGTTTGTTCGGCAGCAGATATCTTTAACATATTGAGCTAAAATTTTGTATACATGATTATTATGATGATTATGACGTAACATAGTATGCAGTTTCCTTACGATTATCCATCACCGAAGTAAATAATAATACTTAGTTGTCATATTTAATTTAAAAGCCGTGTATGACTTTGCAATTTCCATCAATTGATCTCATACACTACGCGCTACGGTGGAATGTAACCATAATTTTTCCGAGCAATGACCCAACAGAAGCAATCAAGCTTGCTCAATGAACCAAGATCGCCAATTACGCTTCGGTTAATGTTTCTCTAAATGGCACAAAAGTTGACACTACTGATTTATATATCTATGAGACTACGGAATAGGTTCCAGCATTATAATTAATAAGTTGCCGTTTAAAGTTGTCTACTGGGACATAAAGGTAGATATTAGATTAGGAATCAATTGGGAAATTATAATTAACCAATTTTGATTTATTATATTTAGGTACTTACTTTATTTGCATTATGTGTAAATAAAAATAAAATTCATGCATTTTACTTGTTCCTTTTATTTACTTTGATTTTTAGGCTTATTTAATTTTATTTTCTTTGCCTTTAATACATTTTCAAAGGTAAAGTACTGTCAACATATTAATTAGTAAGGATATAACTTGGGCTAAAAATACATTACGGAAATATTTCCATGCAGTATACTATACCGAACCAAGTTTTGAACATGTATGTATTGTTACAGATGAGAAAGTTCAGAATCAAATAGCGTGGTCGGAGCACTTGGATCCCCTGTTCGTGAACAACTACGAGATCGATCCGTCGCTGTCGTGGCAGTACTACGCCTCGTCTACAGGGTTTATGAGGCGTTATCCAGGTTATTTATATTTATACGGAACCAATAAACAAAATCTTTTTAACAGTTCATTGTTTACAATAAACGAAGTAGTATCATTTTATTTACAACCTAACGTTAAAGTAAGTAAGCTACGGATAAGAGATCGTGTATCTTTAAAATGGACCGATTGGTTACATTTACACAAGATGTACCTAATTAATATGTTTTTTTTAAACGACTAGGGTACTATGCTCATTCCCACGGGAAGATCTATTATGATGCGTATTTGAATCACAACAGTAACAGTAACAACATCAATAATAACGTAGTTACAAGGTCGAAGAGGGTCATTGCTACTCTTTACAGTTAAATTACATTGAATACGATATGGATAATTTGTACGCCGATATTTCGACCCAGTTGCATAGATCGTGGTCACGGCTGAACTCAGTGCGACTGGGTCGAAATATCTTCGTACAAAATACATATTGAGAGTACCCGTATCATAATAAAAAGTAGAATAATTATTTAAGAAATACAGCTATCATTAAAAAAAATTCCGTTGTAGCAATGTCCTGGCCACCTGAAGATGGATACTCCCACCACGCCCGCGACTTCTACGACTTTAGGTCGTCCAATTGGTTCGTGGAAGCCGCGACCTCGCCGAAGGACCTCGTGATCCTTCTGGATGATTCAGATGACCTGGGGTCATCGTACAGGCGCCTGGCGCAGGCCACGGTGTCCGCGCTCCTCGATACGCTGGGCCCAAACGACTTCGTCAACATCTATCGGTACAGCGAAACCGTGTCCGAGATACATCCCTGCTACACCAAGATTTTAGCTCAGGTAAGTTTAAGTTTCCTCCACCAATCCGCACTAGAGCAGCGTGATGGAGTATGCTCTAGGCCTCCACAGCTATGAGGAGAGACCCGTGCTCAGTAGTGGGCCATTAATGGGTTGAAGCCACAAGTTTAAAACGTTTTTATTTACGTGATGCTAAATTAAGACTTGACAACAATCGTACCGTGGCGATGATGTCTAAAGAACGTCGCACATTAGACCCACTCAACTCCCACCCGAAACCGACAAAACTAAAAGATTCGACAGAACTAATATTCGAATATAAACTTTATACCTTGTTGCGAAGGTTGAAAGTACTGAAATATACTTAAAAGATGTGTACTACTCGCCGCACACTTGCCGATACACACTTACCGATTTACCGGTAGCAGTTATTGTTTTTAAAATTATGATGAGAATTCATGTTACTAACACTTTTGACATTCGTTTCTTTTTTTTACTATTTAGTAAGACTATTGTAACTTATCAAAATAATAGTTATTGCTTGCAGTTGCCCGCGGCTTTGTCCGTTTAGAAGTAATATAAATTGCATTTTAACCACTTTTGTCATCGATATTGGCATTTTTCTCTATGTATTTAAGAATAATTACATAAATTTTTAGACAGGTGCGTTATTATTTCTAACCAGGAAGCCAAACACTACTTTCCTTTTCACTTTTCAATATAGGGGTTTAACCTACTTAAGGATAAAACATCAAAAAATCCTTAGCGGGTGGGTGACTACGCCATAAAAGGGGCCTTGTCTAAAACTCATGTTTCTATACTATATTGTAGTATACGAATGATGAAGTGAGTCAGTCATACAGTTTTGTACAGCCAGGATATACAGTTTGATAAATATATTAAGATAATACGAGCTGACAATCAATTAAATTTTAATATTGCGATTTATTTAATCTCATGTGAATATGTATGTACAAGTTGTCCCGGCGTACTTCGTACCGCTTTATAATTAAAAAATGTTTTGGTGATATATCGACAGCAACGCCACCTATCGGGTCCAATTGTGAATCTAAACCATTCCCAGATCCCCTTGAATACACACAAAAAATTTCATCCAAATCGGTCCAGTCGTTAAAAAATGTTTTGGTGATATATCGACAGAAACGCCACCTACCGGGTCCAATTGTGAATCTAAACCATTCTCGGATCCACCTGAAGACACACAAATAATTTCAACCAAATCGGTCAAGCCGTTTAGGAGGAGTTCAGTATCATACACACTCACACTCGAATTATATATATTAAGATTTACATATTTTTGACTGCCATTCAAAGGATCCTCATCAAAGGTTTCTAATCCCAGTGAGTCGAAAATTTGAAGAGTTTAAATTTTTGTGGTCGGACTGGGTGTGTGTTCTTGGCCTGTGTGTTGTCCATGGCAGCCACGCAAAGGGAATCCTAGTGTGGGGCTATGATTGTGTAGCGTTATTTATTTAATCTCAAATAATAACAATGACTTACATGAAATATTTCATCCAATATAATTTTAATCAATGTATTTACAGTAGATGTAAGTAATTACAAATGTTAGTCACATATTAAAATATCACACATTTGCCTAATTTAAACCAGAATAAATAACACGACATATTGCTAGAATTACCTATTTTAGGCTTCAATGATGCCAGAGCCTGGCTTAACTTTGTCGCAAATCTCCATAATACGAGGCCTACAAATTTGCTCTAATTAAACTGAACGCAGGTTTCACTTAAATAGGCAAGCCGTAACATAGGATAACACATAGTCGATTTTATAAATAGGAAAACGACAAAATATCGTTAAACTATCCCAAGGGAACGTATCATCGGGATAAAAACTATCCTATGTCCTTCCCCGGGTATCTAAATATCTCCATTCCAAATTTCATCTAAATCAGTTCTGCAGCTTAAGTGTGAAAAGGTAACAGACAGACAGACAGGGTTACTTTCGATTTATAATAATGGTAAGGACAAAAGTCACAATAGGTAACAATTTACACGTTAAACTCATGCTTGCAGAGGAGTGTGTGTGTAATAAAGCAAGTTTAAAACAAACTCAAGCTCACTATTGTCCTAACATTTTACTTTAAAACATATAAATCTAAGCGAAATTGTACAAAATATTTTCAGCTTTTAACCCAAATTGTTAATAATATGAAATGGAATACTAATAGTTTTCGGAATCGGTAAACTAACTCTACCTATTAGTAATTATTTGCATGAAGTGTTTTGAATAACTCACTGAAAATCGGGCATATTTTCAATAGGAATCAATCGTTAGCAAATAAACTTTGGAGAATTGAAATTATGAAAGTTGATTTATGTATGCAAATAGATATTAAATGATCGATTTATTTTGTACATTTTCCATTACTTTATTCACACATATAACGGGTACAGTACGGGTACGGGTACAGTAATAAATTAATAATTTATTACCCTAATTTATTAACCTATTTTTATGCATTAATTCGATAATACCACCATTTTAAGTGTTTATAAAACTGTTTTGGGGTAGTTGCTTTGCTTTTACTTTTACTTTGTTTTTTAACGATTGGCATAATTCTAAATTAACCATACTGCTAGTATACCTACATATGAACTGCTAATATACATATGAATGAAGTATTGAAAAGCTCACACCTTACATTGTAAAATGGAATTTCGTTATAAATACATATTTTGAACGCAATAAAAAGACAGCTAGCAAACTATAAAACGTCCTTTAATAAATTATCCTAGTGTTATATAGTTAATATAGTCACCTCGCAATATTTGCCTGTGACTTAATAAACAAGCAATTACTTATCATCAAAACCACAGTAACAAAACACAATAACTTAACTTGAGAAAGCCAACGATTAAAATCAGTATCTTGAAATTTGAAAGCAAATGCAGATATTGCGTGCGTAGTTACGATACGCATCTGTCCACAATTAGTGTGTACACGCCCTAATGGATTCAATCAAACATGTTTTAATGTACCCGTCTATTAAAGCTACAACACAAAAGCTTCGGCGCGCGGTTTCATTACCTTCTTCAAAAGTTCGTATAATAAAGTTACACTTTAATCTTTTACCTTGTATACAATTTATAATATTGGCCGCTGTATCAAACCTTAGTAATTACCTACAGAAAAAAGGACTATATCATTGAAGATCTTATTATTTTTACTTTATACACAAAAATGGAAGTTAATATTATAGTTTTAGTAATCCTTGTTAAAGATTTTAACTATTGTCCAAAGAATATTATGAACCTAAGTTAATTTTAAATAAATGTAGGTAAGTGCTGTTAAATAAATCATTAAATTCTTAACTGGATGATGACGTTAAAAATTATTTATCGCAATATAGGTAATTATAATTTCATAACTACACGATAACATGTAATCTGGCCCTCACTTCGAAACCGCATCAAATGTCTGTCAGTAGCTTTTGCGCTATGCGCTTACAAACATACAGACAAACGACAATTAAAAAAATAATCATTTTGGCCTCTATTGGCCCTATACGGACCCTTCAAACATTTTTTTCTTAAATGTCTCCTATGCACAGACGCAGACGAGTTACAACATTATTATAGGTACAGATACTGACCACATTTTCCTGAAGGGTAAAATTATGTATTAATAAGGGTGAAATTATGTATTAATAAGGCGATATACGACGCTACCTTCCTTTAGCATCATTTAATCCATCTTTGAGCAACTTAGAAATACTTTGATAACAGTACAAAACTTTGCTCTTACGAGACAACCCCAGTATTGACACGTTCAATTAAGTTTCTAAGTTTTAAGATAGAATCTCTGCTACAAAGAGTGGTGAGAGTGCTACGAGGCGGCCACGCTTGGCAGGTGAGGCGCCCCTATTTCCAAGTTGGTAACTCAGGTTCGAGTTAGTGCTTACACCCGACTTATGACAACTTCAACACAATTCACCAACATCGTTTTGCGGATAGATAAGTAGGAGCAAATACACGTGACAGGCTGTAGTTAGTGTTACATATGTTGCATGTGGACTGTAGCTCTATATTAACACGATCTTCATATATTACAAATCGCTGCACAGATTTTCTTACTTAATTATAGCTATCATCTTTACGTAGCAATTAATTCTCATAACTGGGTAGACTCAACTTGATGAAACTTTGAATGTCAACGTTAATGACGTGGTATTTAACAAACATCAAAGTACGTAACCTTTAGCGTCTTTGTTGTTTGTTTAGGCATATTGACAATTTGAAGTTTGTGTAATCTGTAATTTATAAATAAAGTAAGTATTACGAATATTAGCGATTATATAATACCTATACTATACAACTATACGGTAACCCAGGTTACCCAGTAGCCTAGTTTATAGTAACCCTGCCTGCGAAGCGAGGGGTCCCGGGTTCGATTCCCAGACAGCGGACACATAAATGTTTGTTCTCCGGTCATGTGTTAGTGATGTGTCATTTGTGTTGGAATATGAGTTTGTTAGCGTTTAGAGTTTTATTTATTATTAAATTTAATAGGAGAGTTAACTAAATACCTAATATCATTCATTAATTTTATTAAACCACATAGAAATTAATTAGCTGTAATATCTGACGTTATACTTTAACAACGTTCAAAATCATTTTTTTTAATTAAAAGTACTTAGAACCTACTTCATTGTCGTAATTATTTTGTCACAACATTAGACTTGTATTATCATTACCACCGGTTCCCTAATGAAGTTGAATCATTAAGCCGCGACATACCTAAAACCTAGCAGGCTGCGGTAATCCAATTAGCAAGCAACGAGAAAAAATTTTCAGACATTTTCAGCGCTTGAATTTTGAAAAGCTCTTACAGTTGACGTTCAGTATTATAAATATGTATGTAACATATCTGCTTTCATGAGATCGTGGCACAAATCCTTGACCCTCTTAAGTTAAAGGCCAGTCAGAAAGTGACTAGCGCCGTAGGCCGCCGGCGGCACCCACGCTTTATCTATGCAGCCTCACCAACCCCACCAGCGAAGGTACTCCACTTTCCCCTCTATTCAAAGTGACAGAAACACTAGTTTTGCAAATAAAGCCATACAAGCTATTTCTGATGTAGAACGACGCGAATAAACAGTAGAATAAATTGTTTCTATTTATTTTACTTAAATTTTGCATTGCGTCAGTAGGTAGTCACATTTTATTGTTATTTGTATTTATGATTTTCAAATTTGTTTCTTAAGATATATGTATGTGCGGTATATGTATGAGTTTAACTGTTACATATTAATACATATCAAGTTTAATAGCTTGGTACGTTTTCGGTATAGTTAAAACTTCTAGTAGGTACAATAAGCTTAACTATTTTACTGGTGTGACTAAGTGGTCACTTAGTCACACACTAGTCAGTGTAAAATCTAAAAAAACTATAACTTATATTTGTCTTTCCTTACTAGGCCGTGCCAGAGACGATACGAGAGCTCAAGAGCGCGCTATGGGCAGCGGAGCCCATCGGAGGCGCGGCGAACTTAACTGGAGCCCTAAGTACCGGCTTCGAGATTCTCCATCGGGTAATTGGCCAACTTACATAATACGAATACATCGCAATTCAGTACTTTTTAATCTTACGACTTTTTTACAAATGTCCTTGTATGTATATCCTTTATAAATGCTTTATATTTGAATATGTAATATGGACATACATACCTTCTACTAGAAATCATACCATTTAGGTATACATAAAGCACCTAAACTGTTTTTAAATTAACAAACTATCTTTTTCAAACTAAATATTTCAATTGTAGTAAATTTTTTATTTTTTTTATAGTAAAGTTGAAGTTGATTCTAACGCAATATAAAGTAGATCTAAAAACATTATGATCATAGAGAGAAGACATGAGTCTAATTGAAGCAATCATTCTATCTTGTCCCACTAGTTCAACGGTTGAGCTACTCAGTTGAACGAGTGGGAACGACCTATTTTTCCCACCATTATCACTAAGTATTACGTACATTGATAATAAATGTATATAAAAATTGCAGTACAACCGCACTGGCCAAGGGTGTCAGTGCAACCAGGCGATCGCGGTGGTGGGCGCGGGCGGGGGGGCGGCTGGGATCAAGGGGGTGTTCCGCACGTGGAACTGGCCCCACATGCCCGTGCGCATCTTCACCTACCGCGTCGGGGGCGACGCCAACTCCGGCCACAACATGAAAGATATGGCGTGCAGCAATAAAGGTAACTACACAACTGACTATTCAACTTAATAATTTATGTAAGTATTACTAATTGTGATCACTTCGCTTCGGGTATAAGTAGTTAATCCTTGCATCAAATTACAATTATACCAACATTGTCACATTAATTTAATGATGTTATTGGTAAATAAAAAATGTTTATCCAAACTGTTAAGTACATAACTAGTAAGTAGTCAATCCCAAACAACAGATCCACAAATGAACCCGGTTAGAATCAACTGTTAAAGTTTATATGTCCATAAGAGCTGGTGGTATAAATACGCGTCATACAGGTTTCCACGTGACCATCAACGGCCACGAGGAGGTTCGACTGAAGGTGCTGCACTTCGTGGAGGTGCTGGCCCGGCCGCTCGTCATGTACCAGACGGTGCATCCCGTCCATTGGAGCCCCGTCTATGTTGGTGGGAGAGTAAGTTACGCATAATTTTATTCAGAACTTATGTACTTGTCTGATACTTTAATTCCATAAAAAAAAACATTTTATTCAAATGCCAAATGCTATTACGTACGGATAATTTACTTAATTAACTTTACTTTAATTACATGTAAAATATTTTATTAAAGAGAATTTTATATTGTTTGAATTACATGAATCTACCCTTAGGTACTACATTTATATCTAACCTAGTACCCGCAGTAGTCTTAATTAAACGAATAATTTACAAGAAATTCAATATACAATACTAGAAGAAACTCAATATTTTGAGTTTACATTTTCTCTGTTGAAACGTACTTTGTAAATATTACAACATTGCAACATTTTTGTTATTTACAGAGTAGTAACCTCGCCGACGACGGGATGGGTCAGCTGATGACGTCAGTCACTGTCCCTATCTTCGACAGGAGAAACCACACGGTAGGTTTACGAGGTTGGCAGACAGTAAGACAGCGCACATTGGTTATAAGACGTAGAAGTGTTTAAAGCTATCTTTACTGGTATATTTTAAGCTATAGGATACAAAGTAGATTGCAGCCCTAATTTACATAGATTTAGTTAAGTACAATACTAAGCTTGTGTATCTTGTAACGCAAAAAATATTTGAGAAATTAAAGAACGAATGAAAGTTTCCTTGTGTTATTTTGTTTTCCTATACTAAAAACTAGACAGGAATTTCACACATTTGAGTAACTGGAAAAAGGAAAGGGAAAATGCGTGTATACTCCAGATCCAGTCGTGAAAGCCTGGAGCGTATCCTACCTGTTCAACGTTTGGAAAAGCTTAATAACGTGACTGATAGTCAGTAAAAGAATAAATAGGTAATGTTCAAACTCTTGAATTGTTACTTTACAGACGAATACTCTTAACGAGAGAGTTTTTATCGTGTTTAATAGTGGATAATTAACCAATCACGTTACAGAAACGAGAAGCCAACCTCCTCGGCGTGGTTGGCACAGATGTACCTGTCGACCAGATAAAGAAGCTCGTGCCACCGTACAAGGTCAGTGGAAACAACCCAATAGCCCTTACGTCAGACCACTCTTAGCACAACTAGCGTTTTGGCGACTTTCCAATTTTATTAATTCGCAAAAACACTTGGCCTTCAAATACTTGACGAATAGGCATGTTTCATAGACAATAGGTATACTTTACGAAAAGTTTTCACTGTTAAATAGTCTCTAAACACTTTAACCATCAAGTAGTTATATTTAAGTGAATACAGTATTGAATTTGGCTATGTAAAAATTTTCAATAATAATGCGATTATAATTATAATTCTCTCCAGATATAAGTTATCTATAACTTAAAAAGTGAACTTATCTACCTAATAAAACCCTTTTTTATTTATTCAACAGTAAAAAAGAAAAACCTTAGTCTACTGAAATCATTTCTGTCTCGGGCATTGTTGAAAGAGTGCGGGAAATCGAACAATACTGAAGGAAAATCATTTTTTAAATTACCCAACTTGATTAATTTATTATTTTGGTTATAGCTGGGTGTCAATGGCTACTCATTTATGGTGGACAACAACGGGCATGTTTTGTACCATCCGGATCTGCGACCATTGGTATGTTCAATTGATTAAACTAACACAGTACACGATGTTTATTATTTTAGTTTCTTTTATTTATAAATTCATGATTTTGTTTGTTTTAGCACACTAACGAGGAGGTAAGTCAATAATGAGGGCAACCTCTCTTAAAATGTAGCGTAACTAGGAGTCCTCGTATAGTGCCAACTATCCTCATACACAACCATTAATTTTATTAATCTGCTCATAGACAGAAAATACTATACATGAATTTATGTAAGCAATGTCTCTTTTATTCGCACACAATCGCACATAAAGTAAATTTAAATAACATCTATCTAATTGCTTACCTAATAAAAAAAGGTTCAACGTTGTTTTTCGTCAATTATCCTTGAGAACAACAACTTAGGAATTGCAAAGTTTTACGTTTTACTAGTGTTTTAAAGATTCATTTTGTACCAAAAATATAGCCCTCATGGATTTCACGCCTTTTGTATTTTATTCAATAATATCTCATACGTCTCATACATACGTCCCACCTTTGCTTCACTTTGATTCTATTCCTTATTTTTACAAAAGTATCTACCCCCGAAACAACAGTTAATAAATATTCGTGATAACCTTTACTATAACTACATTTGAATCAGAAAACATCCACGAGAACAAGCATATAATACCTGTCACATATTGTCTGCACCGGCCGGGAATCGTGTTCAGGACCCCTCGCTACATAAGCAGGGTCTCTATAGAGTATGTACTGATTTTAATGGTCTAATCTACACAGACCATAGTTTCATGTCAAGTCGGACTCATAATATTTAATGTATACATACATATAATGTACATAGATTCGGCTTTGTGACATTAGTCTACACAGATAGCTGACCGCGCTCGTTAGTCGTCTAAATCTCTATCGTATTCTCTGTCTATGTACCTTGACCCGTGTAGTAAAGCGGTTGTTCCCATACATCACTAGCGTGTTTGAGTAAGAGACCGAGTACCACATTAGTTTGGACTGTTCCAGTACACCGAGACCCTTCGGCCGCTGTACTCCAGCGTAGACCTCACCGATGTGGAGTTGTTAGTGGACTCTGATGAAAATTCGCGAGTCAACCTCACCTCTCTACTGCTTGATGTAAGTTTTTCTGGTTTATTAACTATGTACAACTTGTTCGAAGCAAGGTTTACCGGGCATTAAGGCTACCGTTGAAAGTCTGATATTCAAGATGTTTTTATACCAACTATGCCTTAAGCAAAACGAATACAGGTCAGTGTAGACCATCTAGTACAGGGTTTCTCAACCTTTTTTTCGCCAAGCCTCCCCGAAGCAAAAATAATATTTTCATGCCCCCCTTACATGACTTTGTGCACGTCACACGTCGTGTTGTGACTTGTTAAAGTTACATATTATATATTTTTTACGGAAATGGTAACATACCTATTATGCTCCCCTGAAATTTCTCTACGCCCCTAGGGGGGCGTGCGCCACCGGTTGGGAAGTCCTGATGACCGCAATAAAACCGTGCCTGCTCCGTGCAAAAAACACACAGAGTGGGCTGTGAAAATACCTACATACTTAATATATAGCAAAGTGTGAAGAGATTCACACGGAGTCACACACACACACTGCCATCGCCTTACATGTCATCAGCGTCATCACCGCCTGTAGTTACTATCTGAAGCGTTTTGCGGACTGGCACCTTAATTTTACCGCATATTTTGTATTCAGTAACAATTTTCCATCGACTCTAGCTACGTCACGACATGATAGAGCAGCGCGAGGGCGAGACGGAGATAGGCGTGAAGGTGCAGTACGACAGCATGCGGCGCGTGGCCACGCGGCGCCAGCGGTACTTCTACAGCCCCGTGGAGGGCACGCCCTACTCGCTGGCGGCCGTGCTGCCCGACGGCTACGGCATGTACGAGCTGCAGGCCGAGCAGGAGATCAAGCACAGCCCTAAAAACGGTACTTGCTTACTTTAACTTATTGTCTATGTTAAAATGTTCGAATTGCCTTTGCCAGATATAAATGTTCGTTCTGAATCGAATGAAGTATACATTTTGTTTTTCTTTATTTACATGCAGTCACAGAATATTTTAAAGGCGATAACTGGAAAGTCCACCCAGATTGGTAAGTAGTAGTTTACAGATTTAATTATATTATTAAACTCATACATATTTCTACTTTCACATCGGCTTCTTATGTACCTAAGTTTAATTTCATAATTTAGAACGGTGTGGAATATAATCCTGTTGATTCGATTTCCAGATCTAAACTACCAACGATCCAACTCTCACTAGGTGTCCATCCTGACCTATATCACAAATGGACACCTAGCTAATTAGGTAATAGGTCGTTTGAATTGAATGTCGTACCAAAATAATTATCCTCATGCTCTTAACGCGGCCGAATCCTCCACGCTACTCTTCTTTTCAATGTTACTTGAATCAGTAATCAAATCAGTAATTATCACTTGCTTTAGAAAACTTAGAATTTTGCATAAATTAGGCACTTGCGGATAAAGACTGGGTAGTGATCACCCTCCTAGTATGTTGTACACGACACTGTGAGAGGAGATCCGGGTCCAACAGTGAAACAATGTGTGACGGTCCGTAAACGGCTAACAGCGTGGTTGTGGTCGCGCAGGGTGTACTGCGAGTACGCGTCGACGTCGGAGCAGTCGTTCGGGTCGGCGGAGCAGCAGCTGATGCACTTCCTGACGCGCGCGGGCCGCCCCGGCTGGAAGTGGATGTCGCTGCGGCCGCGCGCGCTCGCGCTGCACAACGCGCACAAGAAGCAGGACCGAGACTCCTACTACTGTGAGTGGTTGCGTCTGTACCACTCCACCTGAACTTTATCGCCACTGTTCTACGCGCATAGTGGACAGTACTCAATTTTCGGGTTTTACCCGAGCATGGTAAAGGGGAGGATATTTGGCTACAACCCATTAATGGCCCACTACTGAGCACGGGTCTCTCCTCATACCTGAGGAGGCCTAGAGCATACTCCACCGCGCTGCTCCAGTGCGGATTGGTGGAGGGGTTAGTGGCCAACCCAAGTGTCGGAAATTTTAAGCCGCCCGAATGTATCCGACATGGCTTAACGACTGCTACCAAGTGATAACAACCGGGCCCGACGGCTTTACGTGCCCTCCGAAGCACGGAAGCGCTCAAGAAATTTTTGCCACTAGCGGTCACCCATCCAATTACCGACCGCGCCCGTTGTTGCTTAACTTTGTCGATCACTTGAGATCAACGCAAGCCGCCGGGCTATGAGCGCTAAGGGGGGGATATTTAATACGTAGTAACCAGAACATTAAGTAAAATAAAGTAAATACATGTAATAATTCCGATTTATAGAATTATGTGCGGGAATTAAATTTTCAGTTAGGTATATTACATTGAACAGGAGTACCGAAACGTAAGGATACCTGGCGGATATTCATATTTAATTTTTCTCGTAGAAGTGTAATCTCCTAACTTATTACCAGTGTGGTAGACATGAACTCTCTTTTAAATTTATAGAAATTAAGCTCAAAATAG
This sequence comes from Ochlodes sylvanus, assembly GCA_905404295.2. NCBI lineage: Eukaryota > Metazoa > Arthropoda > Insecta > Lepidoptera > Hesperiidae > Ochlodes > Ochlodes sylvanus. Next base: position 11,421,327 of record FR990124.1, on the reverse strand, counting down.
CGACAAATGTAGTGTGACGATGCACATATTTAATATAATAATGTCTTCTGTTTCCAGGTGACAAAACTTTAGTCCAATCTCTAGTCCGCGATGCCATGGTAATAAGGGAGTTAGACACGCATACCGGGCACGCCAGTCACCACTCACAGTAAGTCTCACCCTCAATCTTAGCATGTTATCTGCCTCCAGGCGCAAATACCTCAGCACTGAAATAAAAACGAAATTCAAATCAAATGATTAATATTTAAAAGCGATAATAGTGCAATGATTTTGTTTGGCATACTTTTCTGTTGCACGAATAAAGTAAAGCACAAAGCCTAGGTTTTCTATTACACTCGAGATTTTTGGTTTATGTTATTCACTAATTTGTATGTGTTTGTCACACGAATAGCCCGATAGCGACATTAATGGCACTTCTAACAAGGTAACGTAAGACGAAATATTATGTTTCCAGTAGATACCGCTAGTAATTCGTAGGTGTTTCAACAACATGCTCGATAACTGTAATATTTAACAATATTTGCCAGATATAAATACTCATACTGCTGCATTGTATCTGTAATGCCGTTATCCAACACCTAGTTTTTCTAATATCTAAATACAAATTCGGTAAATGTGTTTTTCTGTCAAAACAACTTTTTTATATGAATTCTCTACATAATTATATCCGTTATTTATATAATTATGTATACTTTGCGAAATAACGATTAAATAGTTATATTTTTAATACGTAGGGGTAAATAACCCAAAACCAAACCAATAAAACCAAAGGTTGGATGACGTCATTACAGATTTTAAGGTACCTAGATAATACAGGGGCAATTGAATGAAAACGAATATGATTAAATATTATAACGTCAATGTTAACAACAGCCAAAATTATACAAGACAACTGCTACAGTACAATTTATAACTGGGAAATGTTGAATTCTGAAATTGGATATACCTAAGATTTAAAAGTGTAAACAGCGAGCTAAGTCATAGTGAGGTACGCTAAATTGGTTTTGTAGGCGGATATTAGCACCGTGTAATGTAAACTTTACGTAACGTAAACTGTAACGTCACACGGTGCTCACTTAACAAGTCTTAAGCGATTATAAAGAGATACACACACACACACGATACAAGAATCAATATGCATACAAAGATAAAAAATTAAAAACTACGTTTAATCGCAACACTTCCCGCTGGGTTTTAGTAGCGTTAAAAAGTGTGATAAAAAACAAAAAAAAATATTTATTATTTTAATTTGAATGAAAATGAAATGTTACACCAAAATTAAATTCGAATTCATTCGAATTTTTCTTCGTGGCACATTCTGCGCTACTACAGACTACGCCGTAGACATTGGGTAACACACTAATGAAGGAATTTACACTGCCAGATACCGTTGCTTTAATATCTACACATCTACGATTTTCACGACACCGTAGCACAAATGCCAATGAGCTTGTAGCGACAAGGTACCGGGTTTGATCCCGATCAGGGCAAACATTTTTTTGACAAATAAATGTTATGCCCAGAACATTATCATGTGTGATGAATGAATTTTCTGTTTCCATACCACCCGCGAAACAGGAAAATCCTAGGGTTGGAATGTGTTAGTACCAAAATTAAAAAATCTACATCATTATTTTATTAGCTAAGAGTAGGTAGGTACCTATCTCATGTTTGTAATATTAGTACATATTTTTTATGTAGTTTTAAGGTGTATTTGCTAATATTGCCAAGGCTAGTGTGTCAAGAATGTCAAGATACGTTAAATAATTTTGTGTTAAAATTTACGTAGCCTTAGCGATATTATGATGTGCTACATAACCTCCTAAACAGCCCTCAAGGACTAAGGTAAAGTCAATTTTGAACGAAATTGTGTTTCTTCCGCAGCTGCCAAAGGATTCGGAATGTTTTTAAACTACTTATGATGGTTTTTGTTTATTATTTTTGTAACAATGTCACAATATTATTATAATTTTTGTTAAGTTTAGAACCTAGGCACTTCTCATTCTCACTAAAAGTTGGCTAGTAGGTACACAGGTTCCACTCGTTTACACTAAAAAAGAGGATACATGAAACGCATGTATAACTTACTCAGATTATAACTTACATTAATAAAGTTAGTCCTAAAGGGTTCTTAAAAATGAGAAAGAGTGGAGCTAAGCTACGACAATAAGTATAAACTACATTTCTTTTTGCATAGTCGATAAAATTTCATCGTTGAAACAAGATTCTCTAACGCCGATCCTTTAAATTTATTCATCAATATATTTAGAACGATTTTATTATTATTAAGAACACATCATTTAATTGTTTAAAAGAAATCCGAATATACGAGTTTATAGGTATTATAATTATCATATTCATTATCTAAAATTTCATGGTAATTTTACATCGGATACGTAGGTACATAATTTTCCTGGATGACATGACATGGCGTGCGCCGTCATTATAATGTTATAAAAAATATTTAAAATTGCCCATCAACATCCCATTCTCCATATTGTCAACGATAATTCCCCCTTTTTGTGGATTTCAGTATATTAAGCCCCCAGTGTACAAAAGTTGGAATTTTTACAGACAAGGGCGGTTTCACAAGTTCGTCGTGACGTTGTCCTTCATCGCCACAAGGAGCGGCCTGCTCAAGTGGACGGAAAACATCAATAGCTCCAGGACCGGCGACTCTACTGAGCCGTAAGTTGTTCACCTCATTAGCTGCTACCGACCAATAGGTTTCAACTACCTAGTCCTTTTTAACTATCATTCAAGCTCGAAGTTACATAATACTATTTAAATATAAAGAGTGGCGAGTGGTCGACATAGAGTAGAGAGATCTACGAAGCACCGCGCAGAGTTCAACACCCTGACTCGTGTGTCAATACCTTGAATTTTTACTCTAAGCGCCAATAAAGAAGTTCCACTTCACAAACACTAACGAAATCTGATTGTTATACAGCCACTTCAGCGAGAAATACGCGCGCGCGTACGACTCGGAGTGGTACCGTCGCGCGGTGGAGCACCACCCGATCGAGCCGGAGAGCTTCGTGTTCTCGGTGCCGTTCCGCGAGGGCGAGGGCGACGCCGGGCCGCCGCTGGTGCTGGCCACGCACGCCGTGTTCGTGGAGGCGCGCGGCCACCGGGCGCCCGCCGCCGTCGTCGGCCTGCACTTCCAGCACGACTCGCTCGCTAGACACTTCCTTAATGTCACTTCTACGGTAATTTCGTGGCTGCTTACAGGATATCTACGTCAACGATTTCGACCCTAAAAAGTTTAAATATTTTTCAAAGCTAGCAAACCAGTCTTGGAAGACAAATTCCATTACCAAATTGGTTTATATCGAAACAGCATTTACTATTTCTCCTTTTTTTTAATCTGTCCTTATGTGAAGCTGGCCCCAAAGGTCTGCCAGGTTCAACATACATTTATAAAGAAAGGTGTAATTAGAAATTTCTTATTCTTCAGTGCACCGCCGGCAGTGTATGCAAGAAGACCTGTGCCGGCGACGAGTTAGACTGCTACATCCTGGACGACAACGGGTTCATCATTCTGTCGGAAGACGCCACCCAGACCGGGCGGTTCTTCGGGCAAGTAGATGGGACGATAATGGACTCCCTCGTGCAAGACAGGATCTACAAAAAGGTGACGGTGCACGACCACCAGGCGCGGTGCCCCGACTCCAGGAACCCGTTCAGCGGCGACAGCAACAAGTTAACGGTAATAATGAAACACACACATTCTTCACTTCTAGCCAATATGACCAGCTCGTCCCCTTCTTTGTGTGACACGAGCTCTGTGACTCGAGTATAATCCCAAAGGCCTACTTGCTTGGTGATAGGATACTGATATACGAGAATATCAGTGCGGGTGCAGGTGTCTATTTATTTTTCATTCCTTGACTTTGTTTCAGCCTTTCAAGCCATTTTCATGGATCGGGACCTACTTAACTAATCTATTAGCCGTGTGGTTTCCATTGTGGGATACTGCGACAGCGAAGTCACACCCTTATGCTGAGGAAGAATTAGGTACGACCTTCTTCGTTTTGCGATTTGTAATAATATTACAAGAATACTAGTGCATCCAGTTTTCGGTCAGTGATGATGAGTAGATGATTGTTAATTGACTTTTATCTATTTTATAGATCGTTGGTATGATTTGTACCAAACTAGCCAGAGCCTGTTCCACTAAGCGATCAAATCGATCCTCTTTCTGTAGAAAAATACTTGTCTTGAGCATTGTGATCGCTTAGGCACGCCCCCAGTGTAGACGATTGGTCGTTCTAGATTACGAAGACTACGAGAGCGAGGACACGGAGCACGAGGAGGACCCGGAGCGCGACCGCGGCACCTACGAGATCATCATCGACGGCAACGCGCATGAACGGGTACCACTCAACTTGACCACCACACCACCCTTTCCCCCTCACCCCATCCTAATTTCCCAGTTACGGGTTTATTTTTACCCTTGATGGATTGCGGAGCTCTAGACAAGACTTCACCACGTTGTTTTTTGGGGATTATATCAAAAAACCCAAATTTCAGGAGCTTTCCAAGGCCTCCAACATAGCTTTCTAAGATAACAAGTGGAAACCAACGGATTTGAGATTATGGACGGAGATGAGGATGAGTCACTCAAACGACAATCAATACCGACCTCGTCCAAAGGAGCTTGCCTCTGCCGGTTACTCAGCTACGACACTTAACATTTTTTTCAATTTCAACTTATTTGACCACAAACCATTGTCAATAAGCTACATAGTTACGATTGCACCAGGAGCGCGGCAACGGGTTCGGTGGCGCGGCGGCGGAGGCAGGCGCGCGCGGCGGCGGCGGGGGCCCGCGCGAGCCGCCGCGCGAGGCCGCGCGCTCGGCGGCCGTGCGCCCCTGCGACACCAGCGCCGAGCTGTTCGCGCTGCAGTCCGCGCGCCTCACCGCCGCGCAGCCGCTGAAGGGCAAGCTCACCAACTGCCACAACTCCGGATGCGAACGGTGACCGCACATTTTATGATCAGATGTGTAGCGTATTGGTGGCAATGTTGAATTTTTTTTTTGACATACATACCTACCGCACCATTCAAAATTTTAATAAAAATGCCTGTTCCATCTTCAAGAGTCATTTTCAGCCCATTGTTAGTCACACAGAAACCACTAAACAGATTTAGATACTTGATTTAAAATATACAAATTATTACCTATAGTTACAACATTTACTTGACTTCGGTACCTACCTATGTCACAATGCCATGTGTCAGTATAATGACAGTAGACATGCGTCGTTGCAGGCCGTTCAGCGTGCAGAAGATCCCGCACAGCAACCTGATCCTGCTGGTGGTGGACACGCTGTGCCCGTGCGGCGCCAAGCGGCTGGACGTGCGCGCGCGCGAGGCGCCCCCCCGCGCGCCCTGCCGCCGCGCGCCGCCGCCGCCGCCCGCGCGCCGCCGCCCCGCTCACTGCGTCTCCTACCACCCAGAGGTAGCCACGACACCGTTACACACCTTATTTAAATACGACGAGGCTTGCTGCTGTGCACGCCGCTGCGCCGCCATATAAAGTTTATATGGTTAAAATGATATATTGCATTTTATTAAATAATTTATATAGAGCAGCTATATCGTTTTAAAAATTCAATTTTATCGTGTACAGCTCCTGACTGGCTATATCCATAGCAAAACCATATATAGACATCATCTTATCACTATCATCAAAACAAACTTACCTACAGTGGGTATGTAAAATATGTACCTACATTTCTTTTGTTGCAGGAAATTGAGATAGAATCATGTGACAGCGGAGCGCGCTGTGCACCAATGTTAGGAGTGGTGGCCACGGTTGTGCTCGCGCTGGCCACGTGACTCTTACACTGCTAATCCAATCAATACCACCTCCGGGGGGTCCGCTCCCCGACCAGGCCCGGCCCGGCTCAGCCCCGGTCCCGGTCCCCGAGGCCGCAGAACGCGACACAAAGCCTTCTGCGACTTCGCCATCATCATCTCACTACCCGGCCACCACAGTACACTTCACATCCGAACTAACGACGCAAGTCGTATACGCAACGTGGTCGAAAGGATTGTGCTCTGTGACTGGTGTGCTTAAGGTCTAGTCGCACTACCGCGACTCGCGATCGACGGCCGCGCGGCGCGCGCTCGCCGCGTCGCGAGGTTTTCATTGACTGAAGTTTTGGTCCGACCAAGTGAACTTTTGATCTTGTTTTGAGACAGGATTATGTATTTGAAATAGGCTAAGATAAATATTTTCCCTCTCTGTTAAGTTATTTTAATTACATATCGTATTAAACGCCGACGTCCGCTCCTTGAAGTGCAACTGCAGTGTAGTTACAATTACCAGGAACTTGTTGTTGTTTGAACAGCCGATTGATCGATGTACATACTTGCAGCACCGCTGCAGTTGCGTTACATGCAAGTGTAAAGGCTTACTATGATACGATCTCATACAGTAAATAGGTAGGTAACAAATATCTTGTTAAATTTAATTGAAGATTATCACAACCTTAAAGATCTAATAAATTATAGCTAATGTTAATAGGTATTGAAAGAATAAATGTAAAATATATATATTATTTAAAACTGTTTTAGAAAAATTTACCTATGTTGAACCTATCTCGATTTTTTTCTTGATATCTGTCATTCGAATTAATCGCAAATGTATTGACTAGTTGAATAGATTTATCGTATTGTTGTAAATAAATATATATTTGGTTCGTAGGCAATTTGGTTGCTAAAATTATGTGTGCCTGTGTCTTACCGATTGTTCCGCCGGTGCCGCCCGCGCTGCGACCGCCTCATTCAGGGCTTTCTTACGGTTAAAACATAATTATCTAGTTATTACAATTTTATACATTGCATAAATCACAATTAATCTTAATTAAGTCCATTAAACTTCCCTAATTTTTGTCCGTTAAAATTTTCAAGTCTAAGTCTAAGTCGCAGTATCTAAATTTTAGATAGTTATATTCCCGTTGATCCGGTGAATACAATCAAGGGCCCAAGTATATACTAATTGCTATGCTAATTTATAAAGGCTTCAATTGTGTTCAATTTCGTATATCAAATGTATTCAAACTATTCCGACACGACGCAATTGAAGCACTTGCAAATTAGCAGACTTGGGCCCCAGATCGGTCGCCGGTCGCAGCGCAGGTAGCGGCGCCTCTCATTCGTCTAGTCGTTAGTGATTTTCTCGCCTAAACTTTGAATAATGTTGTATTTGAGGAACTGTAAACAGTCTCATAATTTATTGTAAATATTTACTAACTTTAATGGCCTACTACAATTTTAATAAGGTGTGTTGCTAATGTTTATCTAGTTCGAATTCGACTTCTGCTGTCAGGCATTGAACGCATCATATCGACTTATCAATTATCATTGCATATCACACTACCTGTCAAAACTAATGTCCATAAATTTTTAATTTAAATGTACACCAACAGCAGTTAATTATATATTGTCGTATAACTTTATATCGCAAAAGTTATAAATTGTTACGGGTACATTGACAGTTATACTATATAACTATGTATAACACGATGGCGAAATTATAACTTTTGTTATATTAAATAGATATCGGTGAAGACCAATATTATAATATTAATCTGGAATCTGGATATTGATATTTTTTTCACCCAGCAGTTATAATTATGTATATTGTCCTATATATAAGTTACATAACTTTTAAATAATTATTACTGGAAAGTAGAGTTAGGTACTCTGCGTCTGAATTTTATGACACTGTCCTATTCGAATTGTGTGGGCAAGTTACAAAATATAGATAAACTTATTATGAAATATCAAACACCTATAAGTTAATGGGTACCCGGAGTATCCATTTCTATGCAAAAGGCAATACTAGATCCCGAAAATTAATTTTAAAAAATATAAAAAATGTTATGTTCTGAGAATTTTAACTGACGTGTGAAAATTATAATATCTACTAAATTGTAATAAAATATTATATGTTTAGTTAGAAAATGTTATCGTGTTGTATAGCGTTATATAACAACTATATGGGGGATATTATTATAAAAATTGTTACATAAATATATATAACGTTGTTATTCAACATGTTATACAATTTTCAAGGGAAGTGTATTTAACATCGTACAAATTGTAACAGTATGAAATAGTTAGTTTAAAGGTCGTGTTATATAACGTTATATTACTACTGTGTAACACCATAGTATTCGTTCCTCGGAGTATCTACGAGCTAAACACTGTAAGACCGGTAGCGTAACTATTAATAAATTAAAATAACTCGTTGGTGTCGTATCTACCTTTCTCGAACGTTGCATACATAGGGTTATATAACTGATTCATATACTCATATTAATTACATAGTCAAATATAGAAAATTTTGTATATCGAGTAGTACGTAATAAAGAGAGCTTGCTGTCGTCCCTTAAAAGTTTTAACGTTGAAATACATATTTTTCCAGCACTGAAATAGTGAAATGAATGTTACATAATACAGGTTTGTTTTTACTTAACCTACGACTTAGTATTGATAATTATATCAGTGTACAGGATTAAATTTCTCATCATAAAACTTACTTTTTTGATTCTAAGACTTATAAAAACATTAACAATTGCCTAGAGTAAGGAACATAATAATATTTACTTTTTAACTATAATTTGTTTTAAACAGAAAGTACTATCTGTAGTGTAATATTTTATTTTTATACATAAGTCTTAGAACTAAAAAAGTTTTGTGGTGAAAATTTGGATTTTTTCGGCGATTAGGTAATTAAAAAGAAACCTGTGGGTATACAGAATACCGTTCGCCTTCCATGTGCCAAACCACAACCATATCTCATAATCACACGGATTTAGACGGGACCGATGTGTACCGGGGTGACGCCGGTATATATCGATATATTTACGTATTTGTGATATTGGGACGGCGGCTCGCTCCTCAGTGTTCACTATTGATCACAGTAATCTCTAAGTGTCTATATAACATATTTACATACTCGTATAGAGAGGAGTAAAGTTGACGACGATGGTGTTCTACATTATAAAACGTCTAGGATAAGAATGCCTAGTTTAAGTAAAGTTTTTCGCTAAAAATTTATTGGAAAGCGTGTTTTGTACACTATAAATTATGATTGATCAGATCGGACTGGGAAAAGCTGTACATTGACAGAGAGAATGACAGAATAAAATATATACAATGTTATATAGAGAAGTGCTATGCGAAGTTCTGTACGAATTTTATGATGCTAAAGTCATACAAGTAGGTAATTTAATAATGACGATAGAGAAGTTAAATATCGATTAATTTATATAAATACTTAACTTCAGTGTGTTTACACTGAAGTTGAGTAGGTATTTATGTTATTTATATTAAATCTGTTTAGATTTAATATAAATATTATTTATTGCAACTCACAGCAACAACGCATTTTTCATTTCATGTAACACCATCTTACACTGAAACTACTATTCGTACAACAAAAGTAGGTATGTAGGTACTATTGAATTGCCTGTAGCGACTACAAAGCAATAAAGTATAGTATGTATTGCGTACATCTACAATTATTTTAATTTGAAATTTCTCGACTGATATCTAAATTTAGGTTCAGTTCAAATATTTAGATAATAATTAGATTGTACACTACTACTATTTTAAACACTTAAGGTACAGTTACAATCGATAACACTTCTCTTCGTATCGTTGTATTAATGACAAAAGTTTGTCAGTGCACACCCAGGTCTCCGGCGGTGGCCAGGGATGCGGAGTACTGGGGAGTAGCGGGGAGTAGTGGGGAGCTCGAAGGACGGGATTACTGTAATCAATGCGCACAATCACTGACTAGTCGATCGTACCGTGTTCGTATTCGTAGCGCAATACCTACAGACTCACAAACTGTCAAACAGAATTGTTGGGGATGCTTTTGAGAGTTGTACATTTTGTATAAATAAATATAACAGTAAGGAGTCGATGACGTAATCGTTTGAGCTGGTGAGCGGCGAACGACTGGTAAAGTATTGAAAGTGCTTCTTGTAAGCGTCGAGTCTTCCATAGCAGTCGAGCGGCATGAGTCTACTGTAACGTCTAAGTATTAAATGATAATAATAGCGTATATTTATCATAGCATAGGCGGTGCCCCCGGCGCGGCCCGACGGGTGCATCTTAACTATAGACACAAAACAAATACCTCGTTTAGTTACGCAATACGTAATAGCTAGACCGATGTTAGCGTTCATTTCGCGTTTAGTTATTGGACATATCAATTCAGGCACCAAATGAGACTATAGCGTAAGCGGTTTTTTAAATGTTTTCAATTGTAATCTTATATTATATGTTTTAGAGAGGCCTCACTAGATGTCAATACAAAGCACCTGGCGATACCGCAAAACTCGAGCATATTTTCACAATAGCCAAAGACATCGCATTGCTCACATATAATCATCCAACATGCAAGTTAAAGAAAGACACTACAAATTGACTACAAACAATATTTAATGTGACATGATTGGACCAGTTGGTGTAATTTTTATGGCGAATAACCCTCCTATTGTCCTCATTTGAAAGTGTCCATTTTTTATAGTTCATTGTCATTATAGCAATTAAATAAATCTCTCAATCTTTTTAAAATAATGTTGTTATTTATGTTGTAGTAATTTCAGTATACTATACTATATCCGACACACTATATTATCAGAATTGTACCGTAGATAAATCTGTTTTAATTTTAATGGCGTGCATTTGCACAACCATTTCTTATATAAAAAAGAGTATTTACACATAAAAAGCCGACCCATAGGGCGCAATGGTTAGCTTGCCGGATCGCATTTCCACTGGTCCCGAGATTGATTTCCAACGAAGCGGAATTTGAATGATGAGTTTAAATTTTTGTATTGTCGATGGCACTCACGACACAAGGATTTCTAATATAGGGATATGAGTGTGTAGCGTTATTTATTTATTTATAAAAATGTAATAGGAAAGATTTTGCTTTGAGAACATCCAATGAGGCCTCGTTGAAACCGTTAAGATTCGTACGTGCAGTAAGATTTATGTAAGGAATACAGTGATTTATAAAACTATCCCACCTTCACTTTATTGGTGTAAGTAATTTTTCTAAAAATGTATTATTTTTTTTATAACTCATTTTAAATTCACGTATCACGGATCCCTTGTTAAAGCTTCATAGAATTAGGTATCAATCAAAATTCATAATGTTTGGATCTACTTAAAAATTGACGTCGCTGTATTAAATTTGTTTATTGTGATTAAAAGAATGTAAAGTTGTTGTATATTTGGGCACGGCCGACTCTGAACATGGTTCCCTAGTGTAATTCTAGTAAAATATTGTTCTTTTTGTTACTTGCCAGTTCATGCTATAGGTATACCGTAATTACAACAATAAAGTTCTCTTATAACATTGTGGAATTGAGTTTTCTTCATTTTTTATTTTAATTGTCCTACGCCGTAGAAAACGTTCACACTACTCCTACCTTAATTATGACCGCAACGATAAGATCTGTTACTGTAGATGTCATTCATGAATATGAACTAACCTTGTATAGGCGTCTTTAAACGAAGTGGAATAATTGTTTACGGTCTCAAACAAGCATGCAGCACCACCTTCCCCCGCCGCGCATGACAACTGTGACTTATGACTCAAAAGAAAATGACTCAAATGGGGACTAGGACCTTCGATCATCAATCAGCACTAAAGATACCACACAAAATGGCTTTAGTTTAAACTTTTATTTTTTTATGCACACATATTTTTGAAGTGCATACTTCTTTAGTATCGTTGTGATTTGGAATTCTTTGAAACGGAAATGACGCGAATGAAGCATCGGCAAAATGGCAGTTGACGTAAGGAAAGCACAACATCAATATTTGGACTGATAGTATTCGTTGTTATGAAGTTTCACTTCTAGCACGTGTAAATTGCACACTTTTTGATTATTTTTATTACTTACATAAAGGTGAATCAATAAAACGTCGTAGATATTATTGCACCATCATTTATTCGGGCACGTCACATGTACAGACTGGCGGCGAACACGATGTCGCGTTTGAGCAGTTTGATCGCTTCGCTGAACTTGTTCTCGAGATCCGTGTTGCCGATGTTCTTAGCGGCCTGGCACAGCTGACGAAGCACTTCTTCCAATCGACGCATGCAGCGAATTATTGACCCTGGGAAATTAAAATATTTACAAAGAGGCCTCATAATCTTAGATCCGATTTTTAAAAAATCTTAACTTTCCATCGAATACAGAAAAGTATAAAGTCAGCAAACGTCCTTGTATTAATCTACTAGCTGTGCCCCCGACTTCGTCCGCGAGGAATTTATTTTATAATAAAAAAAAACTAAAATAAAAGTAGCTTAAGTTACTACTTATTACATCAGCTATCTGCCAGTGAAAGTCCCGTCAAAATCGGTCCAACCGTTCCATAGTTTAGACAAAACAAAGAGACAGACAAAAATTTAAAAAAAAATGTTATTTTGGTATATGTACCGTGTACACATATGCATTTAGTAAAAAACGGTTATTTTAATATTACAAACAGACACTCCAATTTTATTTATTTGTATAGATTACTTTGTATGGTACACTTGGTATGGCGTTATATTATATGAACAGACCACGTACCATCAGGTAGCACGAGGGCTCGATAATCGGTCATTCACATAACAAGCAAAAGCCAGACATACCTTCAAACACATCAGTCATCTTGCAGATTTGCAGGAAGGTGGCGCCCTTGGCCCACGCGAGGACTACGTCCATGAGCGTGCACTTGAACTTGGCCACGTATTCGTCCTCGTCCAGGTCCATTTTGCACTCGATCGACACCTTGGCTATCCGCCGCGCGAACTCCTGCGCAGGAGGACATTGTACAGTTTCACATGTGTAAAGCAAGACTAAAGGTTTGAATATTTTTCAGTAAAACTCAGTCATCACTTACTTATTGAGTCATGATTGAAGTTTTTAAGGCTTAGGATTAAAATATTGATTATTAATATTAGGATTACAAGGTTGTCTGGAAGAAATCGCTTCTTGTATAGTGTTTAAATACCGCCGCCTGTTGTACCGTTTTATTCACAGACTTCTGAAAGGAAGGGGTTCTCAATTCGATTGGTATTTTTTTTACGTAATACTTCGTTTTTGCGGTTTGTTTAATGGTGTACAATAATTTTGTTGTTATTGTTATTTTCACTCAAATAAAATTTTATTTAGTATTTTAATGACTCAAGGGAAGTCTTGAGTCATAATCTAATCTGTGAAGACAGATTAGTCTAGTCATGAATGAAAATAACTCGACTTTTTGTAAAGACCATAAAAAATAGTATCTTCTATCTTGATATATCCGGCCATACGTTTAAATAACTGCCATGTCACAACACGCAAGTGTAACAGAACGTACCCATACTACGTGTCAAATTTTTTATTAATTTTACCCCATTCTACAATCGGTGACCATCACGTACAGTCACGAGCAATAATATATATACATTGCCACGTTTTCTAAAATATCTTAACTTGTACCAATCTAGAAAGAAGTGAACAACAATTGGTTCAAAATTAACTAACCACTAAACGATTTTAAAATAAGGTATAATATACAATTTAGAAGGAATTGTTGTTGTTGTTGCTCAAGTTAAGATATTTTAGAAAACGTGACAATGTATATATATTATTGCTCGTGACTGTACTTGTATTTTAAAAAGAGAACATTTGAATAACGTATCGAAACCCTAAGCCCCCGCCCCTGCGACCCCCCGCTCGCCCCCACCTGCAGCTGGCGCAGCACGCCGCGCAGGTCGTCCCCGCTGGCGGGCGGCTCGTTGCACTTCTCGTCGCACACGAAGCAGCTGACGAGCGCCGCGCTCTGCTCCGCCGACAGCGACTTGAACACGCCGTTGAACATCAGCTCCGTCAGCAGGAGCTCGTCGGCGCTGCCCGACAAACGTAACGGATATTTTGGTTTGATTAGCGAAGTGTTGAGGGACTGTTTGGTGTGATGCGGCGTACTCACGACACGTGTTTTATGTTATAAGTTTTTCAATTTACATACATCATGTATATCACATGAATTTATGCTTTGTATGATGTTTAAAAATGTGATAAACTGAAACTTTTTATTTCTTCAATGGATGCACTTGAAACTTTGTATACATATAAGTTCCTCAAGCATAAATTTCAGTGACAAATAAAGCACGAAATAATAATATAACGAGCTAGGCATTATGTACATATTCCTAATTTTGTTAGCCTTTTCTTCCCCCTCATGGTAAAGTATCTATGAAAATGGCAGAAAAAGAAACCTTAAGATGAGAATAATAAGCTCCAAAATATTACCTGCTTAATTCACAAGCTATTCGTCCCTTAAGCTCTATGACGTCCGAAAAGGTGCAGTACCCCAGTCTCCTCAGCACCCTTTTCCTCTTCTTCAGCTCATCCAATTGCAATATACTCTTAGCCTTCCTCAGTTCCGCTTTGAGCGCGGTCAGTTCTTCATACATTTCCTGTTTTCTCTCGTACGCGGCCGTGAGTGCGCCCCGATTCTTGTCCTTGTGTAAGGGATGGGCATACAATCTAAAAAAATAATTACAATTGGTAATATGATTTAAACAAAGTCTTCTTCTATCTACAGTACTCATAGCCACAATTTATTTTTCATTTGAAATAGTTTATTAGTGACAAAAGGAGTAAAACGGTTCACTCACTCAGTCTTAATTCGGTTAGTTCAGTTAGTAGTAGTAGTAGGTAGTTAGTTCAAATATTCCTTTGACGTCAAGGACGCCTATAGAAGACGCTAACCTTTTACAAGTTAGTTTATCAGTTATGGACGGACCTTGCAATGGGTCGTAAAAATTAAATAAAAAAATTACTCAAAGTAACTTGCTAACATTGACTTAAATGCATTAAATTATATGTAACATAAATCGAAAGGCACTCTACAATGTCCGCAACACGAAATAGCATCTCACCTTTCTTCATAAACTTTAATCTTGTCCACGCACTCCTTGAAAACCGGGTCGTCTATTTTCATGTCCTTTATAGGGTTGAGTAACGGCGGTCCGTCCGGGAACCGCTTCTTCACTTCGCCGATAGTCTTCAGAACTGACTTGCGGCTGTCCGCCGGCCGCAGGTCCTTGGGATAGTACACTCGCAGCGAACTGATTTGGTTTATCAATGTGTGCAAAACTGATACCACTTCTACATCTCCTGTCTGAATGGAAAAGACACAATAAGCTTAATATACTTAAATGGCATTAGGTACATAATATACATTAATATGCGTAGAAAAAAAAACAACAAAATTTTTGTGCCATTGTATATGTGCACATGCGCGTGCGTGTGCGTGTGCGTGTACGTATGCGTGAACGCGTGAATGTTTATGTGCGATTTATATGCTCACCTCTCCGGGCGGACACGGCACGTTGGTCTCGGCCTCGTCACCGTCAGATTTCTTCACGTGCAACAGAATCTCCACAATAATTACTGCCTCTGCTGTCAACGGGTTTTCATCCCTCTTGCCCCTCCCTGTCTTGTGCTTAAAGTTCACAATTATTCCCCAGTCGTACTCGTGTTTCTCCGTTTCGACCTGCAAATGCACTACAATCAATAAACATACTCATCATTAAAAACAATTTACATTTAGGTGCAGCGCTGCATGGTAACATCAGAAATATGTAACATACGGTGACATTTTATAACATAAATACTCTGAAGCTGAAATTATCTGGTCCCATGGCCCTAAATATCGGCGTTAAAATGCATATCCGCATCACACTAAATTGTGGATAATAAGTTAGATGCGATATAAAAAACACCACACTGACCTTGACGAGCCGCCCCGGCTGCAGGAACGGCTTAAGGTACTCCGGGCGCGTGATGAACCCGCGGAACTGCGCCCCCAGCGAGTCCAGCTGCGCGCGGATGCTGCAGTACGCCGCGATCGAGTGCTCGTGCTCCACTGACAGGGCGTCGTATTCCTTCTGCTTCGCTTTCACCCCTGCACACAAGTTTATCTGTTTTGACGTGGAAATGTATACTTATTTTCAGGTACAGTTATTAAGATAATGCCGACCCCAAATAAATTGAATTGAAATTCGCCAAAGATTCGATACTTTTTCTACTTGTATGCATCACCGACCCCAATTTCTGTCCTACTTAAACATTGGATTGCTGGAATCAACTTGTTTTACAAGGTAATTAACGGGTAGCGACGTCATGCAAGGTAGGTAAGTGATGTTCTTGAGTCACCCTCTAGAATGAATATCATTGCTGACATACATAAGTGACATGACACGAAGACATCAATCATAGAATGTCACTCATTGCATTCTACGGCTTTAATTTCCTGGTGCACCATTACGATAGTGAATGTAGAGAAGACTACTGTTTTCACCGTTGCTTCCACAAATGAACAAAACATTTCCAAGTCGTATTCCAAATATGTCAATATACACTCTGTTATTTGCAATACGAATACGAATATATATTTTTAATTAAGAATATCTTGGCTAAAAATGGGGAGTAGTATTAGTTAATTAATGTTTATACTTACTGTCTGTGAGGTCCGGTATAGCCGTTTGATTTTGAAACTGGAAAAAGCTCCGCTCGAGCATGTATTCGGGGTTAATTTCTTCTACTCGTAACAGATTCAACACCTAAAATCCAGGGAACCAACACTCAACAACTAAACAATTCAGGATGGAAAAATCTAATTTACATTGTTCTCGTTAAAATTTAACTGAGGTATCCTTAACGGAGGTATGTCATGAACCAAATAAAACAGGATAGTTCAATGAAAGGATAACAGAACTTATAGACTTTTCTTTTCCAATACACTTACCATGTTATAAGTGAGATGGAAGGCGGAGTTGATAGGGTCGGCTTTCCCCTGAACCATGGTCTTGACGACACTGGGCTTCACCTTCTGGTCTATCATGAGGATGACGATACCCTTGTCGTCCAGCCCGCGCCGGCCCGCACGCCCGGACATCTGGATGTATTCTCCAGACGACAGCTGAAAACAATATACAAAACGGTCATACCTTCATACCCTCGCACTGGGATCCCGTGTACACAAATAAAACATCACAAACACCTACGACTCAGTGTTTATCTATCATAAAATTGTCTACTCCAGCCGAGAATCGATTACCGGACCCCTCACGTCGCAGGGTTACTGCACATCACAACGAATTCTGTCACATACCTAGATACAGACATATCTGACCGTGAAATATCAGGAAAGCTCTATTCACTCTTGTTCATCAAGCAAGAACACGAACTACGGCACTACCCCAGTACTCAAAACTAATATAAGAATAAAGTGACAATACTTACGAATCTAAAGTCTTTTCCATCAAACTTCTGAGAGGTTGTGAAGACGACCGTTCTCGCCGGCATGTTCAGACCCATCGCGAACGTTTCCGTTGCAAACAACGCCTACGGAAATGAAAAACAGCTATGATATGATATAATTGACAAAAAAATTGGAAAACGTTTGTCCATCCCGTTTCACTGTTCAAATACTACGTATATTTTAAATCACCAACTCTTGCTGGAATACCCACTTTGAAGTCTTCCGTCCCCACTCCTTATTTATTTATTTATTTAGACATTTTTGTACCATAAAAAGGCGTCTAACACAAAAGGTGGACTTAATGTTAAAAGCATTCTCTGCCAGTCAACCTTTGGGCATTAGGAAAACAACGTACCTTCACCCTTACTTAATAAATTTTCCATCGTATACATACTCTCACGTCATACCCTGTTTGTCACTTACATAGGTACAGTCCGTTACTCACCTTAATAAGTCCTAGGCCGAAGAGTATCTCAATGGTCTCCTTGAGGATTGGCAGGAGGCCGCCGTGGTGGATGCCGATGCCGCGCCGCAGCAGCGGCACCACGTTCTCCACTTGCGGCAGCTTGCGGTCCTCCTCCGACAGCACGTCCATTGCATTGTTGAACACCTCGTCCACCAGCTTCTTCTCCTCGACTGAATAAGCAGACAATTTCATAAAACATAGAATGACGCCCAAGTGTAGGTGGTCGTGACCCTACACTGTCGTAGTACCCTAGAGTGGCAGATTCGGCAGACATCTACGTGAAAGATAAATGGTTATTTTCAGGCCATAAGTGATAGTGATATCTTAATTCATGTTGTCCATACAACCCACGACACAGGGAATCCTAGTGCGGGGTATTTATAAACATGCAATTGTAAGTGGCCTGTGTAATACTTGCATAGATAGACATGTTAATTTATTCATAGTTCAGTTGCATTCGCGATTCAAACACGAGTCTAGAGCCCGTATCACTAATATACTTGAATGAATTCAATATTCATTTAAATTAAGTTCATCGCTGATTGTATTCATTTTAATAATAAAGTAATAATAACAATTACAGATTAATAAACAATAAAATTAGTTATATAAAATAATATAAATAATATTAGTTAATCATGCTATAATTACTACATATTAGTTATGTGTTACAGAACTAGAAAATAACACCTAAGGAAAAGGAAAGGTCCCGTTTCAAGTGTAAAGTTCACAAAAAGTCACATAAATTCATCAACATAATACAACATGCTGTAGCGTTCTACATTTCAAGTACAAATCAAAGAGAAAATAAAACCTCACTCGTGTTAAAGTCGAGCTTCGCCATCTGCATGGCGTACAGCTCGCACTCCTTCTTGCTGAAGCTGAATATGATGACGGGGGCGAAGTTCCGCTCCATGATCATCTTGACGATGTTGAAGATGTTGGACTGGACGTTCCCGCGCGGGCCGTCGCGCCGCCCGCGCTGCTCGCCCTTGCCCGCGTCGCCCGCGTTGCTCAACACCGCCATCGCAGTGTTGAAGTTGTCTTCTTTAAATTGACCCTGTAGTTAGATTGGCCATTAGTTACGGTCGAAGAGTATATTACACTTATTTTGATTTGGTTCAATAATGTAGGAAAGGATAACGCATTTCGAGTCAGCTAGTAAAAAATAAATGTCAATTTAAAGAATCCCATCTAAGCATTTTTTCGAGTGTGGATCCAGGCTCTAAGTCAAGGCGTGAAGGCAGTTATTTGTCGATAATACAATCCTTGCGCAAAGCCCTATCATGATACAAATGACAAAAAAGGCGTTAACAGTGAAGACACGCAATAAAGACTTCTTCAATGGAAAAAACTGGCAAAAAGGAGCATAAATGGCGTTAATTTAATTTAAATCAAGATTATTATTCATTACCTTCTCATCAACAACAAGATGTATCCCGTCCCCACCGGCCGGGAAGATGTAGTGCTGCAGCGGCGTGGGCC
Source organism: Ochlodes sylvanus (assembly GCA_905404295.2). Taxonomy (NCBI): domain Eukaryota; kingdom Metazoa; phylum Arthropoda; class Insecta; order Lepidoptera; family Hesperiidae; genus Ochlodes; species Ochlodes sylvanus. The sequence goes on along the minus strand of FR990124.1, from coordinate 11,402,034 downwards.
GAAACTCGGTGTACACCACGTGGCAGGGCTGCGAGTGCAGCCGGCACACCCACTCGGCGAACTGGCGCGCGTTCGGGATCGTCGCCGACAGGAACACGTAGTGCACGTTGTCCGGCAGCAGGATCAATGTTTCTGAAATGTCACCGTCAACAATTTCACTGGACCTAATTCTCTTGTATCAGCTAACCGGAAAACTTGTTGTGTTTTTGGTTCTGCTTTAAAACCATAGCATAGATGTGGATATAGACTTAAAACAATAATCTTACCTTCCCAAACAACACCTCTCTCTTTGTCTCTCATGTAATGGATTTCATCAAATACAACCCAACCAACTTCTCTCATAATTTCAGATCCTCTATATAACATATTTCTAAGAATCTGAAAACAAAAAATCGAAAATTAAATGCTTTACAAATAGAATACACACGTTAGCAACTAAGCATTTTTTATGTATCCTCATGTCATGTCAACTCAAACTTCTCGACACTACTTCCAGATACCAGATTATACCAGATATTTATTTACTCTTTATATAATTGTACAAAAGTAATGTTAAAAAAATATGTTAAAATTTCACCTCAGTGGTCATAATAAGGCATGATGCTGTAGGATTGATGGTGACATCACCAGTGATGAGCCCAACATCATGGAACTCTTCAGAGAATTCTCTGTACTTCTGATTGGACAGTGCTTTTATTGGTGTGGTATATATAACTCTCTGTTTGTTCTTAAGTGATAAGGCTATGGCATACCTGCAAGATAACAAAAGAAATGTGTAACATGATGTATATACACTTTTATGACAGTTTCATAAACCTAAAACCAGATTTCAATTATGGAATGTATTTCCGTTATTGTATGATCAATTTAATTACAAAAAAATAACTAAATAATAACAGCAACTGTCAGAAAAAAATTGAAAATTTAGATCTTCTTATTGAATGTGCCTTAACCTTTAACTGGTGACAAGCGGTCTCACAGGCCGAGCGGCGTCAGTGAAACATCATTTCACCCCCTTCCCCGTGCTTTCTTTATTTCAACTTCCGAGTAGCTTCGAGTTTACTTGTGTACGCGCCGTAGCGAAGGATAATTGCGTCGTATTGTCCCAAATCGGTAAGTTACATCGACATAAAGTTCGGCAGCGGTCTCTCAGACCCCACGTCACCACTTACGTAACTTTTTAAAGTCATTTTGTTTTACTTTTTTTCGCATTTTTAGTTATTATCAACAATGAGTAATTCTCAAAGTACTGTAAAAAAACAAACGAGAAATTCCCAGAGTTCTTGCCATCTACGAGTAAATCAAGAGAGGTGGGATCGACACTATGGATTTACCTTACATGACTTTGATCTCTCACGTGCCAATAAAAATAACCAAAGTTTGACCATTGCTAGTTTTTTATAATGATAGTTGTGATGAGAAAAATATTTTTTTTGATAATTACACTAATTAATAATCATAACTATAAGGAAAAATAGTATTTTTGTTATAATATGTTGATTTAACTGTTTTTGTGTGTGATTATTGATCTCATCTCTAGATTTTTGATTTCAGTTCATACTTGCGTTGTAATAGCATGTTATTCATTTAAAATTGTATTTAGATTCTATTAGATAGTTTTATTTTATCCTTTTATATGTTAATCAAGTGTCTTTAAACACTGCGATAAGCTACCTTATATAGTTTCGATGGTATAGACCGTAATACAGCAGCGGCCTCTCAGGCCGCTTGTCACCAGTTATGTTACACAAAAACCATGTCACCAGTCAAAGGTTAAGTGTAAATACGTGATTTGTTATTAAAATTACTTTTTATTTCTCATTTATAGTATAAACATATAAAATAAAGTGATTAAACTTAATATGAATGTCCTGAGTCTGGTTGCGACCGTATGTGTTCGAAACTGCCTAGTGACGAACGCCGGGTAAAAAAGTATGAGTTCAGGCGCAGGGACTGTTAGTGACGGTTAGTCCTGTTAGTTAGTCATTATTTCTTATAACAGTGCACCACACAGAATTGCTAGTGGTCCAAATACTATAAAACCGCAAAGTAAAGGCTTGTTAGTAATAGTAAGAATCTTTTAAGTCTTGTTCTATTTCGGTCACAGTTGTTATGGGCGGCAGCAGAAAGGTGGTGCTGCATGCTTTTATGCTGTCTTAATTCTATTAAAAAAAACTATCAGAACTTACTCAGCTACTACTGTCTTGCCAGCAGAGGTGTGAGCAGACACTAAGACAGACTGCAGGTTATCAATGCACATGATTGCTTCTTTTTGAAACGGGTCTAATATGAAACTGTACTGTTTGGCAGGTTGTGTACTGATGGGCAGCAGTGGAGCATACTCGTGATCAGGTGGTATCGCCACTTCATGTGTGCAGCCCTCATGAGTCTCAAGCGTATGTACTACTATCCGGGCACTGTTAAAATCTATGCTGAAATAATCAAATAGGTAACTATTTGGTATACATTTAACATAAACAGCAAATTGTTCTTACATACAAAATAAAATTTATCTCTCATTCATGTATGTACTTGTGTAGAATCCTCACTTACTTTAAATCTTCAACTAATTCAGATTCCTCTTCTTCATCCTGTCTAGGCTTCTTAGAAGTATCAGCATATTGAACTTCTTCATGATCATGAGTGCGCTTTTGACTTACTAATGTTGTTAAAGAAGTCTCGTTATTAGAATCCGCCCTAAAGCAACAAAAACTTAAATTATTATTGAACTACATTGCTGAAACACTAAGTATAGGTTATGTTGCAGTACTAACAAGTGCTTTTGCTTTTCGTTAATTTTATCATCCGCAGACGAGATCGTAGGAACATTTTCAGCAGAATCATCGAAACAATCAAACAAACCCTTAACATTAGCCATTATATTGGTAAAAGAGTACTGTTAAAAACTGATTTTAATAAGACGCATTTCGTTCATAAATTTCAAACTTCATATTAAAATAAATAAATAAATACAATACTACAATACAATCAGTGTTGCCAGATGCCATGAACCTTTTATCTGTATTGACTGTATTTTAACGGCTAAAATCTGTATTAATTCTGTATGCTATAATCATTGACATAAATCATAATTATGTCAATGGCTATAATGCTATTTTAGCTCGAAAATCTGTATAAAATCTGTACAAAAAAAACAAAATAGAATACCTATTAGTCATTATCATAATTGCTTCTTTTAAAAAAGAAGGGATAAGTAGGTAGTAACGCGATAAGGTTTGATTGTCGTATCCTATTAATATTATAAATGCGAAAGTTTGTATGGATGTATGAATGTTTGTGACCCTTTCACGCAAAAAGTACCGAATGGATTTTGCTGAAACTTTACAATAATATAGCTTACACATCAGAATAACACATAGGCTATCAATTATAAAGATGTAGTGTGAATTATCCAAAATATATAACTAAATCGTTGCAAACCGAAGGAATAAGTTTCCCGAAGCGAAGCAAGGGCGGGTCGCTAGTATTAAATAAAAATATCACTAATTGCCATGTTATTTAAGTACTATGTAGTGTAAGTAGTAAAATTGAAAACATACATTTGCACATTTCAAACATTTGCAACAAACGAACTAATATTTATAAAATCTTTCTTCTTCAATTGAAAGGTCATTTTATCAATAGAGTAAGAATTCTTTATAAAAACCTGTATCCAGTGCTAATCTATATCACACATCGAAAATCTGTATAAATACGGAGAAATTTGTATATATGGCAACGCTGAATACAATATAATACAGAGACTGACAGACTCAGAGAGAGACACACAGTGTTGAGATGAGACCATTGACCGTTAAATTGAGACTCTGTAACCACAGACTAGGTAGACTGTAACTAAAATTAAAAATAGAAACTTCAACGCACAGACTAAGTATAAGATTACATACAGTCACAGATTACAAAACTATTCAAGCAAAAAAGAAATCTTCCCTGTCAAAAATCTTGAAAAAATTAGACAAAAAAATACTAAATTGGCAACACTTGCGCTCCGAACGTTTCCGCCGCCGCCGCCGTAGTAGTCTTCTCTTTAAAAAAAATGAATCGCTGATTTTGTTGCTAAGCGCAAATCTCGAGAACAGCTGAACCGATTTCGCTTATTCATTTTTATACTATTCCTTAAAGTACGAGGATGGTTCTTAGGGAGAGAAAAATTTAAAAAATTGCCTGAAAAAGTCTAAAAACAACACTTTTCTATATTCCTATACTAAAGATTCGTAATAATGCTTAAAAGTCAATTTAAACTTTAATACCATACCATAAAGTTTAAGTGTTAGTTAAGAGTTCCGGGAAGGTATCCCGAATAGCAGAATAAGTATTAAAAAAAATTGAATTGAAGAATTGACTGTTAGGCGGTACGAAGTTTGCCGGGTCAGCTAGTAATAAAAATATCGATCTTCGATCTTCCATTAGGTAAAATGCCATCATAATTCACTTTGTCGTTAACATGGCAACATTATAATATGACTCAATAAAATGGTCACGTGATCATATTAGCTTGGGTTTTACTTTTTACTTAGCAGTTTACTGTTTGCGTTGGTTTTACAGGTTGTGAAGATTCGACGCTTGCCTCCGTTTTACCCAAACGTCGAGAGAACTTTATTATATTTATTGTGACTTAAAGTTTTATTATAATGTCGTCTAAATCAAAAAAGACTGTGACGTCTTCGTCGAATATAAGTGTTGTGTCTTCGGTGCAAAGCCCACCTCAATCAAGCACTCCTGTTGGAAGCCGACCTTCTAGCTCTGCCGGTCGACCAAACAGCCCCCTTAGTCCTACAAGACATAGCCGCCTTCAGGAGAAAGATGCATTACAAAATCTTAACGATCGCCTTGCGGCGTATATCGATAAAGTGCGTCAACTGGAAAGTGAAAATTCCGGACTCCGGCGTGAAATCCAAACTACACAGGAGGTGGTCACACGCGAGGTATCTAACATAAAAGGGATGTATGAGCATGAGCTTCAAGACGCTCGTAAGCTTCTAGACGATACGTCTCGTGAGAAGGCTAAATTAGAAATCGATTTGAAGAGGTTGTACGAAGAGAACGATGACTTAAAGAAACGGTAAGTTATACATCTTATTAACAATGGTAATAAAATTTTAATGTTTTTGATATCTAGCGGCTACTTTAATGTTATTGAAGGTGTAAAGATAGCATTTGGTACAAATTCTTCCGGTTAACCTTAGTTTACGTCATCGTCGGCGTTTCAACACGGGCGCGGTGACGAATGCGCGCGACCTCGCCTTTACGACACAGTGACATCATAGCTCAAATTAAACTGCCCAATCGCACATAATCTAACACAACATCTATCCAAAAAGTATGCATGGCCATTATCTATTGTTATTTTTAAAATGATTTTGCTCAAGTAACAATTTCAATATTGTTAGTAAACAACATTTCAATATTCATTGTAGTATACTTCCTTTCTGCACAAAGCAATATACCTACATTGTTCACCTTGTAAAATACAAGGTGATTATTACTTATTAGTTCAACTTGCAAAAGATATTTATCATTCATCATTATCTAATTATAACTTAATGACACAAAGGTGAATAATGTCGTTTACAAAAATTTATAACTGAATTAATTTTATTAACAAAGATTCCTTGTTATTACTTCCTTAATATGTTTACTGTTTTTACATAGTTTTTGTAACATTGTCATGGTATATATGATTACATAGTACAACTAGTTCAAACTTTAAAGAAAGTGAATATCCTAATTTATTATCTATTGATGTCAAGGTGAAGCCATGCCCCAATATTCAAGTCATGCACATTTATGCTGTTTCTTAGTCATTCATTACGATTATTTTTAAACGAACATAGGTATTTTGATAAATTTTTACAATGAAAAACATACTCAAGTAAAATATGTATTGAACAAGAACAGTATTCAAGAATATTGACTAGTAGCATAAAAACAATTTTTTGTGTGATATCTAATTATATCTAGTAAAAATATACAGAATAAGAATACTAATAACACAAAACTCCGTTTCAGTTTAAATTGGACTCTAATTGAGTATTTGAAAAAAAAAATGATTTTTTTATGTATTTAAAACTTTATTATTAATAATATTGATATTTAATGTGAAAAACTTGAAAAAAAAAGTTATTTCAATTAATTATAATAAAAATTGGTGAAATTTAAAAAATAATCACGTGACTATGAACGCGCCACAATTGGTAACCATAGTTGTGACGTCATAATGTTAATAACAGTACAGAGTTTACGGCTATTACACGTGACTTGTCAATAATATTGACATACAATACTTACACTCGCTCAATCGGCATGGAAAGCTTACATTCTAATTTCAACATGAATTTGATTTTCATTGTATTTTAATTGATTTCTACTAGTACTTATTTATATTTTATATTTAGCGGGGATGAACAACAGATAAACTTTGACTGTCATAATGTTGAAAAAAAGATATTTGAAATGCATATTTCACACACTGATGCCCCCCTCCCTGTCTTTCGTTACATTTTGTGTCCCTTGTATTGATGTCCATTAACCAAGTTAAAAAATAGTGCATTAAGTATATTAATTTAATTTTTACATTCATATAAATTCTAACTATACTTTTTGCTTCGCCGTAGTCTGTTAAAAACTGTAAAGGACTGCACACATTACATCAACTCAACTGTGTTTCAACCGCTTAACACATTCAATAATATAATATAGTGTACAGATTGCAGTAACATATAGTGTTTCATTCATTTAAGTCAGCCCAAAAAAGATATTATGTCAATGTAAAGAATCCCGTCCAAATATTTATGTTGGAAATAAAAGAATAAGTTTCGCGAACCAAAGCCAGAGTTTTACCTCCCATAAGAAACATTTCTGCCTTGTTCTCAGAAATCAGTACTTAGTAGGTATTGGACCTTTTTAATGCATCACGAAATGTTCGTAAATAAACTCGGTGACGTAAACCACGAAGCTTTTCGAACAAGAGCACAACAAACTTAGTTGACTTTATGCAAAAATCGCTGGCCGACTTACAACATCTCTTAATATAAATCAAAACAGTTTATTACCGGTTACATTTACCTTAATTATCTTAAGATATAAATTGTTTTTATCTGTCACGCTCATACTAACCTGTTGGCTGTCATAACGTGTGTTTATTAATATGTTGGTTTAAAATTAGAAATATGTTCGTAATTGTATGTATATAAAATTGATTTGATTTTCAAAGTTAACGTTTTATTCGGTTACAGGAGGTAGTATGAGCCAATTTTAAGCAGGTTACCGGCTTTATTTTTATGACCAGTAACGCGACCACAAAACGTTTGATGTTACTGGTCACCTGGATCGCACTGCGTCCTTGCTGGTAGTAATCGCTTAGTATGAAGAAGGCTGTCTGCTTGTTTGTCGGCTAGATAAACTATTAACACAATAGAATAACTTATTCAGCCACGTTTCTACCCCCCACTGCGGCTTTCGTTCCTAGTTAGTTCTATTTTCGCAATAATATTCCGTACATCGCACATGTACATGATAAAAATGTAGATGCAATAATAGATTTACCACGTATTCCATAGTAATAAATTCTTTAAGTTAACATTCACGTATGTTTCATATCTTAGTTTAGTTTTAGAAGTATTTTTTTTTTATTCGGAATAATTAGTTGGGTAGTTAATGTCTGGGGAAAATTATTCAAGTTACTTGCATAGTCTGCATACTACAGACTAGGTAATTCATACCTGAGACTATTGATTCATACCAGAGTTGTAATATTTTCCATCTATAGCGCTATTCAAATTTTTGGCAGTTGGTCAGTAAAATAATTACATTAAATTCACAGTCTATAAGTCCTATATGCGGACAATCTAATTTAAATGCTAGTCACTATCTTAATAAGAGTTCAATGTTATAAAAAATCGACGAACAGCGTCGATAGTGTACTTAGTTACAGCCCGAATATACGAATAAATTGTCAGCGAAACTGTTGTTTTGTATTTACTTTTATAATACAAAATTGTTTAAACGCCTTAAAATTGCATTAATAATAATTAGGTACCTAGCTAATGCGTTTTGTGTACACGTAGGAAACCTTTATAGGGAGCTAGCAAAGCTTGATATCATTACTATACCTGTTAAGTAATTATAAAATATTTTAATTATAAACCTTATTCTACTTTAAGAAAGTTAAATATTTTGCAAAGATCTGCTTCCGCGTGTCGGTAACTATGGTGCGTGGATCTGGTGACGTTAGTTCGAGGTAGGAACGTTTTTTCTGGAACGCACTGTTAATTTCGTACATCTAATTTGGGTTCGTCTGCGGAATTACGAGAAGAAAGTATGCGTGTTGTATCTAACGGAAAAGCGACACTATTTTGTCTAAAGTATTTTATTAAATAACTGTGCCTTCGTGCGAATCCCTGTCTTTGCTTTTCATGCAATATTCATATTTTTGAGGAATTAATCGTAATAATAAAAATGAGAATCAACTGAAAAGCCTTACTTATCCTTTTTTTAAGTCGATTAGATACCAATGTAGAAGTTAAAACGTCATCATCAACTCGTTTATAATATAAAGCACAATTTTAAATATACCATAATTATTTCGTCATTATTTGCGATGTTTTGTGTTGCTCAATAAGTAGAAACGGTAATATCTTCCGCATAACCAGTTATTTCGGTCGATGTGCCTTCGCCGATCCCCTCGTTCATTGTTTAAAAAAATTGTACGGTCACGCCACCAGACCACCGCACCAACGAGTAGGGTGAGATTACTATCAGTTCCGAATGAAGTTGATAAGCATACTAAATATGGAGCGTGGTTTTGTATCTGTGATCAAATTTTGTATTTATTACATTATCAACACCTTGATAGCAATAGGTTACATTAAAACAATAAGTCAAAAATGATAATGATAATATTGACATTAAAATAGCCTCATTAACAATTACGATTAGGTAAATTAGACGAGTAATTATAAAACTAACCGAACTAGTTAGTTCCGAGGTCAGTTGCAATTGGATAAGAAAATATCTGCAAGTAGTGCACTTGTGAAGTAGTAATATATAAAAGCTAGGATAAAGTGATGACTCAGACGAAGTTTAAGGCTTAAGGTAAATCGGCCAAGGATTACGTGTGGTATCGCGTGCTAGGTCGCGACGGCTGTGCGTATTTTTATTCGAAAACCGACATAACGGAACGCAAGCATAGCGTTTCGACTGGCGACCAACGCGGGGACGCCGGGGACCGGGGAACATGCCGCAAACATGTTTACAATAACATTCCATTTCGTAGAGTTACGTAACCCCACACGGCAACGGTGAACATGACATTATCGGACGAGGTGAACGGCGTGTGTTCTCTTATAACCCGTAGATTGACATTGAGCATCTAATTGAATGGATAAACGATTTATCATGACATGTGTTACATTAACTCATAGGCTCATGATGTCATTTATTTATTTAATAAGATTTGATGTTTTACAGCTTGGAGAAGAAAACCAAGGATTGTCAACAAGCCGAGAACTTGGCGCGTCACTACGAGACTCGCTACACGGAAGAGAGCAACAAGTACAACACAGCTCTCGCTGACAAGAAGAAGGCTCAAGAGGAAGCGAGGGTAAATATTAGAATCGACCAAATTATTGTGTCAATACAAATGCGAGTCTGAAAATCATTATTGCACTGATGTACAATGAGTTACAAATCGTAGCTTAGGAAAAACCGCTAAAGCCATTTTGACCAACTTTACAGGAGAGTCAAAAAACTATGCGTTGTTGGAACACAAAGTGAATTGCGTGCTGTCACTATTTTTTTAATACTGGTCACTGATTGTTCGGCCCGTCTAAAATGTGATAGACGCGCAATGAGTAGCTCTATCCAATGGCATTTAAAAGCTTGCTAAGCGACGAAATTTAATCGTTAGTTTTGATGTATTTTTGCGATATCGCGATATGGCGCGCGGCGCAGCCGCATTGCATGATCGTATTAAGTTAACCGCACGCAATGACATTGAAAATAGAAGTAAGCATCATAAGTCTAGGGAAGTAATTAGCTACATCATGTATAAATATAGAATTAATATAAAAGTGTCAAGAACAAAAACTATTAGATGTACTAAAACTACTTCGCGTATTTTATTGTAGATAGTAGAGATCTCAATCACAGGACGATATGGATGTAGCCCGCGAAATTATAATTTTATTTTTGTCCACTGCAGCTATTTCTTACGTCTTAGTTTGACAAAATTTTTATTTGCTGCGATAATTTTATTATGAGGTTATACTTACTATTATTTTCTATTCTTTCTAGCTAGGCAACAAAAAGTACCACTCAAAATTATGTAATGTTCTTGTACAGCACAGAAAATCAAATTTGGTGACATACCGACAGCAGCGCCACCTACCGGGTCCAATTGTGAATCTAAACCATTCTCGGATCCAACTGAAGACACAAAAAATTTCATGAACATCCATTGACTTATTATTACTAATATGTCAATGTGAAAATCGGTGCAGTCGTTTCGGAGTTCAATGACATTGTATGTACTAACTTTATTTAAAAACTTAGTACATACAAAACTTAGTACATGACATTATAGATGGCGCTACTGGTTACATTTTGTTACACCTTCTAACACCCCCACTTAACAAAATAATAGGAACATTAATTTTTAGCAAATTACTGTAGCATTGTCCAGTATGGAGGCTGAATATATGGGCATTTCGGAGAGTTGCAAAGAAGCTGTATACTTACGAAGTTTATTATTCGAATTAACTAATGAAACTTATCCTATACCAATATTTAATGACAATCAGTCAGCCCATAAATTGTCAGCTAATCCTATTTACCACAAAAGATCCAAACATATAGATGTGCGGTATCATTTTTGTAGAGAAAAAGTAGCTGATGGAATTGTAAAGATTAAATACTTATCTACTTCAGAGATGCCTGCAGATCTACTAACCAAGGGTTTATGTAAAATAAAACATTATAATTTTCTAAAAATGTTTGGTTTATTTGCTAAAAATTAATGTTCCTATTATTTTGTTAAGTGGGGGTGTTAGAAGGTGTAACAAAATGTAACCAGTAGCGCCATCTATAATGTCATGTACTAAGTTTTGTATGTACTAAGTTTTTAAATAAAGTTAGTCGTTGTCCAGCCATCTTGTGTTTCACTAGACACATACACATTAGAGATATGTTAAGATTATATTTAATATATGTATATTTATTTATTAAACATTATTTATTTATATTATTATATATTTATATTATTATATATTATTTATTTATTATAATATATACTGACCGGCACGGAAACTTGGCCACCTACAAAATTTGTGATAACTTCAGTTTTTTTCAGTTTGTACACTTCTAATTTAGGCCAATTTGATCGTTGTTAATCCACTTAACGTCTTAAATCATTTTTACTCATAAATAACGTCTTTTTAAATTTTTAATGAAGTTTAAGCGCAAAATCACATTTACACAAAATTAAACACTGCAGTTTTGAGCACTAGGAATTAAAAACTGTTTGATCTTTGACAACATTTTGAACTTTTTAATATCGCGTGTTTCCTCCTCTAGCCCTTATGACCGCCTGCATTCGGTCTGGCATGCTTTGGATGACATTCTTGATGTCCACTTGCGATAAGTCGCGCCACGCAGTCAGTGCAGCATCTCGAAGCTGGCTAAGGGTTTGTGGTAGGTTCGATGCTGTTTTAATTGTCGTTTTTAGCTTATCCCAAATGTGCTCTATTGGGTTTAAGTCGGGGCTGCGAGCTGGCCACTGCAATTTTTGAATACCAACCTCTTGACGGTACTCATTTACGATATGAGCGACGTATGGTCGTGCATTATCATGCATTAAAATGAATCGGTCATATCCAATAAACCCTCCAAAGGGTACAACATGTTCTTGAAGGATATCCTCGACGTATCGTGTTGCAGTTAGAGAGTTATTGACGATGACCAATTCTGTACGTGCATCAGAACTAACGCCACCCCATACGATTATAGAGCCTCCACCAAAACTCACTGTGGGAGTGGTAGTAATCGCCAGATATCGTTCACCATTCCTTCTCCAGACACGTTGTCGACCATTAGGTGCATTTAAAGCAATCCTGCACTCGTCCGCAAACAAAACCCTTTCCCATTGTTCATGAGACCAGTTAGCATGTTCGCGGGCAAATTGAAATTGCGCTGCTCTATGCTGTGGGAGAAACTGTGGGCCACGGGCTGGTCTTCTTGATCTTAAAAACTTCCTCCATACGTCTTCTCACCGTACGCTCACTAACATTTACATTCCTGGAGATTTGAAGCCGCTGCCGGATCTCGACATCAGTAAGGAAGCGATTTCTTAAAATCTCTAACACAATAAAGTGGTCGTCACGAGCTGACGTGCAACGTACACCGCCACTACCTGTTCTGTGTGTGCAGAGGCCAGTCTCTTGGTACCGTTTTAGTGCATATTGCATCGAAGAACCCGGTACGTTAAGGATAGTAGCCACTTCACGATGGGTCATCCCTAGTTCGACTAATGCCATTGCTTGTGCTATCTGACTTGGTGATAGAGGCATTTTTATGGATCCTAAGGCGCCTTTAGATGTTTATTTATCACAATAAAACCAAAGAACTTCGACAACCTAACGCTTGCAAATTCCAGAACACAATTCAAAACGTAGACTTCGTCGGATAAATGACACGGTTCAACTAAACTTCAGAAATCAAATCAAAATGCACTTCAACTTAGTTAATTAGCCTCTTAGGATTAACGTAAACATTATTTCCACCCAATTATACATTAAGAACAAAGTTACACACACTTAAAAAAATGTTATAGTCTGCTATGAGTTTGGCCAAGATTCCGTGCCGCTGAGTGTATTTATATTATATTTTACACAATATAATTTCTCTATTGTTGAACAGGATCTTGGCAAGGAATTGGAGAAGCTACGCAAGGTGTATGGCGACACGCGCAAGACCCTGGAAGAGGAGATGCTATGTCGCATCGACATGGAGAACACGGTGCAGAGCCTGCGCGAGGAGCTCTCCTTCAAGGACCAAGTGTTCCAACAAGAGCTCCAGGAGACCCGCACCAGGCGACAAGTTGAGATCTCCGAGATCGGTAGGTTCAGAACCTTTGGTATTCAAACTGAATACTTACTTTGTTATCGATTATTCATAAATCCGCTGTAATATTTCGCTGTATATCTGTATGAATTACATCATAATCTAAATATCACAGATTACAGTGTATGGAAAACAACACACTTAGATAGTTAAGATAGACTTGATCAGGACTTCCCAACCGGTGGGGCACGTATAGTAAATAAGTATAGTAAAAGTAAGTACATACTTTCAGGTCAAATTTTGCAAGCTTAATTAGAACTACTTCCTTTTATTCTACAGACTTGAGATTTTGCATTAATGTCTTTGCGGATAGATATGGTTAATATACATATTTATACAGCGATAATGGATCATGTGAGGTCGACACCCCCGTTGTTTATACCAGTGGTTCTAAACCGGTAGCCCGCAGACCACTGGTGGTCACTGGAAGCACCCGAAGTAGTCAACAAAGCATTAGAATAAACACTCTTTACTATTTTGATGATAGGTAGGTGAATAGGTAGGTACTTTAAGTTATATCTGTGTGTAGTAATGTAAAAAAAAAACTCGTTTTAACTACTGTTGTAACAAATGTCTGTTTTCTGTGGTAAAACAGACATTTTGTTAAATGGTCCCTCATCACTAAAAGGTTAAGAACCCCTGGTTTATACTGTGTTTGTGTATTGCAGACGGCCGCCTGGCTCAGCAGTACGAGGCCAAGCTGCAGCAGAGCTTGCAGGAGCTCCGTGAACAACAGGAGGCCAATATTAAAGCCAACAGGGACGAGATTGAAGCTCTCTATGAAAATAAGGTATGTTCACATCTTTTATTCCGTTAAAATTAACCACAAGTGTTAGGTGTGTTTTGATTACAGTTTGTTTGTCATATCTGATTGTCTTATTCGAAGTTAAATTTATTTAAATATTTTAAGTTTATTTGCAATGTACGATGTCGTAAACGAATAACGTCTGTGCCAGGGAAATATGAAAATTATCCCTTTATTTATTTATAACAGATGCTAGCAGTACTTAAATACGTACGTACGTCAAAGTGTTACAACATGCCATTTGTATGGCTTTCCTGTTTGTTTTTTTAAATGATTATCTAATCAACTATTAGCTGTAGTTAGACTTAATTTAACAAAATATATGGATAGATTTATTTTTCATAAATTTTATTTCATACATATAACATTCAGCACATGTTATATTGTTGGTTATATTTATTACAATGTAACATTATTGAAAAATTACTGAATGAATTGTAAATATGTCCATTAGATGCGTCTGTTCGGTTTTCGGTGAATAATTCTGAAATCATTATTGTTCACATATTTGTCGTTTATTACTAAAGTGTTACAAAAATATTGTATGCTATTCTGGTATATAATTTAAGCAGATGAAGAACCTGCAAGCGGCCGCGAACCGCAACAGCAGCGCCGCCACCGTGGCGGTGGAGGAGCTGCGCACCATGCGCACGCGCATCGACAGCCTCAATGCGACGCTCAACGACCTCGAGAACAAGAATGCCGCTCTCAGCGTAAGTTTTATCCGTCTTCAAAAAAGGAGGTTCTAAATTCGATTGTATTTTTTATGTTTGTTACCTCAGAACTTTCGACTGGGTGAACCGACTTTGATGATTCTTATATTAATTGAAAGCTGGTGCTTCCCGTGTGGTCCCATATCAATTTGGTTCCGTTCTGACAATGGCATCCATGAGAAAATTATATAAGTCTTAAATTTTCATACCTTTGTAGTCGGTTTTTTTACTTGTAAGTCTTTGTTATACGGTTCTGCCGATACCACAAGCTTTACAAAGGTGTAATTTGCCTGTAAAATAGTTTATTGAATAGATACTGAAGTGTTGTCTCGATGAATGAAGTCTATTAAGAATAGTAACATAATCTGTTTAGACTAAAAGAAAGCATCTCTGTTTGTTATCCGATTTTCTTTATTTTCGTTTTGTTTGGTAGCGGTTGATAGGCTTTATATCACACCTTTAGAATTGAAGTGGCATAACACATAATTTTTAAGAAAATTACTGTTCCATCTTTAGTGAGTCATTATGGTTTTTTTTTTTTTTTAATAATAAAAAAATCATTTATTTGCTCTCACAATTGGTGTTAAAGTAGTACTAAGTAACAAGTTAAAAGTTTCAGTTTCTTACACCTTACCCGTGAGAGCCTGGTGCCCGAATTGGGTTGAATGATGGGATGAATGAATATGGTTGAATGTGGAGTACTCGAGCAATAAATAAAAATCCCTCATCAGAACCGCTGTCGCGAACTGGAGCGGCAGTTGGAGTCGGAGCGCGCGCGGCACGCGGAGGACCTGGCCTCGCTGGAGCAGGAGCTGGCGCGTCTGCGGGACGAGATGGCGGCGCAGCTGCGCGAGTACGCCACGCTCATGGACATCAAGATATCGCTCGACCACGAGATCGCCACCTACCGCACGCTGCTCGAGGGCGAGGAGGACAGGTTAGTTACATACATACGTAGTTGTTTGTAATAGTCCGGTTAGTAAGGGTTGTTCTAATTCGGTGATACGGTCAAACAGGCCTACGGCCCACCAGATAGTAAGTGATTACCGTCGCCTATGGACACGTGCTATGTCAATAAAACTGCAGGTGCGATGCCGGCCTTGAAGGAAACGGTTAGTTACTCACAAATTTACATCCCTTGATGTCGTTAAGAATAAGTTAAGCATAACGAAACAACTCCCGACGCCAGGTTGAACCTGACGTCACAGTCGCCGGGGCGCGAGTCGCGCGCGTCGGTGAGCGCGAGCGCGTCGGGCGGGCGCGTGACGCCGGGCCGCCGCGCGACGCCGCTGCGCGCCACGCGCAAGCGCACGCTGCTGGACGAGAGCGAGGAGCGCAGCCTGCACGACTTCAGCGTCACCTCCAGCGCGAAGGGGGACCTCGAGGTGGCGGAGGCGTGCCCCGATGGCACCTTCGTTAAGATACGCAATAAGGGCAAGAAGGTAAATGTGACCTTTTGGTTTAGATAGATAAACTCTTCATTGTTTGTACACCAAAGAAAATAAAATAAAAGAATTAAAAACAACACAAGAAGCACAAAACAATAGGCGGCCTCGTTACTACAGGCGATTCCTTCCAGGCAACCCTTAGAGGGACACGAATACAAATATCACACTTAAGGGTAGTCAAATGTATACCTATATCTAGTAGATATGGAATACAATAGAGATACAATCTTATAATTATGTCTATAATGACATTAAGTAAGCTTACGGACAAACCGGAACAAAGTTTTGGGAAACGTTTTTAATAAAACATTTGTTGTATGAATGTTATATACGTCAAAAAAAAGCTAAATCTATAGTTACATTTAGTAATTTTATCGTTGAGTGGTATTAGAAAAAATTGACGAAAGACGTTGATAATGTTGCTTTAAACACTCTTAACATTACTAATTATGTAGTACACTATATCGAACAGGAGCAAAGCCTGAGCGGCTACCAGATAGTCCGCAAGGCGGGCGACCAGGAGACGGTGTTCAAGTTCCACCGCACGGTGAAGCTGGAGCCGGGCGCGGTGGCCACCGTGTGGTCGGCGGACGTCGGCGCCGACCACGACCCGCCGCGGGACATCGTCATGAAGGGGCAGAAGTGGTTCGTCGCCGACTCCTTCACCACCGCGCTGCTGAACAGCGACCAGGAGGTAGGGGCCGTTGACGTTGTTCCGTAGTTGTGGGGGCAATTAGAATATTTTTTTTTTATACTTCGAATTCCCACAGGATAGGTCATAAAGAGCATTTATTAGTAAGCTTTTAAGTTGCCTAATTGCCGTAATGAAATTGCGGTAATTTCCAACGAGCATAGTAGCGAGCAGTGGTTAGTATTCATTGATATGGTGATGAACTGTTTATAAATTTTATTTCAGAAATCTAGGCATATAATAAAAGAGTATATTATATTGAAGCGCTCATAGCCCGGCGACTTGCGTCGATCTCAAGTGATCGACAAAGTTAAGCAACAGCGGGCGCGGTCGGTAGTTGGATGGGTGACCGCTAGTGGAAAAATTTCTTGGGCGCTTCCGTGCTTCGCAGGGCACGTAAAGCCGTCGGTCCCGGTTGTTACCATTTGGTAGCAGTCGTTAAGCCATGTCGGATACCTACGGATGGCTTAAAAATTTCTGACACTAGGGTTGGCCACATCACTAACCCCTCCACCCATCCGCACTGGAGCAGCGTGGTGGAGTATGCTCTAGGCCTCTTCAGGTATGAGGAGAGACCCGTGCTCAGAAGTGGGCCATCAATGGGTTGAAGCCAATAAAAGAGTATAATAAGTAACATCCTGCTAAATATGGACATCAATACAAACACTGAAATTTGATGCAGGCCTTCCAGGATTTATTTGGCACTGTTTTCTAAGACCAATTTTTGTTCAATGCAGGAGATTGCCATATCTGAGCGACAGCGCCGCCAGATGAGCACCAGTGCGCAGCGGCACCGCGAGCTCTCCCACAAGTACCCCCGTCGTGAACAAGTATGTACACTGTTATTATTTATTAGAGGTTAAACTTCTCTTAATTCTTCAAATTTCAACATTCAAATTCGATTATATTAAACTTTACTTCGTAACCTTTTTTATTTATATCAATATTTTTCGTTTGGTCAATCATTCAGCATTGTATCTAGTGCATTAAACCGTCATTTTTTTACAATTTAATGCTCGGGCCACACTAACGAAATCGTCAACGTCAACGGCAATGCCGAACATCGCCATAATTATTGCGATAAAATTAACACGGCAATGTGAATGCCGTTGTGACATTATCGCGTTGAAGTCATGGCTACACCTACGATCATCGCCATAATTAACGGCATTTCCCGTTAGTGTGGCCCGAGCATAAGACAATTTGAAAAAGCCGAACTTAACATATTTGTATAATAAATTTGGTTATTAATATCAACTCCATATCAATTTCATTTTCGATTGAATAATTTTAGAAATCTGCCATAAAATCCCTTGTTCAAAATACTGATTCTAAAGCTTAGGCGACGGTTTGATTAAAAATTAATAATTAATGTTCTGGAGTGTGAAAAAAGTGCCGGCAAAAATAATCATTCTCCCTTACAGAGTTACGAAGATTGAACAATCAATTCAACCAAATGTTCGACCAGCTTCAACATTAATGTTATAACGCTATTACCAGAGTTATATCCCACACTGACTAATAAGTAATAACCAGATGTCCACAGGATCTTGGCTAATAATATGTTTTTTTTTTCAGCTCGGTGAGATCCGTGAAGGAGACGAAAACTGTCGCATCATGTAACCCATGCTGAAATGCGTGCCCTTGTCGAAGCTGCTGAAAATTACTGACACCAACTAAATGGTGCCTCGACAAACAGATGCACGCGTGGTCTCGAAGTGTCGAAACCGCTTAAAATTATTTTTAAAAACTTTTTATGGCTTGGTGCCACCAGTTACAGTTCAAACAATACATCACTAACGTTGATATGCCGCGCTAATATTGGTTTAAAGTAGATTAGTACATGAAGAAGAGAAACCGCTATTTGCACTGCCGAGTTCAGTTTACACAATCTTATTCATTCAGTGTCTAAAGTACAAAATTAAGTTGAAGTAGTAAAGGTAAGTATAGTATAAAATATTTACCCACCCATTTTCTCACTAGATTTTTAGCGAGTACACATACTGTCATTGTATCTTATCTACTCATAATGTAGATTAAATTCATCATAATTATTAGTGACTATGGATGGACTAGAAAAATATTGTTAGTTTGTAAGATTCTAATGACCGTAATCACATGTTTCTTCATATTAGTTTAAGTCGCTGTTTTATATAAATATAAAGGCTATTTTTAACAAAAGATACAGGTGCAAGTCTCAAAACAGCGTTTTACAAAGCAAGAGATGTATTAAATAAATCAGCATTTATGCAAGTTAATAATCTTAAATATTTTTATTAATATAATAATTATAATTTGTAACATTAGATTATGAGGGTGGAGACAGCTGAAAATATGAGAAGCTGTTGATACTCTATTATTATAATATATATTATAAGATAAAGTTAAATATGTACTTCACATGGTGTTTATGTAACAGAGGATGGAATCTGATTATTTCAAATTAAGTTTGTTTATTAATCGTGTAGAATTCTTTTAATTTCGACCCAACTCCCATGTTTAAACTACATCTAGATTAAAATAAATTTAGGATTATCGTGTTTTTTATTTTAAATTAAAACCCATATAATTTTAATAATATCGGTAATGTAACCTAAATTAACTTTTAGATGACACTGTTAAATTTAGATTTATATTTCTACATTATAACCATTAATACATTTTTAAAATAATAATATCTTCGCGGTGTTTACCGCTTGGTTTCCTGAGTCTTATGTACCGCCTGCATGTGACTATATAAAATGTTTCATGCATGATTTGAACACCTACTACGGTGGTTTATCCATACGAAGAGTACAGAGAGTATGACGTGCCGTACGCACCTCTTCGCGTCATCGCGGCACATTGACGCACAAAGTTACGTATACAACCCACCTATTATTTTTCTATAAACAGCCGGAATCAATCTTCAGTAAAACATCTGTCTTTTAGCGTGATTTCAGGCACTTCTTCCTCGCACCAGAGTGGCGCCATCTATAACTTCCTTCGAAACTAAAACGGAACTTGATGGTAACCTCAGTTTCTCCGTTAAATGATTATTTACTCACAGGTGGAGATTACCTGGATTCCATATATTATTATCTCTCCAGGAAAAATATTATGTAGTAAAAAAACTTATAAGGTAGTGCTTGACAACAATCCCACCTGATGTTAAGATATACTATATGAAAAGGAATTGATACTTTTGTATGTAATAATTATTTTGATTCGAGTAGTAATTAATAAAATCTATTTCCTACAAGTAAATAAAGTGTCTGTTTGTAATATTAAAATAACCGCTTTTTACTAAATGCATTATTACTGATGTAAACACGGGTTTTTCGATGATACACGGTACATAATATGTATAATATTTAAAGATTAATATTCTACAAAACATATATAAAAATCAGCCATGTGAAAATAAGTGAAGTAGCTCTTATTTTTAGCTGCCTTTCTTACCTGGTACCTGCCCCGGTGTCACGAGGTGAGCTTCCACAAGCATGCAGGCTTAGAATATTATTACACTATAGAAACTAAGTCCGCGTGGCCGTTTTGAAGCACCTTAATTGGAGTCAGAAATGACTCCAAACACCGGGCAGACCAAACGTGTCTCGCGAAAAAAATAGAATCATGACGATATGTCCAGTTAAATTGTGTCACAAAATATCTGAAAAGCTATTTACGTATTATTGCTAAAAACATAATATGTATCATACAAACAACCTCTATACGTAGAACCCTTATTTCTTAATTCGTTGGTAGAACCTTATCTACTTTGTGGTAGAACCTATTATGTCTGTACTCGAAGTCGAACAAAATACTCCACACTCATAGAGTATTTTCCACACTAGTCTATTCTCTCTATATATAAGTGTATAATCTATGAGTCTAGTCTGTCTGTAATAATATTTGGCAACGACAGTTGTTGACAATTGACATTGACATATAATGTATTTAACAACTTGATCAAACTGATTTTGATTTTGAAAAATTTTAAAATGAAAATGAAAGTGTAAATAGTAAAACTTGTAAAAATAATGAATCTAAAAATATTATATTACAAAGTGTTAGTTGTTCTAGCGCAAACATATATATGATAAATAGGCATACGTAAGTCCCTATAAAGTTTTAAATTTGTTTTTATTTTAGAGGTTTGTTTTTATTCTATTGTTTTACTTTGAGGGTTACACGGCATCAGCTTTTTTTCTATCCCCGGCTACCAGTTAACGTGATATAATTGTGTGTGTCACTACAGCAAGGTTCTAATAGTTATATGATCTTAATACATCACCAGGTGTGGGATGGTTATGATCTAATGTGTTTTAACACTTTAAAACAGTTACACATATATAATGCAATACTATCAATATAAAAAGGACTCTTAATCCTTTTAGTTCGAGAGCTGATGAATAATTTAGGGAACATAATTTTTGGCATGTTGAAATCATAAAAAAAATTGTGTGGTGTTATGAAACCACGATGTAAGTGAAACAATGTTTCGGTTTCTAGGCATTTAACTAAAAAATTTTAGAAAATTATTTGATTTAGGATATTAAAATTACATTTTGAATTGAAAATGGGAATGGTAATGGGAAATCAATAGTAGAGAAAATATTCAATCATAAAATTATTTCAATTTAGAGTAGAATATAAACACGGTTAGCTGATGCGAGCTATGGGCTATTTTGCAAAACAATTACTTAACCGAAAAGATGTACTTTTGGTCACTTAATTTTTTTTAAATATCGCATTCAAGTGTTTATACAATCCAAAAAAAAATCCCAGACTATTTTATTACTTTTCAAGTATAGCCTATTGTAATTCCTAGCTTTAGGTTTTCAGTAAAGGGTGAAATAAATAAATAAGTAACCTGACTTTTCCAAATACACTTTTTTATTATATGAAAATAACATAATATTAATATTGAAATTACTTGTAAAATGCCAGACAAACATGACGCTTTTTAATAATTCTCTGACAAATGAAAGTTAGCATCTATGTGATTTGAAAGTTGATGAGACGGAAATGACGCGAAAAAGCGACAGTAAAAAGAGACTGACACATTTTAACGTGGGAGAAAATGAGCTAGGAAGAAACAATATCCGTTCGCGTGCTCCAAGGTCGGGGTCCTAGAACAATACCTTTTACAGCAAAATGGTGGCCTACGTAAGCAAAGCAAAACATCAATATTTGGACAGACAATATTCGTTTTTTTTAAGTTTCACATCTTTCGTGTGAATTGCACACATATTAGATTTGTTATAAATAATACCAATTTAAAATTTCAAGTTACTCTCAAATGCCTATTTTATAAATATTTTTTGTAAAATATTTTTGCACGCAATGTTAAAACCCTGACTAAATCTTCTGGCTTATTTTTTTATTCTTTAAACATTAAACTACATCTAAAAATTGCATATTGTCACTAACATGGTTTTGGAAATAAATAAATATTTTTAAAACTTTAGTGGTTGATTTAGCCCCGCTACCGAGCAGCCAGGTTGCAGCTCCGAGTTGGGGTATAGTAGGAGAGGTGTGGGACAAGTTTTTAGCTTCCCTCAAATACCTACCTAAAAATTGGTACCAGCTCTTCGAATA
Organism: Ochlodes sylvanus; assembly: GCA_905404295.2. Lineage (NCBI taxonomy): Eukaryota > Metazoa > Arthropoda > Insecta > Lepidoptera > Hesperiidae > Ochlodes > Ochlodes sylvanus. The sequence continues at coordinate 11,379,660 of FR990124.1, read as the reverse complement.
TAACAACCCAAAATGCCCCATCTATGGGTCACACCATGAATGTGTAACAGTAATTCAATATCTAGATGAATGATATCTTGTGAAATGGCTTTTTATAAGAACACTTTAATCTTTTTATTTTTAGATACTTACTTGATATTATTTTAAAATGACGCAAGCTGATACAAATACACACATGTCAGAATTGAAGCGTTTTAAAAAAATACCTATATACGTTGTAGAAGAACACCATAGAGCATTGTTTTTCATATATTCAGCTATAGGAGGAAAAAAATTGCCTCTGGAAGGCACAACCCTTTTACATTTCGATGCCCACCCAGACATGCTCATAAATTCTAAATTGAAAGGAACAGATGCACGGGCGGGTAGGCAAGTATTTCCGCATTTGGAAATAGAAAATTGGATTGTGCCCGCGGCTGCGGCCGGCCACATAGGTCGAGTGGTGTGGCTAAGACCACCGTGGGCAAAGCAATTTTCAGACGGCACTCGCGAGATTCGTGTTGGTGACCACCCCGAGTCTGGCTTATTGCGAGTCGATAGTACAGAGCCTTATTATCTCTCAGATGCACTATATTCCCAAAGTCTTCTTAATGCAAGAATGTTTACATTCACTGTAGCGGAATTCGGAGATGTAGAGGAAAACAAATTACACGAGTTATCAAAACACCTTAACATTTGCCAACCATATATACTTGATATAGATTTAGATTTCTTTAGCACCGGAAATCCATTTCTCAGTTTGTATGATAACATCGGTGTATACGATCTATTGGAGCCTTTATTCAGATTTGAACTTCCCAACAAAGATAACGTAGAGGAAATTGCGAAAGTCACGGAGTTGAGAAAACGACAACTCGAAGAACTTGAATCGTTATTTCTCCATTTAGATAGCTACAAAAGTCTTGAACAATACCAAGGAGAAAAATCGCAACTATATTACAAGGTTAGTTGTGATACATTTTTTAAAAAATAATCGAGAAAATCGCTCGGAAATACTTTTTTAAAATGTAATCGAGTTCGAGACAATCGCTCGGCAATACTTAACCATTTTTGTTGTTTTGAAGGTGGTTGTGTGAAGGTGTGTTGTTTTGTTGTTTTGGTGTTTTGAAGGTGTGTGAATTAGCTGCGGCTATAATAGCAGAATCAGACCGTTCAGGCGAAACACCAGATTGGTGGATAGTATATGCGGCTGGGTGCACAAGGGATCAAGGAGGTTTGCCGCATCACATTAGTACAAAGGAAGAAATAAAGAAATCGATCACGAAAACATTTAAAAACTTTATGAAAAATTTGCCTCCACCGGTTTTAATAACTATTGCTAGATCAACAGATGATGGATATTGCCCTTCAGATCAGGTCAGTGCTTGTTACCTGTGAAAGTTAGTTAATTTAAACAATTTGGAAACTGCATTCATCTGTGTTGTTCTCACAGGATGTAATGATGACTAAATTCAGTCAAGTGTGATTGGATCATAATGGTGAGAACGTAATGTACTCGTAATGTGTTCACGAATCTTTAACCATTTCATACGAAAAATTAAATCAGTTCCCTGTAAACAAAATAAAATAAACTTTGCGATCGGTTGGCGGGCGACTGCGGTAATCGCCCGCCAGGTTTGTGGGCGATAATCGCAACCGCGCCTGCTGCTTTACCGCACAAAACTCCGGTCTCGTGAGTTTAAGCTTTTAGCTGCGGGCCCGCCACCGCGGCAGGAGCTGGTGAAAATCGCTCCGTGAGTTCTTAGGCTAATTATACGTCACTAGAAATCATCACTAACTTCGGAAAAGTACTCCGAAGATTACTTTTTCTTATGGACTTAAGATAGCAAACGAGGTCGAGCATGCACCATTTTACCACTGACGCGTATGACAACAATGGCCGACACAGAATAAGACTTATCGGAACTAGGATAGTTACTAGTCCAGTTATGGTCCGGGATCCCCAGTACATTTTTTTTCTTGATTACTATCAAGCTAATTTTCCGTCAGTAGCTTAATTTTGATGAGACGCCCAACAATTTCTGAACGAAAAATCTCGATAGTGGGAGGCAATAGGGGTAGCAGGAACAAAATAATTATGTCGATTTCATGATTCTAAAAAAGTTATTACTAACTGGTTGTTTTTTTTTAATCTCAAGATTATTATCTAAATTAATTGAAAAAATATTTGTCCTACAAAATGTATGGTTTGATCGAAGAGTCCCCCACTTCCAACATGTATCGATAACGAGGTCATCAAAAATGATTACTAACAGCTGATTTTATTTTTGTTACTTAGTTAATATTTACATAATTTAACAGTCACATTATCCTATAAATTGCGTGGTACGGTAGTTAGTACATAATTATATGTAGGTATGGGGACTGGGGCATTAGTAATGTCCTCTAAAAAAGGGTAATCGGATCCATACCTTCATAACTTAACAAAATTACTGTTAAAAATTATTACACGGTAGAAATAGTACAAAGTACCGTGTCGAACAATAGTATTACCCCGGGCGAACTCTATAGGCCCAAACACCTATAAAGAAAATTTACTTAAGTACCCTAATCTTAATATTATGCTTTTTTCAGGTGGATTTCATACAATCATTGGTGTTTACGACAATAAAGGAACTTTATGATACGGCTGAACCTACTTTAGATTATTTAAATAGTTAAAATGTAAAGATAAAATAGATTGCGCTAATAAATCATATTCAAACATGATTTTTACCGTTTTGAATGAATGAATGAATGATTTATTCCAGAATTAATTTTAGTTTTATTTAATTTTGTCAGCTATAACGTGTTTTGAAACAAATTAAGGACAGATGTATCTTGCTACAGAAATTAAATTTGATAAAGTTCATTATAGGTACTAGATAAATTGGCGATAGAAACATCTAAGCAAAAAGTTTAATTATTTCGACTTTTGGGTCGATATTCGATGCAGTAAAACCAACGAATTAAGAAATAAGAGTAAAACGACTTATGCTAATGCCACTGCGAAATAATGTTACCAGCAGAATAATAGTGATTACTCGAATGACTAATTACCGATGTTTTCAATAGTCGATTATTCCATTCTCGTTAAACCTATTATGTTTTTATCATTGTTCACATAAATAAAACACAAATATATGGAAAGGTAAATTTAAAAATAAGGGAAACATAAAGTATTAAACAATTTAAACATTGGGGCAGACAAATAAAAATTTGAAGTAAATAAAGTCACTTAACATTTAAAGACCGTAGGGAATAGTTGATAATAATTAATTTTTCCTAACATCCTATAATATTTTCGTTAAGTACATAATATTTTAATTATTTTCTCTATTGTACACATCGATAATAATTCGATTGATATTTCTTGAAATCGATTCTTTACACTCGGAAACAGGTAAAAAAAAATTATTCGGTTATAATTTGGAAAGTCAAGTGGCTATTGAGGTAACATATTTTTATAGGTCCCCAAGTAATATAATTATAAAAAAATTCAGCTTTTATGCTATAACGAAATTATAATTAAAATTTATTATACTTTAGGGGTGTCTGGCAGGGGGTAGCAACTGTAAAAAGTGTCCGGCAATGGATGACGTGATTTCTAAAGATACTCTGAAGAAAATGAAAAAAAAAAATAACTTTATACTTTAAAGAATTTAAGGTACTATTTTATACACATAGACTCGTTGTTACCTGCCCAAGTAACCACAATCGAAACTATAGTCGCAGGTCGTTCTTATCTGTTTTGGAGACATTGCACAGAGAAACTTTCATCTTTTAAAAATAACGAATGTTGGTCGCCGTGGGATCTTCTATAAGAAAGCTCTACCTACGCAAATATAATAATGCATACAGCCCAGGGCTCTAAATAACGGTAAAAATGTGGTATCGTTACTTTCATCATTCGATGGTAACGTTAAAAACAAAGGTAACGTTATGCATGGTAACGATACTTTTAGCGTTAAACTAAGTTAACGTTATCGAAGATTTAACGATACCAATGTTTACGTAAGCATTTGTAAGAGATTTGCTTACCTTTGCTGACGAGGGGGACGGGGGGGTTAAAGATTGCCAAAAATCTGCTTACGTACGATACTTTTAACGTTACCAAAGTAACGTTACCTGTGTTTACCGTTAAAATTTTAACACTATGAAAATAACGTTACTTAACGATATTTATTGTGTGAATATGGTATCGTTACAAAGCCCTGAATTACAGCCTAATAATCAAATCATAAAATTATGTCTCATCTCTATGTATATACTGTTTTGTCTATGCATTAGTACTACAGTATAATCTATAGAACTTTTTAAGTCTGTGCTTGAACAGAATATTGATTCGCCTGTAGCCTTTTATTTGTTTGTTGTCATTTGTCAAATTGTCATTGAAATAGGTATAAATTTTGAATTCAAACCAGTGGTAAACTTGCAAAAAAATGTAATATTATATTTATATCACAAATGTCCATTGTTTAAGCGTAAATATTTTGTTGCTAATTGAGCATACGTAAGTCCCATAAAGTTCTATATTCAAACCAGTGGTAAACTTGCAAAAAAAATTAATAATATAACAAATGTCCATTGTTTTAGCGCAAATATTTATTTGCTAATTGAGCATACGTAAGTCCTTTAAAGTTTTAATTTTATTTTTATTTCATAAGTTGCTATTGCTTCACTTTAACCCTAGAACCTAGAATACTAACTAACCATCGACTGGGAGGCGGCAATTGTTTACTTTTCCGTTTTTATAATGAAACGAAATTTCGCGCGTCCTAAACGACTTCTACGCTCGTGTCGTATTCGTGCCCTCCGAGACACGCAAGATAGCAGGCGTGCATACTGCGGGCTCTTGGCGTTTATGAGTAATCAAGCATTAGGTCGCCTAGGTTGATGGTCGAATGAAAATCAAAATTGAAGATATTATAATTGTCATGTTAGTGTCGTTTTTTCAATGTTTCTTTCTCCTGGCCGTTATGAAAACGATGCAATATTACGATATACTAGCGAGCGTATAATATACGATACTTTACGAGCGTATAATATTGCAATAAATAAAATAAATATTATTGTCTGAGACGTCTAAACTCCAAACTTCTCCTATATATTTATTGCTCTATACCTATAGGTTTCCTAATTGTTTTAGATAATTACTTCGTTTTTTTAAGTATGTACCTAATGTCTGCGTTGCTAAAATCAGCCAGGTTAGAGGAAAGATTAAGGCTTAATTTAATAGGATTTCTATTATTATTTTATTATAGATGTGAGAAGAGGAGTAAGTTGATTGATTTTTGAAACCAAATTTCATTAACTACAATAAAGAAATCATAACAAATTCTCTGTTTCTCTCGAAAGTAGCCTCCCAGGCTATCATTAGTAATAAAGGGCAAATTATTTTATGTTAGTATTCCAGGGTTGGGGTAACAGAGTGTCCGCTTTTTTGCTATCCTTGGCTATCAGTTAACATAAGATAGTTGTGGGTGCAACTACAGCAAGGAGGCAATCTCCTAATAGCGCTAATAATTTTATGATCATATTTAACACCTCACTAAGGTTCATATTTATAGGTGTGCTCAGAGAGACAAAACAAATATATTGTGAATTTTAATACATATGGTAGAATTTTGCATGTTATAAATAGTATTTGTGGTAATTCTGACTTTAATTTCCTCCCTTAGTAAGATTTAGTAAGAAACCAACAAAGCCAGCTTCATATTCAGTATTATGGTTTCCATTATCATTTCTTGAGTATTGATTGTGTAGCTAAAGCTGTCTACATTAATATTAGTTCATACTCTATTATTGTTCTATTTATTAATACCACTAATCTGCACTGGATCATCATGGTGGATTATGCTCTAGAGCTCGTCAGTTATGAGAACGGGCCATTAATAGGTTGAAGCCATACTATTAATTATGTATTTGTAACTAATGCCAAGTCGAAGGCTTTCGGGTGGTATATAAACTACCAACATTTGCATTGGCCACTAACCCCGCCAAACTCGCACTCAATGCGCACTCATTCGATTTATCGCAATCTATCGTCATCAGTTCTCGTTAGGGGTTAATCACTTGGGTTGAAACCATACGAGAGCGTCAAAGTTATGATATTGAATTATTGAAACGATTTACGCCGTGTGAGTAGTCTAATATTGACTGACCACAATACAGACATAATTTGAATATTTCAATATGTTAATCAAGTTTGATGTTAATCACCAGATGATACTACCGCTGTTTTACCACGCCTTGACCCAGGTGGGCGTACGGCGCAATAGGTCAGAGGGGGTGAGCGCGGGGTGCATGTTTGGACGCGTAGTAACGTAGTGACGTCAGGCGCGGTATCGACCCCGGCAGCCGTCACAACACCGCCCTCCCCCGGCCGCATTGCCTCGCGCATCTACGCAGCGCGCCGCCAGGAAGTAGGTACACCGAGGCAAATAGGAAGAGTTCAGGGCCGCCCGCCCTGTTCCATCACTTTCTGTTCTCAAAATAACACGCGCGAAGCCCTTATCTAATTTATTCTATTTTGCAAGCGCTGTAATAGATTTCCACTTCCGTGGGTATTTTGGAAATTTTGTTGGGTATTCAGTAGGATATAAATATTTACATCCGCTTGCCGATGACCATAGCCAGTTGGAATCTATTAATGTTTATAAAGTTGGAGACGGTTTTGCAAATCGATATTTCTAATTTGGGTCGGTACAAATAAGTTGCATGGAAATCGCCTAATCTCGCAATAACTGACAGATTATGGCTCAGTGTGGGAGAGAGTAGGTTTTCCCTGTCAATATAAAAAAATATCTTCCCTTTACAACTTCAAGACAATTCCTTTCTTAAATGCTGATAATAAGTAGGTATTGCTATAGTGGCTTAATATGGAATCAGGATTAAGTTGACCGAAGAATGTTAGTGAGATATTAGCTTCAAATTCCCGTTCTTACATATTTATCAAATACAGTAACTATTTAAACGTCAAAGATCAATATCAATTAAATTATCAATTTGGTGAATAATTTTCACTTTACCTAGAGCTTGTGCAAAGCTGAACGGCAATATTAAAATAGAAGGGATTTGGGTATATTAAAATGTGCACGGTTGCGTCAGTAATATTGTAGAATATGTTTTACCACGAAACCTTGATCTTCATTCGGAATACCACGAAAAAGCCTAAGTGGTTTGTGCGATCGTAACGTCTTCTCATCAGGAACTACCTTCATGTTATCATGTTCTCTGTGCAGCACGAATTACGACATTAACCCATGTAAAGTGTTGGTCTTACACTTTACATGGGTTAATTGCTCCATCTATGGGTAACACTGTGAATGTGTAACAGTAGGTAATTCAATATCGTGTGAAATGCCTTTTTGCAAATACACTGCAATTGAATCTTTTTATTTTTAGATACTTGATATTATTTTGAAATGACACAAGCGGATACAAAGACACACGCGCAAAACTTGAAGCGTTTTAAAAAAATACCTATTTACGTTGTAGAAGAAAACTATAGAGGATTGTTTTTCATATATTCAGCTATAAAAGGAAAAAAGTTGCCTGTGGAAGGCACGACCCTGTTACATTTCGATGCCCACCCAGACATGCTCATAAATCCTAAATTGAGAGGAATAGACGCACGGGATGATAAGGATGTGTTTCCGCATTTGGAAGTCGAAAATTGGATTGTGCCCGCGGCTGCGGCCGGCCACATAGGTCGAGTGGTGTGGCTTAGACCACCGTGGGCGAAGCAATTTTCAGACGGCACTCGCGAGATTCGTGTTGGAGACCACCCCGAGACCCGCTTATTGCGAGTCGACAGTACAGAGCCTTATTTTCTCTCAGATGCACTTTATTCTAAAAATCTTCGTAAAGCAAGAACGTTTACATTCACTGTAGCGGAACTCGGTGATGGAGAGGAAAATAATTTACACGAGTTATCAAAACACCTCAAAATTTGCCAACCATATGTACTTGATATAGATTTAAATTTCTTTAGCAACGGAAATCCATTTCTGAGTATGTTTGATAATTTCGATGTGTACAATCTATTGGAGCCTATATTCAGATTTGAACTTCCTACGAAAGATACCGTAGAGGAAATTGCGAAAGTCACGGAGTTAAGAAAACGAAAACTCGAAGAACTTGAATCGTTATTTCTCTATTTAGATAGCCACAAAAGTTTTGAAGAGTATAAAGGAAAAAAATCAAACCTATATTACCAGGTTAGTTTTGATAAATTGTTTTCAATGTAATCGCGACAATCGCTCGGCAACACTTAACCAGTTTTGTTTTGTTGAAGGTGTCTAAATTAGCTGCGGCTATTACAGCAGAAACAAACCGTTCAGGCGAAACGCCAGATTGGTGGATAATATACGCGGCTGGATGCACGTGGGGTCAAGGAGGTTTGCCGCATCACATTAGTACAAAGGAAGAAATAAAGGATTATATCACGAAAACATTTAAAAACTTTATGAAAAATTTGCCTCCACCTGTTTTAATAACTATTGCTAGATCAACAGAATATGAATATTGCCCTTCAGATCAGGTTAGTGCTTGTTAGCTGGTAAGAGATATTTAATTTAAACAATTCGGAAACTGCATTCATCTCTGTTGTTCACACAGGATATAATGATGACTAAATTCAATCAAGTGTGAATCGGGTCATCGTGGTGAGCGATCCGTAAGTCTAATAGTTGTTCTCGAATATTTTAATATGTTTTCTTTACAAAATTTTGGCCGGCGTTTTGCAAATTAATATCGAAGAATTATAGTGCAAAATGTGATACGCAATTTTCTCGAAATTTATCAATTTTATCTATTTAACTAAACCTATCAAGAAACAAAACAAAACACTGAACGAAAGTAAAAAACTAAACATCGTCTTTAATTCCAATCAATTGTGCTGTTATGGATAATAAATTTTTTTTTCGATAACTTTTCAAATGTTTTAATACCTTTATCCTATTCCGGACGAAGACAAATCCAAAAATACAAAAATTATTAAAATCGTTTCAACCGTTATTGAGTTATAAATAGTGTAACTAAATACCTATTCAGATTTGCCGATAGAATAACCTACAATTAGGTACTGGTGTAAAAATAAGACTTCTGGACCACATTTTCATTCTTAAACTATCGCCGCTTATTATCAGATGGAATTGTAGTGTAGCATTAAAGTAGGTACTTATGTACCTACAGTAAGTAAAAAATAATCAACAGCAGTCAAAAGTTCTGGACCTCCTTCCGTAAAAACTTCCCGATTTTACACAAATGTAGCCTTAATGGCTAGTGACAGATATGGCACAATCCCTTAGCCAATGATACTCGTACATCACTTTGGTCACTCATCCGTATTCCGAAAATTAGTCCCAATTTACTATCCTAATCCTTTTATGCTTCTTTTTCAGGTGGATTTCATTCAAGCATTGGTGCTTAAGACATTAAAGGAACTTTATGATACGGGCGAACCTACTTTACATTATTTAAATGGTTAGATGTTAAGTTATCATAAGATTGCGTAAATTAAATCATATTCGCAATGAAATTTAAAGTTTTATTTAATTTAGCCGACTGACTATTTTAAAACAATATAATGATAGATGTGGCTTGCCACAAAAATAAAATTTGATAAATTTCTGATATTATAATACTAATATACTTACTTAAATTAATTAGTCATATTTGCCATTTGAATATTTATAAATTGCTTTTCTAGGGAGGTCCATTTATTGAGTTTTAAATGTAATAACCTATTTCTTTTTGTGTGCAAGTAAACATGCATGAGAAGGTATTGGTGTTATACCTTGAAAGTAAAGCAGAACATATCTCAGGGTATTCATATTTTAAGTATTTTATATTAAATGCTTGACAACAATGTCAGCAGATAGTACGATTACAAATTCCCTTCAATAAATTTAAAAAAAAAAACATCGCCAATAGTCTTAGGTGGTGAATTGCACCAAGGAGGGAGTCGAAACGCCTATTCACTATTGACGTGAATCCCACGGTCCTTCGCAGTATGCACCATAAATGACAAAGCGAAGCATGTCGTCCATAGGTACTAGAGGGATCTTCACGACGAAGAGAAGGATATCCGCCTTGCGCATATAATATATGTAGATCTAATAACCTGGTTATGTTCATTGGGCCTTAATTGCGAGAAACTGTAGGAATGACAAATGAAGTTTATCAAGTGCGATGTGAAGGTAGGATGTGTTTTCTATGTTCGTTACAATCATGTATGTTACGTGGACGGTATCCAACTAGTAACCAATGAAATTTCAAATTCCGATTCCCAGAAAGTCATTTGATTTTAAATTCACACCGCTTGAACAGTAAATTAACCAGTTACACGAAGTATTTGGAAAGTCATAAAAACGTTAGATATTATGTTATACCTACGTAGGTACATATGTCTAAGAAATCACTACTACTACTAAATACTTCAATAAGAAGGAGAGAGAGAGAAGAGTTGTTAAAGACATGCAAGTCATACAAAACAGGAAAATTATAAGGAGAAGCTTGGCTTCAATGTTGGAACGCTTCCGTATACTAAGGTCAACTTTTAATAAACACTCGTACAGTTGGTAGTGGCCCTGCCTGCAAAGCGAGGGGTCCCAGGTTCGATTCCCCATATGTGACAGATGTCACGTAAACATCTGCCCCGCCCTTACCCTCACCATTCTCTTACCATCTTTCCAATACCTTTTCCTAACCATTTTCTGTCGTACAAATCTTTTAGATATGACTCATCGACACTGAGTAATATGCAGCAATACTTTCCATTAGTGTGGACAGGACCATGCAGTGGCTCCTTAATACGACACTGATCAAATATCATTAAATTTTTCCTGAAATATTGATTCCGTGAACTGTTTCAAATACGTTTCTAGTGTTTCTACCCACCTATAAAGTTCACAATCGAATACGTATTTAGGTACTTCGATTTCGTTGAAGTAATAATGCGTGGGCAAATCGCATCTGAGAATCAAATTAGGGTCAAATGACGAATGGAACCTCTTTATTACGTCTCTTCCTAGGAGTCCAATTTCCACTTATATCAGTATGACGCAGTTACATAGATACACACTATCCTTTACATAATTATAAGCCATAGTGCGACCTAGCACATAAACGCAGGCACCGACCGATGTGTGGTCGGTGAACGCAGGAAAACGATCTTGTCGTATCTCGAAAAAATACAATTTTACACTAGAACCAAAAAAATATTTTAAAAATTCTTTAAAAATTTATGCCTTCTGAAGGCATTTGACGTTGCTTAACGACTGCTACCAAATGGTAACAACCGGGACCGACGGTTTTACGTGCCCTCAGAAGCACGGAAGCGCCCAAGAAATTTTGCCACTAGCGAAATAGTCCAAGGTTCGATTCCTAGTCAAGCAGAAATTTAAATGATGAGTTTAATTTTTTTTTTGGTCTGGGTGTGGATTTTTGACTTTGTTGTTGTCATAGCACCCACCACAGGGAATTGTAACGTGGGACTATGAGTATGTAGCGATATTTTAAAAACTAAAATAATCGTCCTAAGATAACAAATAGGTAAGCTTAGGTAATTACTTTGTATGTAAATTGACGCCATAGTAATTTATTATGTAAATACATAGTGTGCCTTAAGGTAGCAGCGTATTATTATCAATAAACGCTTTAAAGAAATAAACGTTATCGGAGGATGTCCATGTGTGTGAGATTGTGTGTTTGGTAGGTAATTAAATGATTGTATATTGTAAAAGGGCAAATTAATACACGAGCTCCATGTTACCATACATGTTTATTGAATGACAATATTGACATAATTCTTTTGTTCTTCTTAATCATCCGTTTATTCTTGTAGATGGCCTGTTCGCCGGCCAGTAACATTTTGCTAGAATACCTGAAACCTATGAAAGACTACCAACTGAATATCTCTCCTCTCCGCTCCTCAATCTCATTTCCACTCCTCAAGCCTGCTCCTCACCACTCCGCACCTCGCCTCACCAGCTCACCACACCTCACCTCACGTCCCGACACCTCATATGACCATTTCCTGCGGATCCTGCTCCTCGCAGTTGTTCTAGTAGAGGTACAAAATTCCTCCGTTACAATATTACCATACCATCTAAAAACCTAACTAATATGTAATTATCTATACCTACAAATAATTCAACTGTAACTGTTCGATGGCTGTATATGGTAGGTATTTGAATAAATAAGTAAATAAATAAATCATAATTTTCTCGTGAATAATAGATATTCAAACGGTTTACGTAATTATTGTCATCAACATGGTTCTAAAATAGCCTAATATTGTAATATTTTCACAATGCATTTTCCAGATATTTTTTCGATAGATTATTATCGAAATAATCTATCGAAAAATTCAAATTTTCTGTCGTTTTCGCAAAAAGCACTTGTAACTTGTCTTGTGTTGATCAAATCGTGAATACAGCGATCATAATAAGTTTAATTTTTATATTTGTAGCCGGCAAACAAGCAGGCGAGCCATCTCATGGTAACTGGTAACCGTCGCCCATGGACAATGGACATCATTAACACCAAAGGCATCACATCACCGATGCATTGTCGTCCAAGAAAGAAGGAAGAGTAAAGAAAGATAATACCTACTGGCTCTCAAGACCCCAGCCCGACATTAGTGGCTGATCCAAGCAGGAGGGTGGTCACTGGGTTGCAAGCTTATGTAGAGTACAACATACTCACATACGTTATATGTACTTCGAATTAAGTTTAACAGAAGATATTTAATAATAATATTAGAAACTGCAGAGAGGCGTTCGCGGTTTGATCAACATCCAAGAAACGCTACAATAATAAAAATTGTACCAAAAAAGTGGGTCACGTAGTACTTACCTATGGGTACCTACGTTTCCTAACAAACTTATGATAACATTTAGTGTTTGTTTATTTCAATCCGTTTACAATACTTAACAAATAAGAAAGACAATACTTACCTATGTTAAAGTAAAGTTAAAGTAACACCGACAGTAAAAGAAATGTCGTCACGTTGTTTAGTTGCAACTTTGGTTAAATTGGATGAGTGTTATTTGTGAACGTAATTAATAAGTTTTCCGAAGCGAAGCGAGGGCGGGTTATGTTTTAATTATTTTTGCGCAGTATTGCGCTTTGATAATATCAAAAGTACATTGGTGTTCTTTTTTACTTGTCGGCGGTGTTTTAGCAGCAACGATGCATAACAGCCACCAGGAAATCCAATTAGGGGCGCTCGGCACAGATACTATCGCAAAATAATTCATTAACACACCAACGAGCCGCCTCGCTCAGTGTTGACAATGCAGAGTTTGCTGACTTCTTAGCGTATTCCATTGTCAGTTCAAATATTTTTGTCGTGGATACCGCGTAAATGCTCATCAAATTGAAATTAAAACCTTATAAACACCATTTTCATCCCCCTTGAATTGAATTTTTGAATCATTCCCCTTGAGACACCCTCATTCGCAGGCTCATGGGACACTAGCCCAGATAGGCAGACAGACAAGCCAATAAACAAAAATATCTTCTGGCCTAGAAGGCTATATTTAAAATTTATTGTTATAATTATAAAAAGTATTTAAAAAAATATATTAAAGTATTCCATGTCAGAGTTGTGAAGTTCTTTTGTATAGTAGGTAGGTACCTAGCACATCTACCTCTACCTACAACAACATTATGTTGTTGTAGGTAGAGTACTTACAACAACATGTTGTTGTTGCAATTGACGGAATCAAACATAGATGTAAATAAATATGTCTCACGGTCTAAAATCCGGCTATAAAACGACCTACACCCATCTGTACATCTTTTTATTGTGAATAGAGGAAACTACTTGGAGCACTGCGCTTATTGATGAGACAGTTGCAGAAACAAGGGATGACTCGTATTATTCAAAAGGGATGTAAACTAATAAAGTTTTTGTACTGACCACCGAGCTGTCTGTTGTAGTAGGTACATAGGTACCTATCCATATGTCAAAAACTGTCAAGTATTATAAGAACTTGTTATTATTAAAATGTTTTTCATTGATACGAATCAAGCATGAATAGTTAAAAGTATCTTATCTACATTAATTATTTTGCTTCGTTAGTAGTGTAACTACCTAAATAGGTCCCGTTATCGATCGTGTTTTGGTACATTAAGCTAAAAAGTACTACTGAGAGTCGGTAGGTAGGTACAGACTCACCTCTTGAACTCATGATTATTCCTACTTACAATATTTTCCCATTAGCATTTTTATTGGATTTAATTGGCGACTCACTTTTGAGACATGATCATCGCATGATGTAATTCGTATGAGGCGCGGGCCCGCGGTCCGGGTGTCGCCACTTCGATGCTCAGTTGACCTCAATCGCCCTCAATCGAAGGACTAAATTGTTTGTCCGTTATGAACAATGACCAGAAACATAATAATGAATGGTTAGTAGCAATAAATTTGATGCTTATTTGGAATATTGACGATTTATACTCTAACTGGCACATTAGTATATGTGATGCTGGGTTCGTTTGGAGAAAATAAAAACAGAGCTGGGTAAAAAGGTCCAACCTGACCTTTTGGTGTTGACTGGTGCGAAAAACAAAAATCATTATGTAATTTATTCAAAACTACATTTTTTTTTGTCTGTAGAGAGCTACTCATACACAATGAGAGCGTAAATGTATGTGTTATTCGTTTCGGAGTAAAAAAAAACAAACCACCTATGTAGGTACGTCGGAAGAGGAAATCGGCTTCTTTCATCGACGAGAAAATTTTATGTAAGTACATATGTACATAGATAAGGGCTACATAATATTAAGTTTACCGGGTTACCGAATCATTATACTGACAACATTCAGAACTTACATTCTCGAAATATATTATACATATACGTACTATGTATAACCTATTAATATTATAAATGCGAAAGTTTGTAGGGATATATGAATGTTTGTTACTCTTTCACGCAAAAACTACCGAATGTAATTTGCTGAAACTTTACAATAATATACTCGTAGCTTACACATAAGAATAACACATAGGCTATAATTTATAAAGATATAGTGTGAATAATCCAAAATATATAACTAAATCTTTGCAAACCGAAGAGATAAGTTTCTATATATATTTACATCTACTGGACAAGGGCGTATAAGATAACGACACGGTACTGAAATATATAGTTAGGTACCTATTTCTGCGTATTGTAAATTTTTCAAGATGGCATAGGTGGGCGTAATTCGTATGAAGCAAACGGCCCGGAACTAAAATATACTTAGTAGGTATTTTTTCGTACTTATTGTAAATTCAACATAGCCAGGACCCCTTGAACAGCAATCAGGTATAGCATCTAACTAAGGTCGTCATAAAATCTCGTGCCTGATTTAGGTATCCATTTAACTTCAGGAACTTAGAAGCTGGATGGAGTACAGACATCCACCGTATATAACGGATATATGAAGATATAACTATACAGGCTGTACACAGTTTAGTATCTTTATTGTATGAGAAACAAAATGATTGCAGGTTTTTTCCGATTTTTTTTTTTTCATTTAGGAATGCCAACAGAAAGTATCTACACAACACAACACGTTATCTCTTAGCTGCAGTTATGTATACATTCTGCCACCAATAAGTAGGTATACTCGTACATAGGGGTGCGGCTGTCACGGCTATCCTGCGCCCAAAATTCGCTCTCGAATCCTATCTCATCCAGCCACGCGTCATCAGAATACCTGGTAATCAGAATCATGTTACATCACGTTACTAAGCTAGTGCCCACTTTTGGCAAATTCTGATAACTATGGACTATGGAGCTTTAATTTTATTTTACTAGGTATATATTTAGTTATTTTTAGTCGACAAGACCTGTGTTAATTTGCACACTCTTACTTTACTCATTTTTGTGGCCGTCTCTGCTCACTCATCTTGTACCTACTTAAGTAGCTCACGCCATTTTTTTATTTGTTCTTATTGCGGTCCTCGCTCACTTAACAAATAAGTAGAGCCATTTTTTGTTTATTATTGTTTAGTTTGTTTGCGGTCCTAACCTAACCCACTTATGTACGATAAGTAGCTGGCGTTATCTCTGTAGTTATATTATTAATTCGCGGCCCTTTAGAATACAAGCCATTCATAAAATGCTCGCGCACAGTCAGTATTTTTAAGCGATCCCAGCGCACTTAAAAAACCGCTTACGCCCTTTCATATTATTTATAATTGTATGAATTGAAATTATTAAGTTTCCGCAGCCTCTCGGTTCCACAATCGAACCCCGTCTTTAGGTAGGTACCTACTAAGTATTTTATTTGTCAAGTTCATATAATTTTAATTCATTTTATTAAAAGCTTTTATTTAACTTGCAATGTACATACGAGTATGTATGTATGTTTGTTCGCGTGAAATCTTGCAACTCAATTTTGAAGCAATCTTCAACCGATTGAGCTGAACTTTTGTACACGTTACGTTTGGACTGTGGGTTGGATGAAAATGCATGATTAGATATGTGACGTCATTCTAAATCTAACATGGCGGAACACACAAGGTGGCGGACTAGTTATTCTTTAAAATAATGTTTTACAAAATAATAATAAAAAAAACTTTTATGTAAAAACTTTAATACTTTTTATTTTATCATGATACTATGTCTTCTACGCTGGCAGCATTTCCAAGGTAATCATGCATAGTAGTAGGATTTTTCTGCCAGTCTAGGCTATTAACGCCGTTGGAACGTTGGACTCCCGAACCGGGGGCTCGGGATTAAAACCTACTACTACTCGTACTTTAATTTTCAAAAGTTATGTGCTTATTAGAATTGAATATTATCACTAATTTCGGTGAAGGAAACATAGTGATCAAATCTGCATAGTGCACACATCAGATTGTGAGAGGAGACCCCTGCCCAATAGTAGGACAGTTTTGGGATGATATACTATTACGAATACAATGACTTCATCGGGGATTGACAGTGACTTTTAGATTTTTGACTTCATTATGAGAGCAAGATGTTAGATAGATGAACAAAGCTTTATACGGCGAGTACTTAATAACATACAAAATGTAATGCGCGTTTCCAAAGCATACGCTCGGAACCGCTCAATGTTAACTAGTTGACGTAGTGAAAGGAGACCCTGCAAGGAATCCTGCACACAGTTCTTTATAATAATCCCGTTTTACGCAGAAGACATGGAAAAACACACAGCCACATACGTTACAATACTTAATTACATATATTCGAAAATTAATATAAAACCCTTCATCCATGCTTTCAGGAGTGGAGTAAGTACATGATACGAGTATATTATGCATTTTGTATAAAACTGAATAACAAAATATACCCTACTTAACTTAGATACGAATACTTCTGGTTTACAATACTACCTACGAGTAAGTACATATTATTTTCTTGGACATGCTGGTAATGGTTTCAGTGGTTTCAAATTCATGATAATTAAGTAAGCGACTCATTCTGATTTATTGTTACCGAACTAAATAAACAATGAAAATTATAAAATACCAAACAAAATTACCATCAAGTGGATGGTGAAAAATGAATATCAGTAATTATTTAAGTATTTTGGAATTTGGAACTCTACATGATCTAAAGTAAAAGAAGCTTGCGTAGCAACCTATTTTTGTAGGGGAGTATACATAAATACCATTAATACTTGACTCCAAATCAACCTCCGCTGCTAGTGGTGCACGTGCACTCAGCTGAACAGCGGACGAGGTATTGGCATTTTGGCAGCAGTGGCAGTCGAGTTCTTGTGGCACCTAGTCTAAAGGTGGGCATTCACGTTGCAACCGTCGCACAAACTTCAGTCGTATGCGACAAAGTTCGATCGTAAATGGACTGGTCGTAAAGCAGACTGTGTTGAGGTAGTCATCGAACACCAAGTTCGTGCGACGGTCCGTGCGACCGTTGCAACGTGAATGCCCACATTTTTTACCTATATGGCTAATTACCACCTTCTAAAATCATAATTATACGGATTTACGTCGCAGTGTCGGAGAACCTGTAATATTTCGGGTAGCCCGCTTCGTTTGCGGTGCACGAGTGACGATGATGCCTTGGGTTTCGTTGATGTCTATAGGCCACGGTGGCCTCTAATTGAGCTGGTCATATAAATTAGTGCAGCAGTGATAGCCGAATGGCTGAACGTTGGACTCTCGAACCGGGGGATCCGGGTTGAAACCCCGCACGCACCTCTAATTTTCAAAAATTATGTGCGTATTGCGTATTAGAATTTAATTATTTTTATTTGTTTATTTAAAACTTTTGCACCATACAAATCTGTACAGAAACTTAACACTGAAGAATTATCACTTGCTTCGGGGAATGAAAACATCGTCAGGAAAGCTGCACACCTGAAAGTTCTCAATAATGTTCTCAAAGGTGTGTGAAGTCCGCCAATCCACACTTGGCCAGCGTGGTGGACTATGGCCTGTACCCCTCACATATTGAGAGGAGACCCGTGCCCAGCAGTGGGACAGTTGGGTTGCGATGATGATGAAGGATAAAGGTTGAAGGTTTGGCGCTGTATTGGTACGATCTATTACACTGACCGCAATCCCATGCCGACAGATCGAGGTTTATTGGTTACTGGTATTATTTGAGCTACCATACCCTTGATTGAGTCAGCCTCTAAACTGGTCTGTTCCAGCTGGGGGCTTGAGCCAGTTTTTTTTCTCATTCTTCTTGGCCGGCAACGTTTCGGTGCATTTATGCACCTGCATTCAAATAAACACAAAATTAACGTACTTATTTATTTACGTATTTAATAAAATCCAAAGGACAATGCTACGAGTACAATAGGAAATCCGCTATAAACTTAGCTACAAAAAAAAAATATATTGACTGACTATGGATAGTATGGATTAAAGTTCCAACTTCCATACTATGCATAAATACATACTTTCATAATATATTCGGAAAACGGGAAAATGCATTGATTTGTGCTTCTGAAATGACATTCTAAATTTCAATGGATGTTTGTCCGACTTTTATATAGAAACGGTGCTAAGGATCGATATGCTGTTTAATATGAAGATGGTTAGGAAACTGGAGAATGATGTAGGTACTTTTATCCGCGGGAAAACTCAACAATCTCTCTTCTGTAAAGTAGAGAATTTGAAGATGTATCAGTTTTCACAAAAGCAGAATAGGCTAGTTGACTAATTTTGAAAAACTAAATCATAGTTTGCCAAATGGTCTAATTTAACTGAAATATTAATATTTCAGTAAAATACTAACTGTAACATAGTTTATTTTATATTTTCATGAACTATTTGACGTTTCCGTCAAAAAACGCGTCGAACTGTCATGGCGACTCGTGTGACGTCATATGTTGGAAAACGAAGAGCTGTTTAGTTGAGCGGAAAGACCAAAATGCTATGTCAAGTTTGTTTAGTTTTGCAACGTGTGACGTCACGCGTCGTATTGGCGTTCGCTGTCACGTGACTAGTGACTGTAATTTCGGGATTTTAATTCTCAAAAATATTAAATAATCATGATTTATTTAATCAATAAGATCGATTTTTTGCATTTGTAAATATTAAGCTACCATAAAAAATAGAAATATTCAAAATATTTTCTTACTGTCAACTACCCTATTAAAAAATCAACTTGATGTTACGATTGTCACGTCAACGTCATCAGTGTCATTAATCAACTGGGGTCAAAATGTTGTTTTTTCCATTATTATACTTTGTTATTTTAATAGCTGCTTAATTTAGCTTTTAATGGTTTTTGTATATTGCCCTGCAGAAGATATTGTAGCAGATAAGAAGAGGAAATGCAAATAACCATGTTTTGAGGGGGTGTGGATCCGATGGCATGACGAAGGCTGCTACGGCTACGGTGCTACGGCGCGGCGTTTCGTTTAGTCCGGGC
Organism: Ochlodes sylvanus; assembly: GCA_905404295.2. Taxonomy (NCBI): domain Eukaryota; kingdom Metazoa; phylum Arthropoda; class Insecta; order Lepidoptera; family Hesperiidae; genus Ochlodes; species Ochlodes sylvanus. Next base: position 11,359,807 of record FR990124.1, on the reverse strand, counting down.
CAGCCATTGCCAGTCGAAGAATTCGCGTCCCCTCACACCCTGTAAGCAAAAAAAACATGCGAGAACCACCGAGAACGGGCGAGCCGCATTCCTCGACGGACTGGGTCGACGGCACGGCCCCGCGCGCCGCACGCTTCCCTCAGTCAGCCTCTCCTCCCGCCGGCCGCCAGCCCGCCACACAGTCGTTTGCGCGCGTCGCTCTTGATAACTCGTTCGTATAGATTCCGTTCGTTACGGCGCGTGTGTTTACAATAGTGTTGTTGTTATTACTGAAATATAATTGCCAGTGATCAGTGTCAGTGACTGCGGTGGGAGATATTTTATGAAATATCGTTTCGTGAATTAAAAACAATTGTGGTTCGCGAGGAGCGGACTGCTGCGGCTGGCGCCGAGCTCAGGTAACGTTTGGTATTAGTTTTCAATCTGATTACGGTAGAGCTAATCCAGCGGAGTGGTGTCGTATGAATCGTTAGCGTCTCGCTGTATAGGTGTGAGTGTGGAGGAGCCACGTGTCGGCGTGTATCAATCGGTGACCACGTGGTGCGCTGGTGTAAACTGTAAACAACTATGCCCTTCTCTGCACCGCCGCGGCCCCGCTCCTCTGTCGCAACTCGCGAGCCCCGCGCCCGCCGCGCGACGGCTATAGCGCCTGTTGGTGCGTAGTTCTTTGCGTAGTGCGTATACTGCGTATAGGTACTCTATATTCTACAATAACTCTGCAAACAATATTCTCCGTAGTGCCTAAATAGTGACCAACGTTATTATAATAATTATGATTACGTTCTTCTACCTTCCGTATGCGCACTTGGCGCCTGCCTTGACGCACTGTTTTGTCAGTAAACAAATACCTATACGTACCTACATACCTACTTACATATCTATTAGTATAACAATGACTACTGATTATGAATATACCTATATAATTTCGATCAACAATTGATTTTATGAATTTTACAGATAAAAAATGAAAAAATGTGATTCATGAATTAAATACATAAGAACCATTTTTCCTAAATTCCTACAATGTGGTTATGGTACAAATTACAACAATTTTATACCTAAAACAGAAGTTATGTACCTATTATATTAAAAACAAATGAATTTCTTGAGATAGAAAGTACGTAATATTTTGATCCCTAACTTTTCATGAGGTCTTAAGTTACGTATGGACACTATAAAATTGTAGGTACCTACTATACGTGATTATGTCATTGATAAAAAAAATTATGTTTTTACTAAATAACTATACCTAGCTTAATAAAAATAACAATAAAAGTATGCATAAAAAAACAGAGTACCAAATGAAAAATAAGATGTGTAGTAGGTAGGTACAAACTGGTCAGATTAAATATTTAATTTAAAAAGTGACATTGTTGTTTTGTTTAGCGGTCACCTGGCAGTTGCCGACTTGTCGTAATATGTCTCGATGCCATGCGGCAGCCACGCTTCATGTTAATGTCGTGCAGTAGGTACGAAGAGAGTTGTTTGATTTTTTATCTAATTGTCCACTTGTACGGGATTCTTAGTGTCACATTTTCTACGGGAAATCTATTCCTTAAGGTATAGTCATCTTAATAAGTTCGCCTCGGAATTTGAGATAGGTACCCAGCTATAAAGTCGTAACAACTAGGTATTTTGTTTCAAAACAACTAGGTATCTGTCTCAAAACCTACATGTGGTAAAGTGTATGCGACTATTAAAATCTAAGGCCAAAGGCAAAGGTCACAAAAATCGATTTCGTTTCCTATAGGTTTTTCGCCATTAAGTACCTAAGTACCTACTTAGTTTATAATATAATGTATCTTATTATTATGTCAGAAGGCGTAGTTTGGGTAACATTTGAGTACCTATTTCTAATATTAAAATAACCGCTTTTACTAAATGCATATGGATGTATACTATAAGCGGTGCATAATACATAATATATATACCAAAATAACATTTTTTACAATTTTTGTCTGTCTGTTTGTTTCGGATAATCTCTGGAACGGCTGGACCGATTTTGACGGGACTTTCACTGGCAGATAGCTGATGTAATATGGAGTAACTAAGGCTACTTTTATTTTAGATAAACATTTAACTTTTTTTTTAAATTCCACGTGGACGAAGTCGCGAACACACCTAGTCAGTCTTCTCTATAAGTAGTATAGAAGCTACTTTATTAGATAGACGTTTTATCACGTCCGGTTACTTCACTGTGCCTAGTAAAAAAAATGTTACAAGTAAAGTTTTCTTTGATTTTAATATTGTATACATTTATACCTAACGCAACATTTATAAATGATAAGAAAAAGTATACATATTTATAGAAATTCAAAGACTTTTTAATTCAATATTTTGTTGTAACCCTACATTTCCTTATTATTAATTAAATAGTACTGGGAGTTGTTGATAGCCGCGCACTATATTTAATTTGTCATCTCTTACAATGGCAAATGAGATTCACTAATATAAATACGCATATAATAAAGTTTACAGCAAATTCAAGGCCGCGACAACTGCATAAATATCGCTAAGTAAAATCTATTGTTTTGATAAGTAAGACTTCAAGGTAAACCTTAGTACATACTGGTAATGATGTACGAGCGAAAGTGAACGTTTTAAAAAGGTAATTCAAGTAAATAACGAAACAAATGATCGACGATCAACAACCCGGCGACCGTTCTGCCATATAAATTACTTGTAGTGAATGATTTGGATATTGTTTATACAAAAATACTAAAAGTGCTATTAAAAATCGGGGGTAAGATGGTGAAAATTGGGGTAATATGTAATTTTTTATGCCAAATCAATAAATATATGTAATAAAAAAATCGTCAAAAAAACAACAATACATCCTGGATAGGGACACCCTGATCACCCAGCGGTATGAAACATACTTTACGACTCATACCTACCAAATATATAAAAAAAATATAAAAATCGATAAGGCCGTTTCGAAAGAGTTGACCACTAATAACGTGAAATGAGAATTTTATATAATTTAGATATAAATTACTAGTAAACCCGCCCTCGCTTCGCTTCGGGAAACCTGTCACTTAGGGCGCGTTTATATGGCGTCGTCTAATTGGGCTTTAGTACCCTCACTCCAAAATTGTTAAACGTAACTCGCGCTGCGCATTTTCGCGCGCGGTACTTTTCATTTTGCGACAACTCCTAGTCCTAAGATATTCATTTAAATTATATGGTGTAAAGGCTTATCATAATGTGCCCGAAATGCTTAAGATGACTAATATAATTGAAGTCGATAAGGGTTAATACTATATCCCTCTAAATAGCTTACTAAATATTTTTTAAAAACTTAGAATGGAGACCAATAAAAGAGGAATATTCCACCCATACGTTTTATTATAATTATGTCAATAGGATTAGACAGATTAGACAGCGTTTTCGCTGAAAGTTCCCAGGCGGCCTGATTTTTTCCGACTTTCTCAAATATTTCAACCAATTTACACAAAACTTTAATACATCATACATATGAACCTCCCTCTTGAATTGAATCACTATCTATTAATAAAAACCGCATCAATATCCTTTGTGTGGTTTTAAAGATCTTAGCATACATAATACAAGACAGACACAGCGACTTTTCTTTACTATGTTAAGATGTATACTTTTGTCAAGATTCATTGATATTGGTCTTTATATCGATAACAAACATTAACAAAAAAACCTAATGTATGTTTTTTATGTATGTAATGTGTGCTTTGACCGCGTCATGTCTTATGTATAATATATTTAAATGTTTACTACATAACTAGTCGACTATCTGATAAAGTTTACGATCTTGAAATACCTACTTACCATATAACTACCAGTTCTGAATTCGCAGAAATTTTAATTCTGAGAGTGTATTTTATTGTTGTATTTGCATATGATTTAATAGGCATTTAATTAACATTTTAAACTTTACATTGACTATTGATTCGATTCTTACGCGTATTTATTTAACATTATTATTATAACCGAATTACTGATATAAGACAGTTTCACCAGAAACGGCCACAGACAATTTATCGAAGTGGTTTCGATCGTGTCATCTGCCATGTGATGTTACGCGGTGCACGATTTGGCTAGGATACACTACAACACTTACAGTCACCAGAGACGGAGTTGGGCGCAGATTGTATTGCGGGGTGGGGTGCAATGTTTTGGCCGGCTAACCGCGCGCCGTCGCACTGCCCGCGGTCCGATCGATCGTATTGCGTTGCGCTGGTCTATTATTTATTTCCGGAAAAATAAAGCGTCGTGGTGCGGCACGCGGTCGTTTACCTCGCCACCCGCCGCACTAAACAACTCACAGAATGCAGCGCGGGTACCTCTCTTCCATACCTGCGAGCGCTACGCTAGCAACTTCAGGAATGCTACGGGTCCTGCGGTCTCGCTTCAACGTACCAGACGTATTGCGGGTTAATCACGAATTCTAGTGTTCTTTCTCTTTCCCTCGTTCTCCGGCCGGAATGACATACGGTACGTGACAGTAACATGGTACTATTACCTACTTATCTAATGCAGGAACAGACCGGGAATTGGGTTTCTATTTTGGGTTTTGTGTTTTATATAACAGATGTTTCTGTTATTCGATAATTTCCGAGTAGTTGTTGTTAAAAACAATGATTGTAATAATACAAATGCAATTACAAAAATGACGCGTGTTTTGAGGTCACTGCGGATTAAGATAAATTCATTTTGTACTTATCCCGTTGAGTTAAAGATACCCAACCAAATTACAATAAACGTAAACAATAGAACAAGAACAATTTGATTTTTGACTTCTTTGCGTTCAAAAAAATATGAGGAGTATAACATAAAATATGTTTTTTGGTGTTATGCACCTTCACACTTTTTTATTCAGTCTTTACCCTGAAGCCCTGAAGGATCCATTTTGCAATTTTTGTTGGGTTCGCGAAATCAGATGTCAGCTATCTTCCCATCCTGTCCTACCAAATTTCCGAGAAATGCTCGACTTGAATCAACGTACGCATAATTATGTATTATAATTATTATATTTTGCTTGAACTGAACCCCAGCTGTCCACAGCAGGACATAGGTGTTACATTCGTTTACTGTAAGGATTGTAAATTTCAAGATTTTCTTTATTGATCCTGCAAATAATCTCTTGGACGTACATACATAATTATATTGCAAAGAGTATACTTCGGCGCGGACGACCAATCTTCATAAAAACATTCAGCAGATATCTTGACTAACAATTAACAACAAGTGTCAGGAACCAATCTTCACTATATAGTATAAAACAAAGTCGCTTTCTCTGTCACTGAGTATGCTTAGATCTTTAAAACTACGCAACGGATTTTGATGCGGTTTTTTTAATAGATATAATGATTCAAGAGGAAAGTTTATAAATGTATAATATATTAAAGTTTTGTGTAAATTGGTTTTCCCGAAGTGAAGCGAGGGCGGGTTTACTAGTTGTATATACAAAATGATCGCAAGTTTTTATCTTGCTTTCCGTTCACTGAAGTATTTAATCGTTACCGGTATCTCGATACTGATAGCACAAAGCGTCACAGTGATTGATGGCAGTGTACCGTCAGGCGGGCGCCGCAGCCACCAGCGTCACGTACGATGACGTACTATTAGTAAACAGTACACGTAGATGGGATTTGTGGAAACCGTATACAAAATGCTTGCCACTAATTACATGTATGTATGTACGGCAAGGAATGTTCCAGTCAGCGGCGCCGGCGCCGTCTCTACCGCACTACACTGAGCGTCGTGACACCGTGCACACTGCACAGCTCGGATTTGCATTATTTTAATGACATTTCGATGCAGTATTGTAATTGGTATTTCTATGTAATTAACGAAAAACCAGGGTGTTGATTACGATGGCTGGATTCCAGCATTACTTTAAAAACATGAAACTAATCCGCAATATCGCATTGTATTAATTTCGCAGTAGGTACTTACATAAATAACAAAAAAAAAATCTCGTCGATAAATTTTATCCTGTTAACGTCTACAGCTGCGAAGTGCAGAACCAACCACTCGAGGCTACATGGCATAGTATCCCTAGAATCCCTAAATCTAGACTTATGTACTTACCGATGATTAATTTTGTATAGTGTGCGTGCGGCAAGTCTAAGTCAAAAGTTGTAAAGCTGCCCGAACATTACTCAAATTACGAATATTACTCACAGTGATCCATCCATAACAACTGTGGCGGTGTTGCGTATCTGGTTTGATTAAATGATTACTTAAGATTGTTAAGGCGAGGCCAAATATGTAGCTGTAAAATAATAAACAGGTTAAAAGTCCTTATACCAACTATGTATAACATATAATGTACTTTTGTACACTAAAGTTTTAATTTGATTCAAAATGTCAGTAATGTTGTTTGTCGTTGTCGATGTGTCGTGTCGGTGTCGACAACGTGAGAATGCTGCAGGTTCCCACGCTAATTACTGGACTCTTTATGCTCCTCGCGACCTCTGCGCCGACTTATCAATGAATGGAATTCGTGCTTATCAATGAAAACGCAAATAACACTAGATAATGCGAAAGATTTAATCATCGTGCGAATGACATGCTCATTATTGCACTCATCGCAGTCAAAACTAGCGTGTGAAAACAACTATGTAACGGTACCCACAGCTTGCGTCGTATTTTTTTCGTTTTTATGCCGAGTTAAAGCGACGGTGTAGTTAGAGCGCCTACTTGTTTGGGATATACCTGGGTGTAATTTGATCCGTATCAAGTTATCTAGATTTTAATTTTACTCTACCTGAATTGCAATGAACTAGGTACAATAAAATTGTATAATAATGACGAAAAGAATTCATTACAAAAATTTCTTCGCCTCTTCGTAGTAAACTTCCATTTCTAATTATGGGCATAGAAAGTTAACTATTTTTCTTTTATTTCTATTATTATAAATTAGCCAAAGCTCTTTGCACTTGTTTGGTTAAGTTTATATTTATAGGCTTTATTGACTTCGAATTTATCTATAAATATTACAAAAAAAAATTGATACCGAGCATCAATTTAAAACTTGTAAAAAGTGTTTAAACATACACTGTAGCCATCTTCCTACAACATCTTCGGACAACTGCCAACACTGAAAGAACATGAATGAATTGGGTTGTGACGATATATGTACATAGTTATTAATCAGCTAATTTAAAATATCGTAAGAAATTCGAGATTGTAAGGAAATGTATGTACACTTTTTGGGGATTCTCGTAATAAAATTAGCAAATCAGACAAAATGTGCTATACATCTGAATTTAGCTTACTCTAAAGTCTAAGGACTGTAACTTACTAATTGATAAGGATATTTTGTAAAATTGTGAATAGACGCGATAATATAAAAGTTGTGGATGTGATTCAAGTGTATTGTGTCATAGGAATAACCGCTACTTAATTTAATTTAATTTTAATGTTATTAGTAGAAATGAAGTACTTACGTAAGTATCAACACGAAAATTAGTAGATTTGACAGTGCCAGAATTTTGATGACCTAATATCGGTTTGTTCACGTACCTAGTTTCTTTTCCGAGATTCGCCCAAGTATAGGTTTAAATACTTTTCACACGTAATCGTAAGTAAGACTTGATATGCTGGCGCCAGACAAGTGTAAACAGCTCGATGTAAAGTTACTATTCACTTTCAACAACACAATAGGTTGTCTGTTCTGTAGACTATACCATCTCACTTAAATAAACTACGTCAACTACGAGTATATTAATGACAATTAATACTTATATTTTAGAAATGAAACAGTCCGTTTTGTGTAAATTAAACTAAGTACGTAAATGGCAATTAAGAGTTTAATTTAATAAATAAAACAGTACGTTTTGTGTAATATAAAAATGTAACTACATATTTGCCGTTGCCTCGTCTGTTACAATATTGTGCGTCATGAGTAGAGGAAGCTGGCTAGGCTAATAGAGGAACTGTTTGTTTTGACAGAATCTGGTGACATGTGGTCGGGGGCGGGCGGGCGTTGCACGGTGTGATGCGGCGCCCGAACAGCTGGGTCGCGTGGCCGGCGGTGGCTTTCGCGCTGCTGCTGGCCAATGACACATCCTCAACTGAGTTCCTCGCGCCGGGAAGTAAGTACTATTCAAGTTATAACTACTCAGGTGTCAAGAAATTCATTTTCATTAAGTAGGTACATAGGTTAACAGACTAGTTGCAAACTAGGCAGAATCTAGCTTTATATTCCTGTGTCTTTGGCCATAATAAAACGTTCGTGATCATTTAGAAAGGATCGTCAGTTTATTTTAAACGAAGTGAGGTGTTTAAATATTTTAAACAAAGTGAATAAAATGAAGAAAACAAGAGTGGAATATTAATATAGGTTAATATTTAAATGGTTCTGTTCGCATACAAAAGAAGCCCTCACCATGCATTTCATTAAATGTTTGCATTAGGTGGTACAAAACGAGAATAGACACGTAAGATTTGCAACACACTGCAAAAAACCGCCTTGACCTTACGTATCGGCCGTGTCAATGTCGCAGATGAATGTTAAGCTGTTTGCCAGGTGTCAATATATTTAATTAATTACTTTTGTTTGACAGAATTATATTCCTGTGGATATATCGTAGATATCATGTTTAATCGGGTGAAATTATAAAAATTTGGCTACACATCATCTCAGATTGCATGGTTGGTGTTATTATTGCCATTAAAACTAACCGCTCTCCTCAGTCAGAAATAATAGCATTTTTTCAAAATGTGTAAACTATAATAAGAATAAATTAAACATTAAAATTGGATGTACCGTGGCAAGAAAATGTGCTATAAAAGTTAAAAAGAAGCACGGTGAAATAACGAAAACTAATTACAGGGTACCTACAAACTAATAGCAGTTGTTATCAATCGTATTTCAATCGTGTTTAAACATATCTTGAGATATATGTAGTGTAATAGAAAATTGGCTAGATTAATGTGACGCCATTTTGATAGTCGTTAAAAACAATTGACAATTATGATTTATTTATTATGAACAATATAATAATTAGTTGTGTTAATAAGTAATAAATCTTCAATGTACGTTTGTATTTAAAGAAAGTAAAGTGTACAACTTATTTATTATCATTCTGAATGATCGGACATGCCTAATACAAAAAACTCGCGCCTATGTTTATCAGTGTACCTGTACTTACTACTCGAAAGTTAAATACAAGTGTTTCGGAGGTCCGTTTGCGCACCGGATGTTTTCGAACACTTCCACGGCCATTGATCTTGTCCGTGCGCGGGGCCACTTATGGGTCGCAATTTTATTTTTATTTATTTTTACAACATTTGAGCTAGTGCTATTGAACTCGGCAATGGCCTTCTCGGTATCGTCAGATAACGATTCTACACCAATAGCCGATGTGTTGTTTGTTTGTAATTCTCCTCCGCCGACGCCGTCGCCGCCGACCGCCGCCGACGAGCTGAGGCCTCGTTTAGGAGGTGCCTCGTTATCTTATGAACAGTCGAAATTTAGTCGACCGTGTAATGTATGTGCAGATATCGAACTTCGCGTTAATATTGCCGGATTATTATCAACACCGGAAAACTAGAATCATGCTACTAATATTATTTTGATCATACCTATTATTGCCCGCTTCGTTTAATTTCTATGTTAACGGGCTAGCTTTCTTTATATAATTTTGGCAGATAAAATTGAGATGAAGAATATTGTCGACGTTACGTAATTGTAACTAATATAATATAGGTAGGTACCCCACTTATCAATCCGTATTTGGTCAGCCTGGTATTTATTTGCAGGTGTAAATCAATGATTTCAAAACATTATAAATCTTTTTTATTCATCTATTTATTTAATTGTGTAATAGTGTTTATGAGTGTAGAATATTCCATCACTCTGTTACCCAACTTTTGGATACCCAACTTATATTCTTTCCTGAAGGATTTAATTAAACAATTTGAAGCCACTAACTAAACATTTTCATTTTTCACTACACGTTAAAATTAAAACATTAATAAATGACTTTGTGATCGCAACCGCAAACCGGTATTTACACAAACATGTAGGTAGGGTTTTTAGTTTCTTATTTATAGTCTCTTTCCGGATAATAGTGGCTCGTATTTTAATTGTAAGTATGACAAAATAACAATATACTTAGGTAAATTGTTTTTCTCACAAGGATAATTATAATTTTGCACGTACGTACCTACCGATAAAGTGGAATTTGAATGAGTGCACGAAATTCATTCGTGCGAAGGTATCAGGCACCATGGTCTGTAGGGCAGTAGCGCTGTAACTTGTGTTATGACTTACGACAGCAAACAATCTACTTGACGGTAAGTGACCACCGTCGCCCATCGTCAGCAGTAACACCAAGGCATCACCGATGCCATCCGGTCAAGAAAGAAAGAACAGGAGACAAAGAAAAAAAAATGTTGAAAAATGAAAAAACACATTGAAATTATTTTGTACAAGTAATAGGCATAAAAGTAGAGATTATCACTGGAACTACATATTATGACATGATGAAAAAATACAATATTACGAATTTTCTCCAGAAAATGATGACTGTTTATTTAATAAACATTTTTTTAAGATCCATATCTTCCTTACGTAGATACTGCCATTGTGAACTATTAAGCACACTGATCATTATTTGATAAAGATTTTCAATTTAATGGTAGATGGTGCTTTAGATATATGTATTTTATTTGAAAAGCGTGGCGATGCGTCGCCACGGCCTGTATCGCCACGCCAACAATCGGCTTTACCCTCGCCTATAGATGTTTCACATCCATTATGACGTTCAAGCCCACACGATTCTTTGTGACTATTATTTTGGCGGTTGGCTCAAGCTACAGGGTGGTAGTTATTAGGAAGCCCTCAGCTACCAAGTAGTCGCTGGCTTCTTTCCCTCTTCTTGCAGCACCCTCGTATACACGGGCAGATTTGCCTGCATGCGATTGGGCTCAGTTCTAGAACGCCCCAATACGGCTATAGCTTACATACCCGTTAAATTATACTCCACTTCTAATAAATTATTTATTCCGTGGTCACTATGACTGCAACGCATATTAAATTCAGCAAGGACTTCGTTACTGAAATAGTTTCGCTTCCAGTTAAATTCTGCTGTTATGTTCCATTCATAACTGAAAATTTAAATAACTACTAGCGGCCCACCCCGGCTTCGCACGGGTAGACATTTCTTTTTTGACATTTGGTGTCATATCGACAGCAGTGCCACCTACCGGATCCAATTGTAAATCTAAAAAATTCACGGATCCACCTGTATACACACTGTCAATTAATTATAGACAAATAATTTGCAATAAAATAAAATTGCGACTATAATTAAAGATCTAAGCTATCCTATCTCTCAAGTTGCACCAGACTGCTCACGGTGTGCCAATTTAATTTAAAATCGGTTAAGTAGTTTAGGAATCCATCGCGGACAAACATCGTGACAGGAGATTTATATATATTAAGATTAGAAACTAAATATTTTTAAGAAAGCCACTGTATAGCTCACATCAAATGGGTTCAGCTAGTATAACTTTTAGACGTTCTTTATATTCAATTTCTTTCATTTTATGTAGGTAGGATTTATTATCATTGAATGCCCAAACATGTTTTGAATATTTTTTCAAGATAATAGAAAACTTTTCGTTCCTGGAAATCAATTAATGTTTCTCAAGTTTAAAAATAATGAGAAGCGGTCACTACAAATCAAGTGTGCTAACACTCCTGAAAACCTAATTAAAGTAGAACAATTTTGGGTACAGGAATAATTATAAACATAAGTGGTAGGCAACAGTTGGTTAATTAGTGTAGTATTTACCTTTCATTCAACAGATTGAAGCGACTGCATAATTTATTATTTATCAGACAACGACCTTTTGCCGCTATTTGTAGTAAACATTTCCCTACATCACTGAGTATTTGCTAATGAAATTCGTATTTGTCAACGGGACACACTGTTGTTTACAAAACGTGTGTGAATTTATTTTTTACCGATAATAGGCAAGCGATTATAGCACTTACGCAAATAAAATAAATTTGTCAAGATAAAATAAGTGGAATTTTGATGCCTCAACGATGACTTCTAACGCTATTGATATAATAGGCTAGTTGACTAATTCTGAAAAACTAAATCATAGTTTGCCAAATGGTCTAATTTAACTGAAATATTAATATTTCAGTAAAATACTAACTGTAACATGTTTTAATTTATATTTTCATGAACTATTTGACGTTTCCGTCAAAAAACGCGTCAAACTGTCATGGCGACTCGTGTGACGTCATATGTTGGAAAACGAAGAGCTGTTTGGTTGAGCGGAAAGACCAAAATGCTATGTCAAGTTTGTTTAGTTTTGCAACGTGTGACGTCACGCGTCGTATTGGCGTTCGCTGTCACGTGACTAGTGACTGTAATTTCGGGATTTTATTTCTCAAAAATATTAAATAATCATGATTTATTTAATCAATAAGATCGATTTTTCGCATTTGTAAATATTAAGCTGCCATACAAAATAGAAATCTTCAAAATATTTTCTTACTGTCAACTACCCTATAATATTATGCTGTAGTTATGTCGGCGATATTATGTCATGGAAGCAATATATTTTGGACTTAAAATGACTGGATATAAAATGCCTCCTTGTGTACGTGAGTTGAGCAAAGAACACGAGGTTCCCACCGAAACTATTTTAGATTCTTGGAACTAGATTAGATCTGAAGTATATACGGAACACGATTCATCAATGAATCTTTTATTGTAAATGGAAGCACCTTAGTTATATTGTCTGAAGAAGGTAATTGCAATCAATAAATATTTGTACCATTCACTACAGTGGATATAACCTGAGTAAAGAATTTGTAAAGAATCAGTGAGTAAATCACGACCCGGATGCAGTTCCTGTTAAATTGTTGTTATTGTCTGGCGAGGCTGATTGTGTATTCTTTGAATTCGGACGTTGTCTGTGCTGCGTCCCCAACCGTACCCTTATGCCGTCGTTCTGGCTTACATCGCGTGTATAGCGCACCAGCTGTCGGGGTCAACGGCCGCGCCGAGACACCCCATCCACCACCCTCCGCATCAACATTCGCCGTGAATTGAATTAAGCATATTTATATACATACAGTACGCGTAATGTAAACATAATGAGGAGTATAAATAAGGATATTTTAATCGCACACATCACATCAATTCATTTCTTAAGATTTTTATTTACTAATACTTTTATAGGTAATATGAATCATTCGATTTTATTAATCACCATTATCTGACATTACTGACGTGTGAACAATAACTATTAGTATTAAATCGATCGATGTGCTCATTGTACCTATAATTAGTTATTATGTTTGAAAAAGTTCTGTGTGTACATACATACATACATGCACGTTACTTGCTTTAAATTATTTTAATCAATTCGTTATTAAAAACCCTTATATCCGTCTGAAAAACGAGACTTATTCTAATGTATCGTTTATTTTATCTTAGTTTATCTATCTATATCTTAGTTTATCGATGGCGAGTCACGCAAACATTTACGTGAATATTTTGTAAATTATAATAGTAGGAGATCCTACTATTATAATTTACAATGACCGAAGAGGCCTAGGGCCTAGAGCTTACCCCACCACGCTGCGCCATTGCGGATTTGTGGAGAACTATGTACTTATATTTAGTAATACTTAACGATTGGGCTTCTTTATGGCAGCGACGCCGGCAGCGCCGCCAGTCAAAACGTGTAAAATTGTATTACAACGTACCTAACCAGACCTCACGGGCTGGCGGCCTGGCGTCGACGCCAGTTTGGCGTCGCAGCCAGCTCCCGCGGCCCGCTGTGCTTCTATTGGCGGCGACGCCACCGATGCATGCGGACTGTTCTCAACTGTCATCTGGCATCCGCTTTTTCGGCGAGGTTTGGCATCTCATGGAGGCCACGGGTAGCCATAGGAGCACTGCTGGCGTCGTCGCTGGCATAGCATCCTAATGAGATATTGCCCTAATATAGACTCTATATGACAGATATCACGTTCCTTTACCTACTTGTTGTTATGTCTAATGGGAAATCTTGGATTATGTATTATTGATAGCGCAATATCAAAAGTTATCGATGTTATCTACCAATAAATAAAATTGGAGTGTCTGTTAGCAAATTCGAAACAAATGTCGGTAATTAAGGAGTATGCCTATTCATAAACAAAATGTTTTTGAAATTATTCTGGATAAGGCGTTTTTGTTCTGAATTGACTCCGATTTATGGAAATCTTTCAAATGGTGTATTTTTATGGAAGAAATGGATAAGTTTATTTACTGTAACCGTACTTACGTCATTGGTCATCAATTATTATTATGTCTATCAATCATGTGTTACGCCTTTTCCGTTGAGAAAATTTTATACAATAAGTCAGACAAATATGTATGTTACGCAAGCAAACGATCGTACAAAAGATAATTTTTTTCATTGGATGTGCAAACATAGACATTACGTCCTGCATAAGCGTAAGAGTTGTTTGATGTTACCACAGAGATCCGGAGCCGGATATGGTAAATATTGTATCATGCTTCGTAGAGAAATCGGTCACGGACCTGTGCTATCTTGAGCGATTATGCTTTACCTACGCACGCTTACATACGGTCACACCCCCACACTAGGATTTCCCGTGACGCGTGGGATATGCACATAAGATCAACTTATGACACTATTGATATCTCACATAACTATGTATATCTGTTTTCCGGATTGAACCGAATCGAAATCGAACAGTCCTACCGATCGACTAGTTACAACGATTCAGTCATAGACGATATAAGTTAGTTTACGGCTCAGGAAATTTTAAGGGGCGCACATTAATATTGTAATTGTTTTCTTGTCCATTAGGACAATCAGGCCCCAGTTAGACTACGTGGTAGCTTTCGCGCGGCCGCGCTACGATAATGCGTGTCGTATAAACGCGCCCTCAGTATGTAGTCTGACGTTGAATGTTTCTTTTATGTAGGTAAGTAGGTAGCCAAGAAACGACGATACCATGTACCTAAGTACCTACTACCTACCAGACTAATCAGTTTATAGTGCATGGTTTTAGCCGACTATAGATTTCTGTATCATTGATTGAGTTGAAGTGGGGGCCCCACGTACTGATACTGCCTTATATCATAGTTATCCACCACAGGTATGCTACATAGTACTTAAATATTATGTATTTTTCCAATAACTCAGCGATCTACACTTTGATGAAACAGGTGACTGTTACGTTTAGATTAATATTACATTTAGAACAGATACCCACTGTTCTAAATGATATTTGTTATGAGCAGCGCATTCTGTTTTCGTACCAAAAATAAAACATCCGCTTGTGACGATAATTCGCTCGAAATCGTAAGTACATTCCCGTTGCTCTATATTGTTATTGATAATGGAATAAAAACAAACTGGATACGTACATAGGTTGCCCAATGCTGACAATGATAACGCAGAGCCGTACAAACAGCTTTGATAAAACTGATGGCGCCAAGATACCTTATCGTGTCACTATCTACATGTAAAAAGTATGCTCGAAAATATTATTTCGTTCTTTGTATATTACTTTAAATGTTACACAATATTTATTATGTTCTGTGTAATGTTTAATATTAATACCACATAACATAGAACTTAGAACTTAAATTTAGGCTTTCACTTTTTTACTTTGGGGTTTTACTTCGTTCGGTTTTACTCGTACCACTGAATGTTTGCTGACATCATTGACAGTCAAATGGCGGACTCAATGATTATGAGTAGCATTATAATTACGAACCTGTCAATGTATAAAACACACTCGAGGACCAATAATATTATAATTATTATTATGTAAAAAAGAAGTATGTACATACGTTATTAGCACGCGAAAAGCGGTGCAATAAAATTTGGCAAATTGGCTTCTTTGTCATTTAGCTATCTCATACGTTTTGTAATCATCTTTCTCATCCATATTGCATATAAATGACATCGGATTGAATCCAAAAGTACAACTCGCGTTGGATGAACGTGACGCATCTATAGTTGTAATATCAAGGACGCTTACTTAAATAAAAAAACCTCTGAAGTTTACGACCTGTACTTCTCTGTGGGTGAACCCGATTTAGCATGTTATATAAACCTACTAGCTGACCCGACAGACGTTGTCCTGTCTTAATTATATAATAATATATTCTTAACTACGTGCACTTAGAAATTCAGTCTTTTTACATCCTCTTTGACGATATTTGCAGCGCGAATTCTGTCAATGTTATGTCAAACGCTATAAGGTTACATTAAAAAAGTTTATATTGTCAAAAGCGTTAAGGTTAAGTTCATTAGAAAATCATTAGAAAATTTAATATTTTGGTTAAGTATTCTTATATTTTCTAATTTTCCGCGCAATTTTCTTGATTTTTTATTTCATAAGAACCTTGTCCTGACAATAAAAAACACAACAAAAAAAGAATAAGCGAAGTCAGTCCAGCCGTTCACGCGTGATGCCGCGACCAAGGGAAATAGGGATTCGTTTTTATATACGTATATAATATGTAGATTGTAAACTAACCTGTCGTGTAATCTATCTGAATTGGTACCTACAGAATACGGGAATCTGGCGACCGGTAAATATTTAGTAATTGCCTTTTTATAATACAAGTTTGCAATTATAATTTATCAAATATAACGGCAACAGGAAATAAAATGTCAAAAGGGGCGATTAAGCATACGTGGAGCGATAAAGCGAGAGCGGACCGTGACCTACCGCACGCGGCATGCGGACGCGGCTCGCGGCTCGCGGCTGATGCGGCTTGCGCGATAAGCGATTGGATACAAACAAACCACAAACGAAACAACTATGCTAGTAGTGCATCATATACTATGTAACAACCATATTTAAACCGTACGCGACGGCGGATAGGTGAATAATGGTTGTGAAAGTAAAGAATCCGATACACAATTATTATTGAGAATCATAAATTTTTTAATTGATTCAGTGAAGCCGAAATACTAGAGGCAGTTGTTAGTGTTTGTTCGCAACTTGAGGGCCGTTAGCTGGGTTTTCGATCAATACGTTGACTTTAACCAGGTATAACTTTTTAACTACAGTTTAACTCATCATGATGACGTACTTTGTTTCATCTTTATGTACCTAAGTACTCCAAAGTGCCTAAGTACTCCATTTTAGCCCATTGGTGGTTTTGTTCGTAGGAAAGGAGAGTAGGATCGGCTTTCGCTGCTTTGCGGTTGAAATTCGTTCCTTCATTTTGTCAAAAGGTGACTTCACACGTTTATGAATGCTTTATTTTCTAATAAATGTATTTTAATTTAAAACATATTGTTACCTACATACAAAATGTAGCTTTTTGGATTCTCGCAGTCATAGCCCTGTGTGGGCATTTTTCTTAAAACGGGATACAAAGTTTTCTCTTCACATCTATCTTAGTATTTACTTACTAATAGCTTCTGCTTTCTTAATTAATATAGGGACAAAAAGGGTTTTTTCTGTGATAAAAATCAATAAACTAAGATGCCACTTTACACATTAGGACTTTTTTTGTTATCAACGTAGGTATAGGTGCTATATTTTTTGCTTAAATATTATTTTTATATCCTCCTGCGGTGTACGACAAAGCCACTATGGACGTTTAGTTTTAATAAAGTTTGTTGTAGTGTTAACAGTTGTATGTATACTTACTAGTATTAATGTTGTTATGTGACGTATTTTATTTTTGGCGGCGCGTCGCGGCGTCGGATCACCCGGGACTACCCGTTTAACAGTGAAACGTTTAGTAATCGAACACCTGATCCGAATTCTTCACCGTGACGAGTAGCTATTTACATCATTCGCTTCACAATTGGGTCACTCTGTGGAAAATGAAACTATATTACGAAAGCGGTAGTGTTGCTTCATGCATTGCCAAGTGACACCCAAGTGAAAAGGAAGTCAGAATTATAAAAAAGATTTTAACGACTTTTACAGATTTAGTTTTTTTGCTACAATTAACGTGAATATTGCGTCGTGTTACCATTTTTTTATGTAGGGCCATAGTACTATGATAGCACCTTGATAACGAAAAACCCGATACCATCAATATGCCATTTTGGCTGTGTCCATATTAGGTATGGCATAAAATAGTTTAATCACATAAATAATCTTGTTTCGGTAGGAGTATTATAGCATTGCCTTTTACTAATTTAGTGCGTTTACAATCCAAGAGCCATCCATTAGGTTGGGTTTGTGGTCTTATCGTTAATTAAAGTTAAAAAAAATACAATTCGCTTCCAATGCTTTTCCCCAACGGTGTAAAGAGTTCCGGGAAGCACGTCACCCGCACACGCCGCGCGTTTAAACATTCGTCTGACCGGCTGTATGGTACAGATTGTTGGCTGTGGTGGCGCAGTCCTAAGTGAAACGTGATGTGGCGCCGGCGCGGCGGAACCAGTCGCGCGTATAGGGCACCCACCTCGCCTGGTGCATGCGGCTCTGTGTTCACCTTCACACTATCCATTACTTTTTGTGCTACTTCACGCTACCGAGTAATTAAGTCGTTAAAGAATATTATTCCGTAATGAATGGCGTAGTAATTACATTAGTCAGCAGGCACAGGTCGACTCATCGAACGTCATATCTACGAAATTTACAGGACACCAATTTGAGGATTGCGGTGCGCATAAAATACTGTTATAACGAAATCACGTAATTGTTAACTTTGTCTGCACTAAAATAATGTGTTTTGTACATCATTTACCAGCAATCATGAATTTAAAGTACTTATGTAAATTATCAAAAGCGTAGCAGAGACAAAATAATATGAATTTCAGACGTCTGTTTGCACTCGCCACGACAACCTCGACAATCGCACAATACGCATTCACACTAAAAGGAACAGCTATACAAATATTATTGAAGTGTTATTGTTGTTAAATTACTGTAATAACATGTTATATAATAAAATAAAATAAAAAGTTCCAATTATCTTTTTCTTTGGGATCAAACGATGGTATGGCATATAATTTTAAAGTTAACTCATCGCGGATTGTATTGCCCCTACCATAGTGCTATGGTACTGGTACTCACGATAATCATTTTCTGCGCCGACATTTCGAACCAGTTGCATGGGTTGCGGAGAGTGATGCATTTGGTTGCACCTTTTTGTTTTGTTGTCGAGGGGGAACCTTCAAAATGTACCCGGTGCCGGTGCCGTGGAAGCGACACAGGGTTATTTGGGATTTTTACCGCACTAAACCACTCATATCACTCACGATAACCATCCCTAGTATAACGCACGGTACGTTAAAATTAGGCATTAACTACCTGCCCTACCTGTAATACGTAAAAATAATCTGGGCTATTTTGAAAAGAAAGACGTTATAAAATGAATTAATTACGACGATGCGAACAAAACAAATTAAATCTGATTTAATTAAGTTTTAATTAAAATACGTAAGTAAGTTATACATAAATTATATACCCAACGGTTGTTTCGTATGAGCGGAATCAAGAAATATGTGCTGGTTTATTTGTTTCGGCTGGCGCTATTATTCAACGAGGAATGTCGAGCTTCAAGGTTCTACTCGACTATGGATTTAGATATTTGGCTCCAAATATGTTCTTATAAACCAAACAACATAACGGGTATTTTACTGTCTTAGGTTTACTTGCAGTTAGATTACGCGATAGCATTCGCGCGGCCGCGCCGCCGCGATGTTTTCCTTCACCGAAGCAAGAGATAATTCGATTCTAAGACGCGCATAATTTTTGAAAACTAGAGGTGCGTGCGGGGTTTGAACCAGGGCCCCTCTGATTCCGCTGGTTCGGGAGTCCAACGTTCAACCCCACGGCTATCACTGCTCACAAACACCCATACACAATTATACATTAGGGGCTTTAATCTGCCCAGCAGCATTTCATCTAAAGTTAAGCATTGACATAATTATGTAGGTCGCAGAGTTGCAGACATTGCAGTGCTGGAATACAAGTTAAAAAAGCTCCTAAGCTTATTGAGTTGGCTGGTAACCTGGTTAGATATAGTTCAGATATAATTCAGATATAATTCGTCTGCTAACAGTGCCATGTATTGTTAAGTAGTAGATCGTTTTTAATCACAAAAAGCCCAGACTGACACTGATGTGTATCATGTGTATGTGATTTAAACTAATCTTGTCACGTGAGTTCTATATTTACTCGCAGCACTGTTTACTTTTCTAATTACAAACGCCGAAGGGAATAGACGGCCAAGCGGCTCGAAGTTAATTTTATCTCGCCCTATTTTCTAAACAATAATAAGAAATAGGTCACGGGGTTGTTCATCGAGTCTAGTAGCCCTGTCTATCTAACAACGACACGAACGGCACTTAGCGTTCCGTAGTAATGGAACCCTTGTACGATGGTTCTTTAGTACTCCCACGTCATATTTGTAATGGTATTTGTTGATAATAAGGTCCAAATGAACTGTATTTACCCTAGGTATTTTTATGACACAAGATTAAAGTATTGAAATCTAAAGATAATAAATCTCATTAAAATACTTCTTTTTTAAGTAACCAGCCGTAAAACAGGACATAACCAGGCGTAAACAGGACGAGCCACCTTGGTAATTGTTCACCGTCGCCCATGGACAAGATGAAATTAGTTACACGAAAAATATCATTACTAGCCCGGCTTCTGTCCGGCTTCTTGTCCCTTAGGACATCCTGTTGGCCGGCATAGAATTGGGGTAATTTTTCTTGGCCGCTGCAATATTTGTTTTTTTGGCCATGAATGATTGTTCGTCCCATTATGACCATTCTTAATTGTTGTAAGTAGATATTTCGTATAATTCCGCCTAAAGTAGCAGGGGTGGAGTATCCATATCGTCCAAAGGACTGATAACCGATGTAAAAGGAAAGAACTTATAGCGTTCACGCCGATATATGAAGAAGGAACATAGGTTGCCCCAGGCAGGATCAAGAAAACTGTTAGCCTTAGAGGACAGTGGGAATACGTTGTATTAAGATAACCTAGGACCAGTTCAAGTGGCGTTTTAAAAAGCAACTGCAGCTGAAGGAGTTCTCTAGCCGTCCTCTAGTATAGCATCTTCTTCATCTGCTCGTAAATCGCGAATACGTCGTATACGTGCAGGTAAAATGGAAACACGGTATTGTTAGTCTCGCTAGCCACAACATCTGCGTCCAGCTCTGTAAACTTATTGTCATAATAATCTAGTGCATGTATACATGTTGAAAAGCAATACAGGTTGCTGAACAACATCGAAAGAAATCGGTAACGGTTACAAAAATAGCATTGTGTTTTCAGTACACACAGTTATTTATACGACACGTAAACGCATGTTCGTCACATATCTATTTTATTTGACCTTACGCGAATGCCGAATGTAAATACGAGTATTAAAACTGACTTTGTTTATTTATTTGGAATGTAACATCTTTCAGGATGTTACATAACTGTACAAAACACTAAACTTATCGTTTCCCTGTAAATTAATTAATTATCAATAAAATTTTAATATTATGATTACAGATTAATATTATGATGAATTTCATTACATACTGTAAATGCGGCAATAATTATAAAATATCATACTACAACCAATATCGACGTGATAACTTATATTTTAAATTTTGCAATGCGTCGTAATACCGAAGTGTAGTAGTGCAATACGGAGATTATCAGTAGGTATACTAGATACACCTTGCACACTACGACTATGAAACTGATTACATGTCTATAAACAGTGTTATCTGCAGTCGCGGAATTAACAGTCGAGTGTCACTTGCAGTTTGTTGGAAGACGAGTGGGGACTGTTTATTTGGAGGGTAGTCTGGGTAGTGCAGTAGTGGTGTCGGGTGTCGGCAATAGCGGCGAGCACGTGGCAGTGGTCGCACGTGCACCGGGACGGCGGCGGGTGGCGCATGCCGGATTGCCGGCTAACAACCTTTGACAATGATGTTGATGACTGCGCGAAGGTGGTGCGGTCGACGACCGCCGCGCCGTTCGTCATCCTCGTTTATATTGCAAATACTATTTTGCACTGGGCCCCCAATATGGGCCTCTTTCGCCCGCATACTCGCGCGGTTTACAGCTATCGCATTGCTATATTTTCCTTACTTTATTACACTACATTCTACCTGAGCGCATGCGCGATCTTCGCCCCACTTTGTTTTTGCGTTCAATGTCAGTGTATCGGCTAATTTTATCGCAATTCGCATACACTGGATAGAGGGCATGCAACCGGATTTACGGCGAGGACCCAGTTCTCGATATTGAAATGCTAGATTTTATGTTTTTACTATAGTATCTAAGCATAATGTATTAGAATTTTTCATATCTTAAATCATTCGTCGGCTTCCGTTTTTTGGGTCATAGCAGAACATCTGGTATTCATGTGAAAGTTAAAATTTAATAAAACACTCATATTTAAAGCTTCGCAAATTATATTAGTCATGTAAGTGCCGAAAACCGGAAATAGGTATTAACAACGAAAATACTGATAGTGTTCTCGATGAAAGCTCTCGGTTAAGTTTAATGCACCTAATAATACTATGTTGGACCTGCTTACCCCATTGCCTATTATGACTTCTCTTATTAATAGTGATATCTTCTATGTATAGTGATTGCATTGCTTAGGCTACGCTGATCTCCCGAGCTGTTTCGCAAAGGCTAAAATTACAATAGACTACTTAGTAAACTGGAGGAGGTAAGAAATGTTCATGCCTCCTAGGTAATCTAATTACGGTAAAATAAAAACATACACCAAAAGTAAATTAAGCACGCACCTATATGAATTAGGTCCTATGTTAGGGAAGTCGGAAGTTGAGTTTTGGAGTGTCGTACATACGAGTATATTGTACCTACTCCTATGTATGTTATGTACAATACCACAAGTAATGAGAGTTAAGCCGTAGATTTGGAAAATTAATGAAGGTAATCAACCAATTTGTTCCGATAGATTTCTATTGAGTAGATACTTACTCTCATGTATGATATACTATTCTGTTCTACTCTTTACATGAAAACTCGCAAGTCGTCAGTTCTCTTATTATTTTATACTTTAGCTATGTCCGTCTAAAGCAGTCCATAAAATTTTACGAGTGTCACTGAGTATCTTAGTAGGTAGTGTACATACCTACTTCCGTCAAGTGTGTTTCCGTGACAAATGTGTCTAATTAAAAATTGAGCACATATTATTATTAATACTAATATATTGATACAAGCTACACGAAAACTTATATTTCATATTTTTTTTTCCTTCCTGTTTAACATAATAGGGTAGGTATTTGACTACAATGAAAATATAGATCAAATTGTCTTGCGCAATCAGCTGGGTTCTCTCCTGACTTATCGTATCGCCATTGATTCGGAGGTATAATCTCAGTAATCTGTCTCACCCTGTTCGCGACGAATGACTCCCATCGTCATGGATTCCCTTGGAGCCACGCGAGAAAAACCATCTAATCAACCCAGCCATATACGTTGTTGTGATCGCTGAGGCACTTCTGTACCTTCTCCATCAAGGTAGCTAAAAGAAGAGTACCGGTTCATTTAAAAATGATGCAAGGGAATTACGCCAAATTATTTTTTGAAAGCGTTGATCCTGTTCGTTTATCCAAATAAATCTGAACATCTTCACTATGTCTGCAGTGAAAGCCTTCCAGCCTTGCCTCCATTAAATAAGAAAAGATTGAAGATCCCGTTGAAGGTTTGGACCTTTGAGCATCAAATCATTTAAGCTATTTACTACACTATTACACACGCACATTAGCTATTCCCTAACACTAAGCGAAGTGCAGTTGTAGATGACTAATTTCGCATAACTGATTACCGGTAGAGAGTTTCATGTGACCGAGTTGCTTAATATATTCATTTATGAATAATTTATATTGATGTTCTATGTTAGAATTATTTTGGACTTTCCGCTCTAATTGATGGAATTCAGTTAGTGCCGATTGTTTTGATGTACCTAACTGCTTTTCAAAATGTTCTTGAAATGTTATCCGTACCTCATAAGATCCGTCTTTCCGCCTTCTTGTGGTTTTCTATTTCCCAGAATTTTCTACTAGCTAGAAACACTTAGAATAATTACACTATAGAAACCAAGTCCGCGCGGCCGTTTTGAAAACTTTAATTGGAGTCAGAAATGTCACCAATCACCGGGCAGCTTCGTACTGTTCGATGGCACGGCGCGCGGAACGCGTCTCGCGAGAAAAAAATAATCATGACGATTTGTGCAATTAAATTGTGTGACAACACATTTGAAAAACAAAAGAAGTGTAATAACATCACTTTTCACAGGTAATCTTTCAATATTTCATAATATCTTGTGTATAATTAGGTTTAAATAAAAACGTTTTGTTTCAATACTCATTGTTGCCCAATTGTGAAAATAAATTTTCCCATTTTAAGTGACTTTAATGCCCCGACTGATTAATTTTAAAACAGTTGCTACTGATATTTACGTTCCCTAATATAGGTGTTTATGTGATTTAATGATAACATTATGTCTGAAATTGTGTTACTTTAAAGTTGAGAAGTATAATCGAACTTTAATGCCACACTTGTTAAAAGCACTTAGAAGTTTTGCGTGTTATTGTTCAAAGGATTCCTATTGACGCTGTTATTGCCGACAAGTGGGTGAAAAATATAAGGCTTAGTCGTGGAGAAGTATATTGGAAGCCAACCAAAAATACACGAGTATACATTGTTCAAAACATTTTAATAATGAAGATAAGTACATTACACAGGGTGGATCGTGTAGATTGCGTGAAAATGCTGTCCCTGTTAAGGTATAATTATTGAAGTTATTATTCACTATTATTTTAATTATTATTATTAGTTATTATTATTATATCATGCCTATTGTCAATGTCACTTTATTGTTGTTATCACAGATACAAGAGTTCACAGATAAAGGACTGCGCACAGTACAACGACTCCACGACCGACAGACGAGAACGCGACTAAAACCTTGACAAAGCTAACATTCAATTATGAGCCTTATATCTTTGAAGGTAAGGTTGAATTTCGAACTTATACTTAATATACCTATACGGCTCGCCCTACACCCATAGCCGTTCCGTTTCGAGACCAACGCGTCGACGACTCACCGTAGACGAGTAGTCCACGCGTCGACCGACACAATGACGTAATGTACCTAGAACGGAACGTCGGAGTTGAAACGGAGTGGAGACGGAGTCGAGTTGACGTCGATGAAGCGTTGATCGCGGAACGGAACGTCGGAGTTGAAACGGAGTGGAGTCGGAGTGGAGTTGACGTCGAGTTGGTGTAATGTGCGCACTCCTTCAGTAGTTCACAGATATAATATGGTCCATAGAGTAGTAAATCAACAAACCCCATGGTTTTTTATTTTTTCACAGAGTATATTTTTAATATTGGAACAAAACTTTTTTATATTAAGTTCCTGTTTTCATGCTTATGTTCAGATATGTAAAAGATTTTCTTGTATTCGTTTCATATTTAAATAAACATTCTCGTAATATAACAATTTTACATAACCATACCCATACTTTGCCACACACAGCTATTTATGTATTATTGCTAAAACAAATTGTTATCAGCGGCCGAATCATTCCCCACTTTCGGGAAACTGCACTTCCCCTGGCAACCATTACACAAGTATAAAAAAATATAAAAAAGAATATTAGTGCTTCATTTTAGACAGAGCGCTTGTATTAAGACTGTCATTCTATAGTGTCATTATTCTAAGTAGAAACACTATCATTTATAACGAATTAAAAATTTCGAACTAAAAATTGAATATTTATGATTCAATTGTACCGCGCGCGATGCGTAAAATAGCTGACCCCAGCAGATGCACGGTTGCATCGTACAGTATTATTGCATTCGCGTAGCACTAGGGTTGAAATTTGTCGAGCAACGTAAACATTGGATACTTCTGTAATTAGATATTATCCATTCCGAAGACATTGGTATGGTAGTGGTAGTGGACCAGTGGGGGTCGAATGCGGGGATTGCACATGGGCGAGCGAGGTGAATGCGCTGCCGTCCGTGAGAGGCGCGACGCGGCGACCAAACGCTTTTCGTCGCTATTTCCGCAACAAGTGTTGTTTTGCAGAGAGAGGCCCAAGTGGGCGAGCGCGGCGGGCGGCATGCGGCCCGCGTCATCGCGATCACCATCACGCGCGCCGCCGACCGTCCACCACCACCCGACACCGCCACCCGACCCACCAAACAACGCTTGTCAGGCGAATTATTTCACATTATCTTTTTTTTCTAGTAAACACGATTACGTTTAAATATCGCAGCATCTTTATTCGCTTCAATTTTATCAGTAATCGTCAATACTATGAATATTCAACTCGTTAATTCTTATTTAATACGTAATCCTACTACATAGGTAGGCATGTGCTTGGAGTACCAAGATTTACTCATATTCAAATATAGCTGCGATCAACGATCATGTCACCATCCGATCATCGCGTTAACTGTGACAATGCGTTTGATGTTTAATTTATGGCTCGTTAGGAAGCTACATTTATTGTAAATTATCGTGCATAATAGTGTCAAATTGATCGTGTGGATAAAATACGTTACGGAATAAAGCAGTTGTCCCACCGCCGGCTACTAGAGAGTAGAGCTAGAAACTGAAAGCGAGTTGGCGAGCAGCGAGTGTGTAGTTTCGATAGTTAAGTAGCTGGGCTGTCAGCGAGTGACAAACTTCGACGGGCGTATACTCGCACTATTCGTTCGGGGCGATACTATGTGTACTCGGCGTGTGTTCTGACCGCTGAGCGAGTATTATCTTTGATAGCTCTTGTCGCTCAGCGTGCCAGCGAGTTCTCGCCGGCAGTGTGAAGTATTAATATATGCATCTATTTTGTTGACACGGAATGTGTATCTATCTTATTGTATGTTTCTCCAGCGAGAAAATAGCCGATAGTTACTTGCTCACTCGCCGGCGGTGGGACAACTGCCTAAGACGTAAATAAACACACGTCAGTCGAGTCGGGCCGCCGGGCGTCGTCATCGTTGCCTTTTCAGGAAGTTGTATTCGAAGCGTTTCATACGTGACGTTTCTTTACAACTTACTTATGATATCGCGAGGGATTTTCCTATTGAAAAAATGTTTACGTTTTTATATTTTAGGATTTGCTTTAGCGGCCAATTTGGCCTTTTTCAAAAGTATTTCTCAGTAATAAGATAAAATGGTATGTGCTGTCACAGGCCATTGATAAAGATGCCAATATTGATTTGATTTTAAATTTAACTTTTTAAGGATAATTATGCTCAGTGGAATAGATTTTTATACTTTGTAGGTTTGATTGACTAATAAACAGGCTATGTAAGTACTAAGTAAGCGACTGTTAAACTAAAACGTGGTTCGGAGCTGAGGGTCCAAGATTGCGTTGGTGAAACCGGTCGCTGGCGTCGGCGGCGGCGGCTGGGTGGCAGTCGGTAGCGGCTGTCGTGTGGTTGCAGTCACGATACATTCCGAGCGCGTTCCGCAGACCAAGGCGGAACTCGGCAAACGACATACTTGACACTCGTCCCAACTTTGTGAACGTATAGCCACGGTAATAGTATCATACAGTAGTGTGACTCGGCCCTGTCCTTGTATAGCGCAGAATTGCAAAATAGTGCTGCATCGCCTTTGATAGCAGAAGAGGCTGATACTGTTTAGATATTGCGACTTTAAGAGTTGTGTAGAGAAACTAACTTGTAATGCGCTCGCGTTAAGCCGCTTTTCACTGAAAGCTTTGAGATTTGGGAAAGCGATACCATGGTCCATACCTCGACTAACGCCAACCGCGCTCTCGCAATTATTCCGTTGTTACCGACGACGCGTCGTTACTCAGAAAATGGACAACACGGCTCGAGTCCATTCAAGTTCTGTGAATATAATTATAATTTTATTAATTTGTTTTTGCAAAACTATTTAAAATACAGCGTGACATAATATTTAAATAACATTAAGAACCTGATTATATGCGGTAAACAACATAATGTTTCGTTTAATTACCTAAACCTAAGTATTACCAGTCTTTACACAGATGCCAGTGTAGAATAAATTATAATTATCTAATACATTAAATTTTTTTTAATTATTAATTTTTGTAATTGTTTTGAGACCGAAACGTTTGTTTGGAATCATTATCCGTCGGGTTGTCTGTTCCATTGTCACGCGGAAACGGCGGAAACCACACAACGGATTTAGATGATAATTATGTGCCTGCTTGCCTCATATTACCTACGAGATTCTGTGAAAAGGTTAGAGATTAATGTTTTCACAGCATTACTTATATCAATGTATAACTATTGCAATAAATTCATTCATTTCTTATTAATTGAATAAAAATGTTTCCTTAAATTTATTAAATGATGGAAACATGAATAATATTATGATTATAATTACTATTAACACCCTTACTATTGTAGTAGGTACCTATATAATTAATTATACTACGAGGTACCAAAATGTTGGAGTGACACTTGTTTGCTATTGCAGAAATCGTAGTTTGGGAAGTGCGCGACTCGACCGTAATGCGCAATAAAAATCTAGTAGAAATACCGCAGGCTGGGGGACTAGTCCCAGGCGGGTGTGCACAAGCGGAACTCCCTCAGTCCCTCACCCATCCCCTGTTATTTACGGGTCGATGACCGCCCTGCGGCGACCTTGTCGGTTCACTCCTAGCCTAGCGGATCGAAGATGCTCCTTGCACAAGTTGTCGGATGTATGCAGTGCGCCCACTTGCATAGCAGAGTTCCTGCGTGGAATTAATTTAACGAAGAATGATCGTTACCGCCGCGGCGTGGTCGGCGGACGCGGACGGACGCGCGGACGGACGGTGGACGGCAGGCGGACGAGCGGCTTGCGGCGTGCTGGATGCGGCGTGCGGCTTGCGGCATGCGGCAGGCGGCAGCCCGTTAGTGAGTCACCGGTAACCGACGCGGCTCCGACGTAAACAAGCGGAGGTACACCCTTCGAGGCCGCCGCGCGCAAATAAACGCTGCTCTCGTGGATGTATCGCCAACTGTTTGGTTCCACGTGTAATGGCAACTCTTAAATAGATTTACATCGAATTATTTTCGACTTGCGTAGGCTTTCTGATACTGGTTTACATATTTGATTTATTGATTTACATGACATTTGTTATAGCGCGTTTATTTACTCTAATTGTTGGATTTTATAAGTTTGGACGTAAGAGTAATGTCAGCAGGTGGAGCAAACACGAGAGAATTATTCGAAGCGTGGGATAGTTTTAATATTTTTCTTCATACATCAACGTGTGATGAGATTGAAATAGATTCGTTTGTTTTGTTCCCTTTTAATTAGATTAAAAACAGCCTTCCTGGTTGGCCAATGATTTTACCACATGGTAGGTAATCAGATCCTAAAATTATTTATTAGAATAAATGATGATTTGGAATTAAAAAATTGTGTTTTCATTGAAAATATTAAAAAGATAACTTTAAGTATAAAATTTTCAATACCGGTATTGGAAAAATCCGGTATTCGAAAGCCCTAGTACCATTATAAATATCTAACTATACGCGAATTAAATATAGTAATAGTCATCATCATCATCATCACAACCCATAACTGTCCCACTGCTGGGCACGGGTCTCCTCTCACAGTGTGAGGGGTATAGGCCATAGTCCACCACGCTGGCCAAGTGCGGATTGGTGGACTTCACACACCTTTGAGAACATTATGGACAACTCTCGGGTGTGCAAGTTTCCTCACGATGTTTTCCTTCACTGAAGCAAGTGATAATTAAATTTTAATACGCACATAATTTTTGAAAATTAGTGGTGCGTGCGGGGTTTGAACCCGGAACCTCCGGTTCGGCAGTCCAACGTTCAACCACACCGCTATCACTGCTTAATTAATAGTAACATTGACTTAATATAAGTAGTAATAATAAGTCAATAAATAGTAATCATATTTATATCAATGCACGCATGCACTATACCAAAAAGTAAAACGGAACATCGTCTCTTCGTTGATACGAGCATGTTATAATTTTTTATTGTTTATTGTTGTAAGAGACAGATAATCCTAGCAGTATCATGGAGCAAAACGTATTTATTACCCTCAACTACTGCTGAGTGAAGTGAGACCGGAACCTTTAAAATGATTTAGAACGTAATCTATGCATAATAATGTGCCAAGAAACGCATAAAGTGATACATATTCAGGTTGGTGCCGAAATTACCCTCTCCAAGTGTTGTTGTGCTAACTAGACCTTGTAATGTTGTTAAAAGTCAATGTTATTGAATATTTTAATAATAACGATCAAACCGTCGCGTCGCGTCGTCGGTAAAAAAATGAGTAACAAAAGTGCTTCAGAAGCCCAAGTCTGCTAATATTATTCGTGTATTAGTATTTTGTTATTCGTGTTGACATTTGATAAACATAATAAAACATAATGACGACTCGGATGGCACAATGGTCACCGTTCCAGACTGACGTTCAAAGGGGCCTGGGTTCGATTCCCAGCGGGGTGAAGATTTGAATGATGAGTTTGAATTTCTATGTTCAGTCTGGGTGTGCGTCCTTGTCTCTGTGTGTTGTCCATGGCACCTATGACACAGGGAATTGTATTGTGTGGCCATGGGGGGGTTTGCGTTTAATTTAAGCATTTATACATAATTATAGGCCCTTAACGGGACCTGATTCTTAACAGATATTTAACGAAGGTTACCCAAAATCAAACGGTCAATTCATATTGCTCATTTTAAGAGATGTGAGCCGTTTCAAGGATGATACAAAACGGTCAGTGGGTATTAAAGTTGTTGTTTAATTCATAGTTTTTTTGTGATTCAGTTGATATTCACGGTTAGAAGCAGAATTTGGTTGGATTATACGCTAATGCTCCGCCGACATCTGCGCGCCGTTCGTAAATAAATAATATAGTCTCTGCAGAATTCGATGAGTGGGCTTTCAGGCAAGTCACGCCCTCAGTCGCTTCGTCGCCACACCACTTTTATTACATTCTCCGCATAACAAACCCAGCAGTGAGCCTACTATTAGTATTGTCCCTACATCGCCATTCGGCATGTATAATGGGCCCCGAAAATATTGCCTGCCAAAACAGAACACGTACGAGTACGTTGAGTTGTACGTATGTACTTACGTAGTACGTATTATTATTATGTACTGGTACGTTGTACCCTACTTGAGCGTTTAGAAAAACCTCGCCTGGTTTATTTTGGACGTCTAGGTTTTAATTCGCTCTTGTACTTTGAATAAAGTCGTATGTAGGCGTGCTTGTTTATTGCACGGATTCTATTATTATAAGTTACTGGAATAAGAAACGATCAATTGAAAACAAAAAACGATTTTATCGTAGCCACCTTTTCCGCCTTCATCATCAGATCCTGGATATAATTTAAAAGTATTTGTCATCTTCCCAAAAATTCATCGCCCAAAACTTATAGGGATGCGCCGTTCCGTTTTATTTCACAGTTCTCAGGGTCACCTTTTGGATGTATCATAATGCATAAGCCCATCTATGAAATAATTATATTGCATTGTCAGCTTTATTGTATACAATTTTTCAGGTCAATAGAACACATGATTTTATTATACACAGACAAAAACTTCATCTGACGAAACTATTTATATAAAACCATTACTTGTCATGTGTCTATTGATGCCCTAACTATCTCGCATTAGGTCATACACCTTGACAGAATAAAATGTCATCCGCTGTTAACAAAACATACACAAAGACAGGAAGACGTAAAAACAATCCGTTGTGCTGTGTAAATGAAGTAGGTAATGTACTTCACTATGACGTTAAGTACTTATTGTATAGTGGATTGCATCATCATGTATCAAGAGTGTCATTGAATCTGTAACTGACTTCTAACTGTGAATACTGTTTGTATCCAATATAACCGATGTCAGTAAGTAATCCAGAAATATAAATATTTAAAACAAGTAAACCGCTCTCGCTTCGCTTCGTGAGTCCTGTGAGTCCTGTCCCAGAGTACCTAGAGTTTTATGGCGTTGAAAGAGGTCCCCAATAATAGTTTTTGTCATAATATGTATCTTCCATGTACAGATAGCAATCAATTACATTTTTATTATATATTATGTATGTGTAGGTATAGAAATGCACGATCACACCGAATAACGGAACAAGATTCCTTCAGCTTTTAATGCATGTGGGATTATGGAATCGACATAGTAGGTAAGCAATTTTACAGATTGATCCCTATTCTATCTCGAAGACGACATGTAGGCCGATCGTGATCAGGTTTCCATTGCCACACCGGCGCTAACCTTGCTTCACGATCGTGACCTGAATTTATGCTGGCACCTTTTCCTTTCTTAATTACCAAATTATTACTGCTAACTTACACATGATCAATTTATGGAGATCCTACTGTACAATATTTGTATTACGATATTTATTATTGTCGCTGTTATGAGTGGCGTACGTAATTCACCTTGTAAATTCCTGACTGAGCGATACGGATATATAGCCTTAGCTAGTATTTATTACTCAGATAACAATTGCGTATTTAAATCCCACAAGTAAATGTATTTATGTGTATGTATCGAATTATTTTGTTCGAGTGTGATAGTATACATTTGATTGTAAATACGTAAGGTACTCAGCATAGAGTACCAATGATATTATAAATAGTAAAAACACCTTTTTACTTATAATGTCATTGCTAAGTACAAATACATTTAGGGAGGTCGCTCTAGGTGATTTTGCAGGGATATAGAGATGCAAACGCAAAAAAAATTGGAATAAAATCGATTTTCTGTCGCTGATCGTACGCCCACGTTACAAAGGTTTTGCATCGCTACTGTTACGATACAGCATCGATGCAAACGTGATGCAGCATCGGTAAGTCTTGCTTCGAATCAAAACAGTATCTCTAATGTCGCGCGTCGTAAATGCTACATAAGTTATTCAGTGAAGAATCTTCACTGAAGATACAAACGCACGCGCTGCTTCAGCGCTGCAAATAAAACCGGCAAACGGGCAGATGAGTCGCCTGATGGTAAGTGGTCTCCGTCGCTCATCGATGCTTTTGCGGCCGAGGAAGAATAAAGAGGAAAGAAAGAAAAATCTGTGATCGTTGTCGCGAACGCTGAACGCTTTAAATGTAACGGGTACCTATGACCATCGCGGGATTTACTTCGTGGTTTGTGTGTCGTGCGTGATACTCGTAATTGTACTATTTATCAAGGGAAAACAATCGAGACGAAAGTTTAACAGGCTTATCTGTCAATATTTTCATTAGCGTCTTTTATGTAAATCGCCGAGAACGAACAGCGATCAGTCCGAACTAAGCCCCGAGGTTGTTTAGGGGCTGAGTCAATTAAGGCTTGGTGTAAATTGATCCACCGACCACAGCCAGCGGCTGTCGCGCGTCACTGCGACTTGTGGTAGCGCGACACAGCCACCAGTGGCCGAAAACCGCTACTTTTTATAACCCGCTCTCTACCTACTATGCTATTGTTACGATCATTTTTTTTATTTTCATTGAATAAGTTAGTTCCGTTAGGAATTTAATGTCGTTAAAATATACTTTTTACAGCAAATCATTACCATTAATGTTTCAGAATATATCACGGATATGTAATTACGAAAAATCAGTATTTGCGATACTGATGCCGTTGGTTGAGGTCCCGTTCGCGCCGAGCCTACTGAATATATGAAAAAGCATGTGATCTGGGTGGTTTTATGTGTTTTCCATGGCATCCACGACTTAAGGAATCCTAGCATGGGGCTATGTCTGCTTCGCTTCGGTAAAATTTGTATTTAAGACTAGCTAAAAATTATAGACGTAAATATATTTGTTCACATCCCACAAAAACAAATAAAAAAACGCCTCAGTTCTTTTTCGTTTGTTTAGTATGTATATTAGTATACCCTGATAACGCAAATAAAATCATACATAATTTATTCGGCACGAGTACAATACGTGCCTTTGTTTTCTAAGTTACATGGCATTAGTACCGAGCGACGTACCGAGTAAACACAGTAGGGAGACAGATTTTCTATAGTTGTTTCTATAACCCTATAAGTGTATTTATCACTACATAGTATAAAATAAAGTCGCTTTCTCTGTCCCTATGTATGCTTAGATCTTTAAAGCTACGCAACGGATTTTGATGCGGTTTTTTTTAATAGATATAATGATTCAAGAGGAAAGTTTATATATATAATATATTAAAGTTTTGAAAGTTGGAAAAAACCAGGTTTCCCGAAGCGAAGCGAGGGCGGGTTTACTAGTTTGTTTAATAAATTAATGTACAAAGATATGAAAAGAGATAAAATGGAGATATCGAGAAATTATGTACCTACAAAGATAGGTACTGCTTATTTCTAACAGAAATCTCTTCCAGCAGACTTAGAGAGACTTGGAGAGGTGATGTCAATACAATTAAGCATGTACATTGTTATCATGAATTACAAAATATTATAAATATACATCTACACATATATTAATACATATAAAAATACATTTAAATATGAACACAAATAAATATGTAAATATATAATTATGTATTATCCGTTTGAATGCAACTAATGTATCGTACTTATTTACTTTAACCTTCAGGTATTATCAGACCGTCAACCGCTGTGGACTGAACATATTCAATTACACGTGTAGGTTTCGTTTACCTAGGTATAATAGTTTTTCTTGGAACTTGTCCTAGATGCCAGCGCTACTATTCTATTAGTATTAAAGTGAAAGTTAGAATAGATTTTGCCTATTTGCCACGTTCTAGAGCTTTCACAAAGTGGCTTTGTTATAACTACAGGTAGGCACAGGTACAATACCTTCTTATAGAAAAACAATAAGAAACCGAAAAATATATTTACAGTTTAAAGACAGGTGGTTTTAAGAGTAGGTACAATATGTAGTCCATTTTTTGTTTCTATATAACCAAAACATGTTACAAAAAAATTGTTTTTCTCTTCTAAGATTATTATTCTTAGTATGACATTCGCTTAGTATGAGGCATTGGTCGTTTCCTTAGATGTAAGAAGATTTTATTGGAGTTCAAATAATAATAATATATGCAATTACAGCGAACCAATATATATATAAAGGAAGCATATCGTAAAGAAACAGGGGTTTGTAAAGAAAAGAATAATAGTAACTTGTAACATATGTCAGTCCAGCCACATGAATTAGCATGAAAGTAACTGAAACAGCTGTTACAACATTCGGAGTCGAGTCGTAACGTTAACTTGTGACGTCTGAAATGGCTTTCAGGAGCTCCGCGGGACGGCGAAGTCTGTTCTCTAACATAAATACATTTTACGACCGCTTTATCGACATTCAATTATCAAAATGTACAGAACAACACCCGTTATGTAGATTAGATGGGAACATGTGTGCTGACTATACGAACAACCAACATAATAATAACGCTACACGCTCACAGCCCCACACTAAGATTAGCTGTGTCGTGGGTGCCATGCACAACACACAAGACAAGGACACACATGACACACACCCAGACCGGGAACAGAAATTTATACTCATTATTGAAATCGCGCTCAGAACTGTAAGCGGTCAAATTGATTGATTTGGACTTCAATCATTAAAACTATCGAGTTTAAAGGGCTCGTAAAGCAGTCGGTTCCGCTAGTTATAGTTCTCTCTTGTCTCGAGACTCTTTTGTCTCGGAGGCCTTCGGGCGGCTTAAAAATTTCTGTCACTTGGGTTGGCCATTAACCCTCTATCTCTCAAACTGCACTGAGTTACTCCTCAGTTATGAGAAGATACTTATGTCCTGTAGGGGGGCTATTGACAGATTGAAGCCAAGCCAAACCTAAATTTTTATAAAGGGATTTTTTTACTCTAGACTTTTAGAGTCCCGCAATCTGCGAGTGCCGCTATTTATATAATATACCAAAAAGATAATATTTATTTGAATAGCTAAAAAATCAATAATTTTTTTTTATTTACTTATCTCTTAAGAACTTCCATGCTAACATTTATCTCCTGTGGAATGTGTATGCTTTAAAAATAGAATGTCCGTATTTGGATTGCAAATGATCAAACAACATTAATAACTGACTATAAATAGTCATTCGTACGGAATAGTTTCGAGTCCTACGTGGTGTAAAACAAATTACTTTGCGGTTTTAACCACAATTACTTAACGCCGAGCTACCGAGCCATTTCCTCCGCTCTCATTTCCACAGCCTACTCCTGTTGTGCGCCATACGTTGGTTAGTATTGATTGTTTTTTATCGAAACCGCAACCGGCCGAGATTGCAAGCGGATGCAAAAACGTAATTTGCATTTGTCGTAATAAGCGGTGTGAATGAACAACAACAATACGGAGCGGGCGGGCCATGTGAGGTGTGTTGCGTGCGGCTTGCGGCGGCGGTCTGCGGCGCGGCTCGCCGCCGGCCATTGATATCTCCATTCAGAGAGCGGAAATATAAATCATCGTAGTGAGACGTAACGCTCAGCCAAGCTCGCGCCGTGCCGCCGTCGAGGGCGTCGAGGGCTACCATCGCTGCATCGTCTTGCAGCTACTTCGTTCTGTACCAAAAGATAAGTGGTCAGTGCTTCTATGTTATTAATGCCCTTGGGTAAACTTCTTGTAACAATTAACGCGCGTAAGCTTCTGGCCTTTGGCATTGATGCTGATGCCCGACGGTGACCACTTTCCATAAGGTCCGTCGAGTTATTCCGGTCCGATCTGCCAAACTGATCCACTGCCGATTATTATTATTTTTTAATTCGCGGGCACACCGCAACTTCGTCCGCGTGGAATTTAACTTTTCAATTTCTAAAATAAAAGTAGCCTAAGTTACTCCTTATTACATCAGATATCTGCCAGTGCAAGTCCCGTCAAAACCGGCCCAGTGGTTCCAGAGATTAGTCCAAATAAACAGACAGACAGACAAATTGTAAAAAATGATATTTTGGTATATGTGCCATGTATACATCCATATGCATATAGTAAAGAGCGGTTATTTTAATGTTACAAACAGACACTGCAATTTATTTATTTGTATAGATTCCGGTCTGATCCACTGTAAGCTTTACCATTCCGGTCTGATCCCCAATTTTAATGGTTAAGCTTTTACGGCGATCAGAACGGAATAGAAAATATTTTAAAATATAACTAATATTTATAATATACTTCTGAAACCAAAGCCTTCTTCTACAATAAGTCTGCTCGTTTGTCAACTAGGTTAGATACATAAAAAAACTGAAGCACATTGCAGTATGTTGTCGTGTAACTGTTTTGAAAATACGATGATTGGAAACCATCGAAAGTACCTGCTAATCTTATTCCGACGACCCCGTAAACCCGTAGCCCAGTTGGCGAAGCGAAGGGTCCCCGGTACCGCAGTTCCCGGCCGAGGCAGATATTTATGTGGCATTTAAATTTTTGTTCCCGGGTCGTAGGTAATACTGATGTCTTATTTGTGTTGTCCATACCACCCCGTTTATTTTTGTAACTAAAACACGAATTACCTACCTACATATACGAATTAACAAGATTACATTGTTTAAATATAAAAAGTGGCGCTTCAACTAATAGACTGCAATTTTGGCGTGTTTATGATGTTGAGTTTGACGAGCATGACCTACACATACGTCTTTTAGATACTCTCTCTTATCAGATGTAGGTATCTTTGTTTACCTTGCTGGGAGATAAGCCTACATTTAAAAGTCACAATCATATGCGACACAAGTAGGTACAATAATAACAATATAATTTATGTATAGAAGCAATTGCAACTATTTATAGAAAATCTTTATTTGTACATATTATACAAATATAATAATATGTATTACTGATCGCTGTCTGTACAGGGAAGATATATTATGAGTAAAACTATTAAGTAGTGAAACATTGTACCCACACATGAAAATTCTTAGGTGTGATTCTTAAAACTGACTAAACATTTTTATTATGGAACGCATTGAAATAAAACAAACAGTAAATGTTAAATGAACCGCACTCAAATGGATTAAGCCGTTTATGAGATTAGCGCGTACAAAACTACAGACAAAAAATCTAAAAATCGTATTTTTGGGTTATATTGCGTTAATAAAGACCCCAGTAAATGTTTTTCTCAGTTATCTTCTATGTACAGACAGCGATCAGTTACAGATTTATTATTATTAGGTATAGATCAAGTAACCCAAAACAATAATATTGATTAATATTATAATTAGTTTTTCGTATTTGGCTTGTAATCTCTGAACCGGCTTAACCGTTTTGGGTCCAATTTTCACTAAAGTATTTTGGTAAGCTTCACTTAAAAATTAGTGTTGTTTTATTACAATCAGCGCATAAAAAATAGATATATTATCTCAGTTTAATTATGTACGTCCAACAATTTTCAAGTGTGGGTAATACTTATAATTTACTAGCGACCCGCCCTCGCTTCGCTTCGGGAAACTTATTAACAAGTGCTTAAATATAAAGTTTCATGGTTCTTTAAGAGATGGCGCTAGGCGTTCTTATTCTTTAAGTTAGGAAGGTTCACCCCTAGATAGCGCTGTGCTTAAAACCCGAAGAAATCCCATACAAACTTTCAACCTCTATTTCAACCTCTTCATCCCTTTTTGTCGCAATAAAAGGTAGCCTATGTCCTTTCTCAGGGTCTAAAGATTGTCTGTGTCAAATTTCATCAAAATCGGTTGAGAGGTTTAAGCGGGAAAGCGACAAAGACAGACAGACAGACAGAGTTACTTTC
Source organism: Ochlodes sylvanus (assembly GCA_905404295.2). Lineage (NCBI taxonomy): Eukaryota > Metazoa > Arthropoda > Insecta > Lepidoptera > Hesperiidae > Ochlodes > Ochlodes sylvanus. The sequence continues at coordinate 11,321,158 of FR990124.1, read as the reverse complement.
GCATTTATAATATTAGTAGGGATTAGTAGGGATTGTATCAGGCGTTACTTTGCGGAAATCCATTGTTATTTAAGTTATATTTATATTTCTTTGCAACAATACGCACACGTGGAACTTGTTTTGGTATGGACCCACCACCCTCCCTTATCTCCAGGTAGGTATTAACCACCAGGTAGGTATTTACCAGATAGGGATAAGTTGTGATGGTATATACCTACCTGGAGATAAGGGAGGGTGGTGGGTCCATACCAAAACAAGTTCCACGCGTGCGGATTGTTGCAAAGAAATATAAATACAACTTAAACATCTAATATTAATTGTGTCTGCCGAGGTTATATAATATTTACCTGTTTTGTGGTTTCATTTCCTTTAACCTTCAAGTTATTTTTCCTTATACATACATTATATCCAATTAAGAATTTAATTGATAAATCAATCAATGTGCTAGTATGATGTATGTATGATGACAAACAATAAAAATAAAAATAAATTTATTCCCTTAGGCCCCATACGAGGAACATGCAATAATTCGAAGTTCGCCCTTTACTACAAGAATAAATTATAGAAAAAAATATAACATTTTTATTTATTCCTAATAAATATGATCAAAAAAATATTTTTTTATAAAAAAAATTAATTACAAAATTAAAAAACGAAATTCTTCTCTTGTAATCTCTATCTTGTAATGAATGAAATAATTCAGTTAATATCGCTTGGTGGTACGGAACCCCACGCATGCGAGCCCGACTCGCAATTGACCGTTTATTGAACCTATTTTTATAGAATACTAATACGCTAACTGACATCCCAAGCTTACTACAATACAACAGTGAAAATTCAAATCGATTAAGCCGTGTCTGTGGTTTGCGGAAACAAAGGACAAATAGACCAGAAAAAGGTTTTGGACATACCTACCGCGTTAATAAATACCCCCAATACCTAATAGATTTTCTCAGATATCTTTCATGTACACAATAAAATTAACAGACATCGATCAGATAGTTTTAATTATTATAGGTATTACAAGAGGTTTGACAACCGCGCACGGCCAGCATGGGATAGGCCTTAAAGCTCGCATTATAAAAGAAAATGCGGACGCAGCAATAACAAACGCAGTAATGCAATCAACAATATTTTGGGTGAAAGTCGCAGATTTCAACTAACCTCCAACGAATGAATACTTTGTTGAATGCATTTAGCTGGATCTACCTATTTTCTGTTTATACGGCACAGAAACTTATATTCAGTAAAAAAAAAGAATCTAAGAGTTATGTTGAGTTAGTTTACTAATAGCCTGAGTGCGGACAAGCGTCATTGAGAGCGTACATGTGAGATTTCCGTGGGCTCCTGGTGTCGTTGCGGTCGTTTTTAAATTTAGTGGAAGTGCGCCAATACCGCCAGACACTTGCAGTGAAAGTGCAGTGAGTCACCCACGTCACGATGCCGGGAATAGCGTTACAAACGGCTAATCCGTTTTGCAGTTCCCTCCACAACGATACGATAACGTGCCGACGACGTTATCGTATCGTTGTGGAGGGAAGTGCTTACCGCCGGGTTTACTTATCTACTTTGTGCCGTCGGGTAAACGAAATAAATACCCAAAAACCCCAGTTTTTCGAAAATATCCTTCACGCAGAGACATCGATCACTTAGTTTTATTAGATTTAAGTATGTAGGTATATCCGATTTTATTCAATTACGAAATAGGTCAGAATTGTGAATAATAAAATTATTCTGCTAATAAGCTGATTATTTGAAAGTACCTAGACCTACACAGTTACTATGTCCCTGATTCCATTCTCGACTACTCTACTGTTACGGGATGCATGATCGCTTCATGACGTCGACACTCGAGTCTCGACACACATTTTCTATGACATCTGGTTATAGATATAGATATGGAGGTCGCGGAATATATTGACTCAAGTTTAATGCACTGCTCGGTAATGTCCGTACATTACCGAGCAGTGCTAGTTACTAGAATACTATAACTTTGGAATTTCCAGGTATTTCCTTTAAACATACGCAGGTGGTCACGTGAATAACATAATTGATGAACGCGATTGTTCTGAGGTAGGTACATACGTAGGTACTAATTGCGTAACGGTTACGCTCATCTGGCTTTTACGTCGCTCATAATAATATTAATATGGTAGCTGGACTCTCTACCATTTCTCGCCGTACCTACTGCGTAAGCTCAGCTGGTAGCCGAGAATACGGTGGAACATTAATTGCATAAAATGTGCAGATGCGGCGGGCTCGCATCACAATTAACTACACAACATATCGCTCTACTACGTTCCACTGACTATGACGCAACCTGTTTACTCGGCGAACATCAGCGAGCGCGCTCAATGACTAATTTTACAAAATTATCGTAAAACGTAAAAGCTCCGCGCATTCCACCATTAATAAACGGTTCGCGCCCTATACCAAGGAATCCGCGCGCCGATCCCTTCGTCGCGTCGCCTTCAACTTTTCAGTTGCTCCTATAGTTGGAGTTCGACGTTAGTTCCAGCGCTTTGCGATTCAATATAGAGTAACGTTGGAGACTTGTATTGTTACGCAGCGACGGATGTGCCGCGCGTCGTGGTACGGGGCTGCGGGGTGCGGGGCGCGGGGGCGGCGAGGTTGTAGTAGCGACGTAGTAAGCGCGGGGGGAGGCGAGCGCGGGCTGCAGAGCTCTGGCGTTCAATATTTTGTTTTGCGTGTTACTAGACCGAAGTACTAATGTACTTACTACTTATGTACATATCGATATTCTGATAAAGTTATCGATATTTGAACTTTTTTTTGTAAACCAAAATGTAATAGACGTATAATTACCGCACACACTGCACACTCACAAGCATTTTAGGGGAGGTGACAATACCTATGCATTTTTACTTTTAGTTTGTTTGGGTTTCTATGTATTTGCCGTGTAACATGTTATATGAGAATGAAGTTAAAAAAGTTAGGCATATCGAGTAAAACATCAATTAAAACATCTAGCTAAATTCTACTAATTTCAGCTTAAAATGATGTTTTTCTAACAGCTTTGTTGATGTAATAACAATCGTGATCGATATCGACATAAATAATAGTATTTACGCGACTGTATCAGCAAGGTATACAATAACATTCCACAGTCTATAAATACCCGCTGGGCTGAGTGACCGAGGCCGGGTGGAGGCGGGGCCGGGGCGCGGGGGTTGAGGCGGGGACTTGCGGAGTTCATTTGCATCAATGCACCCGCTGTTACGTCGTTGCACTGCAGTGTGCATATACCTTTTCATTCCTTGCCTTGACGGCATTCGGGCGCATGCACCGTTCCGTGTCAAATCTTGTGACGCAATGTTTATTGTGTTTACGGTATGCAGCACAATTTCACGATACGATTTTATCACGTACACTCTGTTTACGCACGTTGATTGAAATTTAATCCTCTGGAATCCCTTCGTCATCATTAGGTAATGATAACATGCGATATCTGATACAATGAAAGCTAAGTGCTTTCAAATTTAATGCGTAGGTAGGTATAAGTAGACATTTATTATTTGTAATAAACAAGAAGATTGTAAAAACACTGAAATACAATAGCCCAAAAATACTTAGTTACCTACTTTCTGTCTTTTATTTTGAATTATACTTGCTATTCAAAAAAATTATTCCCGGTCAGTACTCAGTACTGTGCCGGTGTCGGGGTCAGTCTCACTTACGCACATAGGACCTTACGCACATAGAACTACTACCTATATTCTATACAATGTATAGTTTCTAATGAATCAACGTAATGTAACAAATTTAGTTACATAGTTCATAGTAACACTTTAGTAGTCTAATTTCCTATGTTTTTTCCTCATTTGGATTTTAATTGTTGTTAGAAGTTAGAACGATCACCTAACGCCACGTGCTTTGTGTACCCGTCTGCTAATTCAATATAATATTATCAATTTGAGAAAAAACAAAGTTTCTCCGAATATTCAATTAACAATCTCCGGAATTACGATAAATACCGAAGGGAAGCGGAAAACATAAACTTACATCAGTGACAGACCGGAGGAGTTGGAGCCAGGAGGCCTACTACGAAAAACGAAAGTCGACGTTTCGGACGACGGATCGTACTTTTTCTTACGTGTTTCTTTTCCTATTAAAATCTTTACCTATATTTATATACGAAAATCGCATCGAGTTTTCTTAAGAAAATTCCATATAAACATGAAACATAATTTGGCGACCGTGACTGGTAGGAAAAAGTATGATCCGTCGCGGCGTCCGAAACGTCGACTTTTTTTTATACGTTGCTAAGTTAATTCTTGACAACAATCCTACGTGATGTTAAGTGGCGATGATGTCCAAAGATGGTATGGTATTTGGTTTCTCGTAGTAGTCCATATCCGTACGTGCAGCGTACAGGACGTCACGTTTACTCATTTCCTTTGCGAGATCCGCTGCTACAGGCTTATAGCTGCAGAGTGTAGACATTTAACAGACGGACGGACGTACAAATAAAGTGCAATTCATATAATATCCAAATGTTAATTAAGAATATTAGTTTAAAAAAATAAGCCTAAATTTAATAGACTAATCACTAGACTAGTAGGTTATAGATACAGGCAATATTCATTACAAACAATGTAATGAATATCTGTCTGTCTGTTGTTACTTGGCATATCTATTTATGTATATTTTAAGGATTTGTTTCCGAATGAAAGATAAAATTAAGTATAAATTTGCGCTACTATTACGACACATGAATATAAATAAATAAATTTATCTAATTTATAGAGAACAAAAACTGTCCTCAAAATCTATAAAATTAGGTAAAAACGAATGTTGTAATGCTTTCGTGTATTTAATTTATAGTCGTATATTTAAATGCAAGGTACTTTTGGGTTTTAATTCATATGGTAGGTACATTATGTCTGACGTGAGAATTAATGCATAGCAAACGATCACAAGTTTAATTAAATGTTTGTAAGATGTTTTATAATATAAAAATTAAACATCAATACCTATCATTGAACGTGAATAAAATTTATCTGTATGAATATAATTCTTTGATTGCTGAAGAACATGGGTCACACGTTGAAGAACCTACAGCTGTGTCAACACTGTCGACCGTATTCCATGTTAAACACCTGTAATTTTGTTTAACTTAAATTTATTGTAATCAATATTTTATTACGCAATTTAATTAATGAATTAAACATTAATTATTTAGTTTTGTTTATGGGTTTAATATACGCTTTGTTGTTGTTGTTATTTGAATAAGTAAACTCATAAAATATGTAAAGGTTAGCAATAAATATTTAGTAAAGGTATTTTTGTGTGACAAGTCCATATACCTAATATTCAATTTACGAATCTGTTATGCCACAGGCAGACATACACGCGACGCATTGAATTTATACCTTTTTACGTCGGGGGTCGGGGAGGTTAAAATATTTAAATTAAGTAAATTAGCGTTTCTTCAGTCTGTTACTAACATGACAATTGCCACTTATGCAGTTGTCTCACCGTCGGTGAGTGAGCAAGTAACTATCGGCTATTTTCTCGCTCAAGAAACGTACAATACGATATAATATATCTATATAATATATCTTATTGTACGTAAGAAACGTACAATAAGATATAATATATCTTATTGTACGTTTCTTACATTTCTTACTTTACGTTTCTTACATATTATGTACATTCCGTGTAAACAAAAGAGGTGCATGTATTAATAGTTGATCGCTGACTGACGGCGAGGGCTCGCTGACTCGCTGAATGACAAGAGCTATCAAAGATAATACTCGCTCGGCGACACTTGCTCAGCGGTCAGAACACACACCGAGTACACGTAGTATCGCCCCGAGCGAGTAGTGCGAGTTTTCGCCCGTAGAAGTCTGTCACTCCCTGACAGACTATCCATCGACAAAACTATCGGAACTAAGCACTCGTTGCTCGCCAACTCGCTTTCAGTTTCTAGCTCTACTCGCAACTCGCTAGGCGCCGGTGGTGTGACAACTGTCTTAGATTGTTTACATAATTATGTACCTAGATCCTACTATGCAAGTTTATTAAACATGTAATAAATACTCGCTCGGTTCAGTTGGGAACTGATACTACTTAGTATTTTTTTTCCGGCCCGGATCCGGATTACAACTAGACTGGTACAGGTCTTGGGCCACTCGGAACTCGGAATGCGAACTACGCACGAACTACGCAATTACCACGACCTGACGTCGTGCGTCGCCGTTTGTTTTATGGTTTGATTACTTTGATTGGCGGATTATACGATTCGCGCGTGTTGTGTGTAACTACTTACTGTGAATGTAGTAGTCATTACAACGAGTGAATGGTACGATACGAGTGGAGTTGGTTTCAATCGAAACAAGCCGCGATTATTTAATGTTAGGAAGTAAATTGTTGAAATTGTTTCTTACAATATTGTTTTAACTAAGTAATAAATGGGGAATAAAATACTTTTAGTGGCAGCATACCTGCGGTATTGTACCTACGACGCGTTTCAGTGTCATGTGACGCGGTAGAACGGCGACATAATTTCGACACTGTCACACCGTAGTCCGTAATGTAAAGAAATAGATAGAAAGGTGTGGAGCCGGCTAAGCTTTTTTAGAAGAGGCGACCATATCAGTCTTCAAGGTTAGCAACACATCTGTGACCGAATTATAACGAGACTCTAACTAACAACTACTAACTGGACTATTACTAACAATAATTAACAGGACTAACTTTCACTAACAGTCCTTGTCCCAGTCTACATACTTACTAAGAAACTAACCAACTAATGTTCTGACACCGTATACTAACCGGACTAACTATACCAGTCCCCATTTGAGTCTGGTTCGAAGTCGGTCATAGATGTCATGGACGGCAGCGAAGGTGGTGCTGCAACTCGTTTGCTACATCAATACCATAGAAAAAGTGTGGCGTACATGTCGTGTCAAACTGCGTTGTGGGATTTCATCCATACCTGACGACATATGTCTGACCACCAGGTCACGGTAATGATATCTATTACCATTATCGTGACCAGGTAGATTATACATAGCAAAATGTTCCTGTTACACTGTTCTGTATGTGTAGGAGTAGGTACACTGTGTGTACAAGCGAAGAATAGTAAGTAATATCGTCAAACAATGTTGTGTATTACACGATTTTTTACAAATTTGTACTCCGTTTTATAGAAACAGTTTTTCTTAAGTTACCTAGCTTAATATATTATATTACTTTGTTTATAATCTTTTGTTCAGCAATAAGTAACCGGAAGGCAGAAGTAGATACAACGTAAGTCGCGTAGCCGTTTTAAGAGTGCTCTACATGTGGTCCCCTCGGGAATTGCTCGGCGGGAGGCCATCAGCCAGCGAGTGGCTATTACGCCAAAACTATAACAAATTAATGACATCTAATTTACACCAACTCTTACAATTAGTGAGCAATTAATTAGCGAGTACAATATTAAATTTATCTATTGCGTATTTGCGTAGGTACATATATGAAACTTCTGAAAAAATACCTATACCATTGAAATAAACGTATATAGGTAAGCATTTAAATAGCTAGGTGTTGAGTGAATTGGTGCCAATGATTGATAACGCCGAAATGGTGTATGATTTTAATAATGTTTCCGTTTAACCCGGAAATAACGGAGAAATTTGATTGTTACACACGCGTATTTCTAGACTATCAGAACTGCCATAAAATGTCGCTTTTACATTATAGGTAACGTAATTATTGTGTGATCTGTGGTCGTAGTATTATGTAGTAGTACTGTCTGTAGTACTATCACTCGCTATCGTATCTCTAGTAACAATTGCTTTGTTTTGTTACAGTTTGCCCGTCGATAGACATCAGGAATAATCCGGAGATCATGATCAACAAGTTGCGCGGGTGCCAGGTGATCGAGGGCTACCTCAGCATCGTGCTGATGGAGCGCATCACTGAACCCTCCCTCAACATCAGCTTCCCCGAGCTCAGGGAGGTCACTGACTATATTCTTATATACCGGTATGTTTCATGTTGCAATTTCAAACAGATAAATGGTATTTTTATGTCACCTAAAACTGAATATAACTTTTTAAGCGCACAGGTGCAAAAACGCTAGACTTATTACTTTAGGTCATCTAATTTTACTAACTCTCGTTCATATCTACCAAATACAAGGTATAAAACATCATAAAAACATTGGCTTCAACCCATTAATGACCCACTACATATCACGGGCCATGCTCCACTACACTGCTTCAGTGCGGATTGGTGAAGGGGATAGTGGCCCATCCAAGTGTTGGAAGTTTATGTATCCGCAGGTCTCGGACATGGCTTGACTACGCCTAACTCACGGTAACAACCGGGACCGACGGTTGTACGTGCCCTATGGAGTATGGAAACATCCAAGAAATGTTTGCCACCCATCATAGGACCGACGCGAGCTGCCATAGCCATGATGACCCCTTAAAAACATTATAGAGTTTAGGTTTAGACCAAAACGTTTAGTGTTTTACTAATGAAAGCCATTGATTTCAGGTTCGTTAAAGGCGTACGTAATTTGGGCGACCTTTTTCCGAATCTTGCTGTGATACGGGGAATGCATCTATTGAAGGACTTCGCGCTCGTCATATTTGACAATGCAGGCATTGAGGTCGGTTATTTACAATTACAATTGCTTATTAATATTATGTACTACCGTAGTTATTAGACGAGAAATAAGTAGATTTCTACCTATTACCTATATGAATTCTGCATTATGTTAAGGCATATGAGGTATGTAAATCACTTGCGTGAAAAATCATAGCGTTTTGTTGCATTTAAAAATTTGGGAGTGTTTTTCTATTTATCTAAATATATTTATTTAGTGTTACGTTCTCCAACACAACAAACCTATACAGTAGGTCTGTGGATCATAAAGATAACTAATATGTATGTCGCCCGTAAATCATTAATCTTGCTATGTTAGTTTACGTAAAAATGCTAGAGTTTAAAGATTTAGAATACACAATAATAATATCATTTTACAAGTTGTAGGTATATTGAACGTCTTATACATCAAGTTCCTTTTTTTTATTATTGTAAGTAGGAGTAAGTAAGTAGGTACCTAAGTCTTTTTTATATTGTAAAATCTCGCATATTGTTATGATATGATTGATGAATAATAATAATTATTATAAAGTTTGAAGCCAGCCTACTACTCAATACCCTATTAGAAACACTCTTTACATAAAATTTATGATTAACTCTTGGGAGCAAACTAAATTTGATATGATAACATTTATAATCAAGAAGTTACGAACCTAGTAGATTAGTAATTAATGTTATATTTTATGTGTTCATTATCTGCATCATTATTATATTATATTGACTTGTGAATGTAGGCAATTTCAATTAATTTTATTGCAATTACACATTTATTTATTAATTAACTTCGTAGAAAATGATTTATATGTTATCTAATTGTTTATATGTAATAGCAATTAGTATTATGGGCGGCTAGACTTGTCGCTACATCGATCTTAATTCATTATTATATTATGTTATGTAAATACTGTAGGAATGCTGTTATTAATCGACCATAAATAGAATCAGAGTTATCTAATATAATCAGTATGTAATATAATTTTGTTATAATCAACAAGTTGTGTTGATAGTGTGAGGAATAAGATGAAACCGTGAAACTGATATTATGCATAGGATAGTTACAGTTAGTTATACTTTGAAATCATATTTTGTAATATATGCTTTATATATTACTTGTTTTCCCCTCGCGGCTTCGCCAGCGTGAAATCCTTAATTTCCAAAAAATCTTTGTTAGTTCTCACTGGCGTCTTTTGAGGAGCCTATACACAGGACAAAGGTTCAAGTGAATCCATAGTTTCAGTTAATCCCCTTAGGGGGGAATTTCCAAAATTCCTTTCTTAGTGCTCCCCTACAATCTTCAAGGAACGTACCTTATAAATATGACAAATATCAGTTTGTTGCGTTCAGTAGTTTCGGCTGTGCGTTGTCTGTCAGTCACTCGAGTAACGGAAGAGTTTTATAAATATTGATTGATTGATCATAAGCGCTTGACTACAATCCCACTTGATGGTAAGTGGCGATGCATAGTTTTATCTGATTGAAGACGCCTCGGTTGATTGTATTGAGTATGTAATATAAGTAATATAATTACTTATACTTGAAAAATTTTAAAACACATTATGATGACAATTAATATGATTCGATTTATAAAATTTCTGTTTAAAAACCCAGTTCTACTAACTATTAAAGTATTAATTATTAAAGTAACTCAATTATTGTCATTATCTTTCGGATTGTATTTTTTTTCGCTTTTCAATGTAATTAATGTGTATGTATACCATTATTTTAAAAAGTGCGTTACAATTTTTAGTTGTGCTTCCACAGTCGCTGGGGCTTCGGTCGTTGACGAGGATAGAGCGGGGTGCCGTGCGCATTCAGAACAACGACCACTTGTGCTACGTCAACACGATCGACTGGAGCCGCATCAACGCCGAGGGGGTGGACAATAACATTATCGGGGTAAGGGAGTATACTAACACTGTTCGTCTCCAAATAACTGCCGCCCATGAAAACTGGCCGACCTAGATCAAAACTCAAATGGGGACTAGGATAGTTAAATTCTTGTTAGTATTTTTTTATTCTTTTTTTATTTATTCAGTACAGACAAACAATTATAAAGAAATTAGAAATCGTTGATATATAAAAAACCCTATATCAATGTTAGAAATACGTAAGTTTAGTGCTAAGGTGCTACGTATTCCATACATGAATCTTTTCCAGCAGATCCGTAAAGGGGAGAAATGCATTAATGAAGCAAATTCAGTGTATACTTCCTCAGTAATATAACAAGATTTTAATATTTTATACCGATATTGTGGTCTCGGAACGATTTATGAGTCACGTGAGTGAAGATATCGGTATAAAATAGAAAAATCCTTGGGTAGGTATAAGTTACAGTTAAAATGTTTAGTGATAAAAATAATTGCAACACTTACTTTTGACTAAATAAGTATGTGTGAGTCAATTAAAGAAGAAGATATGATTATGATAGAAGAGAGCCCGAGTAATCCTGAAAGAATAAGAGTCCGTGTTCATAGATATCTACCGAGAGAGCCGCACACCTGTTAATAATCGCTCCGGGAAATTACTCTCTACGGCCTTGAGAAAACAGTTACGTCCCTGTTCAGAGGTTGGAACTTTCGATAAACAACTATGGACAAACGGCAATACATTACGAAAAGTGGTTTGAGATTGTCATGCGTACTAGAACATCCGTTGAATTACACGTCATTCGGCGAAACCGGTTTTGAATGTGAACCGTGGGACTTGTTATATTATATTTTGAGACAACATAATGTTTGTGTCCTATATTTATCAGTAGATTCTGATGATTAGTTCGAAATAAAAAATTTAGGCAAGATAAACGCTAACACACTCATCCTCCGGACTAGGATTTCCTGTGTCGCAGAACTTGGTCATGTGTTATTTGTGTCGGCCATGCCACCATGGACAACACAAAAGGCCCACAACCCGAGAACAAAGATTTATCTGTCACATAAATATCTGCCCCGGCCGGGAATTGAGCCTGTGACCCCTCGTTTCGCAGGCCGGGCCACTACCAACTAGGCTATGGGCTCGTTAATGAGAAAGAAATTAAACACTCCATGCCAGAAATGAAAACATTTACACCAAACACAATTTAAATCTGTTTTATACTTGCAATTAATTTAGTTCGACATGGAGTCGTTCGAACATGTCCTAAAGGCCAGACATACCGACTCGGGTGACCTAGACTGACCTATCTCATTTCGTCATCATCATCGCCATCCACCTACACACTGTTGCATTTATTGATACTTATTTTATCTGTAATTTTTGGTATCGATTATCCGAGATACCTATATAAAACCTATCAATTTATGGATAATGTTTTGTTTCAGTCGAACTACGATCCGAGGCTGTGCGGGTTATGTCGGAATGCTCAGAGTAGGATGGAGGATCACGTTCACCACCGCAATGACTACGTGCAGTGCCCAGCCGACTCCTCCGGCCGTTTCCTTTGCTGGGACGACAACCATTGTCAGAAACGTAAGACATTCACCCGAAATTAAACGCAACCTAATCCAAACAATAATTCTCTCGGGCAGCTAGTGTAATGCTAACCCTCTTCGTGGTAATTGCTGCCTAGTCAAAGTGGTGTCTTAGGTACCTACATTTAAGTTTTATTTTTAAGTTTCGTGCCAAACCTGAACAAATCCATTTTCTCTCTTTGAAATGTACGAGTAGATTGAAGAATGAAAATTTAGTTAAGTAGGGATATCAAATCAACAATCGATCTACAGATTAATATAGTGATCTTTTAAAACCAAATATCTTTGAAAGGGTGGAGAAAGGGCACTCATTAAACATTAGAGTGTTTTGAATCTAATGGAATGGTACATAGATATGGATTGTTAGATATCTGTGAAGTTTCAACTTAATATAGCGACTATTATCACAGTCAAAGGAATTCTCTTTGATACTGCTACGGACATGCGGGACATGTCTAGACAGAGTAATCTGAGGGCGAGCGCAAGGGTGAGGCGTAGTTCAATATCTCTAAATAGTTCTGGCCAAGGGATTTATATACCGTACTACTAACTGCCCTCGCTTGGCTTAGGGAAACTTGCGCCTCAGTACCTATACCCAAACAAATGTCTATGTAGGAGGATATTTTGAAAGCTTGTTGTTGTGTTCATTAGTAATAATGGCTCACTTCATTGGTGAAGGGGTTAGTGGCCAATCCAAATATCGGACGTTTATGCCGCCCGAAGGCCTCTGATATGGCTTAACGACTGCTATCTATCAATAACAACCGGGACCGACGGTTTAGCGCGCCTTCCGAACCACGGAAACATTAGTGATTATGAGTTAATGATATTATAGAAAAAACCATACATAATACGTCTCACAACACGCTAAGCAGTTTTTATCCTAGGTATATTAGTTTTCCGAATACTAACAAATTAACGTTAGTAGTTTTTCTCAAAAAGTCATTTGAGTTCTCGAAACAGCCGAGATATCGTGACATCTCAGCTCTGGATTGTCGAGATTAAGGCGTGATGTGAGTGTGGACGTGTGTCGCGCAGAGTGTCCGGCGGCGTGCGGCGGCGGCGCGTGCACCGACAACGGGACGTGCTGCCACGCGCACTGCCTGGGCGGCTGCGACGGGCCCGGGCCCGCGCACTGCCACGTGTGCGCCAACTTCTCGCTCAAGTACGGCGCCGAGCGGACCTGCACCGACCGCTGCCCCAGCAACACGTATGAGGTACTAAACTAAACGGAACTTTGCCTGGGGTGTTAGCTACCTTCGAACCATTACTATTATATTCTATAGGGCACGGGTTTTTCCTCTTAACTAAAACAGGCCTAAAGCATACTCAACCACGCTTCTCCAGTGCTGTCCGTTGAACTGGTTAGTGGCCAACGCAAGAGTCGGAAGTCGAGAAGCCTCCAACATAGCTTAATGACTGCTATCTGGCGATATACAAACATGACGGACGATTTAGGTGCTCTCCGAAGCACGGAAATGCAAAAATTTTACCACTAGCGGCCACCCGTCCACTTTTAGATAACAACTTTTCTTTTATTAAATGTTTTGGGTTTTAAATTTCTAATTGTTCACGTAAACACAATATCTCCTACTTGATGAATCATTACAGTGTGTTTGTATTTACCAAGAATTCTAATTATGCGGACTAATCATGTTATGTTGATAACATGTTTGTGACACCTTTTAAAACGATACATAAGCTGTTTTAGAATTTATTTTGTTTCGAATGATGAAATTACGACGTATTTGTGCATTTTGTAAACGTTGATAAACTCACCAACACTATCAACTTTCGGTGGTGATGGGAACCTGTGTAGTCCCATTGGGCAAATGACACCAATATTAAATAATTCGTGAATTAATTAATAATTTACTAAAAAACGGACCTTCCTCCCTCTCCCCCAGGGGGGGGGGGACTTTTATTATGTTCATCTGGACTCTGACACCTCAAAGAATAGCTGTAGCAACTTTCAAAACTAACACTAACTAAATGCTAACACACTCATCTCCCGCACTAGATTCCCTGTGTTGCGGTTGGCATGGACAACACAAATAACTCATCACTAACATCCACAACTCGAGAACAAACACTTATCTGTCATATAAATAATTATCTGCCCCGGCCGGGAATCGAACCCGGGATCCCTCGCTTCGCAGGCAGGGCCTGTACCAACTAGGCTACAGGGTCGTAAAAATACACGAATTATTTGCTGTGATCGGTCATTTTTATGCTAACTTTCTTGGATTAATAAAGGAGTTTATAGTATTATTCACGCCAAACTTTATGGCTCTTGGGAACTGCGCTTAAGTTGAGTCTTGCACGTGTGAGGAGAACGCGCATCACTGCTTGTCCACCTTCCATCCGCCCGGGTACACGTCCGTTATGGCATTCATATCAAAAATGTATTCATATCAAACAATCGTCACGGCATTCAAATCCAAAAAATGCATACCGCGCGGTGTCTTGCACTGCGTAAAGCGAGTACTTAGTTCAAAGTGGCCATAAAGTTTGGCGTGACTGCGGTGAGTAATAAAAGTAGTATAGCAGGATATAACTAGGTGGGGAATGATGTATTGTTTCGGGATGCAAGTTGGCGAAGCGCTGCGTGTCGGAGGAGGAGTGCCGCTCGATGCCGCCGCCGCAGCTGCCGGGCCCCGCGGAGAAGTACCAGTTCGCTCCCAAGATAAAGGCCTACAAGATCCTCGACGGGAAGAAATGTGTCTACACCTGTCCCAGTGGATATACCGAGGTAAATTTCTTTGTAGCACACGCGTGACTTTCCAAATTGCACATCATTTGTGTTTTTATAGGTAACTAATAACGCTTATGTCGCGGACATATTTGTTGCTTCAAGTTGGTTAATGTAAGTAATAAATCGGAAACGCCTAGTTTAGGAAACAATCTACAGTATAGTTCGACTTTTAATTTTATACAGTAAACTAATGTCAGTATTCAATAAGCTTACCAGATTTAATTTAATAGTCATAATTATGATTAAGTCACTCGAATGATCAACGAACAATTTTTTATCTTCTAGTATGTATATTAATTTATGACATTTAATTACGTGTGTTTTGGTAAAAACTACGCGAAGAACAAGGAAGAATATCTTCCGTATCTTGGTTTCGTTACAGCTATATGGTGAACAATACGACAGGCTTTAATGAGGGTGTGAAAAATATGTTGTTACTATTGTTGTGTATGTGTGATTAATGATTATTGATTACGATATAGGTAGCTTATTATTACGTTAGTCTTAGTACAGAAAAACTTAAAAAATGCTTAATAACATATGTACATAAAAATGCTAACAACATAGTGCAAATAATGACAAACGGACAAAAATTATAAAAATCATTGTTTTGGGTTATATTGCGTTAATAAAGACCCCAGTAAAAGTTTTTCTCATATATCTTCTATGTACAAAAAACGACCAGTTACAGATTTATTATTAAGTAGTATAGATACATCTATCGTTTGTTTATCAGAGGTAATAAATAATAAGACGAGACCGTCTGAATTGTTATCGTATTGATAGTTATTGGGAGTGACCCGTCTCAGTGGTAGGTAATCACATTCCCGTTGTTATTTTGTTTATACAATAATTTATCTTATTATGAATGAAACTTGATTTAGCTAATTCATAGACCAAACATATTTTAAGCTGTAGGTATAATAAACAATAGAACAATAGCTTGGTACAGTTGCCGAAGATTATTTACAAATTTTAACACATTACATTAAGTTAAAAGTTGAGGATAATTTTTATGGGTGTTAACACCCATAAAAATACACAAAAAAAGGAACTTACGTTACTTACAAAGTATTTCTGCATTCTGGAACTTCGTGGCTTACGCGTATTTTCCATTTACGATTTGATAATTAAAATTATACTTACTATTATTTAGCGACAGGTACATTAAATTTGTACTCTACAATTTCCCCATGCAATTACTGTTCTGCGATATAGGAAATTTTGTCCAATTAAGCCACTCCTCGTGTCTCGGCAGGCTGCCAAACAGTACAAAGTCGACGCCCTTTATACAGTTCCATTTTATCAGATAATGTCAATCGTAAAAGACGTTTTCGAATAATACAAGTTGTTGAGTGCAACATTAGCAACTACTAACTATCTTTTATGCAGATAAGGTATTGAACGTAAATGTTGGTTCGATACGTCGCAATATACAGCATAATTAAAATATTGTTAATTACTTTAATAACGAAGCTGGCGTCATCTAACGTTTAATTTTCCAGAAACTTGGCAATGGCTGTCTTTTATTATAATGTATTTTAAGATACTTAAATCTTACTGCTAAATTTACTTTTAATGAATTGTTAATTAAATTTGAAATTAATTTTTTGCTAATCTTCGGCTTTTCTAATTCTAATAATAATTCTAACTGCCAACGAAGTAACACAAATGGCCAAAAACTGCTAACAACAAACACGCTATACAGACATTACAAAATTTACTGATACAGATGATAAAAAATGTATAAGGTTGTCTTCAAGTCAAGAGTAAATAAGGCTTTTAGTAATTTAGTGCTCTTCACCAAAGTTTTTGGGTAAGTGACCAGAGTAATAAAGAAGACCCACATATTAGGTATACCTATATAAATTTATCTTTCTGCTCTGTTCCATGTACGGTTTTACTATACCAAATCTAAAACACCTTCTTGCGTGCATTATTCTTAAGAGGTGCAAAGTACCCGTGTTAAGAAAAACAATGTTAACAGGAAGGTGACGCAAAGAACTCTATCTGCAAGCCGTGCCCGTCGTCGGTGTGCGTGCGCGAGTGCGGCAGCGTCAAGATCGACTCGGTGGCCGCCGCCGAGCTGTACCGCGGCTGCACGCGCATCAAGGGGGACCTCGAGATCTCGCTCCGGTCGCAGGGGGGTCAGTACTGAACTGATATTAAACACATACCCGACGTTGCAACCCTCAAGGGGCGATTTCGTACAAGAGGCAGACGACAGACGTCGGCGATAAAGACTGAAAATTAAACCGTAAAGAGTAGCATAATAAATTTTAACACATTTTAATGCTTTTCTATGAGTTGGTGTAATATGCGATTATCTACATATTTGAGAAATACGCGAAACTGGGCTCAGACGAGCGTGGAAAATGTAAACAAATTCATCAATTAAATGCTTTTTAGTCTTGAGGCACTCATATCATTGTGGGTCTTTTTCCATCACTGAATTCAAGGAAGGGAATCCATCGAGGCATTGTTATGCTTATCTATGAATAAGTTCCTTACGAAGTTCAGTAAGATGTGATCGACGAGAATTTACATACACTGTACATTTTGTACGATTAATTATAAAAGTTGTACGTAGCTTTTGAAAGTAAAAAGAGCTCTCTCTTCTGAGTCAGTTGTTGAGAAAGGACCAACGATAGGATTAGATTTAAAATAATTCAAGGTGAGCTAGACTGAACTGCGACTTGAGTTCGGGTACGAAATCAAGTTGAAGTCTGAGTCAGAGCGTCAAAATAGACGCGATGGCCGGCGAAGTGAGGTGTAGTGGATAAGTTGTAAACAAACAACCGCTACGTTATGGTGTTGCATCGCGTTTAACATATTCTGTCTGGGTGACGTCATATAAAATTCGGCTATCATGCTCACGTTACGTTTAACCTTTTTGCATAGTACATTCTAGCGTGTTGTACGCATCAACACTACATAGCTTTAATATTACTATTTTGGGCAAGAGACCCCTTTTCCAAAATAAACTCATCCTATATACCTTAGACCCTATAGCCAAATAACTTTAATTTGTCATAATATATCTTTTTAATATAGCCATTTAATGGTGTTGCGTAGATTCATCTGGTGACAAATTACGACGTGAATGTCAGAGAAAACTTGCGAGCAGAATAGAAGAAATTTATAAATAGAATTTCTGGAATGTTTTGTTGTTCAAATCTGGAATGTTGGTGTTCGAAATTAGAAATGAAATTTCTGGAATGTTGTCTTGTTTAAATTTATTGTTTAAATTTGGAATGTTGTTGTTCGAAATTAGGTGGGTAAGTGGGTATATAAGGCGATTTGAAGCACGGAATGCACGGATATGCAATTCAGTTACAGAAGCGAGTCCTAAAGGAGGTCAAGAAGAAGAAGAAGAGAAATAAGAAAGGAAGTAAAGTAAATTGCACTAAACAGTGTCGTGTCGTCGTATCAGTGTCGCGAGTGTTACCCTGTGGTTTCAATAAAACATCGTCTGATGAAACCGGCCTTATTCCTTTCCTGTGTGTATATATTAGAAATGCGAAAGTTTGTTTGTTTGTTGGCAACGGATCGATGTAATTTTTGATATATAGATAGTTGAAGGGTTAGAGAGTGTTATAGGCTACTTTTTTCACGAAAAAATGTCATTTCCACAGGAAAACAAGTTTTGATCAATAAATTATTACTTCTTAATGCAAAGAATAAGTTTCCCGAAGCGTAACGACGGCAGGTTCACTAGTATTAGTATTTAGTTCACTACTTTTACATAGATAATTTCATAGATTTAATAAATAGTTAAATAATTTTATGTTTAAAATTGTCAATTTTTTTCCTTTGAATTGTATAATTTTAAATAAAATTAGTTGCAAGTGCAATAATAGTAGGTAAGTAGGTACTAAGTTTAATTGTTCGCTCGTGCGTACTATAACTTAAGTGAATGCGAGGCTTCTTTGAATTGTCCTGTAATGACGATGTAAACATCGTCGCGGCACGACGCGCCGCGGCGCCGGCGCTGTCACGTCACTGCACGACTTTAATCAGTGTCAAACAGTCAACATACGTGACGAGCACGTGTCATGCAAAGTTGGTCAGCGACCCTTGGCTTGGCACAACATTTATATAACTTTTGCTAAATATTTACATAGATAATTTCACTTTTTTAGAAACATTATGGTAAAATACGATATGAATAAAATATTAACATTGAACTGGAGAAACTTCCTTCTGCTGAATCGTGCGGATGATTGAGGACATTGTATTGTTGTAATAATATTAAGTTGTCAGATTTGCTCACCTGAGAGGTCTTCAGATTTTTCTTGAAAGTGAACGAAGTCTGCCAATCTGTACTTGTAATCTGTACTTTGTATAGGGTGGAGTATCGCCCTAAACCTTCTATCTTCTTACTGTGCACTTAATGCTTGAGTCCAAACCGACAGAAATATATGGATTCTGTTGATAATAAGTAATTTATTTTTCTTTTAGTCAAGATTACTAGAATTTTACCTACTAAATGATCTCATCAGGTTTTACGACAATGATTAATACGGAAGTATTAATATAGGTCTTGAAAACTCGTTTTATCGAGCTAATTTTACCTTTATAGAAGACATACCTACTAGTCTGGATATATATAAATATATTTAGGTATGCTGAAATATATCGCTTAAACATTGACATAATAATGCTTAGGTCAATGCGCTTAAATGAATAAATTTCCTATGTTGAAAAGGTAAGATATTTAAAACTGCCTTAAAATTGGAGATAACTTTTTAAAGTATAATTTACCTACCCAATATTGCGAATAAAAACGGACTGTGAATTTTGCAGCAACTCAATGACATCATCAACTGTCAAAAGTCATGCAGATTACTTTACTATTGTTATTATAATATATTAAGAATAGTAAAGTATACTTTATATTACTTCCGTTCCATAGATCCAAAAAAATAAATCAATTTATAAATATGGTACTTCTAGTCATGTCCATTAATCGACTGTTATAAGTTGTAATACTTTGGTTCTATTCCAACATACATGTACCTACATATTGTACATGTACCTTGATTGTCAATACATTGATAGTCAGTTACTCTAAATTTATCCTTTTTAATCAACCGTTTGTACACCTCTCTTTAGAGACAGAGACACATTAAAGATATTGGGTCTTCAGCCCAAATTTTGTCTAGTAGAGATTGGTGAACAGCAATAAGACTTTGATTAGACGTGTTTAAGATACTAAGTATTTTATTGTATCGTTTTATTGTCATTATGGTTGTGATTTTTTTTCCAAAAACCTGTCCAGGCTCTCACAAAGTAAGATTCTTAGGAATAAGAATATATATCAATGTCTTCCTAATAGGTAAGCATCATACTGTTAGAGCGATTAAATGAATACATGATATTATAATTGCGGCAGGCAACACGATGGCCATCCTGGAGGCGTCCCTGGGCGAGATCCGCGAGATCGACGGCTGCCTGAAGGTGACGCGCTCGTACCCGCTCGTGTCGCTCATGTTCCTCAAGAACTTGGAGCGCATCAGCGGCAAGCGCGACGACAACAAGTGAGTCTGTAATGTCGGCACACATCCTTAGTTAGGTTAAGGTTTAACTTAAATAGGACATTTTGAATTCTTAATAAATGTGCTGGTAGAGCTGGATTTAGTACAGATTAGATGATTGGATAACCGCTTTATCTGGAAGCGGCCAGAAAGTTACTAGGCTTTTGAAGGTAAAACAGCCTGTCGCTTGATGCGTTATTCCAAATTCGATGGCTTTTTTTAATGTGTGGCGCTACTTGCACTGGCACCCGTTTGTCTTTACCATCTCGATAATACGTTTGAAGATTGGTGATATGTATGCGATAGTTTTTAATTTATCATTGAGTTTAAAATGAGTTTAAAGGTATTTTTTCATCAAAAGTAAAATGAACAAAAATGTTGCAAAAATTAACCAATGCTAAAAATTAATAGACATCAAAATGAAATAATGTATAATAAATTGAATGATGTGTTTTAACTGACGAAGGAAACATTGACAGCATCATTTTGCTTTTCAGAACACAAAGTGTCTACATTTTCAACAATCCTAACCTCGAAATGCTTTGGGACTGGTCAATAAAGCTGAAGACCCTGGTGATCGAGACCGGCAAACTGTTCATACACTTCAATCCAAAGTTATGTTACAACCAGATCTTGCCACTGAAGGGCATTACGAGGGAGTCAAACTTTACTGAAATTGAGGTGTCTCAAGATAACAACGGTGACCAAGCATCGTGTGAGTATTGTACACTATCTTAATTTGCAAATATATTACAATTTTCTTTAGATTAGTTTTTTTTATGTCAGTAACATCTTTAGAGGCTTCCTGGGGACTCTGAATCTTAAAGACTTAACAACAGCTACTTACATTTTAAAATATTTAAATGCAATCTCATTCTATATTTAAAAATAAAGTAAAATACAATCGTGTAGAATCGGGAGTATCTGTGACGCTTAAAAAGTTTTAGAGACCGCGTCGATAAAATTCTAGAATCATATCTTTCAAAGTTCCTCAATATCTTTAAAGATACTTTATACATATTGTTGTATTTTCACTTGTGTACGATAAAGTTTGATAGTTTTGTATTGTATTGTAATTTTTCATCAGGTATTCAAGATACTCTCCACTTAAGTGTGCAGACGTACCACCGCACGGTGGTGCTGCTCACGTGGAACAAGTACTGTCTGACGGACTCGCGCAAGCTGCTGGGTTACTCGGTATACTATCTGCCTACTGAGAACAACGTCACCCTCTACGGCCAGAGGGATGCTTGTTCCGACAAGTGAGTGTCGTGCACTGATTACTTTTACCTACTTAATGTTTATCAATTCTTACGCGTTAATGCGTAGAAATACATATATTTAGTAAACAAAATATTCTTTGTTTACGTTCCCAGTTTAACTGTGAAGTAACCCTTTATTAAATGGAATTGGCAGAGCGCCCACAGTAATAATAATGTGACGACATCACCATTAGATGTAAACACAGTGATGTCAAACCTGAATCACGCTATCAAAGTTTTTTACATCGCTCGCATATGTACGTATAAATTCTAAACATGGACTGTCGGAGCACGGCTCTCCCCTTGCACGACAACCCAGCCTGGCGGAAGTCCTTTGTGACTATGATGACCATTTTCAGCTGGAACGTGATCGACATCCCGGACGACCAGCTGCAGAACCACACGCAGCCGGCGGTGGAGCAGTCCACCAAGTACCTGTCAAACCCGTGCAAGCACGTGCACGCGGCGTACTACGCGCTCGGCAAGCTCACGCCGTATACGCGGTACGCCGCCTACGTCAAGACCTACACCACGCTGCAGGACAAGAAGGGCGCGCAGAGCTCCATCATATACTTCAGGACGCAGCCCGCCGGTCAGTTGTAAATTATATCCGCACTATTAATTGGATACCAGGCTTGAATAAGTTGATAAGTCGACTTGCATATATTTTGTTTTCACCGTACTTGGCATTAGAATTGTTTGATTTATAGAGTGAATAAATCAGTAAGTCGATAGGTCTTTTATAATAGCACAAACCAGTCTTGTGAATTACCCTATAAAGCCTACAATTCTAATGCCATGTACGATGTAAAAAAATATATATGCAAGTCGACTTATCAACTTATTCACGCCTGGTATCCAATTATAATTGTACTGTTCAATTGGATGTACGATATAATTGTACTGTATTTTTTTGAATGTATTGTACTGTATCGTGTGATGGTATCGGTCCCCCAGCGCCGAGCCCGCCGCTGTCGGTGACGGTGGAGGCGGTGGGCGAGCACTCGGCGACGGTGCGCTGGTCGCCGCCCGCCATGCCCAATGGGACCATCATCTCTTACCGCGTCGAGCTGCAGGCCAACGCGTACAACCGACCCAACATACTCAACACCAACGTCAACTACTGCGGCAACCGTTAGTGTTGATACTTTTTTTATGGTTTTATTGTTGCAAACGAGCATGCAGCACCTTCCGCTGCCGCCCGTGGCAACTGTGACCGAGTTAGAATAAGACTGGAATGGGGATTGGGATAACTAGTTAGGTTATGAGACGGTGTTAGAACATTAGCTGGTTAGTTTGTTAGTAAGTGTGAGGACTGTTAGTTAGTTTTTATGCTAATAGCCGGCAAACGAGAGGCCTGGTAGGAAATGGTCCCTGCCAACCATGGTCATTAGCAACTCCAGACGAATCAATGACGCGTTGCCGGCCATAAAAGAAGCGGGGACTCGCTTATTACTTATTGGCTCATCAATATTGCAAAAAAGTATTTGACGATGGGTTTTACATTGTGTATAAAAGCATTGTTGTGTTCTCTGCCTCTGTAGCTCAGCTGATGGTTCCAAATGATCTTTGGTTCGATTCCTATTGTTCATGTGACTTAGTTGTTTTTTGACGTGACACTCGCACAAGCAGCTTTTATATTATAATGTCTGTATGACCGTCGAAAAAGCATCGTTTTTGCAAAAAATATTTTATAGCAATAGTGAATAATGAATGATATATTTCTTCCGACCGCGTTATAAAAAAATCTCTCGTAAAGTTAGTATATAAAGTAGTAACAACTAATACTTTACTGGATGCGGCTTTTTGTCAGTTGTTAAATTGCTGAACATTACAGATAGAATATCGGAACTGGGCCTTAGTTAAGAACAATTTCAGGCAATTACGTAAACTTTCAGTCATGGGCTCAAATTGATAACCATTCATACTAAGAGGTACACACACACGCACGCACGCACGCACAGACGGACGGACGGACGGACGGACGGACGCACGCACTCACGCACGAACTCACACACGCTCGCACACACACACACACATACACAAATAAACTTACGCTTTAGTTGTTTGTAAGTGTGCAAGTGCGCACCTCAAAAGGCCAAACGTGCACCAACCCCGGTTGTGATGTTTGTCAGCGAGCGCCCTGGTGAACATGATCGCGGTGCGCGGCGAGGAGGCGACGGAGGGGCGCGCGGGCGGCGGCACGGGCGACGTGCGCAACAACTCTTGCGCGTGCCGCCACGAGCCCGTGCCGCGGTTCTCGGTGCACGCCGAGGAGGAGCGCCAGGACAGCATCAACTTCGAGAACGATCTGCAGAACTTGGTCAGTGCGCTCGTATATACATATGTATTTATACGTACGTTCATATGTATTTTATTTCGAACAGTACTCAAGCGATAACAAAAACATACAGTCCATAACAACCCTTATTACAACACACTATTACTGTTTTTAGGTGTACATAAGAAACAAAGCGGAGAAATCTCACAAGGGCAAAGTCCGCCGGTCGGTAGACAACAACATGAAGAGTACTCTCGTTATTCTGAGCGACAACATGAAGAAACCATCGCCGAATGACACCAACGTCAACATTACCGACGGTGGTAAGTATATCTTAGTAATAAATTATTTTAAAAGTGCTTTAATAAACTAAGTGAGAAATCTACCCAGTATTGATATAGAATCTTAATTATAAACAATTGCAAATGGATGTAAAATAATTACTTATTTACTCACTTAGTTTCGTGTTTATACCTTTTAAATTAGTCGCAAATAAACCAAGTCAACTTATGTCTATTTCAAATTCGACTTTAAGTACACCAACAATGTAATAATATATTAGTATATAATACAAATTACAATAAATTATTTAATATACGAGTAAATATTAAAAGCAAAAAATGTACAATATTGCGCAGTGTACGTGAAGTCCCTGTACTACAACCTGGACGCGAGCGCGCGCTCGCTGTCGGTGGAGGGCATGCGGCACTTCACGTGGTACACGGTGAACGTGTGGGCGTGCCGCGGCCGGCAGGACGGCGAGTCCACCGGGGAGTACCTCGCCTCCTGGTGCTCCGACCGCGCCTACTACACCTTCCGGACGCTGGAGAAAGGTTCCATTTTCAAAATATCTTTTTTTATGTGATTAGACGGCAAACATCCCGATGAGCGTAGACAGAGAACGATATAGACATCTGGAGACCGTGTAAAACATGAGATACGAGAACAATTGAACGTGGTACAAGAAAAAATCGATGGTCAGCCCAGTCAAATTTTCTTGTAAATAACTGTGCTTTCCTTAACTTTTTTTTCAAGCACGCAATGCAAGATAAAACGTGTATCATTCCGTCTAAATTTTTTCGTGTAATTGGCGGAAGTTGTTTCTTTTCTTGTGTGAGTAGGATAGATAGCATTCATTGGTCTATACTTTTCTCCGTCTACTTGCTACGTGCTCTTTGCGCAGCGGTTGGTTCGCTCCTTTAATTTACTGTATTCCCCTTAAGTTTGTCTTACCTGTTACGAGACACCCTATACAAATGACGATTCCTTCCAGTGAATGCCGACGTGGTGCGGAACGTGGAGGCGAAGATCCTGCCGTCCAACAAGACGCTGCCGGAGGTGAACGTGACGTGGCAGCCGCCGGAGGACCCCAACGGGTTCGTGCTCGGCTACTACGTGCAGTACTCGCGGGTTGAGAAACATGGCCAGGTACGATAATGTATTCATATAATTTGTCATGTTGAATGTGGAGTGTTACAAGGTTTTAATTTATATACACAAAATGATCTATGTATAGTAAAATAGTGCTTATAATTATTAACAATGTAGTGTAAATTGTGAGATAGGTCCACTCACAGCTACTTTGTGGCGATATAGTAGCGCGATTCACGAACACGTTGCAGTAGCGATACGATTTTGCTATTAAAGCGCGATATTTGGGACTGCGCGATCGTAGCTGTATCGCGACTGTATTGCGAGTGCATCATTGTAGCCCCACTAAGAGTCACGTTAGACAACATTTGTAAAAGACTAATTTGATTGCAGTCTGAGCTTCTTGATAACGATATTGTACTTTCAGGAGCAAGGTCCGCAGCGGTGCGTGCCCGCGGGAGAGTACGAGAGCAGCGGGCGTACGTACGTGCTGCGCAACCTGGCCGCCGGCAACTACAGCGTCACCGTCACGCCGCTCACTCTCGTCGGCGCTGGGAATGTCTCCGCTGATCTATACGTCTTCATACCGGTATTGTTGCCACGCCGGACGTACCGGTATTTGTTTGTTACCGATTAGCTATGTTATACATAAATCCTTAAAAGAAGTCGATGTCACATACGTGTTAGTGAGTGGTACCCGCTCCAATAAGAATAACGCTCCTATAAATGACCACTTATGTATAGTCAGATGGGTAGTCCGCTCGTTTATCCTTATTTGTATATCTACATTAAATAAATACTGAGAATTGTGTATATGTTACGGTAAGAGTGAATAATTGAAGATTATTAA